>JAPVLO010000395.1:0-1200000 GCA_027257055.1 Cephalopachus bancanus
ACTTATTTCCATAGATATACATTCTCATCTCCACCAAAGTCTAATATCAAAGGAGCCAGGAGCCTCCTCCTCCCCCTCCTCCGTCTTTCTTTAGGGTAACAGTATCAGTGTTCTTTTAAACGCCTTTTCTGGGTCTGGCATCCATGTTATCCTAAGCATGTAGATGGCTTGGAAGTAAAGAAATATTTTATGATTGCTGACAACTCACACAAAGGATTGACAGAAAAGTGCATTGATCAATCAAAGCTAAAGTACTTCCAACTCACTGCAGCTAAGGAGGACATCCTCTGAAAGGTCTTAGTGAAGATTTTAAACGGGAACTTAAAGTTAGGCTGGGCGCAGTGGCTCACAAATGTAATCCAAGCACTTTGGGAGACCAAAGCAGGAGGATTGCTTGAGGCCAGAAGTTCGAGACCAGCCTGGTGAACATAGTGAGACCTTGCCTCTACAAAAAAATATTTTTAAAAATTACCCAGGCTTTGCTGCACACACCTGTAGTCCCAGTTACTTGGAAGGATGAGGTGGGAGGATCGCCCAAGTCCAAGATGTTGAGGTTGGGGTGAGCTGTGATTGTGCCACTGCACTCCATCCTGGACTACAGAATGAGACCTCAACTCAAACAAAGAAATAAACCAAAAAAAGGAAGGAGGAAAAGGGACAGGGGAGGAAATTAGGGCATGGTGTTTGTAGGATTTGCACTGAGCAGGATAATTGTGAGGCCAGCCTCAGAGGGCAGGGAGTTGGCTGGGAGTGGGCTCTCCATCTACCAGTTGTAGTTTGGCAGGAAGCTTAAGCCGCATCAGCCTGACTTGACACCAGTGCACAGAGCAAAGGCCAAATGGCTGCAAAACCTGCTAGGTTTTCACTGACCCTTTCTGTGCCTTTCAAGGAAATTTTGCCTCACCGTATAATAACATATGACAGTCTCAGAGCTTCTGGGCCTTTTTGAGGCTGATAAGGGAAAGAATCTCTTTAGACTGAACACAAATGTCCACATCATAGCACATGTCAGCTTATGACTGTAAAGGTGTCATTTCCTACTCTTTGCCTGAGTCCTCCAGTTGGTCAATCAAGGGTCCTTTGGTAGCCCTGCCTGACACTTGGCAGGGAAAGGTGGAGATCAAGTGACATTCTGGGTGTTTTCCCTGGAGAAGGTGATTCTCAGCATGTCTCAGTTAGACATAGTTCAGATACTCAAGATTGGTTCAGTAAAAAAATAGATCCATGTCTTATGGCTACTTCTTCCTTTTCAGCTTTTGAGACAATTGACCCTCTCTCATGCCCCCATTTGTGATTTCTGCCAGTGTCACCTCTGTGTCCACCCTCTGCATTCCAGTCCTGTGCTCTGGAGTCCAACAGTCCTTTCTCTCTTTCAGCTTAGTAGGTCTGGGATAAAAGGAAGACCCAGAACAAGAAGCAGGCTAAGGTAAAGTCCTTGAAGCCATGACAGAACACTGTTCTGATATTCAAAAGACACAAAATGTGCTGGCTTTATTTCAGTTGTATTAGTGAGAAATTCAATAAACAATTCAAGTACATGACTATATATGTGTATTATGAACCTTAAAATCACCTGACAAGCTGGGCTCGGTGGCTAAGCCTGTAATTCCAGCACTTTGGGAGGCTGAGGTGAGTGGATTGCCTGAGCCCACGGGTTCGAGACCCGCCTGGGCAACTTGGCGAGACCTCATCTCTATAATAAATAAAAAATTAGCCGGGCGTGGTAGCGCACGCCTGTAGTTCCAGCTACTTAGAAGGCTGAGGTGGAAGGATCGCTGGAGCCCAGCAGGTGGAGGCTGAGGTGGCCGGGAGCAGCCAGTTCACTCCAGTCTGGGTGACAGTGAGACTCCAACTCAAAAAAAAAAAAAAAATCCCCTGACTGCCAAATCTTAAAGGTCAAGTCATTACAACTCACATTAAGACAAGGGGTTCTTATAGTTGAGGTGTTACATTTATCTCTTTGATCCAGTTGGAGTTGATTTTTGTGTATGGTGATAGGTAGGGGTCTTGTTTTAATGTCCTACATGTGGCCAGTCAGTTTTCCCAGCACCATTCACTGAATAGGTTCTCCTCTCTCCAGTGGTTGGTGGTGGAGGCTTTGTTGAAAATGAGTTGGTTGAGAAATTGAAGTTTTGCTCCTGGAATCTCTACCCTGTTCCATTGGTCTATGTGCTTGTTCTTGTATCAATGCCAGACTGTTTTGATTATTGTAGCTTTATAATAAATTAAAAAGTCTGGGAGTGTTATACCTTCCGCTGTGCGTGTGTGTGTGTGTGTGTGTGTGTGTGTTTACTGAGGATTGTTTTGGCTATGAAAATGGGAACTGGCAATGAATTCCTAATCAAAACCCCACGTGCCCATACCATAAGAGATAAGATTGACAAGTGGGACCTCATCAAACTTAAAAACTGCTACAAAGCCAAAGAAGCCACCAAAAGAGCAGGGAAACAGTCCACAGACTGGGAAAAAAATTTTGCCATCTGTATGTGTGACCAAGGCCTAACATCCAGAATCAACAAAGAACTCAAATGTGCAAAAAGAAAAAAAACAAACAGTCCCCTTACAAAGTAGGCCAAAGATATGAATAAACACTTCTCAAAAGAAGACATATGAGCAGTCAAAAGATACATGAAAAAATGCTCAGCCTCACTAGCCATTAAAGAAATGTAAGTTAAAACCACAAACTGAGATACCACCTAACTCTAGTCAGGATGGCCATCATCAATAACTCAAAAAATAACAGATGTCAGAGAGGATGCTGGGAAAAGTGAACACTTCTAAGACTGTTGGTAGGAGTGTAAACTAACACATCCTCTGTGGAAAATTGTTTGGCAATTCCTAAAAGATCTAAAAATTGACCTTGCATGCGACCCCACAATCCCCTTACTGGAAATATACCTGGAGGAATTCAAATGGCTCTATGAAAAAGATACCTGTACACGTATGTTTATTGCAGTATTGCTCACAATAGCAAAAACATGGAACCAACCATGCTGCCCATCTAAAGAAGACTGGATTTAAAAATGTGGTACATATACACAATGAAATATTGTGTAGCCATAAGAACAAAATTAACTTCACAGCAACTTGGATGGACTTAGAGTCTATAATACTAAGTGATTTATCACAGAAACAAAGAAAGGAGTATTACATGTTCTCACTCATAAGTGGACCTAGAACAATTTTGTAATGCTATAAGAAAAGGATTGGCAGTAGCAAGAAACTGCCGAGGGGAGGGGAGGGGAGACAAGACTGGCAGTAGTGGGAATCTGCCGGGGAAGGGAAGCATACCTCATCAAAAAGGGTACCTGCATAATGACCATTTGTATACCTAACCCTGAATTGCACCCCACATTTGTTAAATAAAAAAAATTTTTTTTAAAAGACAAGAGGTTACCCTGCATGCTGAAATTCACTGACATGGAAAATTTCTTTATTTAATCCCACTTTAAATATAATTTTGAACTTCATAAATTCTAAATGTAAAATTCAAGTGTTTCATAGACTAGACTGACAAATTCTGTCATCTCAGGATTTGAGAGCTGGAAGGGGTCCTTTCTCAGTTTTTTTTCCCCCACAATTCAATGAAACTCAAATAGTCAAAAGTGTTATTGGTTTTTAATGTCCTGGTCACCTTCTGAACCTTTCTTAGCAAACAAAGCCTTTATTTTCTAAAGAGTTTCTCAAAAATTGAATTTTGGCTATGTCAGCTCTAGTGAATACATGGGAATATGTATTTAAGCATATTTTTAATCATAAATACAATGCATTTACAACTGCTTTCAAATGATTACCACGGAGTCAATTTCAGATGTTATACTTTTACATTATTTTGACATATTTGTAAGTGCCTGGAAGGATTTTTTTTAGACAACTAGCACTTTTATTGGGTCAGAAAATCTTAATGTGACCTAAATTTTATATACGACCTTTTATTTATTTCTGTTATGGATGAAAAATGGTTAAGTAATTTAAAATACCACCGCGTAGGAGAATCAGAAGAGGGAAATTGCAGGATTGCTGCCTTTTAGACATTCTAGCTAAATAATTTAAAGAAGTTTGGATAAAATACGTGATACAAATAAAATTACCTGGGAAATGTTCAAGACCATGTATTATTTAAAGCCAAAGTACGTGAATAAGAATATTAATAAGGTTGTGCCGATCTGGGTCTGTTCAACTGTGGCCACTAATGAGACCAGCTTTGAAGGTGGTGACTCTTAAATTAATAACTCCTCAGTCAGAAACTCTTGAGGATGAGGACACTTAGTCTCCAGGAGGTTAAGTAGCTTTGGGTTAAGTGACCTTTTCAAGAACGGACTTTCAGTAAGTCTCAAGTCAACACAGGTCTCTTCTAATTTCAGATCTCAGCTCTTAGCTAATTTTCCATACCTCCTTTCACCAGGAGCAAGGTTAAAGCATAGTTTTAGAGCAGAAAAAACTTTCTTCCAGATACATGCCAAAGTATGCCTATTTATAACTAGTTTCTTGGGAATATTCTCACTATTTAATTATCTTCTTATGAGGCTGACTTAAACTCCACTATTATTATTACATCTAGTTTACCTTAAAGAGAATTTGCTTACCCACTGGTGGGTTCTCAAAGAGATGGCCATCTGCTCTGAAGGACAAAGAGAAGCACCCATTGTCAATGGACAAAAGAATCGCAAGCCTGTGTGGCCCATGCTGTATGTAGCGGGTGACATCAGACATTTGGTTAATATGAACAACTGATGACCTGGAGTTTTCCATCACCAACAGTTGGCTGCGTCAAGTGAGGAATAGCCCCATGCATAACTAGAACGGATGCATGAATAGCTATTGTTGACTGTGCTCTTTATTATAATTCTGGTTGTTCATTATAAAACACAAAAGTCGCAATGCAAGTGTTGGATGGAAGGGAAGGAAGGCAAGGGAAAAAGCTAATTTTGGTTATTTTGGTGACTTTTAAAAGCCAAGACACCTTAAGCAGAAAGGTGTGTCTGATATTACTGCAGTGTACAGGGGTATGGCTTCTTTTGGATATGGCTTCATCCAGAATACTTGGGTTCTCTATTTCTATTTCTTTGTTATTTTTCTTCACAGTTTTATCCACAGAGAAGCAATCATAACTGCAATGACTCCAACCTTACAGTTCTACCTGTTCTAGTTTCTTGGAAGCCAGATTATCTCACCTTCCACATTTCCACACAAACATTTTCTTACTATGTAATCCCAGTTGAATTATACCTCTATTCGTAAACCAATCATTGAGCTCAAGGAATTTGAATTTCTGATTGGCCAGGCCAGGTCCATATGATCCTTCCCTGGAACATGGGGGAGAGAATTCTTTATCACTAAGAGGAAGCATTTCCTCCAGGGAAGGCTCTGTTGCTAGAGGAGGGTACAGCTGTTGAGGTTATCAACAAACAACGAATGTCTACCACAGCGAAGGATGGCCTGATGGTGCATGCCATTTATCGTGCTACACATGAGTTTGGGTTTGCACAAACTAGAGTGTCTTCAGCCCAGATCCTTGTGAGTCAGAGCATTTCAAGTCATAGGAGGAATGACATATATGGTCTTTAGTTTAGAAAACAGAAGTCTTGGAAAGAAGTGGAGAAGTCATGTGATTAGGTGGGCTTTCCATGACTCCGGGTGCTAGCACCTAAATCAAACTTTTAGATCTGCATACGGAGCAGCTTCCATTTTGAACTGGAATGACCTCCTATGAGGTAGTGAGCAAATGATTACGATGGGAGAGAAGTACAGACGAGATCAGTGCTTATTATGGCGGATCAGAAAGGTCAAGTGGCCAGTAACTAATGTGAAATTTGTCCGAATCCAAATAGAGTCACTTGTGTCAAACCTTAACAAAATAACTAAATAAATGAAGCTAGGAAGTTGAGAAAGAAAGTCCTTTACACCCACATGCCTATGCTAAGACCCATCATCAAGACTCTCTGAAGGCTCTTATGTATATATACCCATAACAAGAACTTTACTAAGAACTTTTCAAACTGCAGCTTGCTACCTGAGTCACAGGACACTTGCTTGACACACTTTCTCCACTAAATACCTAGCATCAGCCCCTGTAACAGCCCCTGAAATCAATGCTCTCTGTTTCAGAACAAGTGTCTCTATTTTTTCCTTTTTGCGGGGTCCCGCCCCACAAGGGTCGTGAGATATGTTGAAGGAGAGACAGATAGGCGACGATGACGATCATATACCGGACACCTGCTTCTTGAACAGATGACAATTTAATGCTAGTTAATACAGAGCTTTTATACCATTTTTGAAGGGGCAAGACAAAGAAAACTCTTTCACATACATATCTTTTAAAAGTTACCAGCTAGTGGTCTTAGTAGCAAACAAACCAAGATTCCCAGTGGCTTTAGTAGCAAATAAGCCAGGGATCTCATAGGCATTAGACAAGTCCTATTCATAAAGCCCACAATGACACTCTCAGTCCAATGTCCCAAATTACAAATGTTTCAAGAAAGTTTCTTTAAGTGTGTATTTCTTTATGTGTCAGGAATATTCTCATCTTAGGCTCTTGTGTTCTTCAGAGTCCTGTGATGGCCTTCCTTGTCCAGATGTCCTCGTTACTTTTCTCTTATCTTGCAGTGCTTGTTTCTAAAGAGAACTCAAAAGAAGCTTTTAGTAATGTTTCCCAGGCCCCTCAAGGTTACTTTCTGTTTTAGCTGATCTGTCATAAAAGTGTCTAATTATTATATTATGAGTTCAGTGAAAACCTACTCTATAAATGTTAACTTAGAGTTTTAACTATAGAATTAAGTAAAAACCTTAACATTAATCTTTATCCTAAGTCAGTGAAAACAGTGTTATAAGTCACCTACATAACTCCTAGATAAGTGTTAGAACTTATAATGAATTCATAATGAACCTATTATAAACTTGTGCTTCTAAAAATCCTTATGTCTAAACACTAAACTGCATAGTTCTAAATCAAATAAGGAGTGGATACACTCATATCATTTATTACTTAAGCAATGTCTAGTAACTTATAACCAAGTGAAATAAAGCATTCTTGATGTGCTTCAGAGTTTAACCCTTGCATATGTTAGAAAAGGCCAAGTGGCATAGTGGGGAAAATGGAAAAATAAACCATAATGTTTCCAGGTTAGCTGTGAGTACTTCACATAAACATGCTATTTTCTTCTTCCACGACTGCACAGGATTCTTCAGCGGTATCAAACAGCAAAGGTGAAGGACAGAAGGGCCTCAGCTTCCTGGGCTCGCCCTGCGGCCCGGGGTCTTCGGCCCACCCGGACCCTGTCAATCAGGTGGACCTCCAAGGCTGGCTCCCAACACCTTTTGTCTTTAAAAGCTTCCCCTTGCCTCAACCTCTGTGGACATGCCTATGGTCCCCACAGCCTGCATATCCCAGATTTGCAAATGCTCTGTGCACTCTAGAATGAACTCATTATCTTTGGAGATTCTCTTTTGGTCTGCTATTTAGGTCGATAGTTATATTCACAAAATTCCTAGAATTCAAACTTCTAAAGTTGATTCTGAATGTGACACAGAGCCAATGAGACATTGGCAGGATGGACAGCAGTTCACTAGACATCGTCACACACCTGTCCCTTACAGATGCTACCTGCAGTGGCCTCTGCAGGAGCACATACTTATATACACACCTTACAACTTATCTTGCGAATAGTACAAATTAGTCACATTGCATTTTGTGCATGTGTGTTTGTCAACATGCCAATTTGTAAAGTGGAAATCTTTAGGCATAGATTAGCATTTTAGCCCCAGTTTTATATTTCTTGTTTCTTCCAAGTTCATTTGAAGCCTCCAAAGTGGAGGGACTTCAGCACGGGATGAGGAGGGTGACCATCTAATGTCCCTTCCTACTACTCTCAGCTATCATGTTTGGAGAATAGGACAATAGTAAAAACTGAGAATTTCTTGACTGCATCACCCCAAGTAAGTTTACAATGAAAAGAACTCACACTGTTAAGTATACCTCCTTGGCCTTCTTTTTATGTCCTGGAATTCCCTTTGCAGCTTCCATGATGCAGATACCCAAAGAAAAGCAGAGCACAACCGATTTCTAAATAATCTAGCCATATTGAATGCCCAGTTTAGTGTCAACTGCAGATAGTACTCATTCCTAGATCAATAAATTCATAAAATGGAAAAAAACACATTTCTAAAATAAATATAAAATTAGATCATGTGGAGCTCATCTGCTGATTTTTGGTACTCAGAAATCACACCTCTTTCAGATAATGGCAGCTAATTTTTTTTTTTTTTTGAGGAGCCATTCTCAAAGAGGATGAGCTCAAAGAGGAATTAGCTGCTTTATCTAAAATAAACTCCCTCTTGCTCCATCTGTGTCATTGTGTGGGTGGGGAGAATGGACCCTACCTATTTCCTCTCCAGTTCTCCCTCAAGGACTGTTGGCAAAACCAAGCATTTCCATCTCCATGTATTCTTCTACTCTGCATGGGAATGATGTGAAGGATGAGCGTGAGCTAGTCTAATCATAGTTAGCCGGATGTGGTCTCTGCCCCCATGGAATGTACAGAGGACATCTGTATTGGGTTCTACAAAACGAGGTATCATGGGAGTGCATTATAGGGGCATGCAGTTTCTACTAGAAGTTGAAGGAGGGGTTCCTTGAGAAAGTGACTTTTGAGAAGATCCCTGAAAACTGAGTAGGAGATAAGTATCAATGTGGGCAAGGGTAGGAAGAGATGAGGCATGGGAAGAGAGAATGAAACTATGTAGAAAGACTGACCATATGGAGCGAGAGAGATGGATACTGTGTAAATGCGGATGAGGGAAGGAGGTGCTGCAGATGGAGGGGTTGGTGAGGTTTGAAGATCAGAATTTTATGTGTCTATATATATATATTCTGTTATTATATAACATATATATATATGTTCCATTATTTGAACTCACAATGATGTTTCTAGAAATGTATCCTACTGCAATATTTGAGCCAACATATATAAAAGCATGGTTAATGGAACACACTTTTGAAAACAAGAAAAATGGACATACCAAAAATGTACATCACCAAAGGTGAGTTCAATTATCTATGGTACCTTCACACAACAGGATGCATCACAGTCCTTAGCATAAGTGCAGTAGGTTTAGATGAGCCAATATGCAAAGGTGCATATGGAATTTTGAATGAAAAAGCAAGTTATAGATGAGTATATTTGAACATATACACACCCTGCCTATGTACATACACAACTCTAAAACGATCAATTTCAACTTGTAAATACTTCTTCTGGGATGAGAAGGTAGAAAAATAAAAAGATTGGAGACATTTCACTTTCTAATTTGTAAGTTTATGTTATCATACCATTTTAATAAGCACACAGATGTTGTAACCATTTTTAAATTTTAAAATTAAAAAAATAACTCTGGAATAGAAATGAATACTGAGACATTTTTACAGCTTTAGTTCAAAAATAACCAGTTTTGAGATAAGTCTTGCTCATCACACAAAACCCAAGCACAATGTCCGCAAGACACAGGCGCACAGCACACAGTGTGCACACATGGCTGATGTACTAGGACATGAGGGTGTGTGAACTCCAGAACTCAGTCTGTGGAGCCAATCATGCAGGCCTGAGGTGCAGGGGTCAGAGCCCCAAGTTCTCCCGGTCTCTTCCCTGGAGGTTGGGGCACAGAGCAAGCAGAAGAATGGCAGCCTCTGCTAGCTCCCCAGGCTCTCAGCTGCTGAAGGACCAGCTGAGGAATCCTTTGGAAACAGAGACTTCCTCCATTGGATCATCTGAGGACACAGCCATGGAGGAAGCACAGGTGCACCATGTGCTGGGTCTGCAAAACTTGCATTCCCTGTCTTCCTCCGCCAAGTGCTAGCAAAGCCTTCCTGGGTGAGGTATTTCACTTTCTTTGACTTGACTCTCTCTCTCTCTGAAAAAGTAGAAACAATAATTTCAGCTTAGCTCACCAGGAAGGAGGTTGTGGGAATTGTTTGTGTTTATGGATGATGATGATGATTAATAATAATAATAATAATAATAATACTGCCTTGTAACCCATGAGGGGCTGTCTGTGAGGAGGAAAAGAGCCTCTTCTCTCACATAGAAACTGTTTTCACCTGTTTTCAAATGCAAGGGAAAATGTTCAAGCTTTCAAAGTGTAGGGCTAAGATTAGCAAGCTTTCTTCGTTTAATAATAATAATAAAAGGATACTCGGGAGGATGCAGTGGAAGGATCCTCTGAGTGCAGGAGTTTGCGTCCATCCTGGGCAACATAGCACAGCCACTTCTGGAAGAATAAGAATAAGGAGGAGGAGGAGGAGCAGAAGGAGGAGGAAAGGGAGAAGAGGGGGAGAAGGATTAGGAAGAAGAAGAGGAAGAAGAGAAACTTAAAAAAAATCACAGAGAGGTGATTGTCTCCCTCTTTTTTCCTCTTTAGAATGTCTCCTTAAAAACACAAACCAGGCATGGTGACTTGCTGCTTAATACCAGCAATTTGGGAAGCCAGGCAGGAGGGTTGCTTTAGGCCAGAAGTTTGAGACCAGCCTGGGCAATATAAGCAAACCCTATTTCTATGGAAAAAAAAAATTAGGCACGGTGGCACGTGCCTGTAATTCCAGCTACACAGAAGGCTAAGGCAGGAGGGCAACTTGAACCTAGGAGTTGGAGGCTGCAGTAAGCTGTGATTGCACCACTGCATTCCAGGCTGTATGACAGAGCAAGATCCTATTTCTGTAGTCATAATAATAATAATAAATACATCCCCCAAAAAGGTCTAACATTTTGATTTCACAAGAAAAAGTCATAAAACTTCTTACTCAAGGACCTGTAAGTTCTCTGTTCCAGAATTAGCTCAGTGGTCTTTTCCAAGATATATACACAGGGAGACAATTGCAGGGACATCCGCTTATCACTTAAGAAGGTAAGAAAAGCTTTAATTATGCTTTCTTCCACTTTATAAGTTCATGTGAAATTCTGCCCAGCCTTCATAGATACTTTTGTGTGACTGTGTAATGCTTACTCACTAATAAGCAGTGAGCTTTCTCTCCTCCATATTGGTATAGATGATTCTGATATTGGCTTACTTGTTTTATTTTTCCCAACACAAATAATTCACAGACTCTGAATGAATGCACTGCCAGGGGCACAAATTTTGCACTCTTAGTTTCTTAAGTATGTTTTAATGAACTGACTTAACTTTAGCAGAAAACGTATTTAAGTGTATTTGCTTGAAGTACATATTTAAATATTATATTAATTCAATGGGGAAAAAAGAGGCTTATTTAATTATGTCTGCTTGATTTCCTGGGAACAGCTTTGGTTTTCTTTTTCTAGGTTTGTTATGTTTTATGACACAATCTTCTATCCCAGAGGGTCCACACTGACATCAACCAAACCCAGGCAGACCAAAGACAAAATAATTATATGGTTGGCCCTGGGAAAGGGGATTTAAAATTTGTAAAGTAAATATTCTGCCATCGGAAAGCTTGAGGTTTATATATAGACACAAATATACCATGTACCAGGATAAAATTACCAAATATTAAACAAGGTGTGCGTTTTTCTCTCTCTTCCTTGTACCTGTGCTCACCTCCAGACCTAGAAGCTAGGGAATTTCTGTCTAAAGTTTAAAATAAGATTGAAATGTGGCCGGGCTCCGTGGCTTAGCCTGTAATCCCAGCGCTTTGGGAGGCCGAGGTGAGTGGATTGCATGAGCCCGCGGATTCGAGACCCGCCCGGGCAACTTGGCGAGACCTCGTCTCTAAAATGAATCAAAAATTAGCGGGCGTGGTAGCGCGTGCGCCTGTAGTTCCGCCTACTTGGAAGGCTGACGCGGAAGGATTGCCTAACCCAGCAGGTTGAGGCTGCGGTGGCCGAAGAGTGCCACCGCACTCCAGTCTGGGTGACGGAGTGAGACTCCAACCCAAAAAAACCCAACAACAACAAAGATTGAAATGCGTTCTCTGGGATCCTTAAAACTCCATTGTCACACTTGTGATGGGAAAGATTGGGTCCCCTAATCAAATGCACGCAGAAGGAATCGTTCACAGGGTGTCCAATCCCTCCTAGTGCTCTGAATCTTCCCTAGTTTTGGCACTGAAAGTTCCATGTCTTAGGAAAACTCCCAGTCCCAAATATACTGGGATAGCCAGTCACCCTAGGCTTAGCACGTCTTCAGTTTCCATTGCCCATATCCAGTAACAGATATATAATGTTCACGGCTTATAATTATTCACTTTAAGGATTTGCCATTCAAGAAAATGGAATGTAAGATATTCAAAGGAAGAAGCCCCTCCTGTTTTTATCTGCACGATAAGTCAAAGCTCAGACTAGAGTATGACTTAAAAATAAATGAGCTCATTATGGTTAGAGTCACTGGGGAAGATGTGGTCTCACCAGTCTTCAAATCAAGAGACATATTGGGGGACTAAATGCCACAGTTTTTTGTGGCTTCTCCACCTTAACATAAAACCCTACTCTACTCAGGCCACATCACAGTGAGATTTAACAAAGGACCTTTATCAGGAGAGAGGAGACTATTAATGTGGCCCTGTTAATTTATCATGGTACAGGCCAGGTGCATAATTTAACATTTATCCCATTAATTTTATAGGTACTCTTTACAGCTGTTACAACAGTTGGAAATGTTAAAGAGAAAAAGGAGATCTCCTCATCCCCTAGTCATTATGTGAAAAAAAGGTTTTGGGAAACTTTTTATGTTACATGTTTCTCCTCCCTGACCTCTGTGTCCAGACTGCAGGAAAGCACAGGGTGTCCAAAAGTTTCCTGCAGGATGGAGAGGTACAATTCACAGCACCAAGTCATTCAGAGACGAGGGAAGTTAACTTGATGGGAGTCTGAGATGGACTGATGAAATGCAGCATGGAAAATTAGCCCCGTAAAACAGCTATAAAATTTGAATCACAGCATCATAAAAATGCCAATAGACCAAGAACAATAAATATCACAAGCATCCAAGAACAAGCAGGTTACCCTATGCACAGACCTGGAAACACCATTACCTTCTGTAACTTCATTGTTACATTGCTATTTAAGTCATCTCTGAAATAATATCTTTTCAAGGTATTGAAAAGAATGAATCCGTCATAGAAAGTGAAGACACATTTTAACCCTGAAGTGACTTTCTTCTATTTCTTTGCATCAAAAATTCTGCAAAGGTAGAGAAACATTAGGAATAATATAGTCCACTGGTTTCTTAAATAGAAATAATTTTTTTTTATCCTGAGTAGTTATTTTCCTACTTTTTTTCTTTGCTTTTATTTTTATACCATTCAGTGGTTTAAAAAAAAACTTTTTAGTTATTTTTTATAGTTGGCAAATAAATTTGTATAAACTTATCATGTACATGTTTTCAAATATGTTTACTGTGCTTTGTGAAAAGGCTAGATCAAGCTAACTCACATATGCATTGACTCATATACCTATCATGTTTTTTGGTGAGAACACTTAAAATCTCTTAGCAATTTTGGATAATTCAATACATTGTTATTAACTACAGTCACTGTGTCCTACAATAGCTCTCGTTTATTTATCCTTCTTACCTAACTAAAATTTTGTATACTTTGACCGACAGATTCCCAGCCCTCCACCCCCCCATCCTCGACACACACAGAAGTCATGGTCTATTGAGTCATCTTGGACACTGAATTACTAAATACTGAAACTTTCTCCCACCTAGGGGAAATAGAGAGATAAGTTCCTGAAAGGCTTTGTCACAATTTTGTCAATCAATGAATACACAACCTAGTTTCATGTATGTTTCTGTGTAAAGACGCTTTATGTAATATACGGTGTCAATTCATTAATGTTGAGCTCATGGCCAGCACTATAACTCATCCCTGAATGAAACTTCCTTGTATTATCTCTGTGAGGCACGTCACTGCCTTCTTGTGGTATACAAAACTTCAGCACTGCACTGGCAGTCCATGTTAAACTGTAAAATCACCCAGGAAAAGCAAATGCATGCAAAAAGTTTGGTACCAAATAGACTACAAAAGAGGCCCTCGTTTATGGCATGACAGCTGAAACAAGAAAACAGAGCATCACCTTGTTTCATCTTAGGTGGGAACTTGCACGTCAGGTAGCTTACAATTCTGTCTGTTTACTGCGTGACCAAAAATAAGCACTAAAGCACCAGGAGCACTGATTTGGGGGTCACAAATAAATTTTAGCAAGTAAGCCCAATTTCAAACACAGAATCTATGAATATTGAAAAACCTGCCTACAAAAAGGATAACTTTGTATCACTTAACTTAAACAATATTTAAAATAATACATGTTTCTGTGCCACTCTTGAGTCTTTGGTTTCAAAAAATATAAAGTGATTGGGACTCACTTAGAAAAGCAGTGGAATAGAATAATATGGAGAAGCACAGAAAGCCAAAGCAAAATATAAAGAGAAAAGAATATGGAGGGAAAACCCTCCAAGGATTAGACTGCATTCATTCCTGTATTCCTACATACTCACAGAACTGTTATGTTCAGGCAGCCTTCAAGGGGCTTGGGATACACATGTGAACCAAACGAGTTATCTGACCATGTGGAACTTACTTTCCATTAAGGTACTTTCCATTAAGGAAGATGGACAATAAAATGTTAATCTGTGTTACCAGGGATAAGTGCTAAAAAAAATAAAAGCCAGATCAGGGGCCATCTGGCCTGCCAGAGATAAGAATGAACGGTGGTAATTTTAAGTTCTACTTTTTCTTCTTCAGCAAGTCATGTGAACTGTCATTTTTCTTAATTTCACTGCATCTTGTATTCTTTCATTGTAGCATGGAGATGATAATAACACATAGCTCATGGGGTGGCTTATAGAATTTTTAGTATTATTGCAGGTGAAGTACTTGGTGTGGTGCCCAGCAAACAGTAGGCATATTTTCCGTGTTATATTTATAATAATATGTCACTATAATTGTGATTTAAATGACATATAGCCCTTCTGAGTCACCACTAGCACTGGGCTTATTGAAGTTTTGTTTGTTTGTTTTTTTTTTTTTTTCCTTTTCTAAAATTTTTGGTTGATGTGGAGATATCCCCCTCTCTTAAAGAATGTGATTTCCATAATTGTAGAATAAAGAAAAGCCAGTAACAGAAAATGCAGTCTTAAAAGACATTTTGTATATCAATTGACTTTTTTTCAAGTATTTTATTTTTTTCCATCTTAGAAAAAGAAAGCAGCTGTTTTCTACTCTGTGGTGTTTATAAGTTTCTTGTTATACAGAATGCCTCATTACTAAAACCTCATGATGAACAGAGCTTTTTCTCTGTGGTCCTTAACAACACAACTCAGATAAAAACAAAGCTGTAGACATTTATGCATTTCCTTTGTTTCTCTGAAAGTCTAAAATCATCTCCTAATTAAACTGAAAGATATTGTGCATGATTCTTTTAAAGGCTGTAACATCAGAGACTGACTAGCTAGTCAGCTATCTGGTGAGTAGCTATTCACCAAACCTATTTCTTTTTCTTCCTGAGCTGACAGTTATACCCCATTTCCAGCCTCCTTTGCAAGGGTGACTTAGTCCTAGCTGAGGAAGGTGAGAATTGACAGCATCACTTCCAGGCCTGTCCTCTAAAACCTCCCAAAGGTGTTCCTTCTCCCCTGCCCCTGCAACCTCAGAAGATGCTTGTGTTTTTTGTTTTGTTTTTTGTTTTTTTTGAGTTGGAGTCTCACTCTGTCGCCCAGACTGGAGTGCAGTGGCCTCTCCCGGCCACCGCAGCCTCGACCTGCTGGGCTCCGGCGATCCTTCGGCTTCAGCCTTCCAAGTAGCCGGAATTACAGGCATGAGTGGGATTATAGGCTGAGATGCTTGTTAAAGATGGAGGAGAACTGGGCTCGGCGGTTCAGCCTGTCATCCCGCGCCTTTGGGAGGCTGAGGTGAGTGGATTGCCTGAGCCCGCGGGTTCGAGACCCGCCTGGGCAGCGAGACCTCATCTCTACAATAAATCAAAAAATCAGCCGGGTGTGGTAGCGCATGCCTGTAATTCTGGCTACTCGGAAGGCTGAGGCGGGAGGATCGCCGGAGCCCAGCAGGCGAGGCTGCAGTGGCCGGGAGCAGCCACTGCACTCCAGTCTAGGCGACAGAGCGAGACTCCAACTCAAATAAGTAAATAAATAAATAAATAAAGATGGAGGAGTCGCAAGGTGGAAGACCTAAGTCACTGAACTAATGCTTGGCGGCTCTACACACCCATGCAAAGCACGAGATTGGAACTTTCTGTTAGTGACAGATATACTTCTATTGGACTTTAGCCATTTACACCTTGGAGGTTCATTTATTATAGCATCTAGTTTTACCCTAAATGAGAGAATAGGAACTACTAAGAATCAAGTTTAGTGACAGACTTGAATTTCTTCTGCCAACACATGAAATCTCAGATCTTTACTTAATAGTTCCCAAGAAACAAGGAAATGGCTAGTCCTATATCTCCATAGATATTGGAGAACTTAAAAGCATTTCTGGGATCACAGTCTAGTGAAACTGATAGTAGAGAAAATGACTGTGCAGTTGATTTTGCTGTGCTTTGATTGGGATGATCCCTTTCTTTATGTTGAAGGCAAAGTACCTATTAGATACACAGTCCATTGTTCCACCCAAAAATAGATATTGCATCTGCAATTATGCAAGTGTTTTCAGTAAACATTCTGGAAAATGCACTGGCTTGTTGATTTCCAATAAGGATGAGCTCATCCATTTCCATTCTTTGTAAGCCTTCTCTGAACCAACCGAATTGGCTTATTATTGATCCTGGAACAGTCAAACTGTGAATTTTGAGGGAAGAATCTGGAAAACCAATAAAAAGGCTTATAAGGCAGTCAGGATGTTATTAAAAGAAAGAGCCCTACATTTGCCTCAGACCTGGGAGAGCCTACCCAGTCTACCTGCAGCGTGTACCACAATCACGTTTCCCCCTTCCAGCTCTCCACACCTGTCCAGAGACAGACACGCCACAAGCCAGACTCCTTCACCATGACGCTGCTCAAGATGTGCTTCATCTATTTCAATTTCTGATTTGCACTGGGGAGAGAAAAGCAATCTATCATCTCTTAGAGGAAAAAAGCCATTTGAAAGAATCTGTTTTGTACATTCATAACAGCACTGCTGGTTCTTGAGGAATATCAAATAATAGCTGCAAAAGAAAAAGATAGGGAGAAAGAATGATCAAGGAAAGGATGAAGACAGGAAGGGGAAGGAAGGAGGGAAGGAGAAAGGGGGAATCTTCTGACAGTATCCTGAGTTGTCTGTAACCCCCAGACACCCCAAGTACTCACTGAGCAAATGTGTTTACTTCTTTTCATATATGGAAAAACAAACCTCATCAGTAACTTTTCACATAAAACAGATTTAAGGCCCAATAAAATATGGGCAAAGAATGAAAATTCTATTGAATTTTTTCACGTCTGTAGCTAAAATAATATTCTGAGATGTTATCATTTTTTAATTCAGGTTCTCTTTGTAGTTTCCCTTTATTTTCTCTCCTGCTGCCCAAGAAAGTTAGTTTTCTGTTCATTGCCTTTTGGAAGGCATGGAGAAGAGCAGAAAACAGAAATACTCTATTCTTTTTGGCACTTGATTTATAAAAGACTGATTCTCAGGAGACAATGATACCTACCGGGTCCACATCAGCGTGTACTGGGCTCTAGTCTAAGTTATTTATATGCATTAACTCATTTAACTCTTTCCTCAGCCCTATTATCATCACTTAGCAACAGGAAAATGAGTCACAAAAAGGCGAATGAAGTTACCCAGGTGTGTCCAACTAGTCATGACAGCTGAGATTTGAACACATGCAGTCTGGCTCCTACGTCTGTGCTCTGTGTTACCCCACTGCAGGGTTTGACACTGCTATGATACCTCACCATGTTGACATGCTTTTCCCAATCCTTCTTAGGGTTTTGAAGAGAAAAAAGAAATAATATTGTCAAGCTGTGATAAGGTCTTTTGTTTACCAACACAAATGGAGAAAGACTGGCAGACTCAAAAACAGCACCTACCCCAAATGCCTAGGGGAGGAGAGGACCACAGGAACACAGGGGATTCTAGGCAGATCTCAGCAGGGCTTCTGAAGGAAGAGGGAGGGTAGGAAGTGCTCTGTGTGCAGCTCTCAAGGTCCCCAAGCCTGGATAGAAATAAATTTTCCATGAAACTAATGAAGTTGCAGACCCCTTCATCTGCTTGGACCTTCAGTTCTCAGGAAGGAGTCCTGGGCATGTAATCACACCATTGCACATTACTGCAAAAAATCCTTTCATCACAGTCCATCTGGCTTCTATATTTTTTTTATTTTTTGAGTCAGTCTCACTCTGTCATACAGATTGTAGTGCAGTGGCACGTTCACAGCCACCCCAGCCTCAACCTTCTTGACTCAGGTGATCCTTCCACCTCAGCCTTCCAAGTAGCTGGAACTACAGGCACCCACCACCATGCCCAGCTAATTTTTTGATTTATTGTGGAGACAAGGTCTCACCAAGTTGCCCAGCCTGGTCTCAAACCCCTGGTTCTATATCTTTTGTTCTGACAAACAGCATCACCTAAGTTTGGTGGGGCTGCATTAGTTGCAGGCATGTTTGCCATGTAGCTAAGGGTACATTGAGTTGGGCAAACGTTTACTTTGGTTGTAGCAGGATATATGTAGGTAGCTGAACTCAATTCTTGTAGAGTTGAGTTATTGCTAGCTTTCTTAGTGCAAGAAGGGCTTCAGAAATACTCCTCCCCACTGGGTCAATCCATTTACAAGTGCTAGGGCAGAGTTTATTTCCTAACAATGAACTTATTTTAGAACTGAGCCTGACATGGGCAGTCCAGATGAAACAAGATTTAAAATTAACAGAGTGTGAAATTCATTTGTGGAAAATCTTGCTACCATCAGAGGTATAAAACTGTAAATAGAAGATTTTGTTTTCATCAATGTTTGGTCAAAGCATAATTTCTGATGACTCAGTGTTATGGCTGTATGTTTATGTTCCCTCAACATTCATACATAAAGTCGCAACCTCCAGTGTGGCTGTTCCAGAGTTGAGGCATCTAAGAAAGTAATTAAGATTAAATGAGATAACAAGGGTGTGGCTTGAATAGATAGAATGAGTGTACTTATTTTACAAGAGGTATCAGAGAGCTTTCTCTCTCTCTCTATCTGTTTCTGTATCTGTATCTGTACCTTTATCTCTATCTCTATCTATCTCTCTATCCTTGTACATACAGAGAGGAGAGGTTTTGTGAGGACACATCTAGAACGAGGTAATCTGCAAGCAAAGAAGAGAACCATCACCAGAAACTGACACTGTTGGACTTGATCTGGGACCTCTGACCTCCAGAATGTGAGAAAATGAATTTCTGTTTTTATAAGTTCCTCAGTCTATGGTATTTTCTTGTGACCTAATATATTCAGCATACATTGTTATTTGCAAATCATTTAAAGATGATAAATAGGTGACGGATAAATGTTGTTACATACTTGTGCATACAAACATAGATATGGTTCTAATTACAGATATAGATTAATGCACACACATATGGACACATATTTACAAACATATATATGTGTATGTGTGTGTCTATGTATATTCTGTCTTTGATGGGAATTGTGTGAATTGTCAGTGTATATCAGAAGTTATAAAAAATGCTAGCAATATAACTAGCAATGCTATTAATTTTTATGTATTCCAACAGTCAATCTATTTTGGTAAAAAATATAACACTTTTTTATCAGCTATACTAAAGTTTAGTATATTTTCCATTCTTGCTATTAAAATTTGTATCGTAAAATCTGTCATAAAATCAGGATAAAAGGATATGTAGCTAAAATGAATTGGACTTGAGTGAAGTTAAAGTCTCAGAATTATGTTAGGCAGCTAACTAATAAAAATATTTTAAAATTTTTCTAGGTTTTGTAATGCTTGTGGTATTCAGTTTTCAAAATCTGTGATTTACTGTAATTTCTTTTTACTTTCTAAATAAATATTTACTTTTCTATTCGTTTTTATTTGTAATTGTGTATGCTAGTTAATAGAGTAATTCCAGATAATAAGAACACCTGGGCATGCCCCACGGCAGGCTACACTTTGGTATCCCTGGCAGGATTTCATAAAGGACTGTTGCCTCCCAGGCCATGACCTTGTAATGTTAATTTTGTTTTACTTCATTATTTAAATCTGGGCTGGCTTGTGACTTGCCTTGCCAATTGGAACAGTAGCAAGTGTGATATAATCAGAGGACTGAAAGGTGACTGTCATTGACACTTATCATTTTTACTGTTCCTACCTCATGTGAACAAGCCCGTGCTAGTTTGCTGGATGGTGAGAGACATGCGACCCTCTCATTCCAGTTGCCCAGCTGACAACAAACACTAACGCACTATGGCAAGCCACAGGTGCATCCCAGGTTATAATCTTCTTTTCTATTCCTGAATAAATGCAACATATTTGGAAATATTTTTATTTTTATGGCTTTTAGGGTGAAATAATATGGTATCTGAAGTGAGATTTTTCTGGGAATATGGTGAGAAATTCCTTGGAAACCATTCTTATCTCAAATATGCAAGCATGAGTCCCTCTTCTCTGTGTCCTTTTAGCCTTATTTTGTCAGGGTCTGACGGGAATGAATTCACCCTAGTACCTGCAACCATCACAGACAGAATTTTAGAATGAATCAAAAAAGAAAAAAAAACCTTTATTGAGGTCACTTGATGTTAGACCACTGAGATTATGGAACTGTTTGTTACTGTAGCATAACATCACTCATGCTGACTCATCAACCTCACACTAATTACCCACTGAAAGTAAACATACTCTATCATGGGAATTACATAGACTGAAGTAAATCCTCAGGAATAGTATGAAACTATTGTGTTATATTTGTTAATCAGAATTTATAGTAATAGAGGCTGGCTGCTGATAATGTCCCTATTGCTTAAACTAAATTAATCAGCTAATTGCAGACTTTATAAGGGACATTTGTTTTTATGACGGTGGCAGGTCTGTGTTCATCTTACCTGTGGCTGCCAGAATCTAGTCTGGAGACAAAGCAATTTCTACCATCAGTATGGATCTATCATGTCCAAATGTGCGTGTTTACTGTAACTACCTTAAATGTTCTATAGTTACATTTGCCAAATAAACAGGCTCTCCCATACCAAACACAGATTTACATACTAAAAATTCAATAAACACATACATAAATGTTTTTTAAAGTGTACAAAAGGCACAATTTAAGCTTATGTCAAGTCCAGCTGCATTTTTATAATGCCTCAAAATAAAGGATTGGGTGTTTTTTTTGTAGAAACAAATTTTAAGTTTGATTGACATCAAAAGGACCTTGAAGGCAATTCTTTAACATTATGTTTTCATTATTCTGTGTTTGTTGATACCTTAAAAAAAAAATCAAATATTCCCAATTACATCAGTGTATATCTCAACTTTCTGACAAAGCCACTTAATTACCAGTGGAATTGACTGAAAAGCACCCTCTTATCAGCACACAGTCTCTTTCCTTTGTGCAGCCAGCAGTTTTCCAAAAAGCCTCCTGCACGAGCCTTAATTGCTATTCAGAGTTAAGTCCTAGGGCTAGGAGATTTTCTTCTTTCTGAAGGTTTGCCTGTCATTGTGACTGGATTATCTGGCTATTAAACTGTGGTCCTTTCAGCTTGCCAGCCCTCCAAAGAGACTGTGCTAGAAAATCAAGAGATAAACACAGAAGCGACTTTCTGTAAGTATAAATAAGCATAAGTAGACTCCAGTTTTACTCTTGAAATAGGCTAACAGCCCAATATGCTACTTATTTAATCTGAAACAGCTACTGGGTGCCTCCTCTGTGCTGGCCACTGCCAGAACATTAGCACCTTATCAGATGACATGCATTAGAAAAGGATTTTAAAAGTTAGGCTGTTAGGTTATTTAAATTTATTTGTTTTCTAAGTTTAGAGTTGGAGAATTTGGGGAGAGAAGAGATGGAGAAGATAGAAGGAAGACTAACAGTATTTCTTGCTCTGTCATGGGAGAAAGGATTAATTAAACACGACTTGTAAACAATCGGAATCCAAAGAAAGAAATACTTAAACTTGATGAGATTAGAGCTGACCTGTGATTTTCTTTTTCTGTTTTTTTTTCAATTATGAAACATTATTTGCATAGTTAAAGTAAAATGAAAGTAAAACAGTACCTGCATTATTTAGAATGCTTCAGCCCTAGTAGGCTAAATACCCAACCAGCCTTGGTTTCAGCCAAAAAAACATGAATCGCTTCCTTCACAGAGAATTTAGAGGTTTTCCTGTGACTTTGTTCATGCTTCCATGATGTCACATGGAATCCAACCACTTTCCATCATTATTCATTGTCGTCTTCTGTGTGTTGGCTTTTTCTCCTCTTGGCTGTCATCTCATGGTGACAAGATAGCGGGAGCAGCTCCAAGCATTACGTGTGTGTCCTGAGAGGAAGGAAGCAGGTGACACAGTGGCTTTTATTTTAGAGGTCCCCCCAACGAACACTCCCCCTCCCACTGAAAAGAGGCCAAAGAAAGGAGCTTCTAATAAAGGATATCTAAGTGGCTATGATTAACTGTGGCCAGACTCCATGTACTGTGGGTGGGCATGCTGTATCCCAATCAAATTGAGGATTCTTTTTTTTTGAGTCAGAGTATCACTCTGTCGCCTAGGCTGGAATGCAGTGGTACACTCACGGCCACACCAGCGTCAACCTGCTGGGCTCCAGTTATCCTTCTGCCTCAGCCTTCCAAGTAGCCGGAGCTACAGGAGTGTGCTACCATGCCCAGCTAATTTTTTGAAATACTGTAGAGACTAGTTCTCACCAAGATGCCCAGGCTGGTCTCAAACCCCTGGGTTCAGGCAATAAATTGAAGATTCTATTGGCAAGAAAAAAGGTAGACTTGCTGATGTGTGGACAAGTTAAAATGTCAGCCCTTTACATTCACCGATCCCTATACACCCTTGTCTAGGGTCCTGAAGATAATCTGATTCACAGCTGGGGCTTTTCTATGCCCAATATCCATAAGAAATATGACATGAAAACTTTTGGTTCTGATCTACTGACTCAGTTTTGACACTCCACACAGTTCTGCTTCTTGGAGCCTACTTATTCAGGTGGGTGGCCATCAGAATCCAACGTCTATATTATTCTGAAATTTGGGAGTTAATTTTGGATCAACAAAACCTTCTTCAGTGAATATGAGGGGCCTTTAAACAAGCCTTTTTGTTCCTTGTACAAGGCCATGTGGATTCTTCAGTAGACAAGAGGCGTGCTTCTGTGTCAGCACTAAGAACAATCCCAAGGAGGAGTGAGAGAGTCAGTTCTCTGCTTGAGGAAATCCTGTGGGTAAATGTGCTTCTTCCACAGAACTGTGGGAGGAAGAGAAGTAGGCACAAGTGAAGCAGAAAGAGCCAATTCCAAAAATTCATCAGCTAACACTACCTTTTACAGACGGTTTCCATGATTGACTCTCCATTCAGGCTACCTCAGCTTTATGCTTGTCTTTCATCTCCCGTGAGCTGAGAAGTCCCCTCTCAAGATGACTGACGTTCCACTCTTTTTTTTTTTTTCTGGAACACGTTTAGCTAAATATTTTTTTTTAAAACATATTTTTTGTTTTAAAATTGTGGGGTACAGTTAAGGGTTAGGCATACAGATATGCATTGTGCAGGCACCCTTGTTGATGAGGTGTGGCCCCCCAGCCCCAGACAGATATTGACTACCATTAATCCCCACCTCCCTTCCCCTCCCTGCCCCGCCATTGTTTCCCACCACTGTCAATCCTTTTCTTATAATATTACGATAGTTGTTCAAGGTCCACTTGTGAGTGAGAACATGTGCTACTCAGATCTTTATTTCTGTGAGAGATCACTCAGTATTATAAACTCCAATTCCATCAAGATGTCCATCTTACCTAAGGCAATCTACAGATTTAATGCAATAACCATCAAATTCCCAGCAACATTCTTCTCAGATCTAGAAAAAAACAATACAGGAATTCACATAGCAACATAAATGACCAAGAATAGCCAGAACAATCCTCAGCAAAAAAAAAAAAAACAAAGCAGGAGGTATCACAATACCAGACTTTAAACTTTACTATAAAGCTACAATAATCAAAACAGCTTGGTATTGGTACAGGGACAGGCATATAGACCAATGAAATAGAATTGAGATTCCAGAAGCAAAGCCCCAATTTCTCAACCAACTCATCTTCGATATTCCACTCTTAACAAGATCTACAGACTAAGATTTCCTTTTCTAGTTTTCTGTTTTGTAAACAAAAACAGCTCAGTTTCTCCGTGTGGGAAGGATAAAGCACACAAGGAGATCTGAATGTTATGTCAGGGGGATGAGACTAAAGAAGTTTTATTTCTTGCAAAAGAAATGGACAGAAAGAGCATCCTGGACACAGTACAACAATCTATGAAGTCACATCTTATGTTGACTTGGCTCCTAAAAACAGCACAAATGTGAAAAGTAGCCACGTTCAAAATTGCTCACTAAACCATAGTCAGGTTTTTCTCCAAGGTCACAGATCAACAATTTTTGTTGTTGCACAACAAGACACACAACCTGACAATTATCTTCCTTTACCATCTCCTTTTTGAGATATTACTAATGTAGCTGAGATTTCAAACTTTTGAAATGGTTTAGTTGTTGTTAACTTCCCAAAGCAGCTTGTAGGAACAGTTTTTTTCTTTCTTTTTTTTTAATTTGGGTTCCTCTTACATAATGATCCTATGATTGTGGTTAAGCACATACCCAGTCCTCTAACTGTGTACTTGCTTGAGAAATTTCAGAGGCTAATCTTGGAACAAACTGTTCTTGGAACCTCATTGTTCAGAAATCACCATCGCCTGAGGACTCCATGGCAGGATTCAGAAGTCACCCCTGGGAGTCTTGAGAGGTTCATTTATAGCCTGACCACAATTGACATGATGCCTGGCAGTTCTCCAGGTAGACAATTCAGGATGATCATCGAAACAAGATGTATAACCCTATTTCTTGTATGACCCCTGAATTTCCCTCATTGCATCTCTTCCCTATAAAATCCCTTACAAGGGATTCAAAGTCTCACCTCAAGATTTTGAAAAGATTTCTCTGAGAACCTGGCCATTTCCCCATCTGGCCATTTCCCCATCTGCAGGCTTTTGGAACAAAGTCACTTTCCTCATATTACATCTTGTGCTTGTTCATTTCAGCTTGCAGACAACAAGTAGCAGAAACTTGCAATCTGCAGCACTAACAGTAGATCAAGGTGATATTTTCTTTCTGCAGTAATTATAATAAACTGCTTTCCTTCATCTACAGGTTTGTCTGATGGTATTTCTGGGGTAGTTCATATTGAAACCAGGAAGCCGTAACTACACATTTAAGATTTCCTGCTATCATAACCATACTCTGCCCTTTGAGGAGAGTATATTTACCAACTGTATTTCAGCCACTGATATATGGTTTTGCATGTGTATTTTCCACTTCACTCACTAAAACTCTTCCATCAGTGATCTCTGTGCTCAAATAAGAGGCAAGTCTGGAATTCCTATTGATGGTGAATAGGAAACCACTATTAAAATTCCAGTACCAAGGGAGCAGACATGCCAGTGAAGAAAGAAAATCTTTACAGGACCAACCCAAGGCAATAGCTCTTCCTATTATTTGTCCTAAAATTGTACTCTTTAAAAGGCTAGAGGGCAGTAAGAAGATAGATTAAAACATGTAATCACGGGACTGTTCTAATTCTAATTTCTTTTTTTTTTTTTTTGAGTTGGAGTCTCACACTGTCGCCCAGACTGGAGTGCAGTGGCCGCTCCCAGCCACCGCAGCCTCGACCTGCTGGGCTCCGGCGATCCTTCCGCCTCAACCTTCTGAGTAGCCAGAATTACAGGCATGCACTACCACGCCCAGCTGATTTTTTGATTTATTGTAGAGATGAGGTCTCACTGCCCAGGCGGGTCTCGAACCCGCGGGCTCAGGCAATCCACTCACCTCAGCCTCCCAAAGGCGTGGGATTACAGGCTGAGCCACCGAGCCCGACTCTAATTCTAATTTCAATCAGCTATTAGTACCCGGAGTATTATTTACGCAGCTATAAAAATAAAATTATTTAGTTGCATGGACAAACTCTAATTTTTAAAACCATTTCTCACTCTAAGCAGACCCTGAACAATTATCATAATACTATAAAGAAGGGATTGGCAGTAGTGGGAAACTGCCAGGGGGGAGAGGGGCACACTTCATCAATTAGTGTACCTGATATCAAACCAGGTGAAGTGGGGACCAAAGTGAGGTCTAAATTTTACCTGTACAATGACCATTTGTATACCTATGCCTGAATTGTACCCCACCTCTTTAAAATAAAAATTAATTAATTTAAAAAATGAAACCATTTAATAGTATTTAGACTTGTCAGCACACATGAAAGAAATAATTTTGCCTTCATATCAAAGGGGCTAAAGTGTAAAGTATACTCTGGTTAAATATACTATTTTGAGCTAAGCATAAGTAGTAAGTCTTTTTATTTTGGACTACCAATGATGCCACCCACATTTCATTACATCTCATTCCCAAACTTCCTTAACAGTCACTTTAAGGCTTGGAACTAGGTGGAGCAACATTCAGTTATAAAGAGGATCTTCTTCTCATACCCTAACACCCACTTCCCAGGTGTTTATGTCAATGACTCATTCATTCTTCATTACATTAACACAGGCGAATGGAGTGCTTTCTAAGGGTCAGGTATTTTGTCGTGTTTACTTATATTTGTTTTGTAACTTCACATATGTTAGCATTATCACTTCATGGAAAAGAAAACTGAATATTAGAGAGCTTAAGTAATTCACCCAAGGACACTATTATAAAGTTTGTATTTGGATCCGTGACTTCTTCTGCAACCAGAGATTAACAACACCAGTGTCAACCTTTTTCATTGGAAAAGGCATTGAAACGTAGTTTTGATAGGTCATCCTACTATGGATTTATTCATTATATTCCTTCCTCGTTCCCTTCCTCCCTCTTTCCCTTTCTTTCTTCCTTCCTTCATTCTTGGCTTCTTGACTTTACTATTTTTTTCTTTTTTCTTTATTAATCTAGAAATAAAAATATTTGAATAAACAAAAGATTTATGGCAAAGCAATTGATATTTTGTCAATGTGAAACAAAGTATCTTTATGTACAGAAACTTTGATTTTAAAATTCCAAGTCTACTCCTGTAGTTGGTAATACACATCAATAATGCCACTCTCATTTAATTACCTTTCATCCTCAGCCTTTCTTTTTTTTTCTTTTTCTTTTTTTTTTTTTTTTAGTTGGAGTCTCACTCTGTTGCCCAGACTGGAGTGCAATGGCCGCTCCCGGCCACCGCAGCCTCGACCTGCTGGACTCTGGCAATCCTTCCGCCTCAGCCTTCCAAGTAGCTGGAACTACAGGCATGCAACACCATGCCCGGCTAATTTTTTGATTTATTGTAGAGATGAGGTCTTGCCAAGTTGCCCAGGCAGGTCTCGAACCTGCGGGCTCAGGCAATCCACTCACCTCAGCCTCCCAAGGCGCAGGATTGCAGGTTGAGCCACCGAGCCTGGTTCCTCAGCCTTTCTTCACAGTCATTTAAGGTTTGGAACTAGGTGAAGGAAGAGCCAGTTATAAAGAAGATCTGAATCTCAGAAGAAAATGTTGCCTGGGGGAAGATTTGGCAGTCATTGGCATAGGAACAGTAATATACAGATAATAGGGGTGAGAGATCAAGGGAGAGTATGAGACTTGAGACCAGTAGACCGAGACAAAAAAAAAAAAAAAAAATCAAGTCGACCCATGAACCAAGGAACAAGCCAACCCTCAGGACGTAGGCTCATAGAAAAGGCAGACAAAGGTGATGGAACCACACAAGGGCAAGAGGATGGTGGGTGAAGTCATAGAAAGTCCTAGTGGTTAAGGGAGCCTTGTGAAATCAGAAAGAACTGGGTACAAGACCTTGTAAGTTAAATTTGAATTATCAAGGTGAACTTTTAACTTAAACCAATATCTAAGAGTTGCCTAAGAATAACACCAGCCCATTTGGCAACTACCAATGTCTATTGGATCCTAAGATTTTGGTCTCCAACCCTAATCCAGCCAAAAAATTCAGTATTACTTGGAGAGTGGCTGATTCTAAGCCTTGAGGTAAAAATAAAGTCAAACAGTGACAGTAACTTTCTGATGCTTCCAGAAAGCAAGAATATTTTTTAAATATCAAAAGGCAGAGAAATTTAATAAAAGATTCTTAGAGACCCAGATGTGCAAACCTTAATCTTTGAAAACAAAACACACAGTATGGATTATTAAAATATGTTGAATTTTTAAAGGTAGTGAGCTAATTGTATTTAAAGAAGAAATTTGATTCGAAAGAGAGACTATCATAGGATGTTTTTATTTAGCTAAGTGCAGGGTACTTATTAATCACATGTTTGAATGTATGTGTAACAAAATTAATGACATCAATTGTATGATGTTTTAGAATATGCTAAAATGTAACTATAGTAATGTGTTTTATAATAATTGACATTTTTACTTGTTCTGTCCGCTATTTAGGGCCTATGAAGTAATTATAAAAGCAACCATTTTAAAGTGTCATTTAACTGCTCTAATGAATTTAATAAATGTTGTCCAAAGTTTGGTATTGAATGTTCAAGAGCTGAAGATTTTATGTCTTCATGTGTAAATACATAAAATGTAAATTGTGCTGTGGGTGTTCCTTCTTTCCTACCACTGAACACTTTGAATAAATATTATTTATTGTATTCATTATGTGGCTGTATGTGTGTGTGATTAAATTAAAATTAATTTGTCAACTATATGATTTTTCCCCCCATTGAGCCCAGGTTAATAGAAGTACATTTTTAAGCAGGCAGTTATCAACAGTGCCCAAACAGGACTGGAAATGTTCATTTGATTTGTGTGTAAAGGTGGACCAGGGTGACCACCGCAGAGCAGATTCAGTTGATTGAGTGTTGAAGCAGGAATCCCAGAAGGTGAGTATCTTGGCATGGCATTAGCCCCTAAGACTAAAGAGCGAGACAGACTTAGAAGTGTGCAGAATCCCAATGAGAGCTTATCTCAGTGTCTGGAAGATCAGTGGCCCTGCCAGGAAGGAAGAATATGGAGCCTGTGCAGAACAAAACCAAGTAACCAACAGATCAATATGGCCAAGGGCTGAAGCAACCAGAACATGAGGTCTGACTCCCATCGGAACCGGCTGCTGTGGGGTAGTAACCAGGACTATAATGTCACTCCATGTGGAAACAGGGACAAAAAGATACTTTACAAAGGTGGTGAGAAAATTCATCCACTGTGTCTGCTGCTCCAGACCCCCATATTAGATTTGGCTTTTATCATAGAGCACGTATATCTGGGCAAAGAGTTGCACACACAACTACAAATAATTTTTTGGGAAAAAAAAACTATAAAAAAAAGAAATGCAACTACTTTAGTTAAGCAGTTCTGAATTCCAAGCTGGCAAAGGAGTTCTGGGCCCTGAGAGGGGCTTCGTGATGATAGCTGTCCCAGATTGCTGCAGCTTCTAAGGCTTCAGGCCCAGGCCTCTGTACACAAAATCCCCTGGAGTGATAGTAGCCTGATTGCTGGGAGGACCTCTACTCTCTGCAAACCCAGGACATCCTTAATAAATTTAGATCAGCAAGACCCTGCAGCCTTCCAGGATCTGAGTGGGTAGAAACTGCCAATGACTTTGCCTTTTTTCCCTTTTATTATTATTATTTTTTTTTTATTTTAAAGATATGGGTAAAATTCAGATTTAGGTATACAAGTGGTCATTTTACAGGTAAAGTTTGGGCCTCATTTGGTCCCTACTTCGCCTGGTTTGAGATCAGATACACTTATTGATGTTATGTTCTCCCTGCCTCCCTTCCCTGGCAGTGTCCTGCTACTGCCAATCCCTTTCTTATTATATTATGGTAAGTGTTCAGGGTCCTCTTATGAATGGGAACTGTGGTACTCAGTTCTTTGTTTCTGTGATAGATCCCTGAGTATGATAGACTCTAAATCCATCCAAGTTGCTACAAAGTCCATAATTTTATTCTTCTTTATGGCAGCGTAGTATCTCATCATGTATATTATTACTTTTTAAAAGCATCTTCCCCAGTTCCTATGCCTCTGAGGCTGAGAAGGCACGGACCCAGTCCACAGGTCTGAGCTCTGGTCTTGGATGCAAATTGCAGGCAGAGCAGGCAAGCACCTTCCTAGGGGGATGACATAGGGAGGAGATCCAAGAAGGCCAATGGAAGACGAAGGAAAGGGAAAGGAAAAAGTCAGGAGACCAAAGGAAAAGTTCTCATCTAGCTGACAAGTTCTCATCTTTCTTTTTTTTTTTTTTTTTTTTTGAGTTGGGGTCTCACTCTGTCACCCAGACTGGAGTGCAGTGGCCGCTCCCGGCCACCGCAGCCTCGACCTGCTGGGCTCCGGCGATCCTTCCGCCTCAGCCTTCTGAGTAGCTGGAATTACAGGCATGCGCTACCACGCCCGGCTGATTTTTTGATTTATTGTAGAGATGAGGTCTCGCTCCCCAGGCGAGTCTCGAACCCGCGGGCTCAGGCAATCCACTCACCTCAGCCTCCCAAAGGCGCGGGATTACAGGCTGAGCCACCGAGCTCGGCTTCTCATCTTTCTTTAACTGCATCCCACTGAAGAGATAACTTCAACAAACTTTGAAGAATAAATTTTCCTGGGATTGTAATCCCAGTTTTCTGGAAATGTTAAAATATTTTTTCTTAGGATGTCTTTTAACTCAGCAAAGTTGTAGAATCAATGAAAGTGACGATGAATATGTCTAAACTGTGTATCTTATTTTTGTATTAAGGTAAGGGAAAATGGAGGATTTTTTTATTTAAAACATTTGCAATAGCTAAAATAATTTTTCATATTATTGTATAGATTCATCTTTCTTTTACAGCTAAAATGTAATTTAGGAACCAATTTTTGGCTTGTGGCTTTTAGACATTTATCTAAATACAGAAACAAAATCAAGATGTAAAGATAACGTGTTTGTTTATTAGATTTCTAGGCTTGTTTAAATACTTAAGAGAGTTTTGCTTATTAGATAGCACGTGAATTGCTTAACAAGATAGCAGATACAATAAACTTAAAAATACAGTTTAAAATACTAAAAGAAATATAGCTAAGCCTTTAAAATGCTTTCTCAAAATAAAATGTATTCGATAGCAAGTAAAATACTAGGATTTATAAGTTGAGTTTAACAGTTTATGAAAAATCTTGAGTTTGGATTCTTTTATTTTAACATTTTTATTCATTTTTTAAAAGACAACACCTACAGATGGCCTTATTTTCATATTGAAGGCATCCTGAAGGCAACAACTCATACTAACCTAGTGGAGTAAGATATTACTGGAAAGAGGATTCAAGCCACTCTGAGAATTGCGGGTGGAAAAAGAAACAGGAAACAAAAGCCCATTCATGGAAACCACCAGAGATGAAAAACTGGAGCATCCAAGAGCAGTGTGGCAGGCTCTTCAAAATATAGAGCTCAGGGAAATACATGACCTAGACTGCTATACAATAGCTGTGAATTTAAAACACATGCACATAGAAATCATAACTCCATACTATTCAGAGATATCATATGAGGACAGCATGGGGATTAGGATAGAGGGAAAAAGATAAGATGGGACCTCCTAGGGACAATCATGGTAGGGTCATTAAAAAAAAAAAAGACTTAAGATCAACCAAACCCCCATTGGTGCTTGTGTTTAAATTTTTTTTAAGAAAAAGAAAAGAAGGACAGAAAGGAAGGAGGAAGGAAAACAAACTAACGACCTTCCTTGGATCTAGGTTAAGTCTAGTCTGATTCAGTTTTCAGAAGGCCCTTCAACTCAGTTTTCTTGTTGCAGGTTGGGAAAAAATACATACATACATCTATGAGGGGGAATGCCTCCAAAAAATTAATTTTTGGAAGGCAAGTCCCTTGTAGTACAGGTTTCCCCCACTAGATAAGTGTTCTAGAAAGCCATCAGCATCAGTGTACCAGCTATCCTTGTTGTAAGAGGCTGCATTTGGCTTCAGTGAATTTTTAAAAAATTCTTTCAACACATTTGCCCATTTAATGATGAGTGATTTACAAGCACACCTGCCCACACCATGCTGAGTGTTCAGCAGTTTTGGACCAAAAATGGCATGATCCCTGTGCCCCGCCCACCCTATTCACCTGATCTCACCCTGAGCAACTTTTTTTGTTTCCTCAGATGGAAAGGGAAAACTTTTTGCAATGTGGAAGAAAGGAAATAAAAAATGGCAGAAGCACTAAAAGGCATTAGAGCTGATGAGTTCAAAAACTGTTCTGAGGAGTGGAAAAAGAATCTTGGTAGGTGTATTTCAACACATGGACTTTGAAGGTGACTGAAGCTTAAAAGTGTAAGAATAAATACACAATTTTTAATACATATATTCCTTTTTTGGGGGGTCCCCATTCGTGTGTGTGTGTGTGTGTGTGTGTGTGTGTGTGTGTTTATCTGGGTCAGTAAAATATCAAACTTTATGGTAGTTGCAACTCTAAGAGCTACTTCTTTCTTGTTTTTGTCCTAGTAGTGGGATATGACAAACATTGAATATTGCTGATAATGTGAAAATAGTAACTAGAGTTTGCATTTCCAAATGTGTAGATCAAGATAAGATGCTTCTCACTCCTTGCCAATTTTCTCCCCCCATGTGGACAAATCATTCTGAAATAAAATTACCAACTATTCCCATATGAACTGAAGCAACTCATTTTTGCCCCTCCTTTCTTATCGTTGTTTCAACCATTAAGAAATGTGAGAGATACATGAGGCTGGGGTCCTGCAAGAGTCTCTTTAGTTCAATGTTCTCACAATCTCAAAATGTACTTTACGACAAGCCACAAAGTGGCAAATTAGGCAGTAAATAAACATAAGGCTTTCCCATTCCCAAAGGAGGGAATTGTTTCTTTAGGGCAGAGATCCAGAGATATTTCTCCATAAATATCCAACTTTCCTTTAAGAAATATTTTAGATCAAGAAAAGGAGCAGATAGAAAAAGACAGATGGGAATCGGATGGCAAAACACAACACAAGTTTATTCCAAGGAGGAGAACCTGTGGAGGGAAATCCGAAAACTGAAGCCCACTACTGCATATGGGTCAGGGAAATTACAGGGCTTGGAGGAAAAATTTTTGCAGTTGACTTTGCTGGGAGTAACTAAGGCTTGTGCTTAAGTAAGTTGAGAGGAAATCTTGAGGTTAGGCTAGGTGTTAAGATGTGTTGCAGTCTAGCATGCTTGATAATTTTCCATTCCGGGGTAGCTAGCAAAATAGCAGAGATGTCTAATATGGTGTTACCTGGGTTAGCAAAATGTATTAATTATGATTAGCTCAAAATAGCATATTTATCCAGAGTGTATATTAGTCTCTTAGATATTATGAATGGAAAGTTTCCTCAACCACTCGGACTTTCTATGACTTCACCTACCACACTCTTGACTCTACATGGTTCCATTGCCCCTGCCCACCTTTTACATGAGCCTGTTCCCCGAGGATTGGTTTGTTTTTGGCTTGTTTATTTATTTTTGTCTCAGTTCACTGGTCTCAATTCACACACTTTCCCTTGATATCTCTCTTCTTCTTCTTCTTCTTCTTCTTCTTCTTCTTCTTCTTCTTCTTCTTCTTCTTCTTCTTCTTCTTCTTCATATTATTATTATATTATTATTATTTCAATTACAGCCCCTATGCCAATGACTGCTAAATCTTTCCCCAGGCAAAACTTTATTCTGAGATTCAGAGAGTATTTTAGACTTTGTGAAGAGGAAAAACTGAGACTATTATATAAGTACAAAAGAAGACAAGCAGCTGGCTGGACCATTATTTGCTGATCCTTGCTCTGAGGCATATCTACACATAAAAATGAACCACCTGGATGAAACCACTTAATTGAGACAAGTATGATAACTCCTGGATGAGGGAGCAGGTCTTAATCTGGGTGCTGGCAAGAAAAGTGAATTTACCAAATCCCTTTCCTATATGAATGGACTACATTTCCCAGCATGACTTGCACTTAGTTTGGGGTCATGTGACTGGATTTTCACCAATGAAGATGACTTGCACTCAACAGTAGAGCCTGCTGCAAGATTCTAGGGTGACGACTGCAGCTGTGTGTTGGGCCTCAGTGCAGAATGGTCTGGGTCTCGAATGACTGCATTGGGCACAACCTCCCCTGCCCCAACTTTGCACTGGAATGCAAAGAATAAATAAATCTCTATTGATAAAAGTCACTGCCATTTGGGAGTTGTTTATTTCAGCAGCCAGTAGATTGTGACTAATAAAGACAACAAGAGATAGTGGAGAGACAGAAAGTTGCCCATATGTGCCCCTCAATCTTAATAGTTAATAACTATATAATGAGGGACTCATACCATCTAGGGAAGTGTGTTTCTAAAAAGTTAATCACTGACGAGCAGAGCCTGGCTAATACAAGATGAGACAAAACACACCAGTGAAGAGGACGACCTTCTCACTGAGGTACTCTCATTTATCCCCATTTCATTTGTCTTCTGTTAAGTTATCGCCATCTGGTATTTTTTTTTAGATGAAGCACCTATACTGTGACCAGAAAGAAACACCAAAATTACCTAAGTGTCCTCAAAATAGGTGAGAGAGAAAGGACAAGGTGGGGAGAGTAGGATCTATAAAACCATGAGTCTATAGAATAATAAGAAAATATAGACTGAAAGTTGAAGGAGTTGGCAACAGCAAAAGATGCAGATTATGAGTACATGTGCCCTATATGGACATCAGAGAGTAGTCAGCCTTACATTGTCTACCGCAGAAAGGAGTTATTGGGGAAAGATTCCAGAAAAATTGCCAATCTTGATGTGACATTTCAATAATCAAAATTTACTGAGCACAGTGGTTAAGGGTATGGGCTTGCTGGGTATTTAGTTCTAGGTTGACAGTTCTTTTTTTCCAATACTTTAAAGATGTTGTGTGACTTACATCTGGCTTGCATTAATTCCCAAGAGAAATCTGTCATACTTCACCTTGTTCCTCAGAGCTTACCGTATTTCCCAAACCCATCTTTTTCTCTTGCTTTTAAAATGTTTTGTTTTTGGCATGACCAATTTGATTATAATGTATGATGTACCTTGGTATCACTTTCTTCAGTTTCTTTCTTTCTTCTTTTTCCTTTTCCTCCTTTTTCTTTGCCATCAGGCTTACTAAATTTAAAATCTGTGGGATTATCTTGGCCACTATTTCTTGAAGTATTTCTCTGCCATCTTCTTTCTCTTTGAGGGATTCATATGGACTACATTCAGTTGTTTCACAGACCACTGCTGCTCTATGTTTTATATTTCTTAAGTTATTTTTCCTCTATATATTTCATTTTGGATTACTTCAATGGTTGTTTGTTCAATTTTACTCTTTTGTTCTTTTACAATGTCTAATATGCTACTGTTTACAGTCAGTGTATTTTTCATCACACACATTGAAATATGATTTCCAGAAGTTTGATTTGGGTTTTTTTAATGTCTCCTATGTATTTACTTGCTTTTGAGTATTGAATTATAGTTATAACAATTGCTTTATTCTATTTTTTTTTTACCATTTATATTATTTGTATCCATTCCAGATTTGTCTCATTTGATCACTTTTTCCTCCTCATGTTGCTTTGTTTATTCCTGCTTTCTTGTATACCTGATAATGTCTGGATGAAAAGTATCATGAATTTTATCTATCTTCTTGGTTGCTTAATATTTTTATATCCTTATAAATTATCTTGAGATTGGTTCTGAGATCCAGTTAAATTACTAAGACACGATTTAATCCTTTTAAGTCCTGCTTTTAAGATTTGTAAGGTGGAACTGCTACAGCGCTCAGTCTATGACTAATACCTATTAACGAGGCAGGACCCTTCTGAGTACCTTACCCAATACCCAATTAATGACGAGATTATCCAGTGTGACTGGTGGGAACAAGTATTATTCCAAGTACTATGTGATTGCTAGGCACTATTATCTCTAGCATTGTGTGTGTGTGTGTGTGTGTGTGTGTGTGTGTGTGTGTGTGTGTGTGTGTTTCTTTCTTTAGCCTTAAATGGTTTCCTCTTATGCATGAACTAATCGGTACTCCAGTGGATACTGAAGGGTTTCTCACTGCAGATCTCAAAAACTCTGTCTGTGTACAGCTGCATTCTCTTTCATATTTTCATATTTTGCCTTGCCGACTCCGGCTGCTTTGCTCTTCTCAAACCCTAAATTCTGTCTTTTTAACTCAGAGAGTTCTGGTTATCCTCCCTGTGTGATATCCTGGAATCTCTCCCATCGTAGTAAACCAGACAATTGTAGGGTTCACCTTGTTCGTTTCGCATCTCTCAGGGGTCAGTATCCTTTCTTGCCTGATGACCACTGTCTTGAAAACAGCTTCATATACTTTGGTTAATCATTTTCTGGTGAGGAGGTAAGTCCATTCCCCATTACTGCATCTTGACTAAAACAGAACCTCCTCAGTGCAACTTTAATTGCAATTTATTAATTCTAACTCAGTGTCCAATTCTGGTTGCTCATTAAACTAAGTCTTTTTGCATACACCATATCCACTGGAAACTTAGCCATCTAATTGGGAGTGTTTCTTTGTTTTAGTGACCATTTACTATACCTCAGGCATTGAACTATGTGCTCATTATTTTTTAATTCATTTTCAATCAATAATTGCATAAAGGGTATACAATTATTTTGGCACATTTATTTTATGTGCGGGAAAACAAAGGATTAATGGGTGAAGAGATACACATGAAGAGCACAACTTTCAATGATGGAAGAAGGATTTGAACACAGAGCTCTGTCTCTAACATATGCACTCTTCATTGATGAAGGTATTGAACTGTCTGGTCCAGAATGAAGTGTATCAGCCATGATTCAAAATGTGTTTTCAAGGCAATATCCAGTTTTGATCTTTCACAAACGATGAACCTCTTACTTAATGTTAAGTCACATCACACAGCACATTAAATGGACAACACTTCTTTTAAACAAAAGAGCAATTTCTTGTTCACACATGATCACAGATGAGCTGGTTAATGTCTGTCAAAGGCCCAGAACAAAGTGCTAAAGGGGGAGATGGGAGATTTTGGGTAAGACCTAGCACAGCTTTCTCTTCACACCATGTGCATTAGCAGAAGGAACAGGAGGCATGATAACCCTGGGAAGGGAGGGTGCAAAAAAATGCTATAACACCCCTTCGTCAATATCCTAAAACCAAGCACATACATGGCACTTACTGTATGCTGTCCTTTACCCTTTAAATGCTTTACATTTCATTCTCACTATGAATTCATGAAATTGAGGTTCTCTTACCATCCCCATATAAAACCTAAGGAATCTTGGGGCTCAGAGAAGTTGAGAGGTTTGCTCAAGCTCATTCTGCTCATAGGTAGTGAAGGCGGGAGTCACACTTAGGCCTCTGGCTCCAGAGTCCCCATTCTTAACCAATATCTTCCATTGTCTTCCAAACATTATATGTGAATTAATTCCTTTAAGCTTCCAAGCAACCCTACGAGGTAAGCACTATTATTATCATCAATGTGTATATGAAGAAACTCCTATATGAAGGCATCTAGTGATTCATTAAGTTCCTGGAGGAAAAATTTTCATCTGAACTTGATATTACCAATAATAGCAAGAGCAACAATAATAATAACCCACATTTATTGAGGATTTATTATGAAACAGGTACTGTTCTAAATACCATATATATATGATCTATCAACTTATTAAATATTTTTAATACCTCCTGATATGCTTCTATTTTTATCTCTTTTCAACACTTGGGATAACCTAAGCACAAAAAATTTGAAGTGTCTGCTGTAGATCACAGAGATGGTGAATTTTAGACCCTCATTCCTAACCACTATGCTATACACATGCCTACACACATACAAATACAGAAGAAGCATACACACCCACAGACCAATACTCACACTACATGAAATCATATACACATGCACATATTCACATATACACATGCACCGTGCACTTAGATATACACACGTCCATAAGCATATGCACACAGATACACACATACATATATACACACCAACACATGCACACAAACACACAAATGTACACACATTCAATACATGCAGCAAAATACACATCCACTCATACATAAACATATTAATATCTATTCAACACATTTTTAAATTTTTTTAAATTTTACATTCTGGGGGAACATATGTGAGCTCACTACATGGGTATATTGTGCAATGGTGGGTGTTGGGTCTCAGGTCAACACACATTCAGTCACATACACACACACATACTCACACAAAATATAGTATTCAGTTATTCTTAATTACTATACAACAATTGTGTGTGGTAAAAATTAAATCATAAATTTCTTCAAAGATGAAAGGCTAGGGTTGCCATTCCTCAACCCATGCATGTCAGATTCAGGAGTTTTAGAATGTTTCTGGAGTCACTACTTCGCATTATTTCTTATGCAAAGGAAAACCTAAGCCCTTTTTTGACATTCAGCATTTGGAATAAAGCTTTGCTGTTTTCTTTTTCATTAAAATGAAGTTCTTTCAGAATAAGATGAGTCACTGGAGGTGATGTGCTGCTAACATCAGTAGCACTGTTGAATTTATTAAATAAAAACACCAGATGCCCAATTAAATTTGAATTTCAGATAAACAACTAATAGTTTTAAGCATCATTATGTCCTAGCTGCAGCCTCATCTATGTCTCATCTGGCCACTCTATTTGTTTTTAGGATAAGTATATCCCAACGTGCATCCTTTGTTCTGCATTATACCTGGCAACCCAGAACACAGAGCACATGCATTTAAATCTCAGAGTCAAGTGAATGCTGCCACTTACTTCTTGCATGTAGGTTAGAAAAGAAGTTTGGCAAACACTGAGGTGCCCTGAGCACATTGTTTGCACTTCAGAAACACACCACTTCCTGTGGGGTTTAACATCATGTCTCATTCCTGTGCTGCCAGGTACAGAGAACACACCACAGGAGCTTACGTCCCTGAGGAAAGCGGACACAAGTGTGGAGGAGAAATCCATTTGTCGTGGCTGAAAATCTGATTGGCGACAAATTCACCTCCACTTGAGAGTCCTCTCTCCTGAGTAGCAATAGTGAAGTACACTGATTCAAATACTGAGACTTCTGCCTGCTCTGGCTCATCATCTAAAATTAGTTTTCTAGAAACACAGCAACCTTGTTCACGAAACCAATCATTTTCAGGGAAATGGATTTTTCTTGATAAAACACCTCACATTTCACAGTAATAATTATAATTCCATTATTCTGCCTTCACTTGGTTGTGTGGGCAGAGCTATTACTGTATGTAAATTGTGTACAATTGCTTAACAAGATAAAAAGAAGTTTTAGTCCATCTGTTTTTCAAGGTAGAAATTACCTGATCTAGATGTTTCTTTTTGACAGAGGAGAATTTTTACAAAGTCCATCTTTAGTCCCATATTATTTAGTGGAATCCATGCATTCCTGGTTTGTTATAAATTAAAGATTAGTATAGTTTTTTGGTTCAGTTCAAAATACAAGGTGACAGACATGAATTCACTGTACAGATGTTCTAAGACGTTGTCTTGTGTTCACCCAAGTAGGACCAAAGGGAGGCAGCTAAGGAAAAAGATAATATTCAAAACCGAAGTTTTCTGAAAGAAGTAATGATCTACCAGGGTGTTACCGACAAGCAAGCAAGCAACACACATCCCGATGCCACCTCCAGGCTCCGGATCTGATAATACCATGCACCATGAGCCAGAGCTTAGCACTACGAGAACATAAAGAATCCAAGGGATAAAAGGAGAGGCAATAAGTCATTTCACATTTTCTTTGACTGGGGTCTCAAATTCACATGCATAGAGACCAGAGCACAGATGTAGACAAGAGCTCCAGATCACCCAGCACCTGAAGGCATGGATCCACTTAGCTGAGGCAGGTTGCTTTCATGTAGGAATAGATCATCCAGTTTCAAAAGACTCTTATCTAGATTTTGGGAGAGTTTTCAGTTTTTTAATCTTAGCTACTGAGGCAACTAAAGTTAAAAAACAATAGCAAGAATCCAGGAAATAAGGCTGCAGATTGATGCAGACAGTTGATCATTCATTGGTTACCTTTGCACAATCTCATGGCAGATGTTTTTAAAATAAGATTTGGGAGAGTCTGTATTAACAGTGTTAGTAATTTTTTCTTGTTCTAGAAAGTTTGGCTGTTTGTCACAGCCAGTTAAATTTGGAAGCTATAGGTTTTGCCCCATGAATTCTCTTCCATGGGCAGACAGTCTCTTGGCTGCCTTCCTTGCTTCCTGGAACTGCCCTGAGTTCTAACATCTGCCCCATTTTTCTGGTAATGACTTTGAGCTGCTTTTCTGGATTCTCGGGGTCCCTTTAGTGTTCCTAGGAAATGAGACAAGTATTTTTCCTAGGAGGAAAATTTTAAGCAATGCGAAATCATTGAGATTCTGTTCATCTTGAAAAAGCACATTTAAGGGGGTGTTGCAAATATTTTCAATAATCTATTGGTAGAATTTTCCGCTCCTTGACTGGTGACATTGACCTTTCTTCCAGCCTATCTCCTTAATGCTAGAATTAATAACACACACATTTTTAAAAGTGGCCAGGAACATAGTGGCTGATGCCTGTAATCCCAGCACTTTCAGAGGCCCAGCACTTTGAAATGAGGATCACTTGTGGTCAAGAATTTGAGACTAGACTGGGCAACAGGGCAAATCACTGTCACTAAAATAGTAAAAAAAATAAAAATTAACAAGGCATGGTGCCATATGCCTGTGGTCTTAGCTTCTCAGGAGACGGAGGTGGGAGAATCACTTGAGCCCAGGAGGTCAAGGTTACAGTTAGCTGTGATCATGCCACTGCACTCCAGCTGAGGACAATGTGAAGCCCTGCCCCCCCCAAAAAAAGACAGTGGCCAAAAATAATGGGAATTTCATTCTAGTTCTGACTGTCAAGCAATCACTAACTTTCTAAATGACCTTGGATGTATCTTCAACTTTCTTCATTTCCCTTAGCTAATTGGACTAAGTCAATGTTTTCATATTTGTCATTCACAAGCCATGGTTAAGGTATCTGGGCATATTTCTGTGCCACAGGGTGTAATGATAGGTTGGATGTGTACACTTGGAAAGGCTATCCTCTCCAGTGATTCAAGCTATAAAGACACTCTATAGATGTGGTAACAATCCAAAATTAGTTGTCTTTAAGTAAGGGTGATTATTATAGGAGATCTGGGTGGGAATGAGCCAATCAGTTGAGAGATTTTAAAAGCAGAGCTGAGGAGGCTTCCCTGAGTAAAGACATTCTGTGTGTGACGGGGAACTTCTTTCCCATGCCTGAGAGAGAGTCTCAGCCAGGACTTCCTGAGGCTCAGCCCTCAGGAGTTCAGATTTACTTTGCTGCCCCCACAGTCATGTAAGCCAATTCTCTGCAATAAATGTCTTTAATATCTATTTGCTACAGATTCTGTTCTCTGGTTGATACCTGTCTGCTGTCTATGTAATGCTGTATACTTAAACTTTATATCTTTGAATCACAGAAAGAAAACCTAAGTATGCTTATTTAGAGAGTGACATTTATAACTACTCTAAAGAAGGAGGTGGCATCACTTGGCTTAAATAGAAGGCATCAGTCATGGTTTCATCAAGAAACAGATGGGACGTTCAAATAAAGATCCATCAAAGACCGCAGATTTACAAAGCGGCTATATTACTCACTACATTATACAAGGCATTTGGTGCCATATGTGACCCAGGCATTTCCATTTTTCCAACTCCTCCGACATTCCTGTCACCTGGAAAATGCTGGCTAAGGGATTGCTAATTTTCATCCCAGGCGCAAAACATGTGCCATGCTGCTCATGTCAGGTCACAAATGTCTTGACCAGATAATACTGTCTATGCTACATTTTTTGTTACCTTATAAATGTTGATATTTCACATAAGAAACACATGGTCCAAGAGTTGTGAGAGAGCCCTAATATGCGTTAACATATTTCCAAAAAAGTATATTTTATAAAAATATGCTCAAAATATGCCTCAGCCCTAGCTGTGCACAGGCAACATTTCATCAGGCAGAGTAGATGGGGACATATTCAGAGACAGCAAATCTTTCAGGAGAAGTGAGGCATCAGCTCAGAAGGAAGCCAGGAGTGCTATCCCAAATGCAATCACAAAGGTCTACTCATCTTAAGATTCTGGGTTGGGCAAGAAAAGCAGTGAAGGGTACAAGTTCCTCACTAGAGAGATGCAAGATGAACCCCCTGAAAATATATGTGGAACGTGCTTATTTGTATTTTTAAAGACAAATAACTGTATTATTAATACGTTTTTAAAGAGGCCTACACATAATTCAGTTAGAACTTTCACACAATGAAAAAGGCTTAGGGAAAAAAAACCAAGGAGCTGTAGTGGCTGAGGTTGGAAATTGCTAGTTTCAGGTATGACTTGATCCAGTGGTTCACATGAGGATACTAGGTGTCAGTTTCCTCTCTCGGTGTCAGTTTCTCTGGGTAAGATCTAGGCTTAGATGAGTTTTCTCTCCTGATGATCTGTAGTTCTAGATCTTATATCTCTCAGATTTAAACCTAACAGGAATGATCATCTGCTTCTATGCCAACATTCCCAGCTGAAGTCTCTTATCTGATTGGCTCTCTAGATCTGTGATTGTCTCAGACTTGAGCCTGTCTTCTCCACTAGGGGAATGGACTGCTCTGATTAGTTTTAGGCCAGACCACATTATTTAATTCAAAGCTAGAGTGAAGACTCCTCTAAGTCTTTTGACCTGAGAGTGAGAGGTCCAAAGTTCAGAGGTTACTTCAGAGGATACAGTAAGGGAATTCTAATGAAAGTAATATTTTAAGAAGTATGCATGGGGCTATAGGAGCAAACAAGGGATGAGGAGGCACCCAGAGACTAGCAACAGTGGGAAGTTATTACCAAATTTCATCCTAAGGGAACAAGGGGAGTAGGAAAGAATGTAAGTAGAGTTAAGAAGAGTTGGAGCACAGGAAAGGGTCACTTGGCAGGAGATTCAGTCTGGAATGAATACAGTTAGGGCAACACTCCACATGAAACCAATAAGGGAGCAGGAAAAACATCCATCTTTCCCCTCCTGTCATCTGATCTCCCGCATCCCAGGGACCATGCCCAGTGAGAAGTCAACCCTTAAGAACACCCAGGGGATCCAATCTACAGGACCAGTTTTCCAGGGCCAAACTGGGCTGTGAAGGGAAGAGAATAATCTGGGGAGGGGAAAATGGGAACCAGCATTTGATGCAGATCAGTGCTGTGAAGACCAATACAATGCAATCCCATAACACCCTACCAAAAAACAAATTCAAAAGGAAAAAAGAAGAATGCTAAGAGAATATATGACATTCTCAGTCTGTGTTCCGGGGGCTGATAACTTAAACTTTGCATATATTTTATAAGATTATGCCCAGATGATGTGACAATTATAGAAAATGAATTAGAAGTTGCAGAACTGAGTTAGAGGTCCTAACCCTACCACTTACTAATTTTGTGACCACAGTTTGCTGTTTCCTTCTGTCAGCATCAAAGGATCTGCCCTATGGGTTTATTTTAAGAGTTTAATAAGATTTTTAAAAAATGTTATGCCCAGCATTATGCCTGGCAAATGTCAAGTGCCTAATAAACCATAGCAATGATGACCATGATGATGATGGTGATGACATATAGACCATTATAGTAGTGAAGATGACCATTGTGAGTTGGAATCATGAAGTCACAAGAAACCTATTTTCTTTGTTTTTTTTAAGCCACACAACCTTTGCTTTGTATGCAAATTCATTTCATCTCCCTATTTAAAGAGATTTTTCCCTGCCTTATTTTCCACAGAGCTTGGATCAGGCCATCAGAGAAGGCCATCCTGGAGGTCTATTTCAGCATCTGTTCAATATCTTTAGCACCATGTGATGGGCCCTGGTAATATAGCTAACACTGCAGTTTGCTTTCAACTTTAAAAGCATGGAAGACCTCTTCACAGGGTCTAGTAGAAGTTGATCAATTGGTTTATTTTGCTAAAGGATTTTTCTTAGATTGGAAAATATAGTTTATTTAGAAAGTAAATTGGAGAGAGAAGAGATTCACTCCCCCAAGGTAGGAGAGAGGGCCAAAGGTAGGAAACATGGTGGCCATACCTCAAAAAGCCACATGGACACACCAGAGTTTAACAAAGCAATAACCTGCTTAAAGATTTTTAGCCCCTGCCATCATCCCTTGTAAGAGAAAAGCTGGTTGGATAGTATTAAAAATATAGCTGTCCTTTGCTGGGAACCAGCTTACTTAGAAATTCATCTATGAGTTGGGCTCAGTGGCACAATCTTGTAATACTAGCACTTGGGAGGTGGAGGTGAGAGGACTGCCTGAGCTCAGGGGTTCGAGACCAGCCTGAGCAACATGGCAAGATCTCATCTCTACAACAAAATCAAAAAATTAGCTGGGTGTGGTGGCGCATGCCTGCAGTTCCAGCAACCTGAAAGGCTGCGGTGGAAGGATCACCTGAACTCAGCAGATCGAGACTGTGGTAGCCATGAGCAGTGTCACTGCACTCCTGTCTGTGTGACAGAGTGAGACTCTGACTCAAAAAAAAAGTTCATCTGTGGATTTCAATGTTTCCAAATCCAAGACTTTTGGTACTAGAAGTATAGAAAAACACCAATTAAAAACATATATTAAGTCAGTGAACTTCAGAAAATGTTAAGAAAGTGGACTATTCATAGGGGCTTCCTAAAATGTTCCAACAGTGTCAAATGTTTTACAAAATGTCAACTTTTGTGTTGATGATAAAAATGAAAGAAATAATGTCAACAGTGCTGGCATGAACAATACAAAATGATGCAAACCGCTTTTGAGGAAGAGATTTTCCTATGGAACACAAATCTACATTAATGAGATGGAATGCATAGTGGTCTCACTGCTTTAGGAAGAATGACGACAGCACAAGCAACAGAAATACAAACAACAGCCAGTGTTTCTTGAGCATCATTTGAAACGAACTTTGCTACTAACTCATGTATCAGATGTAATGCTCAGAATGCTATGGGAAATATAACATCAATATATCATCAATATTAGGGATGAGGATCCCAAGTTCCAAGGTGTCAGCTTGTCTAAGGTGTCACTACTCGTAAGAGTCAAAGTGAGGACTTAAATGAGAGCTCCAGAGCCTATGTCATAAACCTTTTGATGTTTATACCATAATTCACCTCCAGAACTTGTATGAATCTATACATTTTTGTCTTCATTGTGTTCCAGATAGTATCTGTTTAAGTGATTATGAACTAGATGCAAACCTCACAGGTTTATGGTCCAGCTTATGGTCCCCAGACAGGTGTGGGTGGCATTGGTTTTTAAAAATGATCGCAACCTTGGTTACTGCTAAAGTGAAATTTGTCAGTGGCTGAGTTTGCATTTTCTCCTGGCTCAGATTTGGCTGCATCATCAGAAACGATGGAGAGAAAATATTTAGTAATCGTATCAGATTCTTACATTAGGTTCTTCGTTTCCCATTAACACATCTTAATTCAAAGTTTAAAAATGATTAACACCTTGCCACAAGAAACTCCAGAACTTTGTCTTGTACAAACACATGCATTCCAATGCCCAGAGTCAGATTACAAGAAAAGTCAACACTAATAGCTTAGATAAGAATAAAAATGAAATAAAAGAGGAAACCGCAGGTGCTTGAAGAAAGTTGGGGAAAATGTGGTGTATACTCTGCAGAAATTAAACCCAAGAGTATAAGAAACAACATACCCATATTGTGATGGCTACAGGCAGATTTTCTTTGCTTGTTTTACCTTTAGGTGCACTTATTTTCTGGGCCATTTCTCAGTTTAACTCCACGTGCAGTCATTTATGTAGACATTCCCAGGGTAGTTATGTTAGAATTAGACAATGAAAAATAATAAGCCATCTGAAGCTCATTCTCAACAAAAACACCATACAGACAATAATGAGTGTCCAGAAATGGAAATTATCTCTAGGTGCAGAATGTCTTCTCTCCCTAGGAACTACTTCGGACAACGTGGGGGGTGGGCAGCAGAATCTCTAGCCCATTCCTCATGCCTTTCCCCATATCATAAGGCCAGAAGAAGCTTTTCACAGCAAAGCGGAATTCTGCTGTGTGTTTTGGGGATTCTCCACCCTGCCCTGCAATGAGACACAGACTCTTGGTTTATTCATGCATTCATCGAATATGTATTGAGTCCAATTACGTGCCAGGCACTGTGAAGAGGAAGTTGAAGATAATAGGCAGGGTACCCACTTCTGTGGAGCTGACGGGCTAGAGACAGAAACAGACATGATCCCAAGAGTCACCAGAAGAGGCATGACATTGCATCCTGACATGTATCCAACCACCCTGAGAGAGTCCTAACAGGTGGACCTGATCCAGGCAGGCATGCCCATGACTGCCTGTCCCTGACTTCCATGGGTTCTGAGCTAGCAATACTGGTGCCTGCTCACCTGTTCACGTGGCTGGCAGGCACTCTAGGCCCTCAGGCTGTTCAACTTCCCTCTAGTTTCCTTTGTCTTCCCTGAGGAAGTGACACCTGAGCTGATGTCTGAGAAGGAAGGAGGGTGAACCAGAAAAAGAGAATCAGGCAAATCTTGAGAGGCAGATGCGAGAGAATTGCGTGAGCCCAGGGGTTCGAGACCAGCCTGGGCAACTTGGCGAGACCGAAAATTAGCCGGACGTGGTGGTGTGTGCTTATAGTTCCAGCTACCTGAAAGGCTAAGGTGAAAAGATGACCAGAACCCAGCAGGTTGATGCTGCAGTATCCATGAACTTTCTACTGCACTCCAGCCTGGCTGACAGAGTGAAACTTTGACTCAAAAAAAAAAGATAGAAAAATAGCAGGAACAGTTGGGAACACAAGGAACAGATGGCTATACCATGGAGACTACGGAGATTAAGGTTTAGGAATCCCGCCCCACATATAATTCCTCCCAAGCCCTCTATTACTTTGTATTTGCAATCATGCATTCAGTTTCTTAAAGGGGGTCCACATTATTATGAATGCTTCAGACATCACAAAACCTAGAGTCACCCTAGAAGAGATAAAAAAAAGAATGAGATTTGCAATGTGACCCTTGACCATCAGGGCCATGTTACATAGACTGACTTTATCTTAAGCACAAAATCCAGGGTCACAGAACTGCCCAAAGGCCTAAGAGCAAAAGGAAGCAATTAGACAGGGTCTAAGCAGGGGGTGAAGACAGGACTGTATTTGCATTTAACAAAACTCACCCCATCACTGTGTGAGGATGACAGAAAGAGGGCAAAGGTGAATGCCAGGAGAGAAGTCAGCATCTCCCACAGCCATGCATGAATGAGCTGGGAGTGACTTGGGCTATACAGCTTCATTTTTTCACCTAAGAATTTCACACTTTTTCAGAAACATTTCTCAGGGTTCACGATCCTTGCCAGGAAGGCGTTCCTTCAATTAGGTCAAGTGTTCACTAAGACTATAAAATCAGAACACTGTCTGATGACAATTTGTCAAAGTCATATCTGATTCCCTAATAACGCTAGACAGAATTAGTTAGTCATCAAAAAGCTACCGCGGGCCAATCTTTTAAGGATTTTGTACATTGTACAATGTATCATGCATAGACTTATGTGCTTTCAAATGTGACCCAAGTGGTGTATTTTAGTTGCTTAGAGTTTGCTGTTTAAATATACAAGAGCATTCCACTTATTGACTGATTTATTTTTATACTTCTGGTCTGTGTCCTTGACTATATTATAAATTTCATAAGCAAACAAGGCCCGTTTATACTGCTCACAACCTTATTTACAGCATCCAGCGCAGAGATGACATACAACAGGAACCCACTCATTTATTTATTCTTTCTTTTCTTTTTTTTATACATATTTTTTATTTTTAAATTCTGGGGTGGAGTTAAGGGTTAGATATACAAATATGCATTGTGCAATTACTCTTTTTGATGAGGTGTGTCCCCCTGTCCCCAGACAGATATTGACTACCTTTAATCCCACCTCCCTTCCCCTCCTTGCCCCCCCATAGTTTCCCACCACTGCCAATCCTTTTCTTATAGTATTATGATAGTTGTTCAAGGTCCACTTATGAGTGAGAACATGTGCTACTCAGATCTTTGTTTCTGTGAGAGATCACTCAGTATTATAAACTCTAATTCCATCCAGGTTGCTGCAAAATTCATGATTTTGTTCTTTTTTATGATGGCGTAATATTCCATTGTGTATATGTACCACATTTTAAAAATCCAGTCCTCTTTTGATGAACAGCATAGTTAGTTCCATGATCTTGCTATTGAGAACAATGCTGTGATAAACATACGTGTACAGGTATCTTTTTTACAGAGTGCTTTGAGTTCTTCAGGTTATATTCCCAGTAGGGGGATTGCGGGGTCATATGGAAGGTCGATTTTTAGAGCTTTTAGGAATTGCCACACTGATTTCCACAGAGGAGGCACTAGGTTACACTCCCATCAACAGTGTAGAAGTGTTCCCTTTCACCACATCCTCTCCAGCATCTGTTATTTTTTGTGTTATTGATAACGGCCATTCTGACTGAAGTTAGGTGGTATCTCAGTGTAGTTTTAATTTGCATCTCCTTGATGACTAGTAAGGTTGAACATTTCTTCATGTATCTGTTGGCCACTCAAATGTCTTCTTTTGAGAAGTGTCTGTTCATGTCTTTTGCCCACTTTGTTGAAAGGATAAATAAGATTGATGGTCCCCTCGCTAGACTGACCAAGAAAAAGAGAGAAAAAGCCCAAATAAACACAATCAGAAACACAGAAGATGAAGCCGCATCTGACCCTGAAGAAATACAAAAGATCATTAGAGACTACTATGTACACTTGTATGGAAACAAACTTGAAAACCTTAAGGAAATGGAGGACTTTCTGATATCACACAACCCGCCTAGGTTGAAACAAGAAGAAATTGAGACCCTAAATAGACCAATAGCAATCAAGGAAATTGACTATGCAATAAGAAAACTACCTACAAAAAAGCCCTGGACCAGATGACTTTCCAGCAGAATTCTATAAGACATTTAAGGAAGAGCTGATACCAATACTACTGAAAGTATTCCAGGCGATTGAGAAAGATGGAACTCTCTCCAAATCATTTTATGAAGCTAACATCACACTGATACCCAAATCAGGTAAAGACCCAACAAAGAAAGAGAACTACAGGCCAAAATCTTTGATGAATATTTATTCTATCTGAATGCAGCAAGTGATTGTTGCATTTCAATTTTATGCCAGGCAAGGAAGACACAGTGTTGAGCAAAGCAGCCAAGTCTCTGCTCTCTGAGTTTGCAATATCTCTAGACTCTCCCAGCATACAGTGAATCCTGTCCCCACTTAATGAGCCAAGACATCAATCTAGTGGCTCAAAACATAGTGGCTTGTAATGGGTTGAATTTTGCTCCTCTACAACAGGTATATTCAAGACCTAATCCCCTGTAATTGTGAATATGACCTTACCTGCAGATACAATTAGTTAAGGATCTAGAGATGAGGTCATCTTCGATTTGGGATGATGGGTGTTCTTATAAAAAGAAGAGGCAGAACAAAGATGCACATACAAAGGAAAGTTCATGTGACAATGGAAGCAAGGATTGGAGTGATGTATCTACACAACTAAAAACACTAAGCATATCTGGAAACCACCAAAGGCTAGAGAAAGGCATGGGACAGAGTCCCCTCAGAGCCTCCAGAAGGAACCAACCCTGCCGACACCTTGAGTTTTGAACTTTTTCTGCCCTTCTGAAAAAAAATTTATATTATAAGCCACTTCGTTTGTAGTAATTTGTTATGGCGGCCAGAGGAAACTGGTACATACCTATAGACAATGAATGGGTGTTGCTGTGTTCCAGTAAAACTGTAATTCAAAAATAGAAGGTGGGGCAGAATTGGCCACAGGGCTGTCTTCTGCATTACCCTGCTCTAAAACACTAAGGAAGACAAAAGCAAATAGATCAATACATACATACATAAAACTCACTCCACCTCTCAGGAACAGTGGACAAATTCATTTTCAATTCTAGAAGAAATCCCCATTTCCTATAAGGTAATTGTAGCTTAATTGAGAAAACAGAGCTAGTCTCCTTCTTTTCACTTCAGTGCATGACACAGCAGCTCCTTGTGTAGAAAAATAAAAGGTGTAATAAATAAACACCATCCTATGTCATTTGCTCTCTAACTCAGGGACCAGAGACTTGGAAACAGGAAGCCCATGCATCAGGTGCCTAGATTTTTGCTACAGGAAAATAAAAAATAACAAGTTCCTTGTCTTCAATTACCCATTGCATTAAAAAAACCAAAAATTACTCTCAAAGTAGGTAAGGAAAGCCCCATGCAGAAGAGGGCAAAGGAAGAGGGCAGACTTTGCTACCTTTGTCAACACCAAGGCAACTTTCTGAGTCATAAATACAATTTTCTAGGGCACATAAACTTCCCTTCTGTCCAATTTTATAACTGAGATTATTCTACGATTAGAGGTAATTTTGGAAAAATGGCTCACATTAAATTTGATCGTATAAGATGCATTATATAATATATGTGGTCTATGATGTAACTTCTCTGTGAATTGGTGCTATAATTAGACTTATTTCACAGTTAAGGCAACTGAGGAAGTGGGAAGTAAAATCACTTCCCAAGAGTAGCATAGTTTTAAGGTGGCAGAGCTGAGACTTGAACAAGACAGGCTGGCTGCAGGCTTTTATGCTATACGGAGACACAGTAAGTCACAGAAACTTATCCAGCTGGGCACGGGGAGGATCAGGAAAGATTCCAGAAGTGATGATTATCCAGGAAATCTAAGGACATTTGGAAAGAACAGGCATATCATGGGGGAAGGCTAGGTGGTGTTTCAATGCACTGGGAATAGCAGATGTGAGGACCCTGAGATGAGTCTGAGATCAGTGGGCCAGAACCAGGATTGCGGGGGGAGGTGTGTAGGAAAGTCTCCAAACCTGCTTCCCTCACCGCCTCACTGGTGCCGGTGAGTGACGCCTCTGTCCTTCTACCTGTTCAAGCCAAACACTTTGGCAACATCTCTGGCACCTCTCTATCTCTCACTACCTTCAATATTGCCAGCAAATGAGACTTCTAGCTCCTCCAGCACCTTCACCTGGCCTGCACACCATGTCCGCTTGCTTGCAATGCTATCCAGTAACTTACTCCCTCTTCCTCCTGTCATCTCTCAGCTAGTGTGTTCCCATGAAAAACGAAGGTAGAGCCTGGGTGCAGTGGCTCACGTCTGTAATCTCAGCAATTTGGGAGGTAAAGGCAGAAGAATTGCTTGAGCCCAGGAGTTCAAAAGCAGCCTGGGCAACAGAGCAAGACCTTGTCCCTACAACTTTTTTTTTTAAATAGCCAGGCATGGTGGCATACACCTGTATGTAGTCTTACCTATTCAGGGGACTGAGGCAGAAGGATTGCCTGAACCCAGGAGGTTGATGCTGCAGTGAGCTGGGATCATGCCACTGCATCCCCGCCTGGGCAACAAAGTGAGATCTGACTCAAACGGAAAGCAAAACAGACCAGGCCTCTCTCTGTGAAACCCCTGTTGAATGGACTCCCATCACCCATCCTCACCATCCCAGCCTGACTCTTCTCTCTGTGGTCTGTGTGCTACCTGACCTCTGGATCTCAACATCTGAGCACCTAAGACTGCACAGTGGTCCACGAGGCCCTGCTTGGCTTGATTCCCCATCATCCCAAACTCAGACCCCATCTCCTATTAGGATGACCTCATTGCATTGGCCTCCACTTGACCTCTGATCATCCAGGTCTCACCCTGAGCCCTTTTGTCTGTTCGGATGCTTTTCAACATCACCCCAGTCATTGCAAATCAACCCCCAGTTCAGCATGCAGTGAGTGTGTGGAGAGCAGTTCTCCTAGATGACCGGGTTGGGAGGGATGAACATGTGTTGGGACTCAAGTCCCTGGATTTGTGCATCTTCAGCAGAATTCCAGTCTCATCTCCACACCTGCTCCTAGCCTGGCTTTGTCTCCATGGTCTCGATGCCACCATTACTCTGGCCCTCACCACCTGGCTTCAGGACTCTAGTATCTACTTCCCTTCAGGACTCATAACATTCACCCACCTTTTCTCCGTGGTCAGGGAGAACTGGTCTACACTGCCATGCTTTAAAATCTTCACTGGATCCATATCTTAGAATGACCCACGGGTTCTGCTTTACCGAGCTCCTGCCTGTATACACATTCTGACATTCCACACTTTCTGTCCTTCCATCCAGTGCTCCTTCAAACTCTCTCATGGTGTCCCCTCACCTGTGAGCCTTGTTGCATGCGGGTCTCTTTATTTCGAAGATCATTGCCCAGCATATGCACCAGGCTGTCTCTGGCTTATCCTTCAAGAGTCAGCTTTGCTATCACTCCTTCTAGAAAACCTCATGAGTCTTCCCACTCCACCGATCCTTTTAACTGACGTGAGACCCAATCACTCAGAGTCCCCCTTTTATAATAACTCTTGCTATCTGTACTCAGACCAAAGTCTGGGCTTGTTGCATGCAACAGAATACAATTTTCTACAAGACATAACATTTATTTCATTATCCCCCATGCCCAACACAATGCCAAAGACAAGGTAGGTGCTCAATCAGTGTTTCCTGTAGGAATGGACAGAGGATAGATGAGCCTGTCTCTCTCATTAGTCTTGGATGCCCATGAAGTTAGGATCTGCTGCCTTCATGTTACGTAAAAGAGTCAAAAATGTTTCCCGTACATCGGCCATTGGGCTGCGGGTTGTTTACTTCTTCACAGTTGGCTAGGACTAGTAGGGCAAAGCCCACTCAGATGTTTACACATCCAATTGTTCTTTAAACATTGTCCATAGAAGCAGGCTTCTAACCATTTAAAGCCCACCTGCTTTGCATACCCCAAAAAGTATGTCCAATTTCTGCCAACCATACATAAAATAAACCCTGTAGCCATAAAAAGACCATAAACAGCTCCCACTCTCTGGGGTTCTTTAACCCAGAGACTCCCCACTCTGCTGCTGAGACATCACCTGAACACATGAGCCCCAGCTCCTCCAGAAGTTCCATCCCCCTTCCTCTCTTCTAGGTAGGGGCCCCTGTACCACAACCTCTAGACCCTTTCACGCAGTGAGGGACTTCCCCGCGTGCAAATCCGTCAACTTGTTGCCTGAAAAAGCTCATTGTGTGCTACTGCCACCTTGTGGTCCTGCAATTTTAAAAATCAACTCTGAAATCCCTGGAATTTACTTCACCTCATGAATGTGTACCCCAATGAAAATTGATTATTATTACTGCCTGTGAACCAAGGGACATATTTTTGTTGTTCCACTGTATACAGAAGATGCTCAATTAATACGGCTGCATAAATGAATAATGTGCCTCTCTTTACTAACCTATATTCTCCATGAAGCCAGGAGATATTGTCCTCATTGTCCCTAATGAAAATCTCCTGCATCAGCACCCTGAAACCATAGGCCAGGCTCCCACTGGTCAACAGTTTATAATCAGTCTTTAACTGTTGCCTTCTTAATTGAACAATAAGAAAAAGAATCCACCTGCATTTAAGTGATCTCTGATTTTTGTAAAAAGAAAGCCAGAGATTGAACAAGACGATCTGCAGCATATCTGCTCTAATTCCTAAACACAGATAGCTAGTCCCCCATGTCTCTCTTCATCCTAGAGCCTCATGACAGTGACAGGAAGCCAGAGCCTGCAAGGTCATTAAGTCCCTCATTTGATAAAGGATTTAACTGAAACTCAGAGGGGTCTTGTGATGTCATCTGAGGTCAGGAGTAGGTTGATCAGAAAGCCAGGATTAGAACCATGTCCTGTGCTGTACATGTTCCTTCATCTTCCTTCCTTCCTTCCTTCCTTCCTTCCTTTCTTCCTTCCTTCCTTTCTTTCCTTCTTTCTCTCTCTCTCTCTCTCTCTCTCTCTCTCTCTCTCTCTTTCTTCTCTCTCTCTTTCTTTCTTTGAGTTGGCATCTCACTCTGTTGCCCAGGCTGGAGTGCAGCGGCATACTCACACCTACTGCAGCCTCCACCTGCTGGGCTCAGATGATCCTTCTGCCTCAGCCTTCCATCCAAGTAGCTGGAACTACAAGCGTATGCCATCACACTCAGCTAATTTTTTGACTTATTATAGAGATGAGATTTCAGCATGTTGCCTAGGCTGGTCTCGAACCCTGAGCTCAGGCAATCCTCTCACCTCTGCCCCAAAGTGCTGGGATTCCAGGTGTGAGCCGCCGTGCCCGGCTGTTTCTGTCATTTCTTGTTGTTGTTTTTTAAAAAATCCATCTTGAAGCCTATGTATCACTTGTTCAACCACCATTTAGGAAGTAGGAAGCCAATGCTGTGCACAAGGAATACATAAGTGAATAAGGCTGTTTCCTACTGTCTTCTCCAAGTGCACAGCTGCCATCTGAGCATTACTTCAAGCATTTATTCACATCAACTCATTCCTTATTTTCAGATTTGACATATACAAAATAGAGCACACCAGATGTCATAATAAAGCTTCTCTGAAATCAATATGAAGTTTATTTAGATTTCTTGATTCCCTGCTTTCCCTGTGAGCCAAATGACTGCCAATCATCCTAAAACTTATTTGATCAAAAATGGATGGTTGCTTTCCAGCACTTGGGAAAATAAAATATCACCCCCACCCATGCCCCTGACATGAATTGCCCCCCTTATTACAGAGTGCAGAATTCTTTTACAGGAGTATTTGAATGTGTGTACACAATAGTATATGCAGCGACGTAGCCACGGTGGCCCATTAAAGTGTGGGCAACAGTGTCCCTAGGCTGGGCTGTGTCCTATTGTTCAGGGAGGCACTTTTTAACTTTGCATTTGATCAACGGTGCTTTTTGTGTTGAAATTCGGCGAGATACTATCCATAGCCACAAATGAATGGAGGCGTCTATGTCTGAATGCATTGGACAGAGAGTAAAGATGAAGTTTCCTGTGTTGTGGAGCCCAGTGTGTGATCCGCCTCCAAGATGAATACGAGGAGAGCAGCTGCCAGCCAGTCACGGGCTAGAATCAATGAGGACAGGGAGAATCATTTCAGATGCCACATCCCTGCTTTGCCCAATTTCCAACTGTGGACCTGTTTGTATTACAGTGCAAGAGAGAGTCATTAAAATTAGAAAAGTCCCCATCTGATTCTAACTGGAGTCACCCACAAAACTTCATACCCTCCTCTCTCAAGAACACGCTTTGATCTTGTGGAGCTGTGCCCTTGAAGGAGCCTTTTTGGCTAATGCAGCTTTTGGCTCTGACCCACGCAGTTAATGAGGGTGAAGTCCATTTCCCTCTCCATGGACATTTCAACGTGATGGTCAGAGGAGGTAATTATTTCTCCCTTCAAATTGAATTAAGAATTTTAAGAAGATGTCACTTTTGTCTTTTCATGAGAAAAATCAGCTTCCTCATTATCCTTCAACCCTGGGACACTTTCCCATGGTGTCCGTGTTGGATTTCTTTATTTAAAGCTCCCCTACTGCACTAAACAAGAGAACCATCTGGCTGGGTAGATTCCGAGAGAGGCTTTGGCAGGAAATGAGGACTTAAGATCTCTACAATATAGAGATCTTACACAACCTTGCAATGAGAGAAATATACTCAGAAGTATACATGAGAGTCATACAATAGTCAGGGATCTTATTTTTGCAAGTTTCAAATTTTAATTTAATGTGTTAGGTAATGTGAGATATGGGAAGAGAGGAGAATGAACTCTCAATGGCTTTTGCTTCATTTCACCTTATAATTTAGGCATAAAATTGACATTAAGTTTTATCAGAAGGAATGTCTTTACCTGCTATTTTATCTCTATCCACAAAACAGCCCTCATGTAATTGGTATCTTCAGTGTGACAGATTTGCAGTCATAGGGTGCTGGGAGAAGGACAGGAAGAAATTAGCAGACAGGATTCTGGAAAGACATGGACTTCTGTAGACACCAGAGATTTAGGCAGATTCTAAGCACCCATGCATTTCAGGGAAAAATGAAGTGGGTATCTGAGCATCAGATGTCCCCTAGAACTGTGCATTGACTGGAAGTTTCCACGTGCCTCCTGGCATCCCAGTGCTTGTCACTGTACATCAGGCACGTGCCTGTGAAAATTCATCCAAGGCCATATGGCGCCCGTGAGCAATGGCCTTTTCCTGACGTGGGAGATGAATCTGCCAATGATCCAGATTTTTTTTAAGCTTCACTTCCTACCCCGAAATATTGTTTGAGTGACATTCAAAAATTCAAGAAATCATGGGACTCAAGAGAAAGGAGAGTGTGCTCAGGCCAAATGTATCAGCCGCTATGTACTGGGCAACAGTCTCAACAAAATAAACCTTGTCTCAACAAAAATAAAAAAATAAGCTGGGTGTAGCAGTGCATTCCTGTAGTCAAGAGATTGATGCAGAAGGATCACCTGAGCCCAGGAAGTTGAAGCTGTGGTGAGCTGTGAGTGTGCCACTGCATTCCAGCCTGAGCAATAGAGTGAGACTCCAATTCAAAAAAAAGAGAGAAAGAATAGGTTAGGAATGTATAGTAGAGGTATAGAAGAGGTTAAAAATTATACAAAAATACCATGTACAACTCTTTGTCACTAAATTTGAAAATATGGAAAGTTCTTTATAGAGTTAATGTAATCTTATTACTCAAACCTGATGAAGATGGCTTTTAAAGTTAGAATAAATTTTAGCCAGGCGCAGTGGCTCATGCCTGTAATCCTAGCACTTTGCCGAGAGGATTGTCTGATCTCAGAGGTTCCAGACCAACCTGGGAAACTTGGAGAGACCTCGTCTCTACAATAAATTTTTTAAATTACCCGGGCGTGGTGGCACGTGTTTGTTGTTCCAGCTACTTGGAAGGCTGAGGCAGAAGGATCACCTGAGCCCAGCAGGTTGAGGCTGCAGTGGCCATGAGCATGTCACTGCACTCGGGCCTGGGCGACAGAATGAGACTACAACTCAAAAAAAAAGAACTAAATTTTACTCATTCTGAATGTAGATATATTAGAAATAGAATCTTTTTTATTCAAAGAAAGCAACATGCTCAAAAAAAACTTGATGACAAAAACATGAGTATGAATATAGCATTAACAAATGTATCATTATGGGGCAACCCGTTCAGATCCCCTCCCACTGTGGGAGCTTTTCTGTCCTCTCAATAAATCCTGCTTTCTCAAAAATAAATAGATAAATAAATGTATCATCATAATTTATTGCACAAAAACTTGAAGAAAAAATACGAATATATCTATACATGCCAAAAAGAAATTTGTTTAAATTCACTATTAAGAGCTTTAATGGGACTACAAATATACTACATAGGCATGGTAAAAGCTATTTCCTAAAATCTAACATCAAATAGTATATTAATTAGTGAGACAATTAAGCTATTTCTACTTAAAGTCTCTTTCCTTGCATATTTGTTCTCACTAATTTGAATTGCATTTTCAGCAGATTCTCTCTAGTATGAGACTTTGTTCTGGATTAATTTTAAAAGTTCACAGACCCAGACTTCTGTCTCCCTCTCACCTTACAATAGACCCCTTACATTTTCCCAGGAATTAAAGTGTCAAAACCCATTCCTGGGGGGTGGGATTGGCAGTTGAGGGAAACTGCTAGGGGAGGGAGGGGAGTACCTCATCAACAAGGATACCTGCATAATCAATGTCTGTATACCTAACCCTGAATTGTACCCCACATTTTTATAATTAAAAAAAAGATGTAGAAAAAAAAACATTTCCAATTTCAAATGCTTTTTTCCAAATTGCCTCACTATGCTTTTCAGTAATTATCTGTTGGATATTTAGGGGTTCTTCTGTTCTCAAGTCCGAAAGACACCCTATTGCTTATCTCTGCTTTCTCTGTTACAATTACTAATACCATTTGTGTCTTGGAACTGACAGTCGTTTGTCCTCATCTACCCATATTTTGCGATTTGTGAGATGCTCATTGCCATTTTTTGTTATAGATGTTATTTGTAGGCTTTGATTTTTATCATTCTTGTGTTTTGTCTGTTTTTATGGTATGATTTGAGGAGATTTAAAAAACTACACTGCTGCTGCCACCTTCTCCCATATCTTCCTTTTTCATATTTAAATCTGTTTCCTAGACATTAAAAAATAGAACACTACATCCTTATGGTAAATTCATTTTTTCTATGGATTGTGATATGCAGTCTTACTAAAAAATGTTTTTAAGTTGAAGATTACAGCAAAGTTCCCTCTATATCACTAGAACTATTTGCCCTATCACAGGGACCTGGTGAAATAACCTGGCTTGAAGTCCTTTTGTAGAAATAGCAGTGCCTTTCCCCAAATATCCTGACAGTGTTTTAGTTGAATTTTGTCAAATATACTAAGCATTTATAATGTCTATGATCCTACTAAATCACTTCCTTTGAAGAGTTAATGTATAATGTGGACTCATCTCCAAGACATAATGAGTTTTAAAAAGCATAATACTATTTATAATATACATAAAACAGCACTGTATATTTTCTACAGGTTTGATAATATGTTAGTACATTTTCTTTTCTTTTTTTTTTTCTTTTTTTTGAGTTGGAGTCTCACTCTGTCGCCCAGAATGGAGTGCAGTGGCCGCTCCCGGCCACCGCAGCCTCGACCTGCTGGGCTCCGGCGATCCTTCCGCCTCAGCCTTCCGAGTAGCCGGAACTACAGGTGCGCGCTACCACGCCCGGTTGATTTTTTGATCTATTGTACAGATGAGGTCTCGCCTGCCCAGGCGGGTCTCGAACCAGCGGGCTCAGGCAATCCACTCACCTCAGCCTCCCAAAGGCACAGGATTACAGGCTGAACCACCGAGCCCGGCCATTCTTTCATTCTTTGTCTCAGTTTCTTTCACCCCCAGTCCTAAGCAATCTCACTAATTTTTCTGTCTCTGAATTTGCCTGTTCTAGACATTTAGCATAGATGGGATCATACAATATGTGGCTTTTAGTGACTGACTTTTTCTTTACCTAGCATAATATTTTCAAAGTTCATCCATAATGTAGCATGTATTAGTACCCGATGTCTTTTTTTTTAAGAGTTGGGATCCCACTCTGTCATGCAAGCTGGAGTGCAGTGGCGCAGTCATGGCTCACTGCCTCCTTGACATCCTGGGCTCAAGCAGTCCTCCAGTCTCAGACTCCTGAGTAGCTGGGACTACAAGAATGCACCACCATGGCCCACTAAGTTTTTTCTTTTTTTTTTTAGAGACACACTATATTGCCCAGGCTGGTTCCAAACTCCTGACTTCAAGCAATCTTCCCGCTCCTGATTTCCTTGTTGCTGGGATTACAGGCATGAGCCACCACACCTGGTTCAGCTCATTCCATTTAATTGATGAATAACGGTCCATTGTGTGGATACATTAAATTTTATTTAATGATGAACAGTTGGATTTTTTCACTTTTTATATAAATAATACTGCTGTAGACAAACACTCATGTACAAGTTTAATGAATTTATATAATCACCACTATTTGGGTGTGTATAATATTATGTCTACAGAGACAGATTATAAATTCCTTGGGTTCAAGGAACACGGTTTATGGTTTTGTGTTACCAGAAATAATTTTGCTGATAAGTATTTGACAGATGGTACTCGACTTTGTTTGTAAATTCCAGATTTGTATCATTTGTCTGTGTCTGTGATGTAAATACTCCCATCACCATGACTAACTTCCAACCACCAGTGTTGGTTACTAAACACGGGGTTGGTAAGACATGCCACAGTCAGCACTCATAAGCAGATGTTAACTGGCTCCAGCACATTGCTAATGCCAGAAAGAAAACCAGCTGTGAAATCAGGTGGACTAAAATATCATTCCTGACTCTGCTACCTATTAGCTGTGTGGCATTGCCGCTTCTCTGAGTCTCATGTATAACGTGGAATATTTCTTTCTTTTTTCTTTCTTTCTTCTTTTGTTCAGAGACAGGGTCTTACTCTGTCACCCAGGCTGGAATTCAGTGATGTCGTGATCATAGCTCTCTGTAACCTCAACCTCCTAGGCTCAGGTGATCCTCCTGCCTTAGCCACCCAAGTAGCTGTAACTATAGGCATGTACCACCACGTCCAGCTAATTAAAATGGAGATCTTTCTATTAACCTCACAACATAGTTGTATTGTAATGATATCTAATGCATGGTCAGGCATGCATCCAAACGGCTCTACCATGAAGCTGAGCCCAGAACAGAAATTTAGTCAATACTTGTTGATCATCAAGCTCAAGACAAAACCACATTCCCTGAAGCTAACTCGACTCTTTATTTTCCTTCTCTGAAGATTCTTCTACCCACTTTACCAGTTCCTTCTTCTTTTTTTTTCCTTCTTTTTTTGAGTTAGAGTCTCACTCTGTTGCCCAGACTGGAGTGCAGTGGCATGCTCCTGGCCACCGCAGCCTCGCCCTGCTGAACTCCGGTGATCTTCTGCCTCAGTCTTCCAAGTAGCCGGAACTATAGGTGCATGCTACCATGGCCGGCTAATTTTTTATTTATTGTAGAGAAGAGGTCTCACCAAGTTTCCCAGGTGAGTCTCAAACCCGAGGGCTCAGGCAATCCATTCATCTTGGCCTCCCAAAGTGCTGGGATTACAGCCTGAGCTACCAAGCCTAGCCCCTTCTTCTTATATAGTCTCCTGTCCAGCTTTTCCATGCAATATTCATTTAGGAAGATAAGTATTAGGATAAAGAAGACAAATTGATCCAATTAAATTTAGATGGAATCTTTGTAAAGCATAAGCTGAGTCCTCATTTTGGAGGCAGACCCTGATTAGGAATTTCTGGGGCTTGTAATTTATGGTGATTAAAAGGATATGAGATGGACAAGAAATGTATCTTTCCTATAATGACTTACTTGGTTAATATGATATGTAACAAAACAGTGATATCTGGGGACAAATATTTATGGAATATTTATTTTGTTTTGGACAGTAGTCTAGAAGTTTTACATATTAGTAATCCTCACAGTAACCCTATAAGAGATATATGATTTATCCAATTTTATGGTTGAAAAATGGATACTCGTAGAGTAAAATGAGCTATCTAAAGTCACACAGCTAAGAAAGATGAGTAGAGATGCAAATCTAAATCATGGTTTTAAAGCCCAAATGCTTTGGTAACTTCTCTTACCAGCCTAGGGCTGGCAGAGTGGTATAAGAAGTGTCATCTCTGGATTCACAATTTAGATTTCATCTTGTTGAGTGAATTGAAGGGACAGGAAGCCCAATAGGCCCAACCAGCTATTCCTAAACCCTAATCCGATGTCTGGGAAAATATTTTACTATTTTCTTTCACAGAGTGATATCCCAAGGCTAGCTCTGCAAGGCCTTAGAAGAGAGGAAGGGGTTCCCATAAATCTCAGCCTCTTTTGCTGCCTACAGTGATAAATTCTAGCTGTGAAATTACTGCTTCTTTGAACTAAGCAGGACATAGGCAGCCAAAACTTAAACTAATTCAAGCAAAAGCAGGGTACTGAGAAGTACTTGCCTGGTTCAGAGTTTCCTGAGTATGCTTATCGGTAATTATCTTGAGAGTAAACAGAATTCTGTCAACAGGCGAGGTAGAGAAGGGAAAATTATAATAGACAGACAGCACAGGTGGAGAATAGGACCCGGAAGAAATTCCTGCATATGCTATATTCTGGTTTGTATATTTACAAGGGTTGACAGTATTACTTGTAATGGCTAAAACAAAACAAAACCCTGAAAATGAAATTAATGTTTATGTATAGGAAAATAGTTGAATATAATTAGCAATATGCCATGGAATCCTATATGGTTGTGAAAAAATGATTTAGAAGTATACAGGATGACTTGGTGAACTTGCTACTATGCAGAGAAAAGCTAGATTCAAAGAAAAGAAATAATTTCACCTCATTTTTAAGATATTGACCCTAAACACCTATACATAATTATGTGAGCATGGGAAAAGGTATGGAAAGCTGTGCACTAGGCTCACAGTGATTTCTAAGAACAAAGGTAGAGACAGCCACAACCAACGAAGCAGGTAAAGAGAGGGAATGGTAAGTGAAAGAAATAAAGACAGCATTTTGTTAAAAGGAGGAGCATCCAAACTAAAAGGAGCATGTAGGACAGGACCTCATTTTATAAAAGTATATGTGTCTGGGCTTCCTGAAAATAACAGGGGTTACAATTCAGAAAATAGGAGACAATGGATGCTCACCATCAATGCTTCAATACTCTATAGGCCATGGTCCGTTGGGGACACTACCTTCCATCATTCTTGTGCCTCAGTCCTTTACCTGGACCACTTAAACAAAGCATAGGGCCCCAACTTCCACCTTTTTCTCTCACCAGAATCCTTCCTTTTTAATGGTCAAAATCATAGTGAACTCTGAATGGATATAACTCTACTAGCAGTGAAGACAATTCAGCTAGAAATTGAGTCGAGCTGTGCAAATCCTGTCTCAACCACTCTTGTAAAAAATAGGACTTGGGATCTATCTTTGAATAAATAAAATCTCACTAAAAGTTCCCCCCAAAATAAAGGCAAAATTTCCTCTGATTAAGTAAAAACTACAGAGGCTTTGAAATGTCTATAAGTACAGTTCATTATGTCACAAGTTTCAAAGACCACAATCTATTTCATAGCAAGGGTCAAGGTCAAAGTATGTAATTATCTTCTCTCCCCAGCAGTGTCTAGAAATAAGGAAATTTTCCATAACAAGACATAAGTGGTCCTGCTCGGTCCAGATCTCCATTGCAGCCAGCACAACCTCTGTGTTGATTCCCCTGGTGAAGCTGTTGGCCAGAGCAATGATGTCCACTACTCTCTGGACTGTCCTGTTGATGTTACTGCCCCACATCTGGAACTACTGGTTGTTGACCACCACGAGCATCTCCACGTACTTGGTGTGTGCCCACAAGGAGGACGGCGCCTGCCGATTATGAGGCTTCTGATTGTCAGTCAACAATTTATTAATGTAAATACATGTTAAAAAAAGAAAAATGGAATAGAAAATATTTTAATTTCATGCATATACTCAGCACTGTGGAAGATGCCTGTATACTGTTTTAAAGTTAGTATAGACACATTTTCCTAACTCTAGGTGATGTTCCCCAGCTATGAGTTATCTGGGGGCATGAAATTCATTCCAGAAAAATTAGCAAAAAAGGAAGAAGGGCTAGGAAGACTATCCTGGAAGAAAAAAAATTGTAGGTAAAAAGGTAATATGTCTGTAAGAAGTACCTACAAATACTGGAAAGTAATAAACCAAATATACATGCATCATGTTAAATATCTGCCAGATTTGGAAAGCAAGTGTCTTCAATACTGGTCTCGTAATCTAGGGACAATTAGGGTCATCTGCTTTATTTGATATAGTCCCTCCCATGGAGCTACAGAACAAAGTGGACTCAATAGCTATAACTCATGGAACCTGAAGAGATGTCTAATATGAATAGAGTCTTATTTTTTTATTAAAACCCCCCTCATTTGATGAATGCACATTTATAGGGCAAGTTAGAACAATCAATTACATAAACAACTGTTCTCACATAACAGGTAGTTGTTACTTAAAATGAAAATCCTGGTGACAGTAATAAATTTTGGTATATATAATTCTGTATGTGAAACAACTTAAATGGAAGATAACATGTCCTGAAAAAGAGTTTCTAGTGATTGAAAAAACTGGTCCAAAGAGACAAGGACATTGATATCCAAAGATGCGTGTTAAGAGTTCAGGTGAAATGTGAAAAAACAAAAGGTACTAAATATTTAATATACAGAATAAATGTAAATTAATTACTAAAATAAATAATAAAAGTGGGTGAATTCCTCCTTCCATGTTAGTATATTTTTATGGACTGCGGAGTCAGAGTCAGAGCCTCTAGAGCCAACTCTTTCCAGTTCACCTTTGCTTCACTGAGCTTCTCATTCCCGTTCAGTGCTTAAGGAGTTTGATATATTTGACTTCATTCCCCTGCTACTTATCTTAGGGCTCTGATTCTTCCTCTTCCTCCTCCTCCTCTTCCTCTTCCTCCTCTTCCTCTTCCTCTTCCTCCTCCTCCTCTTCCTCCTCCTCCTCTTCTTTTTTAACTTCTGACGGAGCCTCTTCTGGGGCCTTTACTGGGGTCGTTGCTGCTGCAGCTTCTTCTGGGGCTGATGGTGGAACTTCTGGTGATTTTTTGTACAGGCGGGCGAAATAAATGAGTATACATATTGCTATTATTGCTAATAGCATAATGAGTGATATTATTATGTCTGCCATAAAGCCTTCTTGTTCTTCATCTCCTGGTGCTCCTGGTACTCCTGGAGTCCCTGGTACTCCTGGTACTTCTGGAGTCTCTGGTAATCCTGGGACTCCTGGAGTCCCCGGTACTCCTGGAGTCCCTGGTTCTCCTGTTACTTCTGTAGTCCCTGTTTCTCCTGTTACTGCTAGAGTCTCTAGTTCTGCTGGTACTTCTGGAGTCCCTGGTACTTCTAGAAAATTTGGCCTAGCCACAGGGCCACTGTCCACACTGCCCCCAGGTCCTACATGTTTGCAGTCAGGGGGAGCATACCCATCACTTCAGTGGCAGTGCCCTAAATCATTACAAACTCCTCTCGGATTACATAGTTCCTCAGGGTTGCAGGGAAGACTGGTCCAGGCATGATCTATGCAAGAGGATTCCATGCAGATTTTGTCTGGTGCACAGTAAGTGCCATTGAGTATGTTTCTTTTATCAGGATGTTGCTATCATTATAGAGGTCCATGATCCAGCAAAAGTCATCTCCAAAAGGAACCTGGATCACTGTATGGTTGAGTTTGATGGGTGGTAGCTTAGAAAGACCTGCACATACAACTTTTCCACACAATGTATTACCTGCTGAACACTGAACATAATTTGGCTGATCTGCAGTAGGAAGGCCACAGTTTCCAAATCGGTCACCTTTACTGTTAAACGTACTGTAACACTCTTCTGATGCAGAATATGCTTCAAACCCAAGTAATATTGAGCACTGTTCAGTAGGGTTAATGCAGCAACCTTCCTCACAATAGTATTTTCTGCCACATACAGTGCCATCTTGCTTATACCTGTCTTCAGGGCATTCTGCAGATTTACCATTACAATATTCAGGGAGGTCACATGAAGTTGTAGATGAATGGCAAGTATCTCCTTGAAGTTTAAATTTACACATGAAACTGCAGGGTCCTTTCCCACACTGTGCATTTGCCTTTAGTTTACAGTTATTGTCACAGCATTGGTCTGCCTGGCAGGCAAAACCACAGTCACACTGCTCCGTGTCCTCCACCACACCGTTTCCGCAGTGGGAATCCCTTCGCTTGCGGCCTTTGTGCCACAGCTTGTTAAACAGGCAGGCCCCCTTGTTTTCCTGAAGGAACCGGTGGAAGTAGTGAGAGCTGTGGAAGTAGTGAGAGCTGCAGTTGCCGAAGCCACGCTCTTTAGTGAAATTTTTGTGCCTGAGGCAAAAGGGCTTATCTTTACAAAAGCAGGCCGAGTGGTCATGCTGAATCCCCAGGTTATGCCCGAGCTCATGGATCACGAGCGCTGCTGATAGAAAAACATCTTCCTGATGGAAGGATTCGACAGGTGCCGCAAAACCGCTTGAGCAGGCACCGCCGAGAAATGCCTGGCCCATACTCTGTCCAGTATAATGCCCAACGATCAAGTGGGCAACATCATGCTTCACATGGTGGAGGAGCTTCTCTTGTCTCCAGCTGTTGAAATTCTTGAGTGTAACTTGCAAGTCCACTGGGACCTCTATCAGGTCCCACTCGGTCCCAATCTCCATTGCAGCCAGCACCACCTCTGTATTGATTCCCCTGGTGAAGCTGTTGGCCAGAGCAATGATGTCCACTACTCTCTGGACTGTCCTGTTGACGTTATTGCCTCACGTCTGGAACTGCTGATTTTTGACCACCATGAGCATCTCCACGTACTTGGTGTGTGTGTGCCCACAAGGAGGATGGCCCCTGCCGATTATGAGGCTCCCTGCGCCCTTGTCGCCAGCTGGTGGAAACCACTTGGCTGTCTCTGGAAGCGACACTACAGGAGGCTCGCGCTTCACGTGCCGTGGTGTATACCACATGTTGAAACTGTTTGGAGGAGTCCATGGGCTCGATGCCATAGGAGGTTCCCTCCTTACTCAGGATGCCCCTGAGGCCTGCACAGGTGTTGACAGACACAAACGAACCTGGCACTCCTTCTATGTAGCCTTCATAGTGACAGTCATGTGAGATCAAGGGAACGTCTTGCCCCAGGATGCCATTGTTTAAATGTAGACTGGAAAGTTACTCACAAAATAGTCTCTCTTCAACTGCAGGTGAACCAGGTGCTTCTGGCTGTGCAGAAACAACATATAGGATGCCTTTTCCACTGGGTCTTCGTTTTCCCTGACCATCAGACTCTTTGGGATGACTATTTCATAAGAAGGGTAAGGTACTGATGACATGTCACCATATATGCTTGGGAGAAAAATCATCCCCGAGAGCAACATGATAGCCAACCTGACACTTGAAAGACTTGGAAGTATGTCTAGCCACATACCCTTCATATGGGGAGTCCATATTGGAAGCAGTCTCCTATCCTCATACAAAAACCACATGGGGTTTCTGTAGAAAAGACAGGAAAGAGGCTGACATGGCCTTATTGAATCAGTTGGTGATACAGCCTGTGTCCATCAGCAACACCTGTCTTACACAAACAGGCCCTCAGGTAAAGGGACTAGCCCCAGATATACACTGGCTGCATAAAGGATGGCTACTCCCCACCTCTGAAAGATGAATGTTCTGCCTGATTCTGTACCTATTCTCTCAGATGCCTCTGATATCTTTCAGACATTTTCCATCCTTGATGGTTTGCAGCATCAGCTACTCTGCCCCTTGACTAAGTCCTTTAGACATCATGCAGGAGTGGGATGTATCCTCAAAAGAACTGCAGACTCTATACTACAGGCTTGTTCCTTGAGAGAAAAAAACTAAATCTTCACGCCTTTCTCAACTGCACTGTGCAGAACACTGCCTCCCAACCTCTCCTGTTGACAATTGCTCAACTAATTCCAAACGTTCCAGACTAAGGAGCACGGAGATGTCTCTGGCAGGCACACTCCATTGCCCATTTCCTCTCTTCTGAAACTCTTGCTCTGAGCATATGAACATCTTTACCCATGGTGATCTTTGCTGCCTAATAAGGCATTATAGACATAATGTGTGCATCTCAGGGGCCCATCTGTTAGATGAGGCAAAAGTGAGGAGGCTGTCCTGTGCCCCAGCATAGACCTCAATGGTCTGGTGTCCCATGGGACACAGGAAAATAGGCCTATTTTTTAAAAACATTATCAAGATTCAGTTTCTGAGTTGTGATTGTAATACTGTCCAAAAGTGTATACGGGAGATGCTAACAGAGCAGCCTTCTATTATATGTGATAATGGTAGGCATGTTGGTTGGTCTCTCCAGGAATACACTTCCATAGGAATGATCCTTCATATTTGTATCCTCAGCTTATGCCTGTTGAAAAATAGATATCCTAAAAGTCTGCCCTGTGTTAGAATAAAATTTCCATGTTTCAGTTAACTCTTCTGGTTTTTTCATCCTGATACTGTTAGGCCTAGAAGAGCCCTTTTCCAAGAGTAGTTGAAGAATGTATAACTTTTTTTGAATGTATAAATGATTCCCAGGTCTGGAGGGTACAATGTGTCATCTGTTGTATGTTATTTGTTTGTGCTTGTTTCATGCCTTCCCTGATGCCTAAAAATGTCTTCTGCAAAACCTACACTCTGACCAAATGAATGGCACATTTGTGATTCCCAAATTTACCTTCTACTACGTTTTGCTGGTCACTTCACTCTCCTGATTTCTTCTTGCCTCACGTTTCATGGAACAAAATAGAAGAAAATGTAGTCTCAAGATGAATCCACCTGTTTCTAAATTGTCCTCCTCTTATACTGAATAAATTGCCCATGGTCTGATCTGAAGGCAGTCCCTTTACTTGCCACGTGCAGTCTCCTTTCATTTCAGTTTCTTATGAACTTCCCTTCACACTGGTCCCTTCTCTCTTTTAATCTTAAAAATCTGGGTGTCAGCCGGCTTCGGTGGCTCAGCCTGTAATCCCGCGCTTTGGGAGGCTGAGGTGAGTACGTTGCCTGAGCCCACGGATTTGAGACCTGCCCGAGCAACTTGGCAAAACCTCATCTCTGCAATAAACCAAAAAATTGGCCGGGGTGGTAGTGCACGCCTGTAGTTCCAGCTACTTGGAAGGCTGAGGCAGAAGGATTGCCGGAGCCCAGCAGGTCGAGGCTGCGGTGGCCGGGAGCGGCCACTGCACTCCAGTCTAGGCCACGGAGTAAGACTCCAACTAGAGAAAAAAACCTGGGTGTCTGTTGGAGCAGCTTCCTTATAATGCTGTACTCTCTTACCTTAGTAAAACCTTTCTTTCAGGCCACATCACCCACTCAGCAACCATCCACATATTGCCTGGTTTATAATGCATGGCTTTGATGAAGAGTACATACATGAAGTCTCCATTCTTCCTCACCTGTTGTCTGTTTTTAACATTTTAAAATTCTGAGACACAGTACATTCACTGAGGAGTGTATTCTAAAAATAGATGCAGATTTTGGGAAATCATTAAAAATAGAAAATCAGTGTAACCACTATTTTGATCAAGTTATCGACACTTGAAGCTCAGCAGAAGTAACCGAGGTGATCCTTTGTATTCACAAATCCCTCCTCCTGCAGTGACATTCGTGATCCTGTCTCTATGGTAACAGCTTCCTCATGGTTCCTTGTAGTTTTACCTTCTACACACACAATCTGCACATTTAATTTCAGTTTACCTGTCTTTAGATTACATATGAATACATATATGTACAACTTTATACATGCCTTCTTTCTTTCTTTTCTTTCTTTCTTTCTTTTTTTGAGTTGGAGTCTCACTCTGTCGCCCAGGCTGGATGGAGTGCCATGGCACACTCACGGCCACTCCAGCATCAACCTGCTAGGCTCCGCCGATCCTTCCGCTTCATCCTTCCAGGTAGCCAGAACTACAGGCATGTGCTACCACGCCCAGCTAATTTTTTATTTATGAGGAGGCAAGGTCTTGACAAGTCGCCCAGGCTCGTCTCGAATCCATGGACTCAGGCAGTCCACTCGCCTCGGCCTCCCAAAGTGCTGGGATTACAGGCTGCACCACCAAGCCCGGCTGTGCCTTATTTTACCCCCCATTTCATTCAGGTTACCTTCTGTGATTGTTGAAGCCATAGTTCATGTCTTTCCATTGTTAAACTAGTATTTCTGTGTATGAATCCCTTTCAATTCAATATCCATTCTATTGTCTGTTTCCCTTTTTTTTTCAGGGTAGACTATAAGCAGTGCTGCTATCGACATTATTGTCTATGTAACTGTACGAGATGTGTTGGTGTCCAATGTGCGAGTGTGTACTCCCCAGAAACTGTTTCTGAGAAAAGCCCCTAAGACTATGGGGTACCATCTCAATGACATTATTTTTAACAACGAAGTGTAATCTGGGGAAGATGTCTGCCTGAATCAAGCTCCGTTGGTACTGGTCAACTGAACTAAATGGTTAAAAAAAAAGATAGCTAGATAGAGGGGCAAAGTCATTAAATATAGACTTTATTATCCCTGAAAGTAAAGTCATTAAATATAGAATGTATTACCTCTGAAAGTTTGATCTCACAATGTCAAGACTTGGGAATTTGCTGTGAACATGCAATTGCAATATCCCACAAAAATACTCTTCAGTGATTGGTTGCATTATAGATATATACCAAAGATCCCAAAGAAACAATGAACACTGCTCTAGTGGAATGTTAGGGTGTACCAGGATTGTGGTCATATTCTCAGTAACAGTGTATTCCAGGCCCCTGCTTCTCAAATGACTTAGAGAGTGAAGCTCTTAGAAAAACTGAGTTAAATGAGTTCAAGTATGATTGAAGAAGATGTTGATGTCAGAGATGCACATGGTGAATTGATTAATAATTAATTGCTTTGCCCACTGCGGTGGCTCAAGCTTGTAATTTCAGCACTTTGGGAGGCCAAGGTGAGGGGATTGCCTGAGCCCACAGATACAAGAACAGCTAGGGCAATTTGGTGAGACCTCATCTCTACAAAAAATGAAAAAATTAGCTGGGCATGGTAGCGCACACCTGTAGTTCCGGCTACTTGGAAGACTGAGGCAGAAGGATAGCCTGAGCCCAGCAGGTCTATGCTGGGGTGGCCATGAGCATGCGTGCCATTGCACTCTAACCTGAGTGATGGGGTGAGACTCCAACTCAAAAAAAAAATTAATTGATTCATGAAATGTGAGTGTGAAAATATGAATGAATGCATTATCTTACATAATACATGGTTTAAATATATATGTAGATCTAAATAAATTATAAAATGTATAAATGAATATTGAATCATATCTAAAATCTGTATATTCTTAAATTGGTGATAAAACCTTAAAAATAACTTTATTGGAAAACTGTAGATAGCCACATTAGGTTTGAGTTTGTCTTAAAGCAGGGATTTTGTTATAATCTATGTGAGCCCATTGGAAATAGGTCAAAAGCTTGAGTGTTTATGGGATATCAGAAGAAGGGGAAGGGGAGGCGAAGGTGAAGAATGATCTCTGTCAAAGATTGCAAGTGTGACCTAGGGATTGGCTTGGCATAACATGACCCCATGTTATGTTTGTTGTTTTAAAATGTTTAAAGATTATACATTAAGTCAGGGTTAACTGGCTTTGTAACAAAATAACTAAAGATGTGGTTCCAGGGTCAATTTCCTCACCTAGTAATGATCAGCAGGAAGTGAGGAAGTAGACACTGCCTACTTTAGATGGGACATGTGCTCTTCAGTTTACCACAGTCCCCACCACTCTCCATTGCCTTAAAGGGGTCATATTCTTTCCTATAGATTAACTTTTCCTGGATCCTGTGGGCATTTGTATTTGTGAATCCAATCCTCATCATTTTCTGCATTTATATCAAATAAGACCAAGTTATTCGAGACCTAAAAACTTCTGAGCCCACTTCAGAACCTTGACCCTATAAACAGAACTCATTTAATTAGACTCTGATATGTGTTTACACGCATGAGTGCACGCAATTTTCTTTACAAATAATTTCTTTTTAATTTCTTAAGAAATATCCTTGTAATGAGAGTACTGAGTTGAGTCAGCCATACTCCTTAATTCATATTTCTTTATGATCACTGGCTCATAAAAGGTCTGTTTTGTTTTTATTATTTCTTTTTTACTTACATTCTCCAACTCCACTACTATTCCTTTTCTATTCAAAGCCACTACTCTAACATATTTGATATTTGTCCAGAAAAATTCATGTATCCTGGTACAGAACATTGTGATATTTTGTAAATAGGTGAATTCCATCTAAATATATGTCCCTGTGCCCTGACTTTCATTCTGTTCCTTATATCATCCTCTCAACACTGATTTTGGGCTATGTATGCTCTTGATACTTTTCCATAAAGTTTTCAGGCTGCTCACTTATATTTGAACACACACTGACAACCCTCTGAAAGATCATCTTCACAGATCATTTCCTGGATCGTGAATAAATGAGAGTTACAGATGAAACATGAGTTTAAAGACTAAGCACTCACACTGCATCCATTCTGAATTCAGTTTTCTTTGGTCACTAAGAACAGCTTAGGAATACCTTCTTTTCCTCCCAACTCTAAAGGGTGATTTTTATTCAAACACATTTTCACTTCCTGGTTTTAATTATTTTAGGTGGAACATATGTCCTCTCTTCGAGGCAGTGTTTTCGTTCATGGTGTGTCTGTTACCACGAACACCTTTGCTCTCTCTTGACACAAATATTCTTCAAGGCTCAATTCAGAATGTACCTTCCACAAACAGCCAGCTTAATGTTCATATCTTGTGGAAATCTTAAAGCCTTTACCCCTCAGAATCAGTAGCAGTTGAGCTGCTTTTCATCATTCTCTGTACCTGTGTCTATCATGGACAGCGGCCATTCCTGTGCGCGCTGTGTCCTCCTCTTAGAACATAAGAAACTCAAGGACAGCAGCTGTGCTTTAGCCAATCTCTGAGCCCCTTCGCTTGACAAAGACATCCCTGATGATGCTCAGGGAATTTTGTTAAATATAAATGCCAAGTTTGTCAGACGGGAGCCATGGGGACAATTTGCACTGTCTTCTCTCCAACCCTGGATCCCAAATTTTTCTACCTCAAACCTACGATGTTCCAATAAATGGTAGGATAGCCAGACAATAGAATATTATGGTAAAAAGGAGATGATCTATTAAGCCATGAGAAGACAAAAGGAAGCTCAAATTCATAGCACTGTGTAAAAGAAGCCAATATTTAAAAGGTTACATACTTTATGATCCCAACTATATAGAATTTTGAAAAAGGCAAAATTATGGAGACAGTAAAATGATCAATGGTTGGTAGAGGTTACAGGAGAGAAAGGGGTGAATAGGGAGCACAGAGCGTGTTGAGGGAGGTAACACCACTCTGTAGTATGCTTTAAAGTTAGATAAGTCACGATACATTTTCCTAAATCCATGGATTATACAACACCACAAGTGAACCTTGATGTAAGCTATGGAGGTCGGGTGATGTGTCAATATAAGTTCATCAGTTGTAACAGATGTACCTATCACCCTGGTAGGGGACGTTGGGGGTGGTGTGCATGTGTAGGGACAAGGGGGTATATGGGAAACCTCTGTCCCTTCCTCTTAATTTTGTCATGAACCTAAAACTGCTCTTATTAAAATAGTCTTTAAAAGACTATGATGTCTTTTGTCTAATATGATTAAACACACACCCACAGAAATATGTATATGTGTGCATCCACTTCTGCTGTGACAAATATATCTGTTTACAGAAGTACGATTGCTCACTTGAACAGCAAAGGCTGGTTGCTTGGAGTTGGGACTTAAAGGAAAGGTGTGGGGCATCTCTTTTCTCAATAATGGGATTATAAAGGAGAGATGAGATAACACCAGGAGTAAACCCAGAGAATAGCAACATGGCTGAGCCCTGAGTCCTCAAAGCGCTTTGCCTTACAACTGAGAGCAGCTATTTTATCTTTGGCTAAGAATATAAAAGTGGGACAAGCTATAGGAGATCAATTTTAAATCATCTGAAACCACAGAAAAGACATTTTTTGAGGCTTCTTTTGAAACTGACTAATATATTTTTCTGCCATAGACCTTTTAATAAAGAGAGAACGAGGACCACCTGCCATTTTAATTCTTCCTCCCTGATGCCATGTTTTCTACAAATGTTAACATTTAAGCCAGTTACAGGCTATTAAAATGATTTTTTTTTTTGAAAGAATGAAATCATGTTCTTCGCAGCAACATGGATGGAGCTGGACATCATCCTAAGTGAACTGACTCAGAGACAGAAAACCAGGCACTGCATGTTCTCACTCCCATGTGAGAGTCAAACGGTCACAAAGATGGAAATAATAGACACTGCGGCCATCAATAAGGGGGCAAAGGGAGAGGGACTAGGGTTCAGAAACCACTTATGGGACACAATGTTCACTATCTAGGGAACAAGTCACCTGAGCCCCAATCCCCACCACTATGTAATAAGTCCATGTAACAAACCTGAGTGTGTATCCTCTGAATCTAAAATAAAATAAAATAACTTTGAAGATTAGAACAAGCAAAAGAGTAACTTCAGAGTTGAGCGGTAATAGATTTATCATTGGCACCAAGATCAAGGAGGAGTCAGGGTTCAGAAACTACGTACAGGGCACAGTGTCCACTATCTGGGGAATGGGCTACCCGAGACCCCATCCCCACCACTATACAATATGTTCATGTAAAGAACACAAATGTGTACCCCTGAATCTAAAATTTTTAAAAAATGATAATAGATTTGCGCTATAGTTGTTTCTTATGTACATGGTGCCTTTACTAAAATAAAACAATCTAAACATGTGTCTTCTGATTCATAAGGTCACATTGCTGGTGGAAAAGTGATTTCCTTTTTTTCTGCTATTGGATGAGAGCTTGTTATTGGAAACTTGTAAAAGTGGAATGCTTTTTTAGGAATAGTGGAGGGAGGGGGCAAGATCAACAGTTATTTGTAACGTATTCACTTGTCATAGGATTCCTGGGAAGTTGTTAAATCATACCCATTTTACAGAGGAGGAAACTGACCATGTAAGGTCAAGCCAACATCTGAAACAGGCTCCTGTTCCATCTGGCCTTTGTGTCCCCTGTTTCTAGCCACAGTTGCCCCCTGACCTGTCCCTCCAACATTACCCTGGCGATTCCGGCACCCATTCTTGTCCTGGATCCCCCATTCCCTGTACCCCATGCCTTGCTCTAGCCTTTTTTGAGAAGGGGTTGAGGTACCACTTGGGTACACAGGCTGGAATGCAGAATGAGCATGATCACAGTTCACCACAGCCTCATCTTCCTGGGCTCTGGTTATCCTTCTGCCTCAACCTCCCAAACAGCTAGACCTATTTTAGGCACATACCACCATGCCTGGCTAATTCTTTGAATTTTTTGTACAGACTAGACTAGGTCTCACTATAAAGCTCAGCCTGGTCTCAAACTCTTGGGTTTAAGCAATCCTCTTGCCTTGGTCAACGAAAGTGCTGGAATTACAAGCGGGAGTCCCCATGCCCAGCTACTTCTTCCTCACTTTGATAGATAACCATGAAGCAGATTCCTTAGAAATAGTACAGGATAGATTTTGCAGGCAGACATCATCTGGACCACCTCTGTGTGACATTTTAGAACCAAGTCGCCCCACCTCACTTCATTGCTCACATTATTGTTCATGTCTATAACCATGCTAGTATAGTGTGGATGTTCTGAGAGACCCAATACGTAAGTTTTCTTGCAGTTTCACTCAAACTAGGGACCTTGAACATGCGAAGGCTGGAACTATGACAACACTGCACTGCTCATTTGGCATGAACAAAGCCAAGAGGAGTGGTCCAGACGGTGAGTGTGTCAGGGACTGTCCACCATGAGGACAGTGAGGGTCAGGGTCTGCAGGTGGAGAATGACCAGGATGCTCATTATCTCAGACCAGAAATCTTGTCTGTGCTAACACATTTGAGGATGACAGCGAAGGGGTAAGATTATCTGCTCAACATTAGGAAACTGATTTAGCACAAGGAGAATCGTTTGCATTCTGGGGGAATAAATTAGGATATGCAAAGCTGATAAGTACAATACCATTCACTTCGGAGATAAAAAGGTACATAATTTGATGAAGCCAAACATGAATGGCCTCCCTCAGCTTCCCAATTGCCACTTTTTTCTTTTCAACCTAGTTAATCATGTTTATTGTGATTGCCATAGTTTATGGAAAGAAAAAATAATCTATGTTTATAATGGAAAATTATTTGCATATATCATGTTTGCTATTCACTGTACTGTTCACCCTTAGCAGAAGTTGATTCCGACAGCTGTGTATGAATCTCTTTAAGATAATCTCATGTGTATGCATTCCTTCTGCTAATGGAAAAGTCCCTTCTCCTAAAGAGAAATCTCAGATTATTCAATAAATGTTTTATTCTAATGTTCACCCGTCTTTTCTATAATAGTCATTCCTGCACCCTCCTGAAAACAGCAAGATAATGTTTTCTTACAAAAGAATTGAGAAGGCCTGTTTACTTTTACTCCAGAGTAATGGAATATATTTATCAATGCAAAATAAATGGCATGAACCAGCAGTTCAGCTGTGGAGACCTCTTTCTTACCAGGTCTGTGAAGATGAGGTTCACTGGTCACCCAAGTAAATGAGACAACTTTAGTTTTAAAAAGCACATTCGATTCATAATTGTAACCCAGTACTTCTGCATTTTTTAGGGTCAACTGCAAAATGTGACATCCTCCAATCCATTTGGCTTTCAGCAGACTCATCTTTGTGAATCTGAATTTCATCAGGGAGAGTGAAGTAAAAGATAAACCAACATAATTACAAACACTCTGCTCACAGCAAAATATCAAAACCATTCCAATTTCCCGCTCATCCCATGTTATGGGCCTGCAGGAGCACAATGCAAATTTCAGAGACAAGAGAATGTGTGTGCAGAGAGCTCCAGAAAGAATGGGGCCCATGACATTTGAAATTTGATTTGAGACTTCTCTCCCCTCATGTTCATTTTGAGCAAATAATATCCACAGTAATAATATATCCCAGTAACTTATGCAAATTCATCAGTATCTGTGGGATAATCACAAGATACAGAGCACTGAACAAAATAAAACAATTTTGTCCAAAATGTTCTACTTAAAAAAAATACAAGGTTGGCACTTCACTTTGATACAGGTTTTGAAAACTTTCTAAATAATTGAACTGCAACAGTTCTTCAGAAAAGTGTAAATATCAGAAGTGTATAGCTTGATAAATGTTTACAAAGTGAATAAACCTATACAGCCTCCACCTAGGTCAAGAAATAGCACATCCGATTGTCCCCAAATCCTCCGTGACACATCTTCCTGGTCACTATGCACCCTCACCACCCCTCAGTTCCCCATAATACCACAGATCAATATCATCTGTTTAGAGAGTCACATTGATGGAGTTATCGTGGTATATATTCTTCTGTTGCTTGGCTTCTCTCATTTGGCATTCAGTTGAAAAGATCCATCCATCTGCTATGTATAGCAGTGGTAAATTCATTGTCATTTTATATAGTATATTCAGTATGAGTATACCAACATGTACTTATCTATTCTATGATGAAGAGCATTTTGGTTGTGTATGATTTGGGACTATTTTAATGATGTGCCTGGTGACATTCATGTGCATGTATTTTGGTACACATGTAAAATTGCTGGGTCAAACTGCATTCCATTTTAGTAGATAACACCACATCATTTTCCATAGTGGTTGAACTTGTCTTGATTCCCACCCACAGTGTATAAGAATTCCAATTACTCGCAATTCTCACCAATAGTGGGTATTTGTCAGGATTTCAAATATTTAGCCATTAGAATCGGCACATAAATAATCTCACTGTAGTTTTAATTTGTACATCTGTGACTGATAAGATTGAAAGAATTTTGACATATTTGTTGATTATCTGGACATTAGCTACCCACACCCCAATTTTTTAAAGTGCCTTTTTAAAATTTCTGCCATTTTTCTAATAGATTTGAGTATTCTTTGCTTATGGATTTGTAGAATTCTTTGTACATCCTGAAGATGAGTCTTTTGTTGATTTTATTCTCTAAAATATTTTCTGCCATTCTGCAGTTAGTCTTTCCATGTCCTCAGTGTCGTTATTTGGATGAATGGAAGTTCCTAGTTTTTAATACAGTCTAATTTACCAATGTATGATTGTGCCTATTGTTTTCTGTGTCTTGCTTAAGGAATCTTTGCCCATCCAAACATATTTTTTCTAGATGTCCTGTGTCTTGCTTTTTTGCATATAACTCTGACATTCACATGGAACTGATCTTCGTGTACAGTATGAGTACTGACCATGATTATTGTTTCCCTGCGTAATGTCTGATGAGCTTAGCACCATTTACCAAAACAGAGCCCTTTCCTTACCTCATTGCAGGGCCATTTTTTAATATATGCAAAGACCTGTTTCTGGGTGTTCTATTGTTTTCCACTGGGCTATTTATCTACTCTTGCACTCACACTATACTGATGCAATACCTTTAGCATTTTATTATATCTGATAAAGTAATCTTACCAAATTCATTTCTCTTCTTAAAGATTTTCTTGCTTATTCCTAGATCTTTGCATTTTCACACACATTTTATAATCAACTTGTCAAAAATCTCCTGAGATTTTGATTACAATCATCCCAAAACTACATTAACATGCTTATATTATAAAGACTCCAATCCATAAACTGAGATAAATTATGCATATATTATTTAATTTATCTGAATAATGCTTGATAATTTATCTTGTAGAATTTTTAAATATATTTTATTAGATTGTCTTTACATTTTGCCTTTTCATTCTATTGTAAATGGCAAATTATTTAATTTCATTTTCTAAGTGACCATTACTGAGATACAAAAAACATAATTTATACTTTATATTTATTTTATATTCATGTTTTCCTAATAAATTTATTTATTGCTTAAAAATCATCTTTATATTTTAAAACAATTTCTGTATATAAAATCATGCCATCTGCAAACAATGAAACTTTTATTTCTTTCTTCCCAGTCCTTAAGTATTTGGTTTCTTTTTGTTGTTGTTGTTATTAGACTGGCCAGGAATTCAGTACAATGTATAATAGAAGTGGTGATATTGGACATCTATGTCTCATTTCCAGATTCAAAAAGATAGCTTTCAATGTTTTGCCATCAGATATAATGTTTGTTGTAGATTATTTTTCACGATTCTTCTGTAATAGGTCAATATGCTTCCCTTCTGGTTGTGGTATTACATATTTATTTTTTACATCATGGTGAATGTGGACTTTTTCAGATGCTTTTTATGCAACTATTGAAATAATGATAGAAATTTTATTTTGTATGTGCTGACAATTTTGTGTCCTTTTTCCATTTGACATTTTAGAAAATGCTTAAGATTATTACAAGTGAGCCAAAAACCATTTTACTTGAAAAAAAACTCATCATTGAAAGACAAGTAAAAAGAAAAGTTATATAATGATCTAGCAAAAAGCCAAGTGGACTCTTAAACAAACTCATCAAATCAGTTCAGTGAATATTAGTCAGCTGGATCTGGTAAACTCAATGATGTATTTTTAGGGTCTATATTGGAAATACTTTAGCAATTAAAAATGTAAAAAAGTATATTCATTGGCTTGGGCCAGGAGATGTAACATGGCATGGTGGGAAGATCTTGGATTTGAAATTATTCATTTATTTATTTTTTCCCCTTGTTACATGGGGCCATGATCCATCTGTCGACAATCTAATACTGGAAGAAGTAATGATGAATAAAACAGATGTGATTTCTGCATTCACAGAGGGGAAGACAAAAATGAAATTAAAAAATATAGTGGCCCATTCAAGTATCCAAGTATTGTTTGAATGATCTGAAAACATGCCGCAAATGAACATAACTATCTAAGAGTTGGAGAGGGGACCCAGAGGTGATACCTTCTCCGATGACACTGGGTGGGAGGTGGAGGGGAGGGTGCCCAGAACTGAGATAAATCAAGGAAGTGGGTGTTAGAATTCTGGAGGAGAGACAAAGACCTTAAACTAAGGAAATCTGGTGACAGAGGAGAGATGCCATGAAGATTTACACTAACAAGTTTGGATTTTATCTTACAAACAACGGAGGACGTCTCAGAAGATCTTAGGCAGGGCAGTAACACAGTCTGCAGTTGGGGCTCAGTCTGAATCCCGTGGTGGGGCTATTGTAACACACCAAGCGATAAATAATGAAACCTAGTTCCATGTTAGGGCAGCAGACATTGAGTTCTGAGAATCAGGATGTTGCTAGGAGATAGAGTTTATTGCACTTTGTAAACAGAAAGAGAAGAGGGTGAGGAAAAATAAAATAGGATATCCACATCATTCTCATGAGAATTGAAACTGTGTGGGACTCAGGAACCGGCTGTGGGGTCAGGGAACTGGGCTTGGAAAGGACCCTCCATTAAGGGGAGATGCCAGTGAACTGAGCATCATGTATGAAGCTCTCACTGTGTTTCAGGGAAGGAATAAAAACTCCAACTAACGTTTACAAACCAAGCACGATTCGCCCATCACCCATCGGTTCCTTACGCGCTTAACTAAAACGAACAATTTTCTCCCAATTACAGATCAAATGGCTGAAACATAGAAGGATTATGAGAGAACCCAAGGACATTGAATGGAAAAGTTACAAAGCCATGTCTGGACCCTCAAAGTCTGAATCTTCACTTTAAGCAGAGCTTTGAAAACGTACAACAGATTATGTAATCTCTCTATGCTCCGTCACCTCCGCTGTAAAGGAAGCCATAAAGATGTATGGATAAACCTGAGTCTGGTGGTAACACTGGCCCAAGAGCGCTGTCCTGAGCTTTTATGAGCTCACACCCACCTGCTGCTCTGATCATCTACTTCATCCTGGAGCAGCACCAGCAAAGCATGAACAAGTCCCTGCAAATAGCTGGCCCGCAGGGAAGGTTGCCAGCTCCCCATACCTGCATGAGCTCTGGGAAGGCTTCCCCGCATGCCTGGGACCTTGGGGATCCCCCCGAGAAAGCTGCATCTCTCTGGGCCTAAGCTTCGCCACCGGTAAGCCAGGGTAACAAGAGTTCCTCCTTCTCCGTTTTTCTGAGGTGTTTAAGTGGGTTCGGGGCTCAGTGCAAATCCTTGCAGACATCACCTGGGGCAGCAAGGGAGAGGGTGAAACACACAGAAATGTGGGACATGGCAGGACATTGAAGGACCCCAAGGCCTCCCTGAGATAAGGGGTGAGGAAGAGCTCACAGGGCAGAGCTTTGTAGTCTGCGGCAGGGGAGTAGCTTTGCCTGAAGAGATATGTAGTCTTTGGAGGGTTGTGAACAGGAGGGAGGGAGGGGAGACTGGCTACTATTTAAATGCTTTCAACTGTATTGAAGCATAATGTTCATTCAACAACCACATTCTAGGTGTACAGTTTGATGAGATTTTGACAAATATAAACACCTATGTAACCAACACTTTAATCAAGATATAAACTATTTTCATCATCCCAAAAGGCATCCTTGTGTTCCTATATTGTGTGTAAGGGCTACTACACCTCCAGCTGTGGGCCTCAAAGGCGTGTTTTCTGTCATTATTGGCTTGATTTTCCTGTTTCAGAATTGAACATAAAGAATAATTTATGGTCACATCCTGCATAACGATGTTTTGACCAACAACAAACCACATATAAGACAGTGTCCCATAAGATTGTAGTACTATATTTTTGCTATACCTTTTCTTGCTTAGTTGTGCAAATGCTTACCATCTTAATACTAAAGTATTCAGTACAACAATATGCCGTGCAGGTATGTAACCTAAGGGCAACAGGCCATATCACATAGCCTAGATGATTAGTAGGCTATACCATCTATGTTTGTAGCAAGTACACTCAAGGATGTTTGCGCAAGGACAAAATTGCCTAACAACGTGTACTCAGAATGTTTTACCATCCTTAAGGAATGCATATTGTGGTATTTATTCTTTGACTCGGACTTCTTTTACTAAGCAAAGCAAAATGTTTTTTTTAAAGATTCATTCATGTTCTTGGATTTTTTTTTCTTTTCTTTTTTTTTTTTTTACTATTTCTAGACTTTTGTCTATTAAAAACAAAACTGAGCAGTTGTGCACAAGTCTTTGTAAGGACATATATTTTTAGCTCAAAACACTCTATGAAAAAAGACACTATGATTTGAGTTCTTCCGGGTATATTCCCAGTAGGGATATTGCAGGTCGATTTTTAGATCTTTTAGGAATCGCCACACTGTTTTCCATGAGGCTGTACTAGTTTACCCTCCCACCTGCAATGTAGAAGTGCTCTCTTTTCACCACATCCTCTCCAGCATCAGTTGTTTTTTGAGTTACTGATGATGGCCATCCTGACTGGAGTTAGGTAGTATCTCAGTGTGGTTTTAATTTGCATTTCTTTGAAGACTAGTGAGGCTGAGCATCTTTTCATGTATCTGTTGGCTGCTCATATGTCTTCTTTTGAGAACTGTCTATTCATATCTTTTGCCCACTTTGAAATGGGTCTGGGTTTTTTGTTTTGTTTTTGTTTTGTTTTGTTTTGTTTTGTTTGGCACGTTTGAGTTCCCTGTAGATCCTAGATGTTAGGCCTTTGTCAGATATACAGTTGTAAAATTTTTTTTCCCAGTCTGTGGGCTGTCTCCCTGCTCTCTTGATGGTTTCTTTGGCTTTGCAGAAGCTTGTCTATCTTATCACTTACGGCATGGGCACTTGGGGTTTTGATCAGGAATTGAATGCCAGTTCCCATTTCCATAAGGGTGTCTCCTACATTTTCTAAGGTTCTTATAGTTTGAGGTTTTACATTTAGGTCTTCGATCCATTTAGAGTTGATTTTTGTGTATGGTGATAAATAGGGATCTTGTTTTAATCTTCTGCATGTGGTCGGCCAGTTTTTCCAGCACCACTTACAGAATAGATTCTCCTCTCTCATCTTTGGTGGTGGAGGCTTTGTCGAAGATGAGTTGGTTGAGAAATTGAGGTTTTGCTTCTGGAATCTCTATCCTGTTCCATTGTTCTATATGTCTGTTCTTGTACAAATAAAGATACTTGCACATGTATGTTTATTGCAGCATTGTTCACAGTAGCAAGAACATGGAACCAACTGTGCTGCCCATCAAAAGAGGACGGATAAAAAGATGTAGTACATACACATGATGGAATATTACACAGTCATAAAGAAGAACAAAATCATGAACTTCACAGCAAGCTGGATGGATTTAGAGTCTATAATACTGAGTGGCATTTCACAGAAACAAAGAACTGAGTATTACAAGTTCTCATTCATAAGCGGACCTTGAACAATTATCATAATACTATAAGAAAGGGATTGGCAGTAGCAGGAAACTGCCATGACTTGGGGAAACAGGATTGGCAGTGGTGGGAATCTTCCTGGGGAAGGGGGGGGCACACCTCATCAACAAAGGTATCTGCATAATGAACATTTGTATACCTAACTCTGAATTGTGCCCCACATCTTTAAAATAAAAAGAATTAAAAGGAAAAAAAAATAGCGGGCATGGTGGCATGCACCTATAGTCCCAGCTACTCAGGAGGCTGAGGTGGAAGGATGGCTTGAACCCAGGAGGATGAGGCTGTGGTAAGCTGTGAACATGCCACTGCATTCTGAATTGGGTGACAGAGTGAGGCTCTCAACTCAAAAAAATAAAAAATAATAAAACAAAATGCACCTCCCCAAAAAAGAAAAAAGATACTTGCACATGCATGTCAATTACAGCAGTATTCACAATAACAAAAACATGGAACCTACCGTTCTGCTCTTCAAAAGAAGACTGGATTTTTAAAATGTGTTATATATACACGGTGGAATATTATGCAGACATAAAGAAGGACAGAACTATAAACTTTGCAGCGACATGGATGGACTTAGAGTCTATATTACTGAGTGATCTATCACACAAAAAAAGAACTGATTACCACCTCTCCTACTCATAAGCGGACCTTGAACAATTATCATAATACTGTAAGAAAGGGATTGGCTGTAAGAAATACTGTAAGAAAGTGAGAAACTGCAGGGGGGAGGGGCAGGATTGGCAGTAGTAGGAAACTGCCAGGGGAGGGCAGGGCACACCTCATCAACAAGGGTATCTGCATAATGAACATTTATATACCTAACCCTGAATTGTACCCCACATCTTTAAAATTAAAAGTTAGAAAAAAATATCTAGAGGCAAAACTGCTGACTCAGATGGAATAAAAATGATTACCTTTCTAAGACATATCCACACTGTTTCCCAAAGTGATAATCCTCTCACTGCATCCCACCAGCAATGCAAATGGATTCCAGTTACTTTCTGTCTTGCCAATATTTTTTAAATTAACCATTCTGATGGGCTTCTAGAATTTTATCATTGTGATTTATTTTACCTTTACTTGATGACTAATCATGTTCATCAGTTTTTCGCGTGTTTATTGACTATTTGTAATTTTTTTGAGAAGTTTCCTCTCAAGTTTTGCCCATTTTTATTGGTTTGTTTTCTGATACTGAATGCTATGCTAGATATAGAAGCAATCAGTAATAGCTGTACCAGAATTTATGATGAGAAAAATACCTGAACTAGAAAATCTTGCAGTGAAGAGACCCAACAATTCAGCCTACATGAGACCCTATATCTGAATAAAAGGAGGGAAAAGTGAATGGTTTTTTAGATGGGTTTGCATGATGAAGGGTCGACCCATGACATGCTCCTGGAGATTCTACCTCCTTACTTTTCTTTTAATGTGTCTCTGTTGGCAGGGCTTCCATGGCTTTTCATCAATTACTTATCTACCTGTCAACCATCTCATGGAAATAATTGATATGGCTTCCTGAAGAAATTGGTGCAGTCTCGTGGACCTCAGGGTAGCTGGATGATGGTCTTGTCCCCTCAATCCTGCCCACAAAGAGTGACCTTCCCACTCATGCTCTGAGGTTATGACCTTCCCACTCATGTTCTGGGGTTATAAGGAAGTCTGTTTTCATAACCCCTTATTAATTTCCAAACAACCATTTCGGAGCCTCAATTCATCCCAAATTTACATTGTCCAGAAGGCATTGGTCTGGCCTACCTTAAGCTGATATCTTAAACAGTATTTCACAGAAAGTCTCCATCAGCCCCATAGTGGGTCTTGATCTCCATGAATAAAATTATTTTAGACTTTAAATAGGCATTTTTTGCAGGTAAGAAAACTGAAGTCGGTTAACTGGTTCATTCAGTGTTGCATAAATGATTTATAGAAAACCAAAAAGAAATTCCAGTGTTCCTTACGACCAAACTAAATCTCTTTCTAATATACTACAGTGAAGCTGAACAATTATGTTAAATTGAAAAAGAAAGTGTGAGCAAACAACCATCACAAACTTCTTTTCTCACTCTTTAACTTGAATTTAGAGCCAGAGGCTGCAGAAGTTTGATATCCCATTCCCAGCATCATCTGCCACTGGGGGTCCCATATATAAACAGAAACTTCTGGGGGGAAATATATAGCTTTTAAGAAAGGTTGTTTTTTTTTTTAATAAATTGGAGAAGTTGCATCCGCCGACGGCTTTTTCTTTTTCACCTTCTTCCTGCCTTGAATGTGCATATCACTGCTGGAGCTGCAGCCACCATTTTATTTTATTTTATTTTACTTTATTTTCAGCCACAATTTTGAGACCAGCAGGAAAAGTTTAATGGGTTACAAAGTTTGAAACCTGGACATTACTAAGCCAATAAACCAATTATGGAGAATACCCATCTCCAGTTTATTTTGCTATGTGAAAATCACAAACCTTATTTGTACTTAAGTAACCCACTGTTACTTAAGTGCTCTGTTACTTGCAACTAAAAGCATTCCTAACTGATGGTAGATATCTCCTGAGGGAAGCAGTCAAGTTGCCAATGAATGGCAATATTAATTGCAACATTAATGCGATTTGTTGAATGGTTCAACATATTTGTTGGGCACCTGCTATGTGACATGCCCTTTTCCAAGGGATGGATTTCTATCAGTTGATACAATTGTTCAAGGCCTTTCTCTTCTAGGGTTTCTTACATTAAACTAGAGAAGAAAAGGCAGAGATCAACAAATAAGATCATTTTAGCTATTGATCTGTGCATTGAGAAAACGGAAGCAGGGGGAAAGACTGAGTGAGATCTATGCAGGACTCTCATAAGTGTCCTCATGAAAAGGTCATGAGAGTAACTTTGGATGGGATGTGGTGAGAAATATTCTTTGAGAGTTCGGATTTTACCTGAGACCGGAATAATGAGAAGGAGTTGGGTGTACAAAGATCCTGAAGAACATTGCAAGTGGCGTTATCACTGGAGACAAAAAGTCTAAAGGGAACAAGTGCAGTGAGTTGGGGCCAGAATGAAGAAGCAGACACTCAGAGAGTGAGGCATGAGTGGCAGGGATGCGGTCGGCACAAGGTCAGAGGCTGGATCCCCGGAGGCCATACAGAGGAAGGCTTGGATGAGGAGTTTGGATTCTATTCTCAAGTCTGGGTCTATTCATTCTAGAAAGCAGATCCCTTCTGGATTTGGTCTTTCCATGCCCAACTGTAAGCGACCCTTCATGGTATAATAACTGTGTTTTCACTATTGGGAAGCAATCGTCACTCCCAATCATTAGAGCCACAGCCTCCTCTCATTCTGGTGGATCTAATCCAACAGGTCCACTGCAGGTGCCAGAATGAAAAGAAACATCTCTATTAAAGACTATTCTGCATCTGGTTTCTGCCAACGCAGGTATTAGTTAATAATACACAGAGATTAAGAGCTCAGGAAGTAAACTTGGGTTTCCATCCTGAACGTCTATGCCACGTCTTAACTGCATAATCCTCAGTAAATTTCTCGGCCTCTTTGAACTTCAATTTTCTCATCTCTGAAATATTGATAATAAAGGGATTTCTCTCACAGATGTGAGGATTTGGTGATAATATAAATACTCCACCTAGTGCCTGAGACGCATAAGTTTCAAGAATCAGCTATTTTCTTTATAATATTATTGAATGTCACTGACTTGGGTAGGAAAAAGGACAAAAAGTTAGCAAAGGAGCTCATCTTTCCTTTCAAGAGATCTTGTTATTTTAGCTTCTTACTCTGCCTGAAACCCCATCCAGGTCAGGTGTGGATGATTAACTTATCCCTAGCTATTCAGAGTCCCTTCAACTTCAAATTTAAAAAGAGTTGAGAATGAATTCACAGATAATTGATTATAGATAGATTCTAAAATAAAAAGGAGGGTACAATTTAAGCATGTTTAGCTGAAGCAACATCTGGAATGACATCACACTTCTTTTCTTGAATGTTTTACATCATCTGAATAACTTTCCAGAGCTAAGAGGAGCCAGAGGTTCAAAATTAAAGGAGATTCTCACACTCAGATGCTGTCCCCACACTTGCAGGAGGCTGAGAACTTGTACCTTCTTAAATCTTGCACTCTGGGTGACTTGCTGGTTTTGCCCTAGTCTGGACCCTGCCATCTTCTTTGGGTTAAAACTGCCCTATTAGCACTCTCAGGCATATCACTTGAGCCTGCATTACCACAAGGGCCAGGGCAACAGCAGGAGAGGTAAGAGGGTGTTCATTATTTCCTTGCCTCTGACCAGGAATGGAAGCTGATTCTCCCTTTACCTGATACTTATCTCAAGGCTGTTTCATAGAGATTTTTCTCAAATCCCTACAGAGCCAATTTCCTGACAGTGATACTGGTACTAGCTGCTAATATGCACTTAATAAAATTACAGAGTGGATCCCAAGCTGTAAAAATGGCATATTCTTTTTCACCTTATGGAATAATGTAAGCGGCGGATCATCCGGGACTGGGGGGTGGGGATCATTAGGTTTCCTGGTAGAAAGTGTCCTTCTCTGCCTGATATTTGCCTTGTGTACTGCAGAAATGCTTACAGCTTTTCTGATCACTTGAAACGGAATCGACCGAGGTCAAATAATTTCTTAAGATTTATAAACTTAGATATGGAATAATCATGCCAACAGAATTAGGAATGGATCTTAATATCTTATCCTTCACTATGTGCCAGGCACTAGGTGTTTTCACTTTAAACCATGGCCTCAACTCTGTCAGGAGGTGCTGTTATCACTACCAGGTGGCCAATGTTACAGTGACTAGCTGGAATATATGTATGCTGGGTACTCTTCTAACTACATTGATTCTTTGTATCTATGTGATTTTTGTGGTATTCCCAGTAAGTGAAAGCTATTGTCATTTCCATTTCACAGAGGGGCCAAAGGAGATTTATGTCTGCCCACTGTCAGAATATCATGATATGGAAGAGACAGGGATCTTGTTTCATTCATGCTACAGGCAGCTTCATATGATCTAAAATGCTTTAAGATCTCCTGCTAAGTTACACAGAAATCAAAATTTAATAAACAATAAATATGCAAACATTCAAGCTTTGTAATTGTACAAATCCCATGGCACCACTATTTTGTTTTTCTAATAAAGAAGGTGGCAGATGTTACCTGGAATAGGAAAAACATTGCATTGATCCTCAAAGAGCTATGTCCATCGGTTAGACCATAGCATAAAAGAAAGGCAGACATGGTACTATATAGGAACAGAAATGCAGTATTGGAATAGAAACATAAACATAAAACTGTAGAGATTTGCACATAAGCTAGTGGGAAGAATTCATGCTTGGAGGGATATTTTTGTGTATGATTATTACTCATGAACTATCAAAACCCCAAGGGTTCTATCACTTTACTGAGTGGAAAGGAAGTGAGATAAAGAGATTACAGAAGTAGTGACTAGGAAAAGAAGGGGAGAAACATGGAAGAAAGTGGACATAGAGGTCAATACAAAGTCGAGAAAAAAAGAAAAGAGCACTCACACCCATTGGAACCTGGAATTGCTGCATTTCCCACAATTAAAATCATCACAATGCTTCATGTTAAGCCTTTATGTTAACATGGATATTAATGTAAGCTTTTAGTAACCGAGAAAAATGATTCGAGATTTGTTTCAATATATTATTCATAAGTTGTGTTTAAGCAACCAATGCACTGAATATATTTTCTCTCGAACATAAACTGAAGGGCAGAAGAACATTGAGTGCAAAACTCTCCCACTGGGCTGCATGGTTGACACACCACTGATAAATGTTCATATTTGATAACGTGAAGTTTCTAGGACACCTTCTTCTCTTTCTTCCCATAGTGGTGGGATATTTTGCTCCAAGACCCTCTGAAAGATTTGGACTTGAATGTGGACCACCTTATTTTTTTGTGAGATGTTAGACAAGTTTAACTTTCTGTTTCTCTAAATAAGATAGTGTGTGTAATACACAAGGCTTGGCATGTGTTTACGCCACTAAACTTGTGGTCATCTTTTACTGCACCAACAGAAAGCTAATTAATGGGGTGTCCATCACTCAGAGACCTCCAAGGCTTTGATCATATTCTTGATAGATCAAAAACCCTCACACTGAGACAAGTCATCCTAGCAATGTTGCCTTTATTGAAATAGAGGAAATCACTGGGCTCGGTGGCTCAGCCGGTAATCCCACGCCTTTGGGAGGCTGAGGTGAGTGGATTGCCTGAGCCCGCAGGTTCGAGACCTTCCTGGGCAGCGAGACCTCATCTCTACAATAAATCAAAAAATCAGCCGGGTGTGGTAGCGCATGCCTGTAATTCCAGCTACTTGGAAGGCTGAGGCGGAAGGATCGCCGGAGCCCAGCAGGTCGAGGCTGTGGTGGCCGGGAGCGGCCACTGCTCTCCAGTCTGGGCGACAGAGTGAGACTCCAACTCAAAAAAAAAAAAAAAAAGAAATAGAGGAAATCAGCAGGAAACTTCATTTTCTAGAGGCATTTTGAATTTATAATAAATTACATTTATTCATATGTAATCACCATTTATACCTTGTTTCCAAAAGGTGTTACTTCAAAATGTACTTTTTTTTAATACACAGGATTATATGTGCACGTACCAAAGTATTATCAGAGACTTTAATTCCATTTTACAGGTGAAGAGGTTGAAGTCATAAGAAGCTAAGTGATTTCCCTGCTCAAGTTTAAGCAGATGGAAAATAAAGGGGAGAGACATGAACCTGGTTTTTCTGACTACAAGTTGTCAGAGTTATGTCCTATAGGAGTTAAAAAGTCAGCAACATTTATTGCACCTGCCTGTAGGCAGAGCCAAGGTATGTGAAGTATCCAAAGAGTGGATGCCAACGTGTCTTCTGTCAGGAGCTTGGCACAGGATTGGCACTCAACTATAACCACATCAGATAAAGACATGTCGTGACCCTAAACCATGGGCTTCAAGGCCCCATATGTCCTTGTCTCTGCTTTCTTCCTTAACTTCATCTTGTGCCTTCTCCTCTTGTTCAAGATGTTCCAAGTACACTCAACTCATCTTCAGTTCTCAGATATGCTCCTTACATTGCATTTGCTTCTTCCAGGATTAGTATTCCCTGATATTTTCCATGAGTGGGTCTTTCATAGATCTGAAGTCTCAAATCAAAGATCTCCTCCTTGTAGAGACCCTTCCTGATTGTCTATAGAAGTAGAGTTAGGTACCTTTTACCCATTCTAAGTGCTCTAGAAGTGATATTCTATTCTACCACCCTGCTTTCCTGATGGCCTAACATCATTCTTTTTTGTGTGTATCCCTGTTTATTGTCTATGCACTCTCTGTACCGGAAGATGAGCTCCTTGTGGCCAAGGATCTTGTATCCCATATTGACTGTTGCCTCTGCCCCCTAGAACAAGGTTTGGGGGTCTGAGATCCAGTAGATACTCTACACAATGCTTGTCAAAATAAGCAAAAAACAGACACTAACATGTTACCCTTGGTAAAAACAGCTTAGAAGAATGAGACATGAAAGGGTTCTAGAATCGGATAGTTGGGTCCAATTTTCTGCTCCTTCACTCACTGGCTCTGTGAAATTCTGGGAATTTGCTTAAAAGCTCTCATGCTCTAATTTCTCATGCATATAAGTTGGGATACATTGAACATTGCTCCCAGGATTGCCGTAAGGATACACTGAGATAACTCACATGGTGTGCTTTGCACAGTGCTTGGCCCATATTAAAGGACCCATGTGAACTGTTGTCCGTGCAGGATGCTGCACACAGAGAGGGCAACAAGTTGGAGAGAGCAACACACTGCAGCAAACTGGATCATTATTACCGACATTTCTTCTTCTTCCTGTATTTATTACATACATCCTCATCATTTGCCATGTGGCTTTGATGCTCCTACCACTAGAGGAGAATCGCATTGCACCACCTCCCTGCTGTTGTACTTGGCCATGTGACTTATTCTGGTGGATGGGACTTGGGCAAAGCAGCAGGTCTCAGATGCGGATGAGAATTCGGGGAATACCAGTTTCCATTCATGTTCATTCTCCTCGGATGACAATGTCCCCTTCAGCCTGTATACGCATCAGCATAAACATCACACAGGTCAATATATATCACATTTCTATCACTCATACCTTTTCCAGAAATAGCCAGTCCCTAAGTAAGATATTCATTTTTAACAAAGCAAGTCAAGATTAACAGGGAAGATGTTACTATTTCTTTGGTTTCAATTGCACTTGAGAATCAGCCATTCTCTGAATCTTAAATGCCTTAAAGTTGCATTTTTTTTTTTAATCTCCTATTTTCTTTTTGGCTACAAAAAAAAATAAGGCAACCTTGGTTGGCAAAAGAGTCCAAGTAAACCTTCAAGGAAAGTCTGATATGTTCACATTCAAACTATGAATGCATCCGACTTCCCTCCTGGAGACTTTGATTTACTGACAATGTAGTAAAGGAACTGGTTTACAAGCTGTGATAGTGTCAGGGACACTTTTATAGTCTCACACCTCCTTTTAGCCATAAAACTCCCTGCCTCTGGACTTAGCTTTAAATGAGAAAATAAAACCATCCTTATGTGTTTATGCCACTGAAGCAAAGATTCTGTTACTTGCAGCTGAAAACACTATCTGCTGATACAAACCCCTCACTGTTAGAGAAATCATTATCTGTGGCTGAATTCTTTGGGCTATCTCCACAGAATAATTCCTAATGTACCTTTCTTCCATCAGCCTACACCATGGAAACCTTCTCCTGATTCATGAGTCACCTGCCAGCACCTTGCAGTGTTGGTCAGTGAAAACAGCATGAAACCTTCTCTGAGAAACTCAAGTAGAATTCTGACTTTGACACATGTATGCTGTTTGGTCCCGAGGAATCCATTAAAAGTCTCTGAACTTCAGCTTATTTATTTATTTTTAATGGTTAGGTAATACATTTCTAATGAGTCTGTTAAGAAAATAGTGAGACAACCCATGTAAAGAGTCCTGCTAGGGGGCCTGATACGTAAACTCTCATTTAAGATCTTAGTAATGTTTCCTTCATCCATCAGGATATGAGAGAGAGAGAGAGAGAGAGAGAGAGAGAGAGAGAGAGAGAGAGAGAGAGAGAATGCAAATAATGTGGAGGTTTTTCCTAATTTAAAATTTGTGTCTTCTCAGCATATGTCTTCTTGCCAGCATATGTGTATTTGATTTGATGTAATATGAGTAGGAGTTACAAGAAATGCTAATGCCCGCCTAAAATTTTTCTGTGGTCAAATTGAATTTGGAAATGTCTTTTATCTAGACTAGAAATTAGCATTAGCATGTTAATGGATGGAAAATGTCTGCAATAAAAAAAAAGAGTGTAACTCATGCAGAACAATTTCAAGCAATTTATACAGATATCACCTTCTCAAGTTGGGGGAGCATGATTCACCACTCCTTAAATGTGGTCTGTGCATGACGGCTTCCTTCCTCAGAGTTCAAAGTGGGGAGGGGTCATTTTATCCTAGAGAATATTTATTTATGGCCTCAGGCAGGTGATCAAGGTCAACATCAACAATGGTAAGTCGTGTTGCTAGTATGCAACCGTGACAGAATGAGATGAAAAGGCACCTTATCTCTATGACTTTCCTCTCTCAACAAATCATAACCCCATGACATCATGAGCAAAACATCACACAAACTCCAATAATGGAGCCTCCTTATAAAGTACCCTGCTAGAATTCTTCAAAACTGTCAGGTCATAAAAAATGTGAAAATCTGAGAAACTGTCACAGTCAAGAGGAACCTAAATGGATATAACAATGAACTGTAATGGGATCCTTTACCTTGGATGGAATCCTGGCATAGATAAAGGACATTGGGTAAAAGCAAAGGAAATCTTTTCAGATGTTTGTTAATCACTGACATATCTTTCTTTGTGAGATCCCTGTTCATGTTATTTGCCCACTTTTCAGTGGGGTCTTCTTGCTGGTTTGAGTTCCATGTAGATCCTAAATATTCATATTTGTCTATTTTGGATGTAAACTTTGTGAAAGATGAAAAATTACCTAGCAGGTACAATGTGCACTAGTGGGGGTGACAGGTACACTTAAAGCTCGGACTTCTTCACTACTATATAGTGTATCCAAAACTATTTGCACACCTAAAATCATTGAAATAAAAAAGTAAGGAAATCTAGGTAAACTATGAACTATAGTCAATAATAATGTATCAATATCCTCTTGTTCATTGTAACAAATACAATCATGCACTGTAAGCTAATAATAATAAGGGAAGCTAATGTGGGACATATATGGTACAGGAACCAAAAGAAAACTTTTCCTTTTCCCTCAGAAGATTTGCTGAAAGTCAACTGACAAAAGGCATACAAAATTTATTTTAATTTGCATAGCAAAGGGGAATTCCATGAGAATGATGAATGATTACCCAATAACCCAATGGGGTATGGATGCTTACATAACCTTTTTCAGGGGAGATGGGGAAATTGTGGCAATACGAGGCATAGTAAATGATTTTTGGGATAAATGAATGGATTTGAAGAACATACAATGGTCTGAGACAACATATTTTCTCCCTGCAAAGCAGACAACCACAGGTAAATAATTATCTTTGAAATAGTGAATGGGACCAAAATAGAAGACAATGGTTTGTGACAAAAGTCTGTCCAGGTCTTTCTTCCTGCAAAGTAAGTGAAGCTAAGGAAAACTCAGGGAAGCACCAGAGGTCATTGTTTTCTCTTTTTTTGGCTGGTCTGGACTTTAGGCATGTAAGAGAACTTCTGAGAATAACTTTATCCTGTGCTTCAAAAAGACAGAGAATTGAGAGACAGAGGTTCTGGGAGGATGAAACAAACCTTCAGGCTGTTTTCTAATTCCAGCATGTCAAGGCACCATATTTTGGGGTATTTATCTCTGAGCCTCAACAATGGAAACTCTCTGCACCATCTTCTCAATTTTTCTGTAAATACAATATAGTTCTAAAAAGTAAAATATATGTTAACAACAAATTTAACTTTGTTTAAGCCAGCATTTGCTACACGTATTTGAATGTGGGAGTTTTATTTTTCAGAACATTTGGAAAAATTAAAAACTAGCTTAAACATTTTGCTAAAGAGAATTTTTAAAATAGTTTTTGGCTTCAAATGCAATATACAAAACTTTTATTGTTGCCAATTAGTTTATTTTATTTATTTATTTATTTTATTTATTTTTTTGAGTTGGAGTCTCACTAGGTTGCCCAGACTGGAGTGCAGTGGCGCGCTCCCAGCCACTGCAGCCTTGACCTGCTGGGCTCCAACGAACCTTCTGCCTCAGCCTTCCAAGTAACTGGAATTACAGGCATGCGCTACCACGGCCGACTAATTTTTTAATTTATTGTAGAGATGAGATCTCACCAACTTGCTCAGGCGGGCCTCGAACCCATGGGTTCAGGCAATCCACTCACCACAGCCTCCCAAAGTGTGGGATTACAGGCTGAGCCACCGAGCCCGGCTTATTTTATTTTTTTTTATACATATTTTTTATTTTTAAATTGTAGTGTACAGTTAAGGGTTAGGTATAGAAATATGCATTGTGCAGGTACCCTTGTTGTTGAGGTGTGCCCCCCATCCCCCAGAAAAATATTGAACTACCGTTAATCCTACCTCCCTTCCCCTCCCTGCCCCCCCCATGGTTTCCCACCACTGTCAATCCTTTTCTTATGGTATTATGATAGCTGTTCAAGGTTCACTTATGAGTGAGAACATGTGATACTCAGATCTTTGTTTCTGTGAGAGGTCACTCAGTATTGTAAACTCTAATTCCATCCAGGTAGCTGTGAAATTCATGATTTTGTTGTTTTTTATGACTGCGTAGTATTCCACTGTGTATATGCACCACATTTTTTTAATCCAGTCCTCTTTTGATGGACAGCATAGTTGGTTCAATGATCTTGCTATTGTGAACAATGCTGCGATAAACATATGTGTGCAGGTATCTTTTTTATAGAGTGATTTGAGTTCTTCAGGGTATATTCCCAGTAAGGGGATTGTGGGGTCATATGGAAGGTCGTTTTTTAGAGCTTTTAGGAATCGCCACACTGATTTCCACAGAGGCTGCATTAGTTTACATTCCCACCAATAGTGTAGAAGTGTTCCTTTATCACCACATCCTCTCCAGCATCTGTTATTTTTTGAGTTATTGATAATGGCCATTCTCATTGGGGTTAGGTGGTAGCTCAGTGTAATTTTAATTTGCATTTCTTTGATGACTAGTGAGGTTGAACATTTCTTCATGTATCTGTTGGACATTCATATGTTTTCTTTTGAAAAGTGTCTGTTCATGTCTTTTGCCCACTTTGTAATGGGGTTGTTTCTTTTTTTCTTTTCAGCACGTTTGAGTTCTTTGTAGATCCTAGATGTTAGGCCTTTGTCAGACATGGAGTTGGCAAATACTTTTTCCCAGTCTGTGGGCTGTCTCCCTGCTCTCTTGATGGTTTCTTTGGCTTTAAAGAAGCTTAGTTTAATGAGGTCCCACTTGTCTATCTTATCTCTTATGGCCTGTGCATTTTAGTTTTTGCTCAGGAATTGGATGCCAGTTCCAACTTCCATAAGGGTGTATCCTGCATTTTCTAAAGTTCTTATGGTTTGAGGTTTTACATTCAGGTCTCTGATCCATTTAGAGTTAATTTTTGCATATGGGCAATTAATTTATTAATTTAATTTCACTTACATACTTAACACATATTGATGAAAAATTATAGTAACTTTAAAATATTGCCTTTTTTCTCTTAAGTTTTGTGAAATGATTTTATTCCAACAAGGCTTAGAACCTAATGCGGTTGCTAAGGTTACTATGTCTTTCTAAAAGTGCCAAAATTGAGTAATTAAGAGACTCCTCTGTAACGTGTGAAAAGTTGCATGAACTCAAATATACAGTGACTTTCTTAGTGATGAGAGACAATTTGGTAGGCGAGGAATGGGAACTCATAAGTGAATACTCTTATTGCTCTTTGACTCAGTTGAACTGAAAAAAACTCTTAAGAGACTAGTCTAATAAAAAAAAAACCTAGAAAGAACTTTGTAAAAGTTGTGTGCATCTTTGTATTACTTCAAGATAATCTTTTCTATGAGTTCCATGCTACTTCTACTGATCAATCAGGTCTGCTGCTGCAAGTGACAAGCTCACTTCCAATGAGTGTCAGTAAAATGGGCATGCTTGGTTCATGTGCCGAATTAGAATAATTCAGGGAAAATCGCTGCTTCAGACATAGCTGGATCCCGAGCCCAAGTCATATAAGATGTTCGCTCTGCTTTCTCCATGGCTTAACTCCATTTTCCCTTTGTTGGGCACCCTCTGAGGCAGACTTGCTCCATATGGTGGTCTCTAGTCACCCCAAAGGCACACCCTCTTGGCTTAGCAACCAGAAAAATGATGGGGTCGTTTTCAATGGTCCAGCAACAATAAAAGTGAAATTCACGTATTCCTCCTGGGCCTATCACTGTGGCCATAGGAGCCCAGTGCTCCAACTGATTGGGGTCATGCACCTGGTTCCCCTTACCAAGACCACAAAAACTGAGAGGGGCAAAGGAAAAAAACCCTCAAAGAAAAATCTTGATGCTGTTATGTAAAAGGAAAAGAGGATGAGAAAGAGGATGCTGAGCAGGCCAAATAATATTGACTTCTAAACTCTTCAGATCTAAAAAGGTCTAGACAAAAGAAACCTTTTTAGCAATTATGAGCATTTTTAAAAACAAACTAAAAAGATAGTTTCATTTCCAAGCCTGATTGTCTACACTGTGCAAAATACCTTTGGCTACAGTAGAGTCTCTTTCCCCTGGTTTCCTGGCAGCAGTGTCTGTCTGTCACCCTGTGTGGGCTATGGGTTTGCCTGTTAAATCACATTCAGTGTGGATACCAAGCATGAGTGAAAAACTCAGTCCTCATGGCATGCAGTTCAGTGCTCCAAGCCTGCAGACATCCGAGTACAAGAAGCTTTCTTAGGTGACCTGCTGTTGCGGGCTGAATTGTATTCCCTGAAAATGTGTATGTTGAAGTCCTATCCCCCAGAACCTCAGAATGTGACTGTATTTGGAAATAATCTCATTGCAGATGTAATCAGTTAAGATAAGGTCAGGGTGGTGAGTCTTAACCCAATGTGACTGATATTCTTACTGAGAAAGGAAATGTTGAAAACAGACAAACACACACAGGGAACTATGGGAAGATGAAACGTAGAGATAGGGGTCATACACACACACACACACACACACACACACACACACACACACACACACACACACACACACAGGGAACTATGGGAAGATGAAAGGTAGAGATAGGGGTCATACTTCTCTACAAGACAGGGTATGCCAAAGATGGTCAGCAAACCACCAGAAGCCCGGAGAAAGACTTGGAAAAGATCCTGTCTCAGAACTTCGAGAAAGAAGCAACCCTTGATCTCTGACAGTTAGCCTTCAGAACTTTGAAATAATACATTTATGTTGTTTTAAGTCACCCAATTTGTGGCTTTGTTACAAGATTCCTAGAAAACTAAGGAGATACAAACCTGGATGTGAGATGCATAGATTCTCAGGGTCAAAGTGTTAAGAGTAGACTGTCTGTTGTCTATGTTTGTAAGCCTTTGTCCTCCTGCCCCTTGCAGTGTTTCGTGGAAATTGGACAGAGTGAGGTTATCAGAAGGGAGATAGGAACACATAACCCTGCCTGTGAGCTGCAAGTCTTTGTCAGTGGTCCTCAAAACTCATTTGTGATAAAGAAAACAACTGGGGGAAGTCAGCCGATCCGAGCAGCTTGCAAAATGAGGGTTTTGCAAAATATCATTAAATTGTCACAGGCCAACTGTTCTCACAATTGTGTACAATAATTCTGCGATGTTAGCTCAAACCACAAAAAAATAATCTCCTTATGCAAAATGTATGTGATTAATAAAAGATGAACACTTTTATTCAGATGTTCTTGCCCTTCCAAATACTAATTATATTTATTCCTTTTTATTCATGCAGTTTTTCATATAAATGTAATCATAGTTTAGTAAATCCATAACCATTTGTGGAACAGCAATGCTGATCAACATCTCTTCAGCCATGACTTGCAAAGCATTTCATTAAAATTGGTTTTGCGCCAAGATTCACTCAATGAATCGAATCTATGACAACAGGATAAGGACATACGCATACAAGGTACTTTCAAAAAGCCTCTTTACAGATTACCAGACAATGTTGCTGGAAAATTTATTATTCTCAAAGTAATAGGAGGAAAGGAGAAGGGATGACAGTGGATGCAGAAACACTTCAAAATGGAATTGACAGAGACCCTTGCCCTAGCTTGTTTTAACTTTGTGATTTGTCCTGGAAAAAGCGACGACGGCATCAGCCTTGCAGAAGCAGCTTGGGTGAAAGGAAGCAGCTTCTAGAGAACTCTTGTGAGATTTCTGGCTAACATTGCAGCCGTTTGGCCAGGTGCAAGGTTGGTAAACACCTACCCACACCGGTTTCTCCCCCTGAACCCCATGGAAGGAAGCATCTGTGAAGAGGGCAATAAGAGTTGCACAGAAATTTTTTATGATGCATGAAAGTCCTTATGCAGGTAAATGGTTTATCTGTGGCATCTTACAATATACACAGTGTACACTTAAATGGAGTAAGGAGATTATAAAATGATATTAAATTTCCCTGTAAGGAGGAAACACCAATCCAAATTATGACGCTTTGGTCTGCTAATTAGTTTGAACAGAGGGAACTTGGGGAACAGTCAATATAGACAAAGGCTTTCTCTGAACTCCTCTTATCTGCCTAGAGATGAATCCTGCAAAAGAACTCAATTGTCACAAATCTCCTCTCACTGGGAGGGAATCTTATCAGCCAGGGAAGATTAGCATGGATCACAGAAGACTGGAGGTGGACATCAGCTCAGACAGACTAAAAACTGTCCTTCTGAGGGCAGTTTTGAGACGATTACCTCAGAGACTTTTTATCTGCATAGTAAGACACACTGTATTCACCATACATTTCTTTCTCTTCCTCTCCATAACTCCTGTCAACCTCACCCTCCAGAAGCCCCAAGCCCCTATTATTTTCTGTAGCTCAAGATCTAAACCTACAATTATCTGACTCTTCTTTGAGTCTCATATTTTGTGGCACTCCCACATGTACGTGTGTAATTAAATGTTTTTTTTTCCCTCTCCTGTTAGACTGTCTTATGTCAGTTTAATTCATAGCCGAGCCAAGGAACCTAGAAGTGTGGAGGGAAGTCATCTTTTCACACCTACATTCTCTAGATTAAAAAAAATCACTTGAAACTAATCCTGAACTTTTGACTTTATTCTTTCCAATGTACCACATTGTGCAAAAGGCTCACCAAGGAGGTTTCTCACTTGAACCCCTCTCCTTATTTGACAGTTTCCCTGTAATCTTTTCCATTTCTGTGCTTACAAGACCCTCCTAAGCAGAGAGTGACTTGGATATCTGCAGATAAAGGACAGGTTTTTTCTTTATTGGTAGAGAGTGGTAGAAAACACTAATTTGTACTGCCTCACAGAAATGTATTTGGTTTATACACAGACCTATAAAGAAAAAAAAAATCCAGGACAGAGAAGGCTTCTGCTTCTGGCTAAAGTCAGGTCTTTTGCACAGCAGTGGATCAGGATCAAGTGAGAAAGGTACATAGTAGGTTAATTGTCAATTTTTGTTTTATATCAAACACATTTTTTTCTGCAATAATCATCTTAACAGTGTACTTTTCTCTTATAGAGATTTACACATGATCACAATGCTATAGACCAGAAGATCTTTGCAATACTAAAATAAATGTTTTTACTATTCAGAAAATGTATTTGTCCTTCTTATACGCAGCCTGAAAGAGAGCAACTCAATTTTGTGTTGATAAGCTACGGAATAGGTATAGATGTGAGCTAAGTTTTATGTTAGTTGGTGTGTAAATATTCATCAATATTTTTACTGTCTCTCTAAGATGGTGTAAAGTCTAGCCCTATGTTCTCTACTTTGAAAAAAGAAACAGAGAGTGCTAGAGAAAGAGAGAGAAAGAGAAAAAGAAAGAGGGAGGTAGCATAGCATTCCTGAAGAACTCTGTAGAAGCCCTTTGCTAACATCTGATAAAGGTGAATCACTGTGCCTAGACTGTATAAATAATGAGGTTTATGCGGTACATTTGCTTTTTTTTTTTCCTGGGAGTCTGGAATGTTGGTAGCTGTTAGGAAATGGCTGCCTATGTAACCAGTCCCCAGTAGAGACTTTAGGTACTGAGACTGTAATGGGCTTCTCTGATAGACTTGACAGACTTCACACGTTAGTTGCTTCTTTTGCTGGGGAATTGAGCATGTCCTGTGTGAGTCTACAGGAAGAGGACTCTGGAATCCCGATCCTGCTTTCTTCCAGGCTTCACCCCATACGCTTTTACCTTGGCTTATTTTGCTTTATTTCTTCTTGCTGTAATAAGTCACAACCATAAGTATGACTAACATGCTGCGTCCTGCAGGTCCTCCTAGTGAATCATGAAGACTGTCAGTGGCTTCGGACCCCCAATTCATCTCCCATCTCCCACCTTCCTGAGTTTTTTTTTTAATTAGACTGCTGACTGTAGCACTTGACCTCTACTTTTAGTTATAATTAATAGCCAAGGTTAATTAAAAAGATGTGAGTGAAGAGAAGTGGTTGTTTTCAGTTTTTCCACTAAACATTTCCGAAGTTAGTGAAAAACAAAGTCGGATTCAGATTCACCTCTTAGCAAATGTTATCCCCACATTTGCAAAACACCCTGGTAGTTGCCTATAGGTTGAGTGGGTATCTTACTGACTTTGCCTTCTTACAAGACTGTGAAATATCATGGTCAGCACATAAAATTTAGTGTCTTTCAGGTCCTAAGTCAAGTCAAGTTTCACCTCCTACCTCCTTGGATGAGTTATTGAAACTCTTTAATTGATACTCAATTACTCAGATGCAAACTAATACTAGTTTCTACCCTCATAGAGTGATCATAAGGATTACTTAGACCATGATGTAAAGAAATTTGCACAGTTCTCGACACTAGAGAATTCTCAGTAAATGTTGTTGGTGTTATTATTGTTGTGTCACTTATCATCTTCACAACACACAGCCCCTGCTCCAGGTTTACTTATCAGACTGACCTAAAAGACCTGTCTTCACAGTGCATGGGCTTTCTAGACCTGAGCATTAGGAACAAGAGAACAAAGACTCCACTATTTGGCAACAAAAGTGTATTTTAAAATTTGACAATTTTTAATTATTCTCAGGAGTTCTATTTAGAAAATGCCTAGTAGAATTTATTGTCTTATTAAGGAAATTAGGGATATTTCGTTACATTGTTCAAGTTGATAACAGTAATGAATTTAGGAGACTGGGGAGCGGGCAACATTGCCACTTTCTAGAGCTTGGACAGGTCTCATTCAGGGAGCAACTGAAGTACCAATACCCCCAAGGAACACCCCAAAGGCCAGAAGTAGGCAGGTGACACTCTTCGTTCAAAATGATGGAAAGAGAGAGGCAGGTGGTATATCTCATGCAGCATGACAGAGAAACAGAGGCAGGTGGCATTCCTCATGCAACATGGTGAAGAGACAGAGGCAGGTAGTGAGTCATGAAGCCTGTCAGTGGCTTGGGGACCCCCAATCCATCTCCTACCTTCCTGAGGGTTATTTTAAAACAAACTGCTGACTGCAGCATTTGACCTTTACTTTTAGTTATAATTAATAGCCAAGATTAATTTAAAAGATGAGAATGAAGAGCAATAGTAGTTTTCAGTTTGAAATTGAAACTGAAGTTGAGTTGGTATCTTATTGACTTTGCCCGCTAAACATTTCCTAAGTTTCCCTCCCTTAATATAGCAGAGACCATGAAATCAGCAGTAAGGCCAATCTTCATTCATATTTTGGCTCCATGACTTGCCAAATGAGTGACTTTGACAAATCATTTCACTTTCCCTTACATCATCACAAGAGGCTGATAAATGTGATAATTAACCTACTATCTGTGAACTTGCTGACTTATTTCTCAAACTTCACGACTGAGTGACCCAATTTACCTGTTGGTACGTCATACGCACCTTTGGTGTATGTGTGTCATGTGTATTCTAATGCATTTTCAGATGATTGCTACTAGTGTTATTTTTCATTCTTAAATGGACTCAAATTGTTGGGAAATCTTCAATAGCAAATAATTAATGCCACTACAAATAATCAAGCCAGAAGGTGAAGTATTTATTTTAGCTATGAGCTCATTGTTCTCTCCCTTTCTAGATGTCTCTTATTTCATTCACAGGCACATCTACTAAACATTGAGTATCTGCCCTGTCCCAGGCCCTGCAATGGGTCTAGGGGAGAGAAAAAGGGGCAAATTGTTGCTTATTGTTCTCAGAAAACTCTATGTACAAGATCCATGCAAGCTGCCTCAGTTTGTGAGAGGAAGTGACCAGATGAGGATTTTTTGGAGAGGGTGCCTATTGATGCTTAAGTAACCATATCTCTGGTGAGTCACAACATAGTTTTTGGTTTTAATTAAAATAAAACTTTAAAATTTCATACAGGTCTTTCTTTGTTGTAGGAAGAACCATTTTCATATTTTCAGTTATTTTTTAGATTATGGAGAAGGAGATGCCTATGTTTCCCCAATGTCTACATTTAGACTTTTTCTGGAGAGAATTTAGAAAAATGTATATGTGCCATGAGGCTTCCAAAGGAAGGCTGTTATACAGAAACCCAACTGATTTTTATACATGAATATTATATCCTGCAATCTTAACTTGTTTTTTAATAGATTCTTTATAATTTTTTAAAAAATAATCATGTTGTCTGCAACTAAAGACAGTCTTCAATTTTGATGTCTTTTATTTCTTTTTTTCACTTTCCTGTAATGGCTAGAAACTCTAGCACAATATTGAAAAAAAAGTAGTGAAAGTGAACATTCTTATCTTGTTTGTGTTCCTAGTTTTCATGTTTTTCATTATTTAGTATATAAGCTGTACCATGCCAAGGATGTCACTTATTGAGTTGAAGAATTTCATTGTTTGCTCATGGTTTTAATCAAGAATAGGTGTTGGATTCTGTCAAATACTTTCTGTGCATCTATTGAAGAAGCAATATGTTTTTTCTCTTTTATTTACTAAATCACATTGATGACTTTTATGTTAAACCATCCTTGCATTCCTGAAAGAACTCCACTTTGATATGATGTATTTTTCCTTGGTATACATTGTTGTATTCTATTTGATACATTTTCATCTTTCTTTATGTTTTTGCATATGTGAGGGACATTTTCTCTATAATATTATTTCCTTGTAATATTCTGGAATCAAGGTAAATGTTGACTTCATAAAATGAGTTTGGAAGTATCTTTTTCTCACTCATAGGCAGTCATGGGCATTTAGTGCTGTACTGTAAGCTTATTCTCTGTCAATCTCCAGAGTTCTCTTTCAGTGTAACTCTCTATACTCTAGTACTCTTCACTATAAATCTCCTCAAGACCTCCAGGCTCTATTTGGATCCTCTTTCTCTGCTCTATGATCTGGAATAAATCCACAAACAATAAGCTAGAGCAGTCATAGAGCTCATCTCATTTGTTTCTTGTCCCTTATAGATAAGTTTTCTTTATTGTCTAAAGCCCAATAACTGAAAAATAATCATTTCATATGTTTTGTGTGATTTTTCAGTTGTCAGGAGAGAGGATAAATATTATTTTTCTTACTTCATCTTGGTTGAAACCAGGGTCCAGAATTTTGAATCTCAAAAGTCTTTTTTTCTAATGAAACATTCCCCTCCAAAGCATGGAGTGCTTCAGAGTCTGAATACCCATATGTGGGAAAGGTCATGAGATGAAAGAAAATGCTTAGAAGAAATATCAGTTTACATATATTTCAAAATGTCATTTCAGCACAAATGCTTTTAGTTTCACACTTCAATCTTGATCAGAAAACCAAGTTATAAACTTAGAAATAAGAGACATTCTTACAATGTTTCCCAGTGATACACGTGGTAAAAATATTCAGTGTTTAATGTATGATTCTGCAATATATTAATATGAATTAAGTGAATTAAGATTGTTTAGAAAAGTAGTGTCCTCTCACCTAAACTTCTTTCTACTACCAATTTGTGCAGCTTTCTAAAGTAGAGTTTAAAGTAAGTACTTTCTGAGATCATCTTTAGCTCCAATTTTATGTGACTCTATATTTAAACTTTAATTAGAATTGTTACATCACTGCAGTGTTAATAAAATCAGGAATGTAGACTGACTTGACCCAGTAGACTGAATGGTCTTGTAGAATTAACTATATGTTTCTCACGGAATGATCCCCAAACCTGTGATAACTATCCTAGCATACAAGTATAAGGCACTTTACAATGACAACAGTGAGTTAAGCCTCTGTGACAATCTTTGCTGGTTGCCTTTCCAGCACACTGTCATTCACTTTTTCTCCCAGTAGACTCCAAATCTTGATCAGATATCTACGGCTCTTGCACAGAGCCATGAGCCTTGGGATTAGCTCACCTGCTCCAGTTTCAGAGATCGTGCAATGGTAATCAGTCTCATTGGCATTTACTGGTTCACACATAGAGAGATGACTTGGTATTTGCTAAGAAAAAGAAAATTCTTCTGCTGGGAAGTTTTGAGTGAAACAAATTATCAGTGCTGTAGAGAGTCATCAGAAAGAAATGACTTCTCTTGTTCCCATGGATGTTATATCTAGATCAACCAACTCTGTAGTTGGTTGTAGGCTGGACTCTATTATTGAAAAAAGAACATTTCTATCTTTTAAAAATGATTTGAGTTGGAATTATATATTTTACTTGAAATCATCTTTGAAGTATAGAATCATATTGCCAGCAAAGAGGGATAACTTGATTTCCACTTTTCCTATTTGGATACCCCCGATTTCCTTCTCTTGTCTGACTTCTCTAGCTAGGACTTCCAACACTATGTTGGACAGGAGGGTTGGAAGTGGGCAATCTAATCTTGTTCCGGTTTTCAAGAAATGCTTCTACTTTTTTGTCATTTTAGCAATATGTTAGCTGTGGGTTTATTATAGATGGTTTTTACTATTTTGAGGTATGTTTTCTCTACACCTAGCTGTTCAAGGCTTTTTTATCAAGAAGGGATGCTGATTATATTGAAAACTTTTTCTACATCTAATGATATAATAAAACAATTCCTATTTTTACATCTGTTGATGTATTTAATTACATATATGGTCTCACAGATTTTGAATCATCCCTGCATCCCAGGGATGAAGACTACTTGGTTATGGTGGATAATTTTTGAGATGTGTTGTTGGATCCAGTTTGCTAGGATCTTGTTGGGTATTTTTGCATCTATGTTCATCAGGGATATTGACCTGTAGCTGGCTGACCACATGCAGAAGAGTAAAACAAGACCCATATTTATCATCATACACAAAAATCAATGCAAAATTGATCAAAGACCTAAACATAAAACTTCAAGCTAGTGACCTCTCACAGAAACAAAGATCCAAGTATCACATGTTCTCACTCATATAATGGACCTTGAACATCCAGTGTAATACTATAAGAAAATGACTGACGGTACTGGGAAACTATGGGGGGTGCAAGGGAGATGGGATTAACAGTAGCAAATATCTGTCTGGGGATGGGGAAATACCTCTTATCAACAGGGTGCCTGAATGAAACATAATTGTACACCTAACCCTTAACTGTACCCCACAAAACCATATTGATTATGAAAAAAAAACAAAACTTCAAACTAAAAGAATCTTAGAAAATTCAGGAGACAGTCTTATGGAAATTGGAACTGGAAACCATAAGAGACAAAATAGACCAGTGGGACCTCATCAAACTGAAAAGCTTCTGAAAAGCAAAAGAAACCATCAAGAGAGAGGGGAGACAGCCCACAGAACGGAAAAACATATTTGCCAGCTGTATATCTGGGGCAAAGGCCTAACCTCCAGGATCTACAAGGAATTCAAATGTGCTGAAAGGAAAAAAACAAACAGCCCCATTAAAAATGGGCAAAAGATATACTTAAATAGACACTTCTCAAAAGAAGACATATGAGCAGTCAACAGATACATGAAAAAATGCTCAGCCTCACTAATCATCAGAGAAATGCAAATTAAAACCACACTGAGATACCACCTAACCCCAGTCAGGATGGCCATCATCAACAACTCAAAAAACATCAGATGCTGGAGAGGATGTGGGGAAAAGGGAACACTTCTACCCTGTTGGTGGGAGAGGAAACTAAGACAACCTATGTGGAAAACAGTGTGGTAAATCATAAAATATCTAAAAATTGACCTTCCATATCACCCAGCAATCCCCCTTCTGGGAATATGCCCGGAGGAAATCAAAATCACTCTATGAAAAAGATAACTGCACACCCATGTGTTTTACAGCATTACTCACAATAGCAAAAACATGGAACCAACAGTGCTGTCTATCAAAAGTGGACTGGATAAAAAAAAAATATGGGACGTATACATGATGGAATATTATGCAGCCATAAAGAAGGACAAAATTATGAACTTCACAGTAACTTGGGTAGATTTAGTCTATAATATGCAGTGATCTATCACAGAAACAGAGAACTGAGTACCATATGTTCTCACTCATAAGTGGACCCTGAACAATTATCATAATACTAAAAGAAAGGGATTGGCAGTAGTGGGAAGTTAGCAGGGGAGGGAGGGCCACACTTCATCAATAAGGGTACCTGATCTCAAACCAAGTGAAGTGGGGACCAAAGTGACCATTTGTATACCTAACCCTGAATTGTACCCCACATCCTTAAAATAAAAAAGGAAGAAAAAAATAGAAATTCATATAAATATTGGTACCATTCTCATTTATTAATGAAAAAAATCTGAGAAACTTGCCTAAACCAATGTAGCTTGTAAGTGATTAAGCTAGGAATCAAACTTAATTTTTCTGCCCTCAAGATTATTGTAGGACAGAGAGGAGGAAAATCAGAAGTAAAATATTTAAATAAAATGATGGTGGATGACTGAAACAAAATTGCATTATGTGCTGGTAGAATTTTCTTAAAGGAATGGATAACATCTAATCATTTATCTTAAATTTTTTTCTTATGCTTCAATAGGACTCTCATTTCAGCTGTTAGATTGAATTCTCAGAAAGAAAGTTGAAAAATAGGGTTCTAACACTTTTTCATTTTAATTTAATTCCCGCTCTCATCCTGTTCTTCTTTTCCTTGATATCTCAGATTATTTGCTATTTTTTAGAGACTGACTTTAAAATACTTTGACCCATGGTTAATTACAGTTCACGAGTGTACCTTATGTGTACCATACGTTGATTCTGGCAACACTAAGCTCTCACTTTGGCATGGAAGCAATTAGCCAGGAATTAACTCTGATGTTCCTTTAGATAAAACTAATTCCCCTGTTCACCCCACTATAGCGTGGAGTCTTCTAACATGCCCACTCTACTCACTGGCTTTCCTGGGTCCTGTTGCCATTTGAGTTCACCACCTGCATAAGCAACTTTCACATCAGAATCTTATTTATATTTTCCTAATTTTAGAAATTTCCAACAGCTAGATAGCCAACAGTGAATTTCTGGTTCTATAAATGTTCACACATTTACAAGTGGCAAATTCAACCTCTAATAGAAAACTGAGCTAGGCAATTCTTTTTTTCTCCCTGTAGTGGAAAATTCAGAAGAAAAGATTTTTATATGTGTGCCAAGGTGGGAGAAGTGGCAGTTGATTAAAATTTGTCCATTATTTTTGTGAATTGACATGTTTTCCAAAAAATGTCTTTCATGGCTGAAGAAATACTAATATTTGAGTAAAGTAAAAATAGTTATCTCATGGTTCTTAATTGTTTTTATTACTTAATGTCCTGAAACTATCTGAATATATGATATTTATGCTACAAACATTTTGGTTGTTTTTAAAAATACATTTATTTATGGAAGCCATGAGCATAAAACATGGATTAGTAATTTCATGAGTTATAACTGATAGCTGTTGATTACTGAGCTTATATGTCACCCAGAGGAAAATTTGAAAACCTTACTCTTTTGTAGCTGTGTTCAACGAGTCCCTCCCACTGACTTCTACTACCTGTGAGAAATTGGGAATTTAAAGTACGCATAGAAGTAATCTAAATTGCCTTCCAATAATGAATGGTAATTTGGTCTGGGTCTTCTAGGAATAGCCCCATGACTTGACTTAAGCAGAGTTTACAGTTCATTAGAAAGCGATCTTAAAAGTGGATTCCCAAAGTTACAGATGCCTGTTCTTCGTTTCTAAAGTGGTCAGATTTGTCTCGAGTGAAAATTTCTTTAACCTGGTCAAATTTGTCTCCAGAGAAATTTATTTACCCTGTATTCCATTTTTGTATGATGTTCAGTGACACATGATGCCCCTGACAGTTTTTCCTCATTAACTGACAGCAGGTGACCATCTCTGCTTGGAAACTCCTACCATTTCAAGGTTATTAAGCTCACATTGGAAAGTCTGAGTAGGGTTATGGGAGGTCTAACCTCCATTATCCAACGAGTCCCTTGAGGTTGAGATTTAGAATCAGAAGGAATCCTCCAATGTGTTTCTACATACAAAAAATACAGTCATTGTAACTGTAGAAGATAGATGAGAAAAATAAGATTCACCTGAAGTTATTTCTAATTTAGAAGGCTGTGAGAGTGAAAGCCTGAGAATAGAATAATCACATAAGAATTTAAAATGCCTTACATCTAGAAATGTATGATTTTACTTGTTTTTTTTTAAACAGAAACATTGCATTGTACTGTGAATATAAATCGAGAAGTATTTTCCGAATAGGAAGTAACTATAGAAAATGAATACAATGGAAATTCATTTTATAAAATCCCAGCTACTCCTTTCTGCGGAGGCTTCTGAGCCGGAGTTTGAATCTCTCTCTAAAAAGTATTACAAACTTACCAGCACCAAATTGACTCTCTCCTTGATGTAATTAAAAGGACGGTAGGAGAGTTGAAATGGAAATGCATGATTTAATGCTATTTAATGTTGTGTCTGGTGCCACCTGAAATCACCCAGCATTGCTACAGAGGTGGATGTCCTCTGCCCTGATAAAGATTGATCTGTCTAGCAGCTTCATTGTACTGAGGAGGTATTTGCACAGAGGATGTAATTTATTTAAGATCTGTGGCAAAAGAACAATCAGGACAGCCGGGCTCGGTGGCTCAGCCTGTAATCCCGCACCTTTGGGAGGCTAAGGTGAGTGGATTGCCTGAGCCCATGGGTTCGAGACCCGCCTGGGCAGGCGAGACCTCATCTCTACAATAAAATCACAAAATTAGCCAGGCATGGTAGCGCACGCCTGTAATTCCGGCTACTCGGAAGGCTGAGGCGGAAGGATCGCCGGAGCCTAGCAGGTCGAGGCTGCGGTGGCCGGGAGCGGCCACTGCACTCCAGTCTGGGCGACAGGGTGAGACTCCAACTCAAAATAATAATAATAATAATAATAATAAATACAAATAAATTTTTAAAAAGAAGAATCAGGACACAAGTCCTCAATATCTGAGTTCACAATCATTTTGCTATATCTCATCAATTTTTTAAAATACCAAGACATTTAGAAATCCTTAAATCTGGAGATTAGAATACAAATGACATGAATGTGTGCAAGAACATTCTATGTACCTGAGTATTTTGTTCCCAGCAATGCGTTAAGATGTAGATAGACATCGGTTTATAGAATAGAAATGCTCTTGTGAAGTTTACAACCTAGTAGCAGAAATGTTATTTTAAAAAATAATAATTCTGCAACATTTCGCTTTTCTATCACTGCATAACCAACCACCCTAAGCTTCATGGTACAAAACAGGGGACAGCAAACATGACCCTACATCGAAATCCCATTGGCTGCCTGATCTTTAAAATAAAGTTTTATTGCAACATAGCCACGCCCATTCACTTACTATAATGGTGGCTGCTTTCTCACTCTGATGGCAGAGTGGAGTAATTGCAACAGAGATTGGGTGGCCCTCAAGGACTAGACTATTTACTAGCTGGTCCTTTACAGAAAAAAGTTTGTGGACGCTTAGTGTAAAACAAAATGTTTTTGAGCCACCTTAAGTAGCCAGTACTGTGTTGAAATATCTGCAGACACTGATGTATAAACAGGCCTAATGTCTGCCCTTGCAAAGTTTGTACTTGAAGAGGCAGTATTTTTTTCGCACCATGCCCAGTAAATACTTACAAAAGAGGAACCTAATTACCTGGCAAAGAAAAAGCATGTTGCTCACTTCAAATATAATAAAAGTCCATTGCTTTGATGAATACTTACTATAGGTGTTGGTTTATGATTTTCATTCACTAAAACGATCCTACATCTTGGCTCAGTCCCTCCACTGCAAAGTAGAGTCCTTTCCTTCTCCAAACACATTAGCATTTGGAATTGGCAAATTGTGGTAGCACCTGGAGGTGAAGAAAGATTTGCTTCATTTCCGCCATGGAAGATCAACGCATCTTCAAGCAGATCTTGGTTTTCTTTTCATTACATTGCCAAACAGATTTTATGAGTGTCTTAACAGACTTTATGAGTGTCTTTAGGATTACAAGAAAATCCCATGAAACGTTAAAACGATCCAAACCTCTTAGCCTGATCATTTGTCTATTCATGGAGTCTGTTTGCATATGTAACTCTCATCAGTTTAATGCGAACGGTGTTCACACATTACTGGATCATAGCCTCCAGCCTTTCTCAAGAGAAAGGCTGATGCTTTCTTTTCCCCTGTCCATTGGTTGCCTTCCTAAAATTGTAATTCAAAGCTGTGGTTTAAATTCCTCGCAGAGCTGAGACATTAGTGGTGGGTAGAAAGACATCCATTCATCTTAGACTGATAATGCTTTTAATACGCCGGGAGGCTTTGTGAGCTGTGGTTTATGATCAATTATGCAAGTTCGTTCTTCCACACCTCTAGGCTCAGACGTGAAGTCCATGTCATGAACAGCATGAGCCAATCTCTATGGCCTTGAATGAGAGGGATTGCTAAAACACAGAACCAGCAACCACTGGCCCCATTAGGCCAAAGGCACCGCATACAGACCACATCTCTGGGACAATTCAGTGCAGCTCAAATCCCATCAAATTTGGAAGTTTTCATCTGCTGTCTATAAGCTATATTGGTTCTCAAAGTTCTGTTTCTGAACCTCTTTGCTTGTTTTAGTGTTGATTTACACAGTGTCAAAAACTCAGTTGAAGTAGTTGCCAACACATAAAAATAGGGAGATTTCAAATCAAATTCAAAATGTATGACATGTCTTGAAAAAAAATCAGAGTATCTGTTAATACAAGGACCTCATATCTGCAGGTTGACAGTTATAGCAGTCCACTCCTATATTGCCTTTGACATCTGGCCACTATCCCCTCATTTGCTTGAACCTGGCCAATGTCCAATTCTAAAATTTTATCTGTGCATAATTCTTATCCTTACATATCTAATCAGAGCCCCCTTTTTAGAATAACTTTATTCACAATACCTTCTTTCAAAATCAAGCAAACTATTGTCACTGGGGGACGCCCACGGCTGCTTGATGGCTACTCACCTTGTTAACTGCAAGAGTTCTGGGGCTGGCCTGCCTGGTTTAAATCCTGGATGTGAGACCCAATCCCCATCACTACACAATATGTCCATGTAATGAACGGGTAAGCCCAGGGCCTTCCCTCAGAGTCATCTTCCTCATCTGTAAAAGAAGGGGAATAGTAACTGTTTTATAGTGTTGTTGTGAGAGACAAATGGGGTAATGTACGGAGTCTGGCAATTAAGTTCATGAAGTCATCCTAGAAAAAGTGCTATATGCTCATTGCTGAGTATCACTATGGTCACCTTCAAAGTACTCCCTTTGAGAAGTTATGCACCGCTTAGTGCACCTGTGAAAGCGATTTTAGGACTCTTTCTGGAATGGTCATCAGTGCCATCATCATACTACACTTGATGTCCTGAATGTCATCAGAGGTCTTCCTTTCAATATTTCCTCTATCTTCGGGTAAAGAAAAATGTCATTGGGGCCAGATCCGGTGAGGAGGGAGGGTGTTCCAATACATCTATTTGTACAGTGCTGCCAATGTAAGCACATGATGGCAAGTTCACGAACTTAATCGTCATCCTTCAAGAACAGAACCTTACACCTAGGCAAACTGTTGCTACTGTTGGAACTATAACCACCTGACCACAAACACAACCTCCTACTGTTAACTGCTACTGTCAATTCTTGGGTCCCGTGACTGACGTTTGCCTGAGCTGTGTTAGTCACTGAATCCCACTCTAACCTCCTTTCCATACTCTAGCCAAAGTGACTTTTAGCCAAAAATAAGATCACATTGTCTACACACTTGAGCAGCTTCAATGTCTACCATTCACTCTTTTAATAAAGACATTGTCCCCCAGAGGAGCCCATGGTGCGCAGTGTGGTCTGGTGCCTGCCTCTCTCCAGCCTCAGCTCCTCTCTGCCCCCGCTCACTTTGTGCTTCTGGCCACAGGGGCCTGGCACTCACCACAGTCTCTCTGCCACAGGGCTTTTGTACACGTGGCACCCTCTGTATGGATGCTCTCCCCTCTGCACCTCCTTGACATCTACTCATTCTTCTCTTGACATCTCAGTACACACATTCCTATAGAAGCCTTCCTGACCTCCTTGACAGGAAGACATTCTCCCAACCCCTGATGTCAGGAACCCATGTGCCTCTCCCTAGTAGCACTTGTCACAATAATTATATGATTATTTGCTTATTTTCTCCATTATCATATGAGAGCGGGGACCAAGTGAGGTTTCACATATCCTTATGTCCTTAGGACCCAGCACAGAACTGGGGACCAGTAAATATGGAACTGAAGGAACCATTGGCATGGCTGACTTAGATTCAATTAAGTCAGTTCAACTCATTTAAATCCTATGATGAAGCACTTTGTAATGCAAATCACTGCCTCTGATTTATTTGTAATGTTAATTTCATTTTTATATAGCAGGTTACTAACAGTGAATTAGGTTCCCAATGCTAGTATTTTAAGAAATAAATGAACTGATTCTGGTTGAGTCAAGGCTTCTCACCTCAAAAATAACTCCACACTTCATGTGCCACTAATAGTTTTAAACCACACAATTTAGTTCTGCGTTTGTCCTGAAGAGAGCAATCTTATTCTATATGACAGTCTTCTGGGAAAATAATTCTGGCAACATGATTCTCTTTCTACTCATTTCCTCCTTACTTCATGTACCCCAAAGTCTAGAGGTCTATGATAGGCACAATAATGCTCCCCAAATATGTCCACATCCTAATCCCTGGAACCTATGATTATGTTACCCCACACGGCAAAAGGAAATTAAGGTTGCAGGTGAAATTAAGATTGCTAATCAGCCAATCATGAGATGGGGCGGTTATTTTGTATTATTTAAACAGGCTCGGTTTACTTACAAGGGTCCTTACAAGTAGAAGAATATCACAGAAAAGGAGATATAGAGAGATGGCAGTATGAAAAGGACTCAGCTAGGAGTGGCTAGCTCTGTGGGTAAAAGGGGCCAGGAACCAAAAAATGCAGGTAGCCAGAAGACCGAAAACCTGAGGAAATGGCTCATCCTCTATAATGTCCAGAAAAAAAATAACTGCTGTGCAGGTACTTGTGTTTTAGCCCAGTGTGATCTGTGCCAGACTTCTGACTTTCACAGTTATAGGGTAGGAAATTGACACTGTTTGAAGTTACTAAATTTGTGGGGTTTTGTCACAGCAGCAACAGGAAGCTAACACAGACACACCTTATTTACTGCTCTTCACTTAAATGCATTTCCCAGATATTGTGGGTGTTTTTGTTTGTTTGTTTTTCCAAATTAAAGACTTGTAGTACTCCTGCATCAAGTGCCGTTTTTTCTTTATCTTTTAAAATTTATTTTAAGGATGTGGAGATTAGGATTCAGGATTAAGTACATAAGTGGTCACTGTACAGGAAAAGTTTGGGCCTACCATTGATCTCCACTTTGCCTTATTTGAGATCAGAAACTCTTATTGATGTTATGTGCCCCCGCCTCCTTCCCCTGACAGTTTCCAGCTACTGCCAATCCCTTTCTTATAGAATTATGGTAAATGTTCAGGTCCACTTATGATTAAAAACATAGGGTACTGAGTTCTTTTTTTCTGTGATAAATCAATAAGTATTATAGACTCTAAATCCATCCATGTTGCTGCGAAGTCCATGAATTTTTTCTTCTATATGGCTGAGGAATATTCCATCGCACATATGTACCACATTTTTTATCCAGTTCAGTTTTGATGGGCAGCATGGTTGGTTCCTTGTTTTTGCCATTGTAAAAACATGTGTGTGCAGGCATCTTTTTTAATAATGATTTAAGTTCCTCTGGGTATATTTCCAGAAAGGAGATTGCTGCATCCTATGGAAGGTCAATTTCTAGTTCTTTTGGGAATTGCCACACTGTTATCCATAGAGGCTGTATTACTTTGCATTCCCACCAACAGTGTAGAAGCATTCCCTTTTCTCCGCATCCTTGCCAGCATCTGTTGTTTTTTGTTTTATTAATGATGGCCATTGTTACTGGGATTAGGTGGCATCCCATTGTGGTTTTGATTTGCATTTCTCTGATGATTAGTGAGGCTGAGCATTTTTTCTTTGATGATTCTGTTGGCTGCCCATATATCTTCTTTTGAGAAGTTTCTGTTCATGTCTTTTGTCCACTTTTTAATGGGGCTGTTTGTTTTTTCCTTTTAGCACGTTTGAGTCCCTTGTAGATCCTGGATGTTAGGCCTTTGTCAGATGTGCAGTCGGCAAATATTTTTTCCCATTCTGTGAGTTGTCTCGCCACTCTCTTAATGGTTTCTCTTGCTTTGCGAAAGCTTTTCAGTTTGATGAGGTCCCACTTGTCTATCTTATCTCTTATGGCACGGGCTTTTGGGGTTTTGATCAAGAATTGGTTGCTTATTCCGATTTTTGTAAGGGTGTCTCCTGCATTTTCTAAGATTCTTAAAGTTTGGGGTTTTCCATTTAGGTCTTTGATCCAGTTAGAGCTGATTTTTGTATATGATGATAGGTAGGAGTCCTGTTTTTCTCTTCTGTATTTGGTCAGTCAATTTTTCCAGCACCATTTACTGAATAAGTTCTCCTCTCCTGGGTGGTTGTTGTTGGAGACTTTGATGAAGATGAGTTGGTTGAGAAATTGAGGTTTTGCTTCCGGAATCTCTATCCTGTTCCATTGATCTGTATACCTGTTCTTGTACCACTGCCAGGTTGTTTTGATTATTGTAGCCTTATAATAAGATTTAAAGTCTGGGAATATGGTGTCTCCTGCTTTATTCTTTTGCAAAGGATTGTTTTGGCTATTTCTGATCATTTTTGTTTCCATATGAATCTCTGTATTGTTTCCAGGTCTGAGAAGAATGATGTTGGTAACTTAATAGGTATAGTGTTGAATCTGTAAGGTGCCTTTGGTAGGATGGACATCTTAACAATGTTAATTCTTCCAATCCATGAACATGGAATAGTTTTCCATTTGTTTGTATCATCCTTGACTTCTTTGAGCAGTGTTTTAGAGTTTTCTTTATAAAGATCTTTCATTTCTCTGGTTAGGAATATGCTGAGGTATTTCATTTGTGTGTGTGTGGCTATTGTGAATGGAATTGTGCTTTTTATTTGGTTATTTTCCTGCTTACTGTTTGTGTATAAGAATGCAACTGTCTTTTGCACATTTATTTTGTACACTGAGACTCTGCCAAAATCCTTTATCGGTGCAAGGAGATTATTGACAGATTCTCTTGGATTTTCAAGGTCATATCATCAACAAAGAGGGATAATTTAAGTTCTTCTTTTCCTGTTTGGATACCCCTGATTTCTTTCTCCTATCTGATCGCTCTAGCTGGGCCTTCCAACACTATGTTGAACAGGAGGGTTGAGAGTGGGCCCCCTTGTCTTGTTCCAGTTTTCAGGGGAAATGCTTCCAATTTCTGTCCATTTAGTAATATGTTGACTCTGGGTTTATCACAAATGGCTCCTCCACAGTCTCTGGATCTCAGGACCCGGCAGCAAGGCTCTGGAACCCAGTCCAGGCTCAGGGTGGCTTCTCCCCACTGTTTCTTGGGACTCTGCCTCAGGCTCCCTCACTGCACTGTACTTGCTCTACGGCCCTCACTGCCAGCATTCAGCTTGGTACTGTGGTTTTGGGGTCAGCAATACCTCCAGCTGTTCTTCCCAGGAAAAGCTCTCCTGATTTTAGAAAATGGTGCTCAACTTCTATGCTCTGGGAATCACTAGAATCTAAGCAGAACAGCTGTGGCACCAGTGGCTTCACCAGAAGAACCTTGGTCACTTGTTCTCAAGTCCCCGCTCAGTCAATTTCTCACACTCCCACTTACACGCAGAAACATATGCAGAATTGTCCATACAGTCACACACACAGCAACTTCCTGAGTCAGACTGGTTACACTGCCATTTTCCCAGAAATGCCCCCCTTTTTTTTCAACAGCAGGTCCTCACTTTGAGTCTCTGTGTCACATTTTGATAATTCTCAAATTATTTAAAATGTTGTCATTATTAATGTGTCTGTTATGGTAATCTGTGACCAGTGATTTTTGATGTTACTATTGTAATTGATTGAGGGTGCCATGAACAGTATTCATAAAGCAGTAAGTTTAATGATAAATATTGTGTGTGATCTGACTGCTCTACTGAACAGTACTTTCTCCATCTGTCTCCTTCTCCTCCTTGGGCCTCTCTATTCCCCAAGACACAACAATATTGAAAGTAGGCCAAGGTTTCTAAATATTCAAGTGAAAGTGAGAGTTCTATGTCTCTCACTTTAAATCAAAAGCTAGAAATGATTAAATTTAGTAAGAAGGCCATGTCAAAAGCTGAGATAGGGAAAAGGCTAGGCTTCTTGTGCCAAACACTTAGCCAAGTTGTGAATACAAAGAACTTTCTTGAGTAAAAGTTAAAAGTGCTACTCCAGGGAACATACGAATGGTAAGAAAATAAAAGAGGCTTATTACTGATAAGAAGACAGTTTTAGTGAACTGGATAGAAGATTAAGCCAGCCACAACATTCCCTTAGGTCAAAGCCTAATCCAGAGCAAGGCTCTAACTTTTTTCAATTCTATAAAGGTTGAGAGAGATAAGGGAACTGCAGAAGAAAAGTTTGAAACTAGCAGAGATGAGTTCATGTAGTTTAAGGAAAGAAGTTGTTTCTATGACATCAAAGTACAAAGTGAACAAACAAGTGCTGATGGAGCCACAGCAAACTATCCAGAAGAGCTAGCTAATATCATTCACGGAGGAGGCTACACTAAACAACAGAATTTCAATGTAGATGAAACAGCCTTCAATTGGAAGAACATGCCACCTATGACTTTCATAGAGAGGAGAAGCCAAACACCAAAGCTTCCATGGGCAGGAACAACTTTCTTGTTGGGGATTAATGAGCTGGTGACTTTAAGTTGAAGCCAATGCTTATTTACCATTCCAAAAGTCCTTGGGCCCGTAAGAATCTTCCAAAATCTGCTATGCCTGTTCTCGATAAATGGAAAAACAAAACCTGGATAACAGCATATGTGTTTACAGCACAGTTTACTGAATATTTTAAGTCAGCTGTAGAGACCTACTGCTCAGCAAAAAATGTCCCTTTGAAAATATTACTGCTTGCCATTGCCTTGCTAGACTCTAGTGTGGCCATGTGCTCTTTGAGCTATGGCTATAGTCATGCTTCCTCACTTTGGCTCCCTCTCCCACATTGGGGAGGTGAATCTTTTCTCTCCCTTCTCTTTCTCTCTGTGATTTATTTTTAACTAAACTATATATTTAAATCTTTAAAAAATAAAAGGAAATAGTACTGCTCATTGAAAATGTACCTGGTCACTCAAGAGCTCTGATGGAGATGTATATGATTAATGTTGTTTTCATGCCCACTACCACAACATCCATTCCGAAGCCCAAGGATCAAGGAGTAATTTTGACTCTGAAGTGCTATTATTTAAGAAATACTTTTCATAAGGCTATACATGACTTGGTGATTACTTTGATGGCTCTGGGAAAAGAAAATTGAAAACCTTATGAAAAGGAGTCACCAACCTACATGCTATTAAGAACACTGGTGATTCATGGGAAGGTGATTAATGTCAAAATATCAACATTAACAGGAGTTTGGAGGGAGTTGATTTCAACCCTCATGGATGACTCTCAGGGGTTCAAGACTTCGGTGGAAGAAGAAACTGCAAATGTGATGGAAATACCAAGAGAACTAGGATTAGAAGAGGAGCCTGCAGCCATTACTGAATTTCTGCAATCTTACAATAAAACATTAGTGAATGAAGAGTTGCTTTTTATGGAAAAGCCAAGAATGTGGTTTTCTGAGATGTAATTTGCCTCTGATGAAGATGCCATGAACGTTTACCAATCATTGTGCCAGATTCTGAACATATAAGAAGAATGAAGCATTGTCCCCGCCTTTAAGGATTTCACAGGGTCCTGGAGAGAGAAAACAGATGTGTAGCGTACATGATAAATGCTGCAATAAGTATATATAAAATATAACAACAACACACCATTTACAAAGATATTTTGTCAGGTATTGGCTTTTAGCTCTGGAAAATGTAGACTCAAAAGGCTTATGTGATAAGATGTTTATTATGTCTGTTAGGAAGCTTGTGGGTCAAGTGGGTTCCTAAGTTTGTTGATTCAGAAGCTGAGTAACAACTAGGGTACTCTGTCATTGTTAGTGATGGTTTCCTTCTCAGGCTGCAGAGGATGACAGAAGTTCCAGGTGCTCCACACAGACAAGACAGTATCCACAGGAGATAGGTATCCCTTAGGAGAGAGGAACATTTTCTTAGATTTCTGTGGCAGAATTCTCCTCACACCTTATTAATCAGAGTTGGTTCAGAGTATGGAGTTACCCTGGCTCCAATGAACCTCACCCAGGTGCCAGGGTGAGGGATGACCAGCTCCTCAGAGACACATGGATGACGTCAGGAGGAGGGGAAGACGAGGTAGGAAGGAAGATGAAGACAATGGACTGTGGGTGGGCAAGCCACACTCTCCACTCCGGACATAAAGAATGACTATGTAGATTCAATAGTCTGATAATTTGTTCAATCCCCAAATATTAGTGCATGGCTTACAGCAGGTCACCTCAAAAGCTACAAAGCTATCATTTACTGGCACTTATTTTCTAGTATCTAGGTTGACACCTCATTTCAGAGTGTCTTTTTAATCTATGTAAGAAATAAACTGAAGACATACCACATCATTTTAAGTTTCATTTGAAAAGCACTTTCAAATGAAAACTGGAATTATTTTTATCTAATCTTGTCTGCCTCTGGAAAAGTGTGGAGATTATTTCACAAAATTCAGTTAAACAATTTGGCTAGCCAATGTGCATTGAGTATTCACCATGTGCCAGACAAGTTGGTATTTGCAAAAATATACATGAAAGAACAAGGTTACACTGCTTGTCATTTCTTCCACATGGACAGTTTGGAAAATTGATGCCAATCATCAATTTACTATATCCATACTATGAGCAAGGCATGTAACTAAGGGTACTGACAATTAGAGAAATGTAACTCAACATGGAAAAATACAAATGGTATAAAATGTATTTCCTTTGATAGATGAGTTCATTATCAATTGGAACCAAGTTGTTTATGATTCAATTTAACGACAATGCTATAAATATTTAGGATTCTTAGAGTTGAAAGCGCTCGATCACATGGAATTAATGGGGAAGATGAGGAGATATTTAGCTCATATGAAGAGAGAAAATGGATATTAGACACTCACCCAGCAGTATCAGTTCTCCCCAGCAAAATTACCATGCTTGGTCTTTGTACCAGAGGTTTGCAGTCTCCAAAGTGGCTCTTCATCCCTTCATCCCTCATAATCCAAACTCTAAGGGGATCCTTTTACATATAACATATTGTGACTGATGCCGCCAAAACGTAACAACCAAGTAATTAAAGTGCTTGTGATGTATTGAGGCAGTGATCTCAGGAGAACAAGCAAGAGGGAGAAGAAAAGCAAAGCTGTGGTTCAAGGTGAAGTCCCAGCCTCTGTCTAATCCTGCAGGAAGTGCTAAAATTACACCACAGTTTATCCTGCCTAGCGACCGAGACCTTGGCTTTTGTATCCCAAAACAGTTCAGCCATTGTCTGTGGGTCATGCCAGAGACATGTAAATGCCCAGACTTTTGTCCTGTCTCTGTCCAAAGGTGAAACTGCCCTGTAGTGCAAAGATGTTCTCTAAAGGACACTGCCCTGTCCTTGAAAACAGAACACACAGAAGCAAGGGATGGGCACAGAGTACTGGCAGACGGGATCTGAAGGGACTTGGACAGGTTGCCAGTTCCGATCACTTCCTATTCATCTTGTGGGTTTTGGAAGGATCCCTCACCTTAAATAAAAGATGTCGGACACATGACACTGAACAGATGAGGTAGGTCGTAGTTGACTAATTACATAATCTCACACCCTGGGGGTGGCAGACTATGCACACCAGACACCACACAGGATCCAGGGTAGAATGATCTATCAGGGACTGTGAGAGACAGGCTTTGTAGTGACAAAAGGGTGTGGTGCCCCCTTTCTCCCACAGGAGAATGTGATTGGTTTGTTTTAATGATTCTATAGGCTAGCAAGGAAGTAAACTGTGTTAGATCGAGGACATGGTGGAGTGCAGCCGGTCCAGCTGATAGGTGCACTAGCTGAGTGGGGGCCTTTGCAACCAGGCTGAGGGCCCATCTGGTAAGAGCAAGGGTACTCAGAGTTAAGCTTTGAGAGTCTACAAGACTCAATGATATCAAGACAGCCCATGAAATGGCAGGTCTTACAGCAACCCCCAAACAAATGTATTCCATTATACAAGAAGTGAGTGGAAGAGAGCAGAGAGAGGCAGGATTTTTCATCCTTCTAATTAGAGACCACCACAGTGAGCAGTTTCACTTGCACCTGCCATGGTTGCTCTTTTATATTATTAATGCACTAATCATTGCATTTCCTGTACCTGGGAGAAAAGCAATATTCAATTAGAATACTTAATAAAATATAGACATTATTTATAAGTATGTCTTTGACTAGACCTCAGTGATTTTTCTCCCTCAATAATAATGACTGACTGAGTTCAGTATTCTCTGGATCATGAAAATTTAGAAACCACAGCCTAAACTTTATGCTGTTCCCAGATACTAATGAGGAATTGTTGTACTGAGTGATTTGTTATGAATCCAGGAGAAGAGCCAAATAGTATGATGAAAGTGAGACAGTGATCAAAGAAAACTTGGGGTAATGGAAGAACCTTTATATTTCCATTCATTTGTAAATTGAGAAGTCCTGTTAGAATCATTGAAGTGAATTTAAAACTGGATGAAGACTAAAATAAACAGAAGCATATTATTCACATATCAGTAAGATAAATTGTTGATGACTCAAGTGTAAATCTTGATGTCTTGAATTGATGGTTTGTATGGGTTTTGTGTGTCATTTGTAAATACCACTATCTTGAAAACTCACTGGAGACTTTGGGCAATATCTTTTCTTTCACTGAGCAATAACATGTTTCTTCCAGGCAGCCAACTTGCTACACAGAACATATTTGTGTTCCTGAATTTTAAGGGCCAGAATTTGGAATGGGAGCTCAATAATTCAGATGTTCAATGGTCAGCCCTTCTCTAAGATTTTATTAAATCCAGTCAAATCAATGAGAGCTGCTTCTTAAGTTTTCCAACAGAATGTACCCTCCTCTTCTCATGATTAACCATATGGGTCCAGAACCAGATTAAGGGAATTTAAGTTATGAAGTCCCCCCTAGGGGACCAGGGTGTTCTAGAAGGAAAAATTCATGGACTTTGGTTGATGATGATGTGTCGAGGTAGGTTCATCAATTGTAACAATTGTTCCACTCTGGCCAGGAATGCTGAAACTAGAAAGAGGGGTTGTACATTTGTGAGGATAAGGAATATATGAGAATTTCTGCACTTTTCCACTCATTTTTTTTTCTCTGAAATTAAAACCATTCAAAAAAATAAATTTTGTCAATTAAAAATAACAGATGCAACAATGTCTTGTGGACTAATGCAATAAGTTCAGACTAGCCAAAATTTCAGAAATGATGAAGGGTGGTGTAGACTGGAAGAAGACTTTCCCAAAAGTTTTGTGGGAGAGGAAAAAGACAGATGCTAAAAGATGCTATTGAGATGTAATGTGCTCATTTTTATACTTGATGGGACCATTATAACTTCCTACAAGATTGTTTTGTTATCACTCTCATAAAAATAATCATTCATTCACTCACTCAACCACTCATATACAAAGTGTTTTTGAGATGCTTCTGTATACCAGCACTCTTGCAGATATTGAGATTGTTGAGGGAAACAGAATGGGCATGGTCTGCGCCCTCAGACAGGTGCATTATAGTGAGTAAGGACAAGGCACATAAAAAAAAAGAAAACAATACTTTAGATGCTTTCAAAGGCTGTTGCAAAAATAAAACTTGGAAACAGCTGTGTAAAGACTGAAAAGTAGAGCATTCCAAGAAAAGGGAATAAGAAGTGTAAAATCCCCAAGGCTGTTCCTAGCTTGGCATGTTCACTAAAAAGCAGGGCCAGTATGGAGTGTGCTAAGCCTTGAGCTTTGCGTCCATTATCTCAGTAAATATTTCCAACATCCTATGGAGTTGGTATTGCTATTATCCTCGTTGCATGAATAGGAATGCAAGGGACAGTGAATGAGTCACAGAGTCACACATTTTACTATTTTTTTCCATAGGTAACAGAGGCAAGAGTTGAATTTAGATACACACAACACCTCCATATCTGTTTAGCCGTCTACTGGTCATGCATGGTCAGCCTCTCCAGCGTGTCAACTTTAGTAATCTCTGCTTCATAGTTGGCCATGCCCATAATGTCCAACACCTTCCATAACTATTTGAGATAACAAAAGGGCTGCTACTGAAAAATTAAATGATGAAAGGACATAAGTATCAAAGTTCAGCAAACCAAGGAAAAACAGATGATGGGCCCAGTCATGGGGTGGCTTATAAAATAAGACGTTCCCACTGGAGGAAGAGGTGCTGGAGTCCTTTCTCAAAACAAATCAGATTTAATGTCTGATTTTCACAGAGGCATACACATATGGTCAAACTGTATTTTAAAATCCCATGTAACTCCTTAGATAGCCTAGAACAATAAATGATCCTGGGAAACAGGATGGCGACCTTTGTCTCGTGAACGTTCCTCTTGTGGTGAGTTCCTATGAAGCCTGGTCATTCCAGAGGTGATGAGTCCAGCAAAAGACGACACTGCCCTTACAACCTGATGAGAAGAGTTTTTAGTAGTAGATATAGGCAGATGTGTACAGAGAAATCATAATTCAAAGTGAACACCAACGTGTTGAAATGTTGAAATTACTCAACGGCAGACAATAGAGAATAATTGGACTAGAGACTTTTCTATGATCATCTTTTATTCTCACTCATCTTTTATATGTTTGCAGAACGAACATTCCCAAGCTTTTTGTTCACATACATTTCAGTACGCAGGGCACTGAACAGAGATTTTTCTGCCACCCATTAGATCCATGTCTACCTAACCTTGGTTTTTATTATCTAGATACGCATTTCCCAGCTTCTCAATTTAAGGCAGAATCTGGCATGAAAGATCAAGAGTGAAAGGAAGAGATGGTCCTTTCCACAACAACTGTTAAATTTGTGCAATGATATATGCATAGAATTCTGATGCTGTTTCAGATTACCTGAACTTGGCAATCAAACTTTTTCTTCCAGCATCCCTGCCTGGAAATGCATCTGCCAAATTGCCTTTGGTTTTGTGAAGCATGTGTTTCTAGAGTATTTTGAATTAAATATCATAAGAATCCAGCAGAGCTTTTAGCAAGCCTACATGGATGGAAAGACAAATATTGGGTTCACAGCTGCCAAAGACGTTAAGTCTTGAGGGGCCATGATCCTGTAGCAAAAAAGGAGTAGCAGAGAAATGAATACTACCCTCTGATTTTGTTCTCAAAGCATTGCCAGTTTCTTAAACTGCACAGGCCAGAGCCCCATGCATCCAAACAGAAAGCTGCTAAAAAGTGGAACGAAGTTCAAAGTACTCTCCAGGTGCTAAGGAGACAAGAATTTGGAACAGGAGATAGCCAATTCTAAAAGTGAGAACATCTAATAATGTAGGCATATATATATAATACAGCAAAATTGAGAACTAAAAGGAGATACAGCCAGCTGCATATACACAGAGAGAGAAACCTGAACACTCTTTTCTTGAGGAAGTAACTAAGGATTCTATTCTTGGGCAGCTGCTCTAGGATTCAAGACCAAGTTTGTCTGACTCCAGAACCTGTGACATAATGACCCTAGACATGGTTTTGTCAGATTTGCATTATCCTCAGCTGTTTAACCTACACTGTGTTCTACCTTGGATTTCCTTTTTTTAATTTTACTTTATGTAGTTTAAGACAACTCTCAGTGAGTAATTCATCTTCAAATCCCAAGTAGCATCTTTTATGGTTCCTGGCACACCATGATTATTCAATAACTATCTGCTGAATGAACACCATCAATGTCTCATTAAAGTAATTTGTGAGAGTGAAATCAGCATTGTTTTCTGGTCTTTGGACATTCAGGCATGTGGTTTTGGTGAGAATTCTGAGCCTTATTTTAGAGTGAATTAAAGATACTACATCTGATCCACTTTACTCAGTGGATATGCTTTGATCACTCCTTCCACTCCTTGTTCCTTTCATTATTGATCTTGATACATATCCTTCTGATTTAAATAATACATTTATTTGTCTGTTTGTCCATGACCCTTTGCTGAGGACATCTTATATTATTTCCAATGTTGGTATAGAAGAAAGGAAAATCATTACTCAAAGAACTAAATCTTCTGATTTCTTTTTTGCTGTTGTTGTCCAAATAATCATGTATAAATCATAAATATAACCTGATAATTCAGTTACATAAGTTAGAGTACTGGTGTTCTTTTCATTCAGTAGCTTAATCAATAAGTAAATCACTCACTAAATAGTTTGTATGATTAGTTAATATAGCCCCGAGTGTATCTAGAAACAGACAATGAGTCACACAATATAGGCTTTAGCCAATGACTCCTTCAATGTATCTAATTTGTATATCAACTTATGATAATATGTAATTTTACCATTGGTTCCTAGCATTTCACAATAGAGAGCAGCTATGAAGTATGTGATCATTTTTGTTTAAATTCAGAAAACTAAAGGCTGCATGTAAGTGATGACAGTATTACATTAAAAGTTAATGATTGCCTCCCATTAATAAATTTTGAAATACCTTAATGGAAAGTAGTTGAAACTCAAGTTTAAAAAGAGAAAGTACTATATAAACTATGAAGCCATTTTCTCAAAAGTGTAAGTGATTTTTGGCATCAAAGACTAATATAACACAAACTATATGGGAACAGAGGAGAATTAATAGTTCTCATTGCAGGGAGCGGAAGTAGATGAGAATGTAAAACAGAATACATAAAGCCCATTTTTGTTGACCAACTGCAAAAGTTTCTTCTCACCTGTCTTTTATTGATTTCACACCGAAAAAAGTTTTGAGGGAATAGCTCGATTTAGGGATTGTATAAATTAATAATTAATGTATACTCACTTTTCTCCCATAAACACTTCTGGAATTTCCCAGTCAATAATGTTATTTCAGCACTTATATTCGTGTTAGTTGATTGCTTTCAAATTTCTACCTCATTATAATGTTATGGGAGCAAATTCTATAATGTTATAGAATATAAGAGGTCTACAACAACAAGATTGGTCATTAGACAGTATCTTACAATATCTTCAAAGATAAAACCCTCAGGTGTTAAGGCTACAAAGGGTGTGTATTTAAAGTGAGCAGAGGACAAATATTTCTAGTAGCAGAGCAATGGTCATATTAATAAAGATATCATTGGTTAAGTAGGTAAAATATGCCAAGATTATTGTTTTTATATATATATATACATTCAATATTTTATTTAATCTTTACAACAATCCTATGAAAAAGCTAATATTTTATTCCATTATAAGAAAATTGTTTTTAAAAGCTGAGCCTCAAGGAGGTTGTTCCTCCCTAAAAGCAACACACCTATCATATGGTAGAGGTGAGATTTAAATTTGAGTTTGATTTTGCCTAAAACCCTCTTTCCTTGAAATGCTCTCATTCCCTCCTCCTTATAGCTACTGCTGAAATGTCATCTGTTTTAAAATCTTCTTTTGAATATTCAGTATGTCAGGGTCGCCTTTCCCAATCCATGACACTTCTTGCCTGTCTCCTTGGCTTGTCCACGGCATTTAACACCACAGGAAGTCGTGTGTCTTTAGGGGTCAGTTTTTCTTAACATCTTTCTTACTTACTAGACATGTCAGTGAAAAATGGGATTTGTTTTGTTCACTAGTGTGTCCCCCCATGGGATCCCCCAAGCATACTCCTGAATGGAAGGGGAAGAGGAGTACATTAGTAAATTTTAGGTCTTTTGCTCCAGTGCTATATGTTGTCAAATCATCTCTATGATTTTTTTAAAGATGTAAGTTAACATTGCAAAATGGGTTCATGATAGAACTATTCACTAAAGCTAAAAGAAATGACCCAAGTGTCCATCAATTGATAGATGCACAGACAAAGTATGTTCAGACCATACAGATTATTATTCAGTCACAAGAAAGAATGAAATAATGATTGATGCTAGGAAATGAATAAATCTCTAAAACATGATGCTGAATGGAGAAAACCCAGCCACAAAAGGTAACATATTTTATGACTCAATTTATATAAAATATCCAGAGTGAGTAAATTCATAGTTACCAGGGGCTGGGGTTGAATAGAGAATGACTGCTCAAAGGGTACAGGGCTTCTTTGGGGTGATGAAAATGTTTCAAAACTAGATAGTAGTGACAGTGGCACAGCATTGTGAAAATGCTCTATGTCACTGAACTGTTGACTTTAAAATAGTTAATTTTATGCTATCTACATGTTTGCCTCATTTTAAAAAGTAGACTATAGTCTTTTCCCAAAATTGGGTCAAAGTTATTTTATTTCTTTTTAAAATTTTTATTTGCTATTTTGTAATTGACAAATAGCAATTGTACATCTTCATGAAGTATATAGTGGTGTTTTGAGTCATATCATGTACTGTAAATCTGATCAGGGTAATTTTGCCTTCTTTAACAAGTCTCTCCCTAGTCCTCCCTTCTGCCTACCCTTCTCAGACTCTAGTATTCTCTGTTCTACTTTTTACTTTTATGAGTTCAACTTTTTTAAGCTTCCACATATGAGTGAGAACATGTGGTGTTTAACTTTCTGTTCCTGGCTTATTTCACGTAACATAATGTCCTCCAGTTAGCCAAGAAAGCTCTTCATGCTTCTATTTCTTCATTTATAAATGTTTCTAAATATCTAACTAAAACATTATTGTTATGAGGTTCAATTGTGATTTAATATACAACAGCAATTTGTGAATTATAAGCATTCAGAACTGTTAGTTGCTGCTCCTATTCTTGTGCAGTGCATTCTTGATAGAATTGTCACCATTTCTGATTTTAATCAAACTGTGGGAAATTGTCCCGTGTTAAAAAAGGAAATAACATTACAAGCTATTTTGTTTCCATTGAGTAACTCTTAGAAAAGAAGCATGCCACTATATTAGCAACATTCTCTCTGCTTCTTTGAGATGACTGCATGCCTGCTGTCGCTGAACTCATGAGGACGATTGTCCTCTGGGTGAGTTAGTTCCCACCTCCCCCTCCAGACATCCTGTGTACCTTTCCCCACCCAACCCTTCTCTGTGCTCTGGAGACTGACCTCTTCCTACTGGTTCTCCTGGGCTTCCATTCTCTCTGACTTCTTTCGAGGTTTAGTCAACAGAGGCACAGGCAGAATTGTGGAGAACAAGAGCAGAAACAGGTAGGAGCATCTATTCCACTCCCTCCCGCTCTGCTGGTCATGTTTGGGTGTGTCTCTGTTCCTCAGGGGAAGGCCACCACTCCATTGGATGGCCATCTCCCCAATGCCACAGCTCTCATTGGGTGTGGTCATCACTCCCTTTTCTGCCCTTCCATCCTGCAAGCGATGACTCGCTGGAACAAGTTCCCAGGTGCTATGCTATCTCTTACTGGTTCCCTTAATTTTGTCCACACATATTCAAATATGTCTTATACAACTTATTCCAGTGACTTCCTTTGAATGTGCTGTTTGTTTCCTGTCACCCTAACACACCATCCCTAATAATATAAATAGCCAACATATGCAAGGCCATATGAGTTAGGTACTATTATTATGAACCATGGTTTATTCATGAAGAACGTGAGGCCCAGTGAGACTCAGTAATTTTCCCAAGGTCACACAGCTAGTAAATGACAAAGTTGATATATGACCCTAGGCAGTTTGGCTATACAATAAAAGCTTTAACCCTATGCTTTACTGTCTAACCCATAAATTTATTATTGGCACTGCTTTTAAGTCCTTAAACAAGGACTGCTCTAGCCAATGATTTTTTTCCTATTATACTATCAGTGGTGGTATTTATTGTACTATTTAGTTTTCATTAGTCACTATTAATTGTGAGAAGTACTCACTCAAAGTCATTAACCAATGTCCTCCAATCACCCAGTGAAACGTTCAATTAATCCAGTATTTTCAAAAAGACATTTTGTGAAATCTAATTTGCACTTGTTAACATGTTATTAGTGAGCAGTGTCCATTTTTATCTTTCCCAGACAATGCAAAATGAAGCAGGGGTAGCTATGATTTAGACACAGAGTGGGTTATACAAACTCATTTTCATCTAGCAGAAATAATAAAATACTTTAATACACTACCAAAGACTTTCTCATTTTACAATACAGACAGGAATGGTTATCTGGCATTATTTACTTTTGAAAGCTATCTGCAGCCTGCATGCATACTCTAGGGTCTGGGAGGGGGTTAAAAGGCATGCAAAAATACTAAGGAAATAGCCAACATTCACCGCTTTGGAATTTCCATGTATAAATGTGAGATACATGTAATATTGCACAAAATAGCATCATTTAAAATGATTTAGCACCCTGCTCAACATAGTGCTGTAAGTCCTAGCTAGAGAAATCAGACAAGAAAAGTATATCAATGGTATCCAAATAGGAAAAGAGAAAGTTAAGTTATCCCTCTTTGCAGATGGCATGATCCTATACTTTGAAAACTCAAGAGAATCTGTTAAAAGCCTCCTTGCACTAATAAAGGACTTTGGCAAAGTCTCAGGGTATAAAATAAACATGCAAAAGATAGTCGCATTTCTATACACTAACAATAAACAGACAGAAACCCAAATAAAAAGCACAATCCCATTCACAATAGCCACAAAAAAGAAAAAGAAAGAAATGCCGTGGCATCTTCCTAACCAAAGAAGTGAAAAACCTTTATAATAAAAACTACAAAACACTGCTGAAAGAAATCTAAGAAGACACAAACAAATGGAAAAATATTCCCTGCTTATGGATTGGAAGAATTAACACTGTTAAGATGTCCATAGTACCAAAGGCAGTCTACAGATTTAACACAATACTCATTAAATCACCAACATCATTCTTCTCAGATATGCAAATGGCAATGCAGAAATTCATATGGATACATAAAACACCACAAATAGCCAAAACAATCCTTAGCAAAAGAAACAAAGCAGGAGGTATCACACTTCCAGATTTCAAACTCTACTATAAAACTTTACTATAAAACTCAAAAATCAAAACAGTCTGGTATTAGTACAAGAACAGGCATATAGAACAATGGAACAGGACAGAGATTCTGGAAGCAAAACCTCAATTTCTCAACCAACTCATCTTTGGCAAAGCTTCCACTACCAATGACTGGGGAGAGGAAAACCTATTCAGGATATGGTGCTGGGAAAACTGACTGACCACATGCATGAGACTGAAACAGGACCCCTACCTATCATCATACACAAAAAACAACTCTAAATGTATCAAAGACCTAAATGTGAAACTTCAAATTATAAGAATCCTAGAAGACAATGTAGGAAACACCCTTATAGAAATTGGAATATGCAACCAATTCCTTATCAACTCTTCAAAAGCAAATGCTATAACAGATAAGATAGACAAGTGGGACCCTCACCAAACAGAAAAGCTTCTGCAAAGCCAAAGAAACCATTAAGAGAGTAGAGAGACAGTCCATGGAATGGGAAAAAATATTTGCTAACTGTAAATCAGACAAAGGTCTAAAATCCAGAATCTACAAGGAACACAAATATGCCAAAAGGAAAAAAACAAGCAATCCTATTTAAAAATGGGCAAAAGATATGAATAGGTTCAATTGTGATTTAACATATGACAGCAATTTATAAATTATAAACATTCAGAAGTGTTAGTTGCTGCTCCTATTCTTGTTCAGTTCATTCTTGATAGAATTGTCACCATTTCTGATATTATTCAAACTAGGCAAAATTGTCCCATGTTAAAAAAAATAATAATTTTGGCATCTTCCTCAGAAGAAGACATATGAGCAGCAAACAGGTACATGAAAAAATGCTCAGCACTAATCATCAAAGAAATCCAGATTAAAACCACACTGAGATACCACCTCACTTCAGTCATAAATAACTCAAAAAGCAAAAGATGCTGGAGAGGATGTGGGGAAAAGAGAACACTTTACACTGTTGGTGGGGGTGTAAATTAGAACAACCTCTGTGCAAAACACTGTGGCAATTTCTAAAAGATCTACAAATTGACCTTCTATACAACCCAACAATCCCCCTTCCGGGAGTATACCCAGAGAAACTCAAATCACTCTATAAAAAAGATATCTGCACATGCATATTTTGCTCCAATGCTATGTTGTCAAATCATCTCTATGCTAGTAATTGCTCTTGCTATTATTATTGTAGATCATTTATTATTGTACACTTTCAATAACTTCCTTTGCCTTTAAGGTAACCTTTAATTATAAATTTAAATGATGACTAATATTCCATTATATACTAAAATCATAATTTGTTGAACTAATCTCCAATTATATTTTTATTTTAATTGTTCTCTAAAATAAGCATTGTTTTTTATTAAGTTTCTTACCTAATAATATCATCCAAATCCTGTATTGCCTTCCTGGGAAATAATTGCAAGATCAAAAATATACAAATATTAAAGTTTATTTTGAAAGCATACATGTCATAACGGATGGAAACTCTGAAAACTCCGGGCAAATATGTTGAACAACTAGCCATGTGTGCAAGCACTTAAGTATTTACACACTTGTTTTTTTTGTTGTTTTTTTTTTGAGTTGGAGTCTCACTCTGTCGCCCATACTGGAGTGCAGTGGTCGCTGCTGGCCACCGCAGCCTCTACCTGCTGGGCTCCAGCGATCCTTCCGCCTCAGCCTTCTGAGTAGCCAGAATTACAGGCATGCACTACCACGCCCGGCTAACTTTTTTGATTTATTGTAGAGATGAGGTCTCGCCTGCCCAGGTGGGTCTTGAACTCGCGAGCGCAGGCAATTCACTCACCTCAGCCTCCCAAAGGCGTGGGATTACAGGCTGAGCCACCGAGACTGGCATATTTACACACCTTTTTATAGTTTTCTATTTTTTTAATCATCAACAACTTTAGAGTTGAACATTTTGTCTAATTTTTTCTGAAAACATTTTGATATAGAATAAATATGCACAAATATATTGTTCAATAGCTTATCACAAGGAAATGCAAGGTATACTCATGTAACATCACCCAGGTGAATATTAGCAGCACTGTAGATTCTCCCAAAGGCCACTTCCATTTTTATGGGCTTTTATAAATAGAATATAGTTGTTGTTTTCTTCTCTTTAACTTAGAAAGAAAATCAATATCTTTAAATTGAATAATTTAGTTAGCGGTTTAAATGATTAACAATATGAACAAACATCTCCCATTTTATTATGTGCTTTGTATTTATCTTGTCTGTTTTATTTCATTACTTTTAAAAATTATGTTTCCCCTCTTAAGTTCTACACTCTATTACTGTATTTTTAGTTGTTACCCTGGATATTAAAAAAGCACATTTGATTTATGAAGGTCTCATATAATTTGATAATTTTCATATCTTCCAAGACAATAAAAAGTTCCTAGAACAGTTTACCTACCTCCTGGTGTAAATACTTTTAAGGGGTTTTATCTTAATTCTGCATATATTTAAATAACATAAATTGTTACTTTCATTTCTTTTATATGGGCAATGCTCATTGAGATATACCCACATTTTTACTCTTCTAGTCTTCATTGCTTCTTGTACCTATAACCTAAAACCTAGTATCATTTTTCTTCTGATTTAAGTAGAGTTTTTATTACTGTGGGTCTGTGATACATTTTTTAGTTGTTATTTGTCTTAACATATCTTTATTTCATCCTAATTTCAAAAAATAGTTACAAGTTATAGAGTTCTTGGTTGGCATTAATTTTTTTTCAGCTATGTAAAAATATAATTCCACTGTTTACTGTCCTCCATTGCTTAGCTTGAGAAGTCAGATGTAAGTCCAATTGTTCCTATGAAAGTCATCCACATTTCCCCCCCACTTTCACTTCTTTTAACATTTTCATTGTGTTTTTTTTTTATTTTGGCACTATAGTACTAAAATGGATATAGAACTTAATCTTTTATGCAATTATTTTTGCCATGGGTTCACAGGCTTCCCTCATTTTCTTGATGTCTTTAATCAATTTTGGAAGGTTCTCAGTCATTATCTCAAGTACTGCTTATGATTCATTTTATTGTCTCTTTATTTCTCGAAATACAAATACTCAAATGTTAGCCCTTCTGTCTCCTCTATTGTTTTTATTTCATCTTGTGTTTTTAATTACATTGATGCATGAAGCTTCACTCTGGACTACTTTTTTCCCCTGTTGCGTCTTCTAATTCACAATTGTTTTAGTGATCAATCTGTTCTTAACCCAGTCACTCCTTAAATTTCATTATTTTTCTCCATAGTCACACCAAATGTTTAATGTTCCCCTCAGGCTCCAGCATTTCAGCTATCTTCAATTAATTCACTGAGTTTTACATTTTTCTTTTTTGTTGTTGTTGTTTTCAATTCTAAGACATCCTTTTTGTCCTTTTTTATAGTTTCTATTCCTTTGCTATAATTCTCAGTCTCATATTTTATCTCGCTGAATATAAATGTATAGTTATGTCAAAGTCTATGTCTAGCAATTCCAATATGCAGAGGCCTTGTGGATTTGATCTGTTTCTATTATGTGTTGGTTTTTGCTGGTTTTTAATCTATAGTGTTTTGTTTTTTGATGAGTCTGCTTACTTTTTTGTGGGGGAAGTCTGTGCATGTAAAATTGTTTATAAAAGTGCTAGAATGACATTTTATTCTTCCAGAGATGAATCATATGTACTGCTGCAAGTCACCCATGTGCTGTTGCAACTGAGAGTGTACTCTACCTTATTTCTGCAAATGAGGTGATTTCAAAGTGGGATGCAGTCTTTATGATGGGCTGTCCACTTGTGGTCCACATTTATTCTTTTGGTGCTGCACTTAGAAAATCCAAAATACAGTGTGGGAGAATTCATCAGACCCCCATTCAACCACCCTCAAAATGCCATTCCTTTTCTTCCTCATACTTGAGAATTTTAGTTAATTCTTTTGGAATTGGCCTGCAAAGAAGAGGTCCTTCAAAGTCCTGGACTATCTCCCTGGATTTCTCTATACAAGTCTGCATCCTAGAATGGGCATTCTTTACTAATACACTATTTGCTGTTAATTGCATTTATTCTTTCTTGTCCTGAATAGAAGGGTTAATTACCCAAAGATCATCCCAGAATTACCTTATTTGCCATGACTTAAAGTAAAAGCTTTTCATTATTCTCTTATTTAGTTTCACTGATTTGGGGGCCAATGATTGATAATTTTTCATGGGCTCATTAGTAATTTTTATCTCTCCTGAGAATTTCCTTTTATAAATGAAAATGATTTAGAATGAATAAATCTAAAAGTATTTTAACCACTTCTTTGTCATCTCTGAGCTGATGAAAACACAACTAAATTATTTTAGCCATATCATAAAATGTTTATTATAAAATATGAGTCTAAATTCATTTTAGAAAAGATATAAACTTCCAAAATACTGGTAACATCTCTGTTTTAGTTTCTGGATGTGGACAATGTTGCCTAATTTCAAAATTAACTGCATGGAATAGATAAATTTTAGTTGTGCCTGTTAGGGGTGTACTAATATAGCAAATGCAAATGAAACCTACATATATAAACAAGCCATTTATTTAATATTCTTTAATACTCTTCTGTCACCAAACCACTGAAATAGCTAAAAAGCTCAAATGCTAACTTATTTTGCTTCATCCTTAAAGGTTGAAATATTCAAAATTACTCTAGTATCTAGAGGGTTAAAAGGATGTTAGACTCTATGAAGATAACAGGTTTTATACCAAATGTCAAGAGAATTTAAATGTAAATGTCTACTCAGAAAAACCATCCAAAGCTGAGTTTATGGATCAATAGCTTACCTTAATGCAGTTTGTCTAAGTGCTTTCACATACTTTCTTGCAATTGATCCTGACCTTTAGATATATCATCCCTTTTTGCAGATAGAAAAAATGGGTCTGTCTTTAAGAAGTGGTCTCCAACTATAGACATTGTTCCTTTTATAACTCTAGGCAGCTGGACCAGTCCCTAATGATAACAAGCATTTCTTCTTGGCATCTCCATCACTTCTTAGATGGAAGCATTTGGGTGGATACTCACCATTGCTGTTTCCTTAGTAGTGTGATTTCTCTAATGGGGAAAGCACACTTGCTCCACGACAAAACTATTACAAAGAACTGCCTGAATGCACCCAACCAAGGAGTTATTTTTATCCCAATTTGGGCTTAACTGTGAGAAAAGCAACTATTATAAGGCAAACAGTGGAATTCCTGCTAGAATTATGTGCATACATCATAATGCTTATTACATGACTGCGTCATGCCATCTAGGAGCAGAGGAAGACCTTTTGAGAGGCATTTCTAAGTGTTTCATGATCCCTTTAATATGTAGTCACAACATTTACGATATGAAAAAGAACAGTACATCTCTGGGATTTTTAGGAAGCAAACATTCAACATTAATAATTAGTCCTACTATCCATTTTCCAGAAGAGATTGAAGAAAGGAGGTAGGTTTCTGTTTCTCCTCAACCCCTCTGGGCTTCAGAATCTATAAAAAGGGACAACGAACCAGTGTCAATGTTTCTCTCTTCTTTTTATCTCTTATGGTAGCAAAGATCATTGTATTAGAATGTGCCAAGAAACGCTGACAGTCACTATTTGACAAATTGGCCATAGGTGATGCAGTACCATCAGTAGGCATATGAATGTTCAGGAATCTCACTGGGATATTATGACTTGCTCTAGCTCAACGTCCCAATCATTGATCATCTGCATCTTACCTGCATACATAATTTATGATAGCCATATATCATCAGTGTTGGGGAAATATAATTAAAAATAAAATCTCTTTGCCAACCCAGAAAACTTCTCCACAAAGATAGTAAAAAAAAAAAAAATAGGATTTTTTTATTGCATAAGCATTAAACCAAAATGTAATGTATATCCCAGGCAATCTACTAAGAGACTGCAAGGACAGAAAAAAAAAATCTCACCCTTTTATATAGCCAAGGAAATACAACCCATTACATCCATATTCTCAAGATAAATAAGTAGTCTTCAAGTAAGAGGACTTAGCATCATTTGTCACACATAGTTTATCTTCTGTTCCCTGATTAATTGGGATGATCATCTGTGTTATCTAATTGGCTTTATCCAGAAAACACACACACACACACACACACACACACACACACACCATACACACACACACACATACTTTTTCTTTCTTTATGACAGATGGTAGTTTTGCAACTTGGAGTGAGGAGACTTGGAAGTTAGGTTTCTACTCTCACAGAAACTGGGGGTGGGGGGCGCTATCTTCCTTGAAGATGACAGTCTTAAAAAAAAATGATTCCCAGATCCTTGAGAAAAGACATTCCTGGGTCACAAAACTGGCACATAGTTTATCTAGCATTTAACAAGATGTGCATGCATTTCAAAGAAATAGAGAAAAAAGGGAAATGCTCTAAGAAATTGAAGGAAATATCTCTTAGCTTGCACAGGTGATCAGCAAATATTTTGTGAACAATTGCATGTATAAACATTCCATCTGATTCTCTTTAAGCTCACAATCACAGTACAAGGTGGAAATAATGATCCCCTTATGTGTGAGGAAACAGAAACTCGGCAAAGCCAGTTCAAAGGTCACACAGCCAGCAATATTGAGACCTGGATTTTCCGGAAGGTTGGAAGGCAAGAGAAGCCAGTTCTATGACTTAGTCTTTCTGGTTGGTCAACACCAGCTCAGGTTTCAAGTCACATAAGATCGGACTCATGGCAATAATGTTCAAGAGTGTGTGAAAGCCTAAAAACACAGTAGTGGGGTGATGAGAACCATGGAGTGAGGGTGATACCTCAATACCCAGTTATGTGTAGAAACAGTCAGCACACATTACAGAAAGTGCTGGAATGAACAGGCTGGTATTTCCTGTCTCTGTTGGCACAGAATTCACAAGGAGAAAAAGGAATGAGTTTATTGGAACAGGGTGGGCAACAGCAGTATGCAGATGTCTTTGTGCAGGGAGTGGAGGGAGATGAGAGGTAATCAAGTGGGGGGGAGTAGAGGGGAGTGGGAAGAGCAGCCAATCCCAGTCTGTCTTCCAGCAGAACCTCTCAGGAAACTCATCGTTAATGTATCAATACTCACACCCCTGCTTCTGAGCTTTTGTGTGTTTCCTCACACTCCCTTTGATCTAATTTTCTAAAGGATAAATGATGTCTAATGGAGATAAAGCACTGACATTTACAGAGGGTTAGAGACTAATTATATTAATGACATTCCTGTGGTTTGTTCAACATTATTTTTGTGCTGATTACAATTCATGCTGCACTTGTCCCCGGGGCATAAGTTAAAGGGGTTTTTTTTTAAAGCTATTTAGTAAATGTCTTAGTTAATAGAAACTAATATAAGTCAATCCTTTTTCTCTAACCTTGAAACTGCAAAGATTGACAATGAACTCCGTAGCTGTGCTCCCTCCACTTGTGTAGTTTTGAAAACAGAGTTATCCTTCCTGTAACGATCCTCCATCTACAAACTATACATATTTTTCTCATTTTATTTCATAATACGACATGAAAAACAAACTTGAAATAGCTTAGAAATAACTGTAAGCAATCCTTGACTGGAAATAAACAGTATCTCTCTTACTTCTTGCCTAGGATAAGTATCATTGTTTTTCTAAGCATGCCAACTATTTGCATGGTGGTGCTTAATTTGTCAAATTCCTTTGTCTAATAAACATAGATTGGCTAGTATCTGGAGATACAGTGGCATAAAAATGGAAAGGTCTATTTTCTTTTACTCCAATGTAAACCTTGAAGAGAAATATTAAGCCAGTTATTTGTCTTCTGTAAAGTGGCAGTACAAGGTCAAACCTACATTTGCCTAAAACTGTGTATATTTTTTAAACTGAATTCATCATAGAACCTTAAATATCAGAATATTGCATGTAAAATAGCATCTCCTTCTTCCTTTAAACTATAAAACGTGCATAGATACTGGGCCCATATTATTGTATGGAAACTGCTGACTACAAGTGCTATAGTTTGCCCTCCCAAACCTCATGTTGAGTTTCTACCCTCCGTGTTGGAGGTGGGATCTAATGGGAGGTGTTTTTCTCTAACATTGAAACTGCAAAGATTGACAATGAACTCCGTAGTTGTGCTCCCTCCACTTGTGTAGGGAGATACATTTCTCATGAATAGACTAATATCCTACCTCAAGGATGAGTGATTACTCACTCAATTATTTTCCAAAAGAGCTGGCTGTTTCTCTCTCTCTTGCTTCCTCTCTCACCATGTGATCTCTGCACACATCAGCTCTTTCTTTCCTCCATGAGTAGAAAAAGCCAGAGACCCTCATCAGATGCAGATGCCCTATCTTGAATTTTCCAGTCATCAGAATAGCAGAGTTACCCAGGGTACGGCAGCTGCTCATACTGAAAGGTCGAGGCCTGCTAGAGGACTGGAACACAGGAAGGAGTAGAAGTGACAGGTCCCTCGGGAAAGGCAAAAGGCATCTGGGGACTGCAGAAACTGGTGCCCATAAAAAGCCAATTGAGTGAGCATCACAAAGAAACTTGGGAGAAGCAGTTTCCATCTGCAGCTTGCCTTTTCTCTGAAAGGAAAAAAGCTCTTTTTATTCTTTGTAGATGACCCAGCCTCAGGTATTCAGTTACACTTACAAAAGGGGCTAAGACAAGTGAGCCCTGGCTATTCATTTTAATTGGGTTACACACCTTTTAGTGCACTACCTTCTCTGACTAAATGCTTCTTTCACTTAATTGACCTTTCCAGCTAATATTACACTTGAGATTAAGATTTCTAAGCAAAAAAGTAACTACACAAATTTATTTAATTATATCTGTAATCCACATTACAAGGGAAGGGTTAAAGAGCATACCATGTGGGGTAAGAAGATCTTCCCTAATCTCTGGTGATAATCCCTAAGACTTCCCCAAAGTCAGGTTGTAGGACTCAGCACTGACAGGGTCAGACAGGTGAAGCCTCTGATCCACACTGAACTTTACAGATTGAAGTCATTTCAAGCTCCATTAAATAACTATTCATCCTTGCTTGGTAATGTGATATTATTCTGGCTAAATACGTTTATTACCAGGAGCTAGTCTGCTTGAAGAATTCTTGGCCAGAACAAGGTCCAGGACAAGATCTTCTAGTTATTGTGAGGACTTTTTAGCTACTGAAAAATGGTCCTGTGGCTAGGAATAATATAAATCCTGATATTTTAACTTTATGCAAGATGCTAAGCTATTACAGTATTCAATTATCTAAATGCTACAATGCTATAAGGCAAATGCTCCCAGGTCTGACATATTAATCTACTTGACATTTAACAAATTATGCTGTGTTTTTATAGAGTGACAGCCATTTGAGAAGGCCAGAACACATGTCATCCAGCCTGTCTCTGCCTGCCTTGACCACCTCCATTAATGCACCTATTATGGAGATAAAGGGGACAGATTTAAATGTTTCAAGACAAGAAAGCACCTGCAGCTCTTACAAGCTATATCTCAAGGTCAGAGATGTGCACATAAGGATACATCCGCCCTTCCTTCCATTCCATCTTGAATAGATGAATTTTGGAACACTAATAGATTTGCCATATTAAGTAAAATTCCAGCCCATAATTGCTGTTCAGCTAAATAAACCTTCTCTATTAACTTTCCTTTCCTTTATGAAAACAAAGGAGAAAGAACAGTGGGACCTACAATCCATCTTCAAAAAATACATCACATGCAGAATCTTCTGTCTCTTAACTACAATTTGTCTAACAACTTCCAAGTGCAAGACACAGTAGGAGGCACTTTTCATATATTATCTCATTATTATCATAATGAAAATAATCATAGCTAACTTTATTAAGTTCTTTGTATATTCAGGCATGGCCTCTGTACAATCAATGGATCATTTTTTTTTTTTTTGAGTTGGAATCTCACTCTGTCACTCAGACTGGAGTGCAGTGGCTGCTCCCGGCCACCGCAGCCTTGACCTGCTGGGCTCCGGCGTTCCTTCCATCTCAGCCTTCCAAGTAACTGGAACTACAGGCGCGCGCTACCACACCCAGCTAATTTTTGATTTATTGTAGAGGTGCGGTCTCACCAAGTTGCCCAGGCGGGTCTCGAACCCGCGGGCTCAGGTAATCCACTGACCTCGGCCTCCCAAAGTGCTGGGATTATAGGCTGAGCCACCAAGCCGGCCAGATCATTTTGTTTAACATTCACTCTTACCATCCTCACTACTTATACATTTGTATTACCTTTACTACTCATTTTTCCAACAAGGAAACCGGAACTACAGGAAGTTAATTTATAATCCCAAGGGTTTATAAACCAAATCTAGAGAACAAAATGCACAGGTACATGAGTCAACATCAACTGTTGTGTCTGTGAGCCATGGTGGATGTCCAGTCTCCAGATGCAGGCAGCCTTAGCCACCCTACACTGTTGGACTGCAATCATAATTGATATGTCTGAAGAATCTGGGTAGCCAAGCCCAGACAGCCCACATAGCCAACATATATAGTAAAGGACCATTTTAAGCCATTAAGTTTGGAGCAACTAGTATAGTAGATGCTATTAATATATCAGTTTTTCCAATGAGGAAACAAGCTATGGAGAGTTAATTTGCCCGACGTCAAACACTTGTCAATGGTAGATCCAGGAAACAATTCCAGGTTCCTCTGACTCAATGATCCTTCTTAGTGCAACCTATGGGTCACTCTTCTTTGACAAGTGTATCTGAATAATCTGTGCCCAATGCATGGGCTGTGCCTCTGATCTTCAATATCGTTAGTCCTTCAGCATGAAATATGTGTGGGCTTCTGATAACATATACGTGCATGTCATGAAATGTGGCCATTTTCATCCATTCTTGTCACTTCTTTCCTCATTCGTGTTTATCATGCCTGTTTATGTAAGAAACTACAAAATCAGCTCAATGTTAATATTAAGTGGGGGCGGTGCAAACACTATCCTCCATGGGTTTCCAGTCAGCTACATTGGTTTGAACCCATTTTGAAAATATCTATGTATTACCGCAGTTTTAACATGCAGAGCAGGGATCATTTGTTCTTCATGAAGTAAAAACCGTGCCTCACCTTATCATAAGGAATGAAAGGTGCCTATGCTAGTAACAAATGACATAGACAGCAGCCTGATTGCCACTTTCAAATCCAAGAACTTTTACTTCTGCCTTTGTGACATTTGACAGGTTTCTTTTTTTTTCAGAGAAGACTTTATTGAAATTGAATTCATATGTCATAAAACTCTCCCCTTAAAGTATAAAATTCAATGGCTTTTAGTATATTCAAACAGTTGTAAAAACATGACACTATTTCCATATCATTTTCATAACTCCCAAAAGAAACCCTGTACCTAATAGTAGTCCCTCCCCATTTCCTTTGTCCCCTTAATACTTGCAATCACAAATCTATTTTCTACCTCTATGGATTTGGTTATTCTAAAGATTTCATATAAATGGAAGCATACAATATTTATTATTTTGTGTCTGGCTTCTGTCACTTAGCTTTCAAAGTTTACGCATATTGTAGCATGTACCAGAATTTCATTCCTTTTAATGACTAAATAATATTTTATAATTTGGTCGACCACATTTTGTTTATCCATTCATGTGTGGATGGAAAATTTGGGTTGTTTTCACTTTTTGGCTATCGTGAATAATGCTGCTATTAACATTCATGTGCAAGTTTTGTGTTAAAAAACATTTTAAATTCTATCGGATAAATTCTTACGCTGGGCTGGGCTTGCTTCTTGGTCTCTAGGAACCTGCATTTTTCCATTGGTAAATGGGCACAGTAACAATGACTATTTCATGAGGTTTTGTGAAGATGAAATGCATTATTAAATCTATATAAAGTATTCAGGACATTTTTTCTATGATGATAACATTGTAGTGTTCTCTTACCAGACTACCCAGCAGGCCTTGCATGGCCCAGGATTTGCTTCCCCTCGAGGCCCTTTCATGGCCTCCCCCATCAGCAAACACCAGCTACTTTGACTGTCTATCAGTTTCTTGAACTTTTCAGTTGTCTCTTTTTTCTGGGCTCTTTTGCTATTTCCTTGGCCTAAAACACCTTTTTTATTGCTCTATTCTTGGCTATTTTTAACATCCTTTAAGTCACCTCCTGAAGACACTAACTGTCTTCTAGATATACCCTTCTCTGAGCACCCTACGAAAAAAATAGGCTCTTTTTTTGTGTGTCACAGTTCCCTGATTATTTTTGCCATAGTGCTTTAAAAACTGTCAGTAATTATTTAAATATTTATTGGCCACCTCTCCCATTGCACCAAGAGCATCAGAAGTTAAAATATATGCCTTTCTCACTGTTGTCTCCCTAACCAAGGGCACGTATTTCAGGCTCAAGAAATATTTGTTGAATGGGTAAATTAGTGACTTAAAATCATTTTTGTGACTACATAACACTTTGTTGGATATAATGTTTTATAGATTTCAACTACTTTTTACATTTATTATTTTTATGTTGGTTCTAATTTTCATCTGTTGCAAATATGCAGCATTTTGGATGACTCTATCTTGAGACTCATGTAGATGAGTGCACTGAGTTGGGTAACTCACCACACTCACTTTAGTGATTCTTGCAGAGGTGGAAGAAAGGGGAAAAGTCTAAGATCATGCAACCTGGAATATACGAGCTTTTGATCCACTAAACTTGAGAACATGCTGGTCCTGAGACCCACAACCCATGGTATCTCATAGAATTTTCAGGTAAACAAGTAAAGCCTATTATAGAGTCTGCGAAATAAGTGAGCTAGTCTAGAAGAGACTGTACTTATTGCTAAGTTTGTGGTATTTTGAGCACATTTCTAGTTTATCACTTTGTCCTCAGCAGCCAACGAAGCCTAAAGTATACAGGATTCTGATAAAGTTATATGATGAGCATCATCCAACATAATCTTTGCTCACAATATGTGTATTAAGAATGATTAAAGCCGGGCTCGGTGGTTCAACCTGTAATCCCACGCCTTTGGGAGGCTGAGGTGAGTGGATTGCCTGAGCCCGCGGATTCGAGACCCGCCTGGGCAGGCGAGACCTCATCTCTACAATAAATCAAAAATTAGCCGGGCGTGGTAGCGCACGCCTGTAGTTCCAGCTACTTGGAAGGCTGAGGCGGAAGGATCGCTGGAGCCCAGCAGGTCGAGGCTGCGGTGGCCGGAAGCGGCCACTGCACTCCAGTCTGGGCGACAGAGTAAGACTCCAACTCAAAAAAAAAAAAAAAAGAATGATTAATTGGTATAAACATAACTCAAATTGGTTTAAGCAAGAAAATAATTAGCTCACAAAATCTAAAAATCCCAGGAAATGCTGTAATCAAATGTGACTGCATCCAAGTACTCAAGTGATGTTATCAAGGACTTCTTTCATCCAGTTATTTATTTTATTCATTATATGTCAAGCACTGTTTTGGGCAATGGATGATACAGCAGTAATCAAGCTCCTGTCCTCATGGAACTGACATTCCCACTGAAAGTGGGAAAGGGATTCCATTCTAAGACTGCATTTTCAGATTTACTCTTCTTTGTGTTGTCTTAACTCTTAAATATTGTCTTTGCCACAAGATGGCTTCAAGAAATTCTAAGCTTACATCTTCTCTTGCAAATGATAGCCTGTTTTGTTCTTACACAATTCTGAGCACATGTCTAGGATAAGACTTGACACATTCTCATTCCTGGACCAATCATGGTGGCCAAGAGTTTGAAACAGACTAACTGCCTCAGGCTTGAGCCTCAGGGTCCTCTCCTTTAGCCAGGGTGGGATCAGCCCTACTTGAATAAATGAACTGAAATGGGGAGAGAGTGACTTCTACAAAGGGAATTTTGAGGTATGAGTACCAGCGGGAAAGTACCATTTGCTGGGCAGACAAAAATTGGCAAAAACCGCATCACTGGTGATATTTCCTTCAGATACATTCTTTGAAGTGAAATTGTGAAGTCCAAAGCTAAATACATTTTTAAGGCTTTTGAATTACATTGCTAATTGTAGCCAATAGAGGTGTCAGTCATTTGTATTCCCAAGACTGTCATTCTATTTTTTTGGTAAATCAAAAACTTCTCAATTATCAGAAACTGGAGTTAAAAAATAAATCCTTAGATACTATTTGATTGAGTTTCTAATAATTAAAAATGTATAATATTTGCATTAGTTCGATGCTCTCCTTTATCAAGTTTCAGTCATATCTAGAAATCTCTTTGTTTTATTGTTTGATAAAAAGAAAACTAATTATATACCATGTGGGAGAAGACTTAATGCTTCAGTTTACTTGACCTAAAAATGACTCAAATGTTTCATTCTAGCACTTGAAGGGATTAATAATACTCTCTGGACTGTCCATCATTTTTAGTTTTTACAAATAAGAAGAATCAAGAAAGAAATGCATACACAAAAGTAAAAGTAATGTCAAATAGAGAGGAACTGAAAGTAGAAAATGACAAAAAATAATCCAAATGAATTGCTTCAATGGCAAACTTGTGGTAAAATAAAATAAAATAAAACACTCATTACATTAGCAAACCTACTAGATTTGTTTGAATTTCCAGAACACTTTTCCACCTATGCTTTGAAAGTCCTGGTAAATGAAGTTGGTGGGTAGCTCAATGGCATCTCTGAAATCAGGTCTTTTTTCACTGTGTCCTCCTTGAACTTGTGCAAAAATGAAACCACATGCACACACACACACACACACACACACACACACACACACACACACACCCTGCATGGGTTTCCAGACACCTCACTGTCTTTACGACAGCTCAAAAAATCCTGATACTCAGGTGAGGTCTCATCATCCATCAATGCTTATCTGTTTTCTAATGAATGAAATACACACAAAGCCAGCTTCTCAAGTGTGGCTTGTATCATTCTCATTTACCGTTTGTCTTATTTTTCTTATCCTTCACGTTAGATATTTGCATGCCTACAGAATTTTCAGAAGGGCATTATCCTGTTTCCAGGGGAAATACTAAAGGATCAGGGAAGGTACAAGGGATTCAGGTCTCTTTGTCTATGTTCATTTCACATGGGCCAAAATTAAGTGAGGTTGTGTAGAATAGATGCTTCCTTTATTTTAAGGCAATTTAATTACCTGAAGTTTTGACTGGTGGCCACAATTGAAAAGTCACTGGCTGACATTTTACTATGCATCCATTTATTGGTAGGTTTTTTCTTTTTTTTTTAGTTTTTTATTTTAAAGATGTGGAGTACAATTCAGGGTTGGGTATACAAATGTTCATTATGTAGGTACCCTTGTTGATGAGGTGTGCTCTTCCCCCACCCCAGCAGTTTCATACTACTGCCAATCCCTTTCTTATTGCATTATAATTGTTCAAGGTCCACTTATGAGTGAGAACATGTGGTACTCAGTTCTTTGTTTCTGTGATAGATCAGTATTATAGACTCTAAATCTATCCAAATTGCTGCAAAGTTCATAATTTTGTCCTTCTTTATGACTGTGTAATATCCTATCATATATATATATACCACATATTTTTAATCCAGTCCTCTTCGATGGGCAGCATGGTTGGTTCCATGTTTTTGTTATTGTGGATAATGCTGCAGTAAACGTGTGTGCAGGTATCTTTCTCATAGAGTGATTTGAGTCCCTCGGGTGTATTCCCAGCAGGGGGATTGTAGTGTCGTACAGAAGGTCAATTTTTAGATCTTTTAGGAATCACCACACTGTTTTCCACAGAGGTTGTATTAGTTTACACTCCCACCAACAGTGTAGAAATGTTCCCTTCTCTCCACATCCTCTCCAGCATCTGTTGTTTTTTGAGTTATTGATGATGGCCATCCTGACTGGAGTTAGATGGTATCTCAGTGTGTTTTAATTTGCGTTTCTTTGATGACTAGTGAGGCTGAGCATTTTTTCATGTATCTGTTGGCTGCTCGTTCATTGGTTGGTTTTCTTATCAGACTTTCAAAAATCACAAATAAGCTCTGTGAAGGCAGGTGCCCCATTCAGCTACTGCCTGCATCAGAGAGTCTGCCCAGCATGAAAACTCCATGCCACCCCAATCTGAGGCCCGATGTCTATGACCCTAGGAACTAAAGAATTTGGAAATAATCATATACCAATTAGATTATTCAAGTAATTCCTGTTCTCTATTCTTTCTTTCAAAATGACTTTACAATATTCATGAGGTCAGATATGAAACCTTGCCTCATTTTGAATGTTCTTTCCATACTGGATATCTTCTTTGTACTTCAGTTTTCTGTTAAAATGTGAGGATGTTAATAATACCTATTTTATATGCTTATCATGAGATTTAAATGTTGATATATATAATATACTTAGAATCCAATCTAATACATAGCAATGTTATATAAACGTTAACTATTATTGTTATTATTTTAGCATTGAGCCCTATGGATATATACTAATGCTAAATTAACATTACTTATTTAATGGCCTTTCTTTTAAAAAAATATTAACTACATATGGAATAAACTTTGTATGAGTAAATTTAAAATGCTTTTGACCAGAATCCTGAGTGAGAAATAAATCTTATGTGAGTGCACTCATGAAATTCAAGTAATATTTCACAAATCTGAATCTATCTTAGTACTTGCAATGGGCTCTAAGTTATTCTATTCTATTATATTCTATCTCATTCCATTCCATATCATCCCATCCCATTTCCCTACATTTAATTTTTTAATATGTTGGTTCCAGCATTTCTTTCATGATACAAATGCACTGTGACTTGCAGCTCATTAAAACACTGCTTAGAAGGAGGATTAACTCTCCTAATGGAAATGGGTCAAAGAAAAGCCCTGGCCATATATCCAGAACACCTATCTGCTGAAGGAGCACAGTTCTTTCCAGGCAGATTCACATGGGATTCGGACAGGTCAGAGAGCAGAAGAGCCAGGTTTACATCGACTGCACTCTTTATTCATAATCATGGCAGCCAGCGATTACAAGGGGAACAGGTCTCTGCACTGAGGCTTGTCCCTGTATGCTTTCAAATGAGCCTACCCAATAGTGGTACATAGCCAGATTATGGGCACATAGTTATTCTTAACAAATTACATTAGTTTGTTTAGTCATAGGCTCCAGTGGACCAAGGCCTAAGGAAGAGCTATCTTGTTTTGACTAGGTGAGAAAACCTGACTGACTCCATTTACCACAAAATCTATTACCCCAAAAAAACCTATTTTTCTCATCCTTTTCCTGCCTCATGGATTGCACAATAAAGTCTGCTCTAGAAACACCCCACATAGGAAGCTAGCCTTCTACATCATTCAAACGGTGTCCCATCTCAATAATGCAAAACCAAGTTCCAGAATTAGAACAACACAAAGAAACAATAGAAAGATACTGCACACAACATTTACCAAAATTTACTTTGAGAAGGAATGTGTCGTGTCGGCAGATGTTCTGAGCCAACTTTAATGTGATCAATATGACTTCATTAGCTGGTGAGCGAATGTCCCCCTTGTTCTTCACTACCCTCTGGTATGATCATCCAAAAGAAGAAGAAAATAAGGAAAAGAAACCGTATTCGAGCTGTAACATGCAGGAGTTCCTATGAAGCCTGCAGTATAGAGAGCAAAGCTGCCCTCCCCAGTTGGAGTAAGGAGTTGGTTCAGAGGACATTAGCACCCTTTCTGGGGAACACTTGCACTGACAAGCCCACTCCTGCTAGAGGTTACCATCGTGAATCTACTATTCCAGTGGATTTGTGGGAAGCAGTTGCTACCATGCAAACCCATCCTTGAAAAAAGAAGAGAATAAAAGACACCCATGAAAGACAGAGATGGAGACAGAGAGTGTAAGCTACAAGACCTTTGCATTCGTTTTGTTCTTCTTCAGACTTTTCTATAACTCTGTCCCAGGTGACTGGGCAAATATTTGAGCCTTGAAATGAAATCTTGGAGTATGCAGTAACTCACTCCAACTAAATCAATCATGAATTGTGTAATAAACTTTAGCCTTTGGCATTTCATGAGTTCAAGACTTTGTACTAGCTGTTTTTATAGTTTTTCTAAGTTATTTTGGTTTTCCTTATATTTTGTGTAAATTTTTTGAAGAAGGAGTATGACATAAACCCCTGAGTCAAGAAAAAGAATAAAAATTGTATGTTTTTGTGATGTAAAAACTATAATCTTATTTTGTTTCAGTTTTACTCGTAAGTGGATCTTGAATAATTATAATGCTATAAGAAAGCAACTGGCATTAGTGGGAAATTGTCAGGGGAGGGGCGGTAGGATTGGCAGTGAGGGAAACTGCTAGGGGAGGGAGGGGCATATCTCATCAACAAGGGTACCTGCATAATCAATGTTTATATACCTAACCCTGAATTGTACCCCACATCTTTATAATAGAAATTTTTTAAAAAAACAGGCAGAAGCCAACGACAGCAACAGCAACAACACAATTACAGCAGCACAACACACATACGAAAGTTGTAGTGTACACTCAGAGAATGATACTAGGATCAAAGTATACTCCTAAATGCTTTCTTCCGAGATGCAAAAACTATATAAAAAATGTTTTCTCAAACTGCATGGATCACACCCTTAATAATATTGCTTGAAACTGTTGTCAGAAAGAATGATAAACTCAGGGGACCAGAACCGATCCTGTATGATTGATTTGCCTTATAGATAATATTTTTTAATAAAATAGAAACTTGCTTATCAAAAAAAATTATGTGTAAGGTAATATTCTGATAGAGAATATACTATTTAATTATTTGACCAATGCCATTGGTATGGTGGAATATTCAAAGGAACCTGTAATCATTCAAATATTGTTCTTTCAAAATCTTAAAAAATGAAATTTACCATCAGATTTGTTTAACAGTCATTAATACGTAGGCAAAGATCTCACAACAACTCTATTAAAGAAGAACTAAATTTATTGAACAAATTTAAAATAGAATCAGTCTTTCGCCGATATCATATGATTACTCCAAACCTGGATATCACCAAATTTATTGTTTTATCATTCGTATTAAATATATTTCAATTAAAAAATTAGTTTCCCTTAGAACTTTTGTGATTGAGAAGAATTTTATATGTTTTTGAATATTTTTATTTATTTGTGTTCACATATGCAGACCATTTTACTTTGGATTGCCTATACGATTATTTCTGAGATATAGTACTTCTTTAGATTTCTGAATATTAATCATTTTTGATAAATATATTGTGGATGTCAATCCATCATCATTATTTTATCTATTAATTCATTTTACTTTCTTTTTTCCTTTTTTTTTTTTGAATCAGAGTCTCACTCTTGTTACCCAGGCTGGAGTGCAGTGTCACACTCATGGCTACTCCAGCATCAACCTGCTGGGCTCCAGTGTTCCTTTTGCCGCAGTCTTCCAAGTAGCTGGAACTACAGGCACGCACTACCACACCGGGCTAAATTTTGATTTATTGTAGAGACGAGTTCTCACCAAGTTGCCTGGGCTGGTCTTGAACCCGCGGGCTCAGGCAATCCACTTTCCTCGGCCTCCCAAAGTGCTGGGATTACCAGCTGAGCTGCCAAGCCTGGCCCATTTTACTTTTCAATATTCAAATTTCTAAGAAATATTTAGTAATAACTTTTAGATTTTATTAACTACTATGTCAAATTTTTCTTCCTCATATCTTATATATATTGTCTTATATAATTTTAAAAATATCTTCTCAGTCTCATTATGCTTATTTCTGTATTTAATTAGGATTTTATTTGCTTAATGCATGAGGTAGGAATCTAACTTATTTATCCTGAAATATCAAAGCATCCCTTATTGAACAATTTATCAGTTTAACCACACCCTATTCAAAACTGACTTGAATATAGCCTTAATTGTGTGACCAATTTCTGAATACATGGATCTGATGCACTTCGTTCTACTGACCAGTCTGTCAAGACCCATATTGGCATAATACTGTTTTAATAACTATAAATTTATAAAAATATACATTACAAAATGTAGCAAACAAAGTATTAATCACTAGATTTTTGTATTTTTAAAGCAGTACTGGATTGCAATATTAAACATACTTTCAAAATTTACTGTCCAAACTCAACAGAAGCGTATTTCTCATCCATATAACTGTTCAAGGTAAGCACTCCTGGTTGGCAGGTGGCCTTCCTCCAAACAGTAAATTGGCAGCCTATCACTTTGGACCTCATTGTCACCCTCATGTAGCCACAGCCAGGGAAGAAGAGAGGATGGAGAAGGCAAAGGCTTTCTGAAAGCCACGGCTAAAAAGTGACACCGGTCACATCAGCTCACATTCCACTGGTGAGAACATGGACTACATAAGGCAAAGAGTAATCCAGGGAACTTATTATGCAGTTCTTTGGGTCTCCCAATCCATAGATGATCTGCCTTCTTCTCTCCACTTTTCTGAGTTTTTCTATATTGGCTTAATTTATAATGCACAGGCTTCTTTACTGAGAGGAATAAGGAAAATTATGTCTACTCTATCATTCCCCACGCAGCAGTTGCTCCATGGTCTTTTAATGTATTCCCTTTTTGTGATGGGAATTAAAATCAAAGCCCCTAATTAGTAAGAACTTAATGGCAGGGAAAATTTTCAAATGATAGATGGATCAGAAAATTTTCAAGTGATAGATGGATCAAAAAATTAAAAACAGGAAGGAAGGAAGGAAGGAAGGAAGGGAGGGAGGGAGGGAGGAAGGGTGGGAGGGGAGTGAGGGAGAAAGAACTGTGTCTGGAGCTCCAAAGAGAAGATTTCATCTCTAAATTGCCTTTATGCTGAGTCTTTATGCTGCCAAACACCAGGGGTTCAGTTGGGGTCCTGTTGCTCACTGCACAAAAAGCCAACCATTGAAACAGTTATTGCCAGGGAAGAAGGCTTTTTATTTGGGTGATGCCAACCAAGAACAGGAAGATTCATCTGCAAATCCATCTGTCCATCTCACTGAAGTCAGGGGTTTATATAGTAAGGCAGGAATGTAGAAAACAAGAGCTTGGGGGGGGGTAAAAAAGACAAGTTGGAAATCAAGTGGGATCTGGCATCTTATTGTTTGGATATGGTGATCTGGTGAGTTTCAATCTTTTGATACTATAGGCTGGAGGGAAGGAAGGAAGGAAGGAGGGAGGGAGGAAGGGAAGGAGAGAGGGAGGGAGGGAGAAAGAACTCTGTCTGGAGCTCCAAAGAGAAGATCCCCTTTCATGAAAAAGGAGCACAGGCAAGACAAATGTAAATTTCAATCCTTAAGGTCAGGAAGATCAATTTCTATGTGTATTAAAAAACAAAATCTTTTACCATTAGTTCTGTGAGGAAGTTGGATTGGTTTCTTCCCCCAGCCTCCCCCCACACCCCCGTGGAGCAGCAGAACTACTGGTTAAAACACCATCTGGTCTTTTAGAACTCAGGTCTCAGGTCATGAGCTCTCAGTGGTTAAGCTGTAAAACAGTGGTCCCCAATCTTTTTGGCATCAGGAACCAATTTCATGGAAGACAATTCTTCCATGGTTGGGAGTGGGAGAGGGTATTTTCAGGATGATTCAAGCACATTACATTTATTGTGCACTTTATTTCTAATATTATTACATTGTGATATATAATGAAACAATTATACAACTCTCCATAATGTAGAATCAGTGGGAGCCCTGAGCTTGTTTTCCTGCAACTAGACAGTCCCAACTGGGAGTGATGGGAGACAGTGCTAGCATCACCGCCTCAACTCCACCTCAGATCATGAGGCATTAGATTCTCACAAGGAATGCACAACCTAGATCCCTCACATGTGCAGTTCACAATAGGGTTTGCATTCCTATGAGAATCTAATGCCACTTGCGATCTGACAGGAGGTGGAACTCAGGCAGTAATGCAAGTGATGAGTAACAGCTGTAAATACATATGAAGTTTTGTTTGCTCACTTGCTGCTCACCTCCTGCTGTGCAGCCTGGCTCCTAACAGGCCACAGACAGGTTAGAGACTCTTGCTTTAAGGGACATGACATCTAACTGTCAGGATATTAGCATTCTGGTTCCCTTTTTAGTCATGTGCTACAAAGTACAGATGCAGACATGGCCCAGAATTGTCATCCGAGAGCAGATGAAGTCATGTTGAACTTCACCTGGAGAGGTGTCTCCTGTAATCATGTACTGGGCAAAACTGAAGACACTTCCTTCTCTACCACCATTTTCTACCCCATTTCAACAATTTCTAAGATGGACCTATAAGGAAAATATATGATCTGGACATATGGAATTAAAGTACTCAGGAGAAGCGGGATGATTTAGGGAAGCTCAACTCTCTAAGATTACTCCTGGTGCCTCACTCTGTGCCCCGAGTCACATGAGTAGGGTGTTTCTTCTCATTTCCAAGCCCATTTAACTACAAATGTGGGTGAGATACCAGAGACAGTTTTCTAAAACAAACCATAGTTGAAATCCTTTCTGCCTTTTTTGTCCATCAGTACTCAGAGAACGCAGGATTACTTGGAGAGCAAAGCAGTTGGAAGGTCTCCTAGAATTGATGGCATCGCTAGGTGGTTCTGTTTTGTTCAGCAAACCCAAAAATTCACAGAGCAGAGCCCAAAATGGTTTTTTGCACTGCTTGTTAGCAGAGTCCAAGTAAAATGAAATTCACTTAGTTGATTCAAGTTTTTCAAACGTTTTGGTGACGGAAACCACCCCTCTTCCATATTTGTTGATGAAGAGCATGTGATTTCTCAGCCTCCAATGATTTGCCAGAACCAGGTCTAGGCACCAAAAAGAAGGAGATATTTATTTGGCAGGTAGCTCTAATGGGGATATTTTGAAGGAGGATAAGGATTTGGGATCCCCCAACTTATCTTCCTCTTTACAAACTTTCCAAGTGCTATGTCCTTCTCAGGTCAGGCTCCGAACTCTGGTAGTCTCCCTTGCAACAAGTAACCAGATTGATTGACTCGACACTTCTAAGAAGTATGACAAGTGGTATCCCACAGTCTCAATGATCTTATTATTTACCTTTCTAGACCAATAAAGAAAAATGTGTACACCAAGAAAGGAGACCCTTTCTGCTTAGAAATATACCAAATAAATGGCAATATTTTGTCCCTGAGGGAGACCGAATGAATAGCTAAAAAGTCCACAATCAGTCACAGTTCCCAAATACTTGTTGCAAGCCAAAATAGCAGCAAAATATATAGTTTAGGTAGAGAGAAAAACACATAGACAGAAAGTAAAAAAAGATAAAGAGAGAGAGAGAAATAGGGCTATATACATTACCAAAATATTTGATTTGATTTTTTATTGGAAGATAAGTTACATGAGCAGTACAGTCTTATCATAATTTACTTATTTTTCACATTATATATATAGAGAGAGACAAATAGAACATTACTTTGCTCTGCTCTGCTCCCAGTAAGCTTAGTGCAATCTTTGATTATTCTAGGTCTTAGTTTCTCATTCTACAAAGAATTAAGTATATAAAATGTCCTCTATAGACTTGTGGGCAGTTGTTTTCATTGAATTGTGATATCTTTGTCTTTATGACCTTATTACAGTAATAAATGCTTTTTCAGACTATCCAATAGTGGTGTGCCATAGTCCAGCTCTCTGGAGTGTTTTCCTGAGTTTTGTTCAGTGAATAGGAGCTCATATTTGTAGAACACCTGGTCTGTATCAGGAACTGAATCTAATTGCCATGTGTGATTGAATGTTATCAAAGACCTTATGCAGTGATTATTACTACCTCTAGTTATTGATTCATGAACTTAAGCCTCAAAAAAGTGAAGTATCTTGTTCAAGGACATTTAGTCAGTAGTGAATCCAAGGTTTAAGCTCAAGTATGTCTGACTCTAAATTTCACCTCTTTTTGTTATATATGAAGAATTATTTATCCCTGAGCTCTAAATATGGGCTCAAAGGAATTTATCTCTGCAATCATCATTCAGGCCATAATTTATGAAAACCAACCAAAATATGTGAGGAATCAACTATGAATTAATCCTTCCAAAAATGGGACTAAATCCTGAGCTCTAATTTGGAATAGAAAGAACTTTTCTTTGTACTAATCGTTTGGAACATCACTTAATGAAAACAACCAAAAACAGGTGCCTCCAGTTTGACTGCAATAGGCAGCATTATTCATAAAGTAATCCTTCCAAAAGATGAGCCAAATTCTGTCTAGTTTAAACTCTCAGGTTTCAGGAAATATAAGTGATGGAAGAATATGAAATGACACCACAATGATTCAGTTAGCCAAATCCAAACTATGAAAAATTCTGCCAGACCAATTATTTAGTTTCTCCGACAACAAAATGACACAAAAAACAGAGGTAAACATGGGGCATAGTCATGAATCAAAAGATGTTTAAGAAGTGTATAGATCAAATACAATTATGTAGACTCTCTTTGAAACCTAACTCAAACATACCAATGGGTCAGCAGACATTGTTGAAACAATCAGGAATTGAACACTGATGGAATATCAGAAGATATTAAACATTATTGTTATTTCATTAGAGGTAATGATGCTACAGTTTTTTATGAATGTGCTTGTCTTTGGAGATATATCCTACAGTATTTACTGATGGAATACTTTAGTATCTGAATTTGTTTTATATCTGAATTTGTTTATGGAGTGAGTGCAAAGAAACAAGCTTAGCAAAATGCTGATAATTTTTAAAACTGAGTGATGGACAATTAGGAGTTCATTTACACATCTCCAGTTTCTATTTTGATATATGTTGAATACTCCCATATGAAAAGAAAAGTTCTATTTTATTTTCTCAAGCAAATAATGAAATAGCAAATAATGATATAGCACTCTATAACTAATGTTATAGAGACACGAATATTTGCAATATAAATTAAGCTCTTCATTTTAAAAATGATCTTGGATGGATTTAGCAACTTGGGATGGGTCAGCAACTTGGATGGATTTAGAGTCTCTCATACTCAGTGATCTATTGCAGAAACAGAGTACCACATGGTCTCACTCATAAGCAGACCCTGAACATTTACCTTAATACTGTGAGAAAGGGATTGGCAGTAGCGAGATACTGCCAGGGTGGAAGTGGGGACACAACATCAATAAGGGTATCTGATCTCAAACCAGGCAAAGAGGAGACCAAAGCGAGGCCCAAACTTTACCTGTATGATGACCACTTGTATACCTAATCCTGAACTCTACATCTTGAAAACAGAAATAATTTTTTGAATGATCTGCTTAGACATCAACAATAATCAGTGGAATCTCTGTGGAACATGCAGGGCAGGAGTGAGAGCTTCATCTTCAGTCAGTAACATTTTCATGCTTTTTTTTTTTTTTGTCCTAAAAGTGCAGTGAGAGGATGATTATTTTATAGCCTAGATTTTTTTTCCTGTTATACTTTTATGTAGAGAAAAAAATTTAACAGCCCAGGGAGGTGAAAGTGAATCAATAACTTTAAAATAATTTCCTAAGTTTTTACAGGTCTATGTGTTTCCGTCTGATCTTTTTCTGTTTAAGCCCTTGATTGATGCTGCATTTTCAGCAGGATCATGAACACGGGTAGAATTAATCTGGGACAGAGCTCCCTCACTTGATTTTTTTCACCCTTTCCATCACAAAACTCATTTCATGCCCACCACGTTGCAGACATTGAGCTCAATACTGGAGTCACAGAGCTGAATCGGACACAGTCTTTGTGCAAATATTTCAGGTTTTATTTCATAGGGGGGAGACAAATTTGTGGGTAAATAATCATGGCAAAGAGTGATGGGTTCTTAACACAAAAGTGTGTACAGGGTGAAGTAGAGATAGAAAGGGTAGGTAGAGGCTCTGTAAAAAGGGAGAGGGATAACAGGAAAGTGTAAGGGGGTGTGTGTGTGCGTGTATCTGTGTGTCAGTATGTGCCCATTTGTGTGAGTGTTGCATGTTGGGAGCCGGCCGTGGAGGCCTGCCTGAGCGTTAGAGATCCAGGCGGGCTGCGGACCTTGAGACCACCAGGCTGGTTCAGGAGCTGAAGGCCCGTTCCCTCCTCCTTTCTTTGTTGTTTAGCATTACCCACTGGCAGGGATTTTGATGATCTAAGCATGAAGTTCTGAGGATATGACAGGTATGGCTGACTCTAGCGATCCAATGTTCCCGCTTCTCACAGACTGCAGTTTCGGCTTTAAACTTAACACAGTTCAAACTCAGATCACATTTGGGAGCCTTATACATGATACAAGCTTCTTTATGAGATTTAAAAATATATTTGTAAAATTAGTATATACATTTAGAGGGCTGTTTCCAGCATTAGATGGTATAGATGATTATCTAGGGTTACCAGAAATGGCCCAGCACAAACTTTGGGCTGGGCCACATTCTTTAGGAACTGGTTTAAGCCATAATTAAGAGTTGTTTGTAGTACAGGTAAAATTAGCACAGATAAGAAAGGTATTAGGGTTTTAGTCAGTTACATCGCTTTTGAGGAATATAAACCAAGCATGAGGAACAGTGAGATAACTTTGGGATTGTCCTTCTTCATGCTTGGGAAAACGCCTGGTGGGTGGGGGACACCTCCCACCTACCTGGCTTTGTGTTCGCATAAAAGTCTTGTGATTTGATTGGGATTGTCCTTCCTCATGCCTAAGGAAACACCTGGTGGGTGGGGGATGCGCCTCACCCACCTGGCCTTGTGCTCACGTGAAAGTCTTGTGATTTAACATGTGAAAGTTTGGGATAAAAGACTCACAGCTGGTCCCAATAAACGGCTTCTGCTCATTTCACTGAACAGTTGTCCACTTTCTTTCTCTTTCTTCCTCTTTATATCTATCCCTCCATCTTTCTTTCTTTTAATATCTATCCCTACTACAGAATCGGCTTCTGCACTAGACAGAGTCCAGTCTCTTTCTTTCTCCTTATTTCTCCAGAATATTCGCCGACACTGCCCCACCTTCCAGGGACCCTCTAAATCTCTTTTGGGGGGCTGGCCCCCCATAGTTGCCTATGTGCTTTCCTGTGTGCATTTGGACTGAATTAATTAGGCTGATGGAATTAGGGAGCCAGTGATAGGTTTAATCACGGAGCGACATGATCCAGCGCTTTAAGTGAATTTCTCTGGGGGAGGAATATTGAGGAGAGTCAGGGAGAGCAAGAAAGAAGGAAGGGAGACCTTCCCTGGAAGGGGCAACATTCGGTTTATGGTGGGGAGGAGAGAGACTCAGAAAAGCTTCACAGAGGATGGGACACTGACACTTTAACTGCATCTTGAAAGATACAAGGTTTTACTCAACTTGGGTGGAGGGATCTGGACTAGATACCCCAGGCAAAGGAAAAGAAAAACACACAAACAAATCACATGAAGAGAGGCAGACAGGCTTGTGTTCGGCTTTACACTCACACAGGCCAGTAGGGCACTCAGACTCTCTGCGTTCTGGTGAACAGCAGGAGTGCTTTCCTAGAACCTGAACTCCAACTCAAGAGTCCACTCAGATAGATAGGTTATGCAAGAACTGGAGCTTTAAATTAGAAATGATTTTTAAAACAACTCACACAGTGAACAAATATTTTGTATGTATTTATTTGTGTTTTTAAAGCAGACTCAAATAGTGTCCAAAATTAAAAGCAGCCACTATTCTGTATTAGAGAGGGAATAAAAATTCATTTGTCATAACTATGAGAAGGCTTCGTAGAAATCAGAAGCTGCTACTGGTCTATCCATTCACCAGCCCTCTCACCTGAGAGCTTGCCACTAAAACATGCTCTGTCAACCTCGGGGGCTGGTTGGGAGTGTTGGGGATTTAATATCGAGGAGAACAATCTTCCATCAGTGAATAAGGAAGGAAGCTGGTTTTCACATCCTCCATCTTCTGATCTCCTTGACCCTCACACAAGATGTTAAGGAATGTGAAATTTGCCTTCCTCACTGTCCTCTAAGTTTCCTCAGTGGGTTTAAGCACTAACATCTGTTGTAGCTGTTGGCTTGATACTGTACCTTTTATTGTTTTCCTTCTCTTACTAGTTTCCCTTTATCAGTCTCACTCCCTCACGCCTGTTCTTGTCTTGGGATCTGCTTCTGAGGAACCCCCAACTAAGCCACTTCTAATAAGCACATGCTACATACTATGTTGAAGTTCTCGACTGGTGTTGTCAGTGGTGATGATGGTTAGTTGTGGCACTGAAGAAAGGCAAAAGAGAAAAAACAAAGATTAAAGGGAGTCAAAGAAATGTCACCTTTTTGCCTTTAAGCCAACCTGGATTTATCAATCTCATCAGTTTCATGAACATACAAAACTTTACCAGGGTAAGTCAAAACTACCTTTTACGAATGCTTAAGCCAGCTCAACTTTGCTTATGTTGGAAAAACAAGAAATCAAGACCCAAAGGAACATGTCAATTCATGAATATAAAGCTAGTTAAGTTTCTTATTGAACAAACAAAATCAGAAAGCATGCATATAAGATAGTCCACCAGTGACTACAAAGTTGTAGTTTATTTTCAGCTCTACTTATCTGGAATTAATGATATAGTTGTCATACATAATAGGACACAGTAAGCAGCTATTCATTGTGTATTGGTAGTTACATTCTTTTTCAGGTCCTCCTGACAGTGTACTCTTGTTTTTTCAACATTCCTCAGTAAAGCTGAAAGAAGTTTACTTTCCCATATTTGGTTCTCACTGGTTCATTTAATATATATTAGTAGATAGTTTAGACATTGTTCTAAATGTTGGGGATATCTTGGCAAAGTTGCCCTCATGAATGCTCAATTCTACTGCGAGGAGAGAGTCAGGAAATATTTTAAGCTCTAAATGGGATTTGTTGATTCAAATGCCTACTAGATTCAGGAATGATTGGATTTAAGGGCTTAGATTAGATCATCAGGAATTCCCACCCTCTACTCATACTAGGGAGTGTCTGAAACTCACAAGACAAGATTCCCTATTTTAATTTACAGTTTAAATTAAAATTACAGCAAGACTCTGGGTCAGGGAAATTTGAAGTCACCCATACAATGGTCTCAGCCTGTCTGCTCACACAGTGAATGATGTGATGCAAATGACTGAATAAGATTTGTATAAGCCAACCTCTACTTTTTTCCCCTTGACTTATTGCATCTTCTCAACAACTGTTTCATTTCTGAATGGTTCATCCATTGTCAATGACACCTAACCATTTTCAAACCTTGCATCCTCTCAATCATTTCTTTCTTAGCAGCCCACTCAATTACATGTTGTTGGAATACCATAAAGTATCAAAAGATTGTTTCACAACAATCATCCACTCATACACCCAATTATTCACCATATGCTAGGCACTGTTCTAAGTATTTTGCATTCAATGTCATCTCATTTTCACGTCAATCGTATGAGGTAGGCACTAGTATTATCTTTATTTGACAAATGAATAAACAGTAGCTAAGAGCTTCACAAATTATCAGTGGTCAGAAAACTAGCAAAAGGTAGAACAAAAATTAGAACCTGCAGTCATGTGACTTCAAAGCAAGTGTTTTTTAAACACAACCTGAAGTTCTCCTAATGTGATTTATCTGGATTTCCTTTTCTCTCTTTCTATACTTTTGTTTGTTGTAAAAGCCCACATCGAAAAATCTGTTATAACTGAAAGATATATTTTAAATGAAATTGGTGATCAATTATTATCATCATGACTATAGCATACATAGCTTAAATGCTATAAAACTTGAATTTCAAACTTACCCAGAGAAAGTAAAAATCAGTACTAATATGGACAAGCAACAAGGTGACCAAGAGCCCTGGCGCTGGAAACATACAGTGCCAAGTTTGAATCCAAGCTCTGCCGCTCTCTTGGCTGTGTGACAGAGGGCTTGTTACCTAACATTTCCAAGCCTCAGTTTCCCCGTGTTTAAAGAGGAGATAATGGTCATGATTCCTACCTCAGATGATTGTGTGGGGCATAAGTAAGCTTATGAATGTGAAGTGCTTAACATAGCATGCACTACATCAGAAATGATCAATAAACTGTAGCTACCCTTATGATTACTATGTCAAGATCAAGGAGTTTGGGGGTTAAACAAACAATCAAAATTTCCTTTAAACAAACCCTCAGGGGCATGAGACCTTGAAATAGGCTGGGCCTCAGAATAACCTGCAGCAGCACTATTCACAATAGCAAAAACATGGAACCAATTGTGCTGCCCATTGAAACTAAACTGGATAAAAAAATGTGGTACATGTACACAATGGAATATTACACAGCCATAAAGAAGGGCAAGCATATGAACTTCATAGCAACTTGGATGGATTTAGAGTCAATAATACTCAGTGATCTATCACAGAAACAAAGAACAGAGTACCACATGTTCTCACTCATAAGCAGACTCTGAACATTTACCATAATACTATAAGAAAGGGATTGGCAGTAGCAGGACACTGCAGGTGGGGGGAAAGAAATACAACATCAATAAGGGTACCTGATCTGAAACCAGGCAAAGCAGGGACCAAAGGGAGGCCCAAACTTTACCTGTACATGTCCATTTGTGTACCTAATCCTGAGTTGTACCCCACATCTTTAAAATAAAATATATAAAAATTTTATTAAAAAGAACATAGTGAGAGCTCAATGAATATGTTTTGATGAATATTGAAAACAACAAAAAAAAGAATAACCTGCAGCAAAATCAATGACAACTGGGTCTTGAGGCAAAGTAAGAAAAGAAAGTGCTAAGAGAACTTGACAAAGAAGCAAAGAAGGAAAACAGAATAAGAACAAAGAGGATGAAGCAAAACACGAAAGCTCTGACCCCAGAGACAGGCAAGTAGAATGGGGGCCGAGAACCAACCACAAGCTGCACACGCCCCACAAACAGCCATGATGTGATGGCATCAGAAGTGGAACAGGGCTCTTCTTCCTTCCTCCAGACGTGCGTCCAAAACATACAGCTAGTCCTACACACCCAACTAGCTGTCAGTCCTGGCCCTAAAACTGATAACCTCAGATATGTTCATTAACTTTAAGCCTCTGTGTTCTCATGTGTCCAATAGTGATCCTAAAAGATCTCACCTCCCAGATTATCAAACAATAAATGTAAAACATAAAACACTGTGTCCAGCACAAGTAAATGCTCAGTAAGGTTAGTCACCACAGCTAATCCTGCTACAAATACTACAAAAAGTACATTCAGTGTTGTATATAGTTTTATAACATAGGATACTGCCTAAATCAAAGTCACACATAAAGAATATTATATAGGCATTAAATTACGTATATGAAGAATTTAGGATAATAGTAAACATTTATGCTTAATGGTAGGTAAAAAAGAAGAATACAAAATAGTGTATGAAATAAGATCTCAAGAAAATATGAAAACGCACAGAAAAAATAGTAAAGTATGACATTACATTCAAAAGATTATCTTTATTTGAATATTTGTCTTTATTTTATATATATATATTTTGAGTCACATTATTCATTTATTAAGAATAAAAACAAGTAAAACATGATTGACAATCAACTTTACAAAGTCAACTGCAGTATTTGAAACAAAAACTCCACTACTTCGAATTATATTTTCTTCCCCTATGTGTCCCAAAGAGCTTTATTACATTGTTTTGGTTCTTCTTTAGTGTTTGCCGGTGTTATATCAAGTTATTACACTTTAAACTCCTTGAGAAGAGAGACTATATTCTTACTTTTTTAACTTTTTGCATAATTTTTAAAATTTTTTATTTTAAAGTTGTGGGGTACAATTCAGAATTAGATATACAAGTGATCATCATACAGGTAAAGTTTGGGCCTCCCTTTGGTCCCTTCATCATCTGGTTTGAGATCAGGTACCCTTATTGTTGTTATGGGCCTCCCTTCCTCCTCTGGCAGTGTCCCGCTACTGCCAATCACTTTCTTAGAGTATCATGGTAAATGTTCAGGGTTCACTTTTGAGTGAGAACATGTGGTACTCAGTTCTTTGTTTCTGTGATAGATCACTGAGTATGATAGACTCTAAATCCATCCCAGTTGCTGCAAAGTCCATAACATTGTTCTTTATGGCTGTATAATATCCCATTGTGTTTTTGTACCACATTTTTAAAAATCCAGTCCAGTTTCAATGGGCAGCATGATTGGTTCCATATTTTTGCTATAGTGAATATTGCTGCAATAAACATGCGTGTGCAGATATCTTTTTTGTAGAGTGATTTGAGTTCCTCTGGGTATACTCCCAGAAGGGGGATTGCTGGATCCTAAGGAAGGTCAATTTCTAGTTCTTTTAGGAATTGCCACACTCTTTTTCATAGAGGCTGAGTTCAGTTTGTATGCCAACCAACAGTGTAGCAGCATTCCTTCTTCTCCACATCCTCACCAGCATCTTTTGTTGTTTGTTTTATTAATGATGTCCATTCTTACTGGTGTTAGGTCATATCTCAATGTGGTTTTGACTTGCATTTCTCTGATGATTAGTGAGGCTGAGCATTTTTTCATGTGTCTGTTGGCTGCTCAGATGTTTTCTTTTAAGAAATGTCTATTCATGTCTTTTGCCCATTTTTTAATGGGGCTGGGTTTTTTGTTTTGTTTTTCCTTTTGGCACGTTTGAGTTCTTTGTAGATCCTGGATGTTAGGCCTTTGTCAGATATGCAGTTGACGAATATTTTTTCCCATTCTGTGGGATGTCTCTCTGCTCTCTCAATGGTTTCTTTAGCTTTGCAGAAGTTTGTCAGTTTGATGAGGTCCCACTTATCTATCTTATCTCTTATGGCATAGGCACTTGGAGTTTTGATCAGGATTGGTTGCCTATTCCAATCTCCACAAGGGTGTAACCTGTGTTTCTTATGATTCTTAACATTTGATGTTTTGCATTTAGGTCTTGGATCCATTTGGAGTTGATTTTTTTGCATGGTGATAGGTATGGGTCCTGTTTCATTCTTCTGCACATGGTCAGCCAGTTTTCCCAGCACCATCTACTGAATAGGTTCTCCTCAGTGTTTGTTGGGGAAGGCTTTATCAAAGATGAGTTGGTTGAGAAATTGAGGTTTTGCTTCTGGAATCTCTATCTTGTTCCATTGGTCTATATGCCTGTTCTTGTACCAATAGCAGGTTGTTTTGATTATTATAGCCTTATAATAAAGTTTAAAGTATAGAAGAGTGGCACTTCCCATTTTGTTTCTTTTGCTAAGGGTTGTTTTGGCTATTTATGTTTCCATATGAATTTTTGTATTGTTGTTTCCAGGTCTGAGAAGAATGATATTGGTAATTTAATGGGTATAGCATTGAATCTGCAGATTGCCTTTGGTAGGATGGACATCTTAACAATGTTGATTCTTCCAATCCATGAGCATGGAATATTTTTCCATTTGTTTGTGTCGTCTTTGGCTTTTTTGTGCAGTTTTTTTAGTTTTCATTGCAAAGGTCTTTCACTTCTCTGGTTAGAAAGATGCCAAAGTATTTCATTGTTTTGTGGCTATTGTGAATGGGATTGTGCTTTTTATTTGTTTCTCTGCCTATTTGTTGTTGGTGTATAAGAATGCAGCTGTCTTTTCACATTTATTTTGTACATTGAGACTTTTCCAGAGTCCTTTATCAGTGCGAGGAGGTTTTTTGGACAGATTCTCTTGGATTTTTGAAGTATAGAATCATATCATCAGCAAAGAGGGATAACTTGACTTCTTCTTTTCCTATCTGGATACCCCTGATTTCTTTCTCTTGTCTGATTGCCCTAGTTAGGACTTTGAACACTATGTTGAACAGGAGGGTGAGAGTGGGCAACCTTGTCTTGTTCCGGTTTTCAAGGGAAATACTTCAAATTTCTGTCCATTAGTAATATGTTGTCTGTGGGACTATCATAGATGAATCCTACTATTTTGAAGTATGTTCCTTCTATGCTAGGTGTTCAAGGGTTTTTATTAAGAAGAAATGCTGGATTTTATTGAAAGCTTTTTCTGCATTCTATGATATAATCAAGTGATTTTCATTTTTATGTATTGATGTATTTAATTACATTTATGGTATTGCAAATGATGAATCATCCCTGTATGCTGGGGGTGAAGCCTACTTGGTCATGGTGGATGATTTTTGAGATGTGTTATTGGATCTGATTTGCTAGAATATTGTTGAGTATTTTTGCATCTATGTTTATCAGGGATATTGGCCTGTAGTTCCCTTTCTTGGTTGGATCTAAGGTTTGTGTATTCGTGAGATGTTAGCTTCATAAGATAATTTGAGGAGCATTTCATCTTTCTTGATTGTCTGAAATACTTATCTTTATTTGAATCATTGCCTTTATTTTCTATATTCTTGAAATGCTTCTATGATTAGTATTATTTTTATACTGATTAAAAATTGAAATTATGGTAAAATAACAACAGCAATTTCTAGGAACTAACCATTATAAACATTGTAGAGAACACAGACCACTTTGAGATGTGTGTGTGTGTGTGTGTGTGTGTGTGTGTGTGTGTGTGTGAAAAAATTGGGAGGAACTGATTAATCAAGAGGTGCCATATGTGCTCTCTCTGTCAAACTTTAAAACCAAAGAAGAAGTCATGCAAGTGTAACACCAAGGTCACTTGGGCCACTCTGAAGAACCAAGACAAAATATCTACAACAATACGCTTTGATGAAACAAAAATTACTCACCATTATATTAAAAAGGCTTTAGGAAGAAAACTTTGCATCAAAATTAGATGTTTAGTAAGCATTTTTAAATACAAAAAAAAGAGTAAAGAGTATACACACAGAATTAATCTTAATTCTCCTTGGCACAGACTCATTTGGCCTGGCTGATATCTCTGCTCCAATCAGCATGATGAATGCAGAGAGACAGAGAAAAGAATTCAGACCATCCAGTCAGGGAAACAGATAAGAATGGGCTTCTCTTTCTGTATACCTAAGTCAGATGCTACTAGTTCCCAAACTAAAACTGCAATTTCAAACTAAGTTACAAATGAGTAGACTTGTAAACCCACACAACACACCTACCTTCCAGGAAGTTGCAAAGCAATGCCTGGCACACTCACGTAAATACTTAGATCATTTGGACTTGTGCTCTACTTCATCTGTCCCCAATTTTTTTGGCATCAGGGACCAGTTTCATGGAAGACAACTTTTTCACAGATGGGGATTGTTTGGGGAGGGTGGTGTGCAGTCTAATCTCACTGCTGATGTTAATTTGTATTCTCAACCACCCCAGCACTAGCACCACCACCTCAGCTCCACCTCAGATCAGTGGTAATGTGAGTGATAGGGAGCAGCTGTAAATACAGTGATGCTTTGCCCACCTCTCACTTGCCCCCTGCTCACCTCCTGCTGTGCTGCCCAGTTCCTAATAGGCCACAGACCAGTACTAGCCCATGGTCTGGGGTTTGGGGACCTCTGCTTTACTTGACACTAAGTCCTATATTTCTGGGCTGTAAATAAAACTATATTTGCTACAAAGAGTTGTTGTATTGACAAAGCAGTCGCTGGTAAACTGAAGATATTTCTTGGGCTGGAAGAAGTGGCTTAGCTGCTGCAATGAGACACGAGGAACAGGTGTCATTTGTATAGAAGATCCCTGGGTCCAGTGTACATTGTGCTGAGGGTTTAACCCAGTCACATGAGGTCTCTAAGAGATAAAAGCTGTCATCTAATTTTTACAGATGGAAAAACAGAAACTTCATGTGTTCATTCAATAACTGGGTACAATGATAGAAAACAGATTGTAAATGAGATTTGCTTCAGTGTAATCTCTTAACTGCAACACAAAAGGTTTCCAGATTTGTTCTGAAACATGGTTTTTATTTCAAAAAATAATAATAAACATTTTCCCACAAACTGACCAACATAGATACAGCATTTAAGCATAATTTCTCTAGATTTGAACTGACTGAGCAGTGTGGATATTCATTGAAAAGAACTAGTCTTGTTCTTTAGGACCAAGGCTGAAAACTTGTCCCATGAGGTATGAAAACTTGTCCCATGAGGCAGCCCCAACTGCTCCTTCTCTCCATGGGGCCAGGAGGGGTGAGCTTCTCCAACCATGGGGGCTTCCCGTTCCCTGGGCCATGCAGCAGAAGGTTTCCCTCACTGCCAACATGGAACTGTAAAAGATCATCTGAAAGGATGCATCAGAATGGCAGAAACTTTGTCATCAACAAACCTCCATCCAAAGAGTAGCATTTAGGAAACTGCACCCCAATTCAATATTCCCTGTCAGGATATCAGCTGTTTATTGAACAGTTACTGCATGCCAGGAACTGGATTAAACACTTGTTTTCAAGCATTATCTTATCTCAGTTTTCATTTGCCATAATCCCACAAGTTTCAGCACCTTTGGATGTGGAAATGAAAAATATCATAATGCTAAATATAAAACAGTGAATGGAGGCAGTACCTTTAATAAGAGAAACATCAAATTCAGCCTGATTATAATTGTGCCTTAATTTGCTCTTATTTTATAATAGGCTTTCAGTATGTCTAATTTAATCCAACACATATAATAAACAGTGCAGGTAATGAGCATCTCAGGGAATCAGTTGCTCTGCCGTGGTCAGGCAAGGAGGCAGGAGCCTGACCGCAGGTGGGTGGGGACAGATGTAGAATTCCTGAAGAGGAAGAATAAAAACGATGGATTTTAAACTTCTCTCTCCATTTAATTCTTATTTACTTATAGCCCACAGTGGTGGGCAAACATACTCTCTCTTTCTCCAAGACAATCTGCCTCACATTATTATAGTTTCACAATGAAAGGTTTAACCCATAGATGGAACATTCTACACAACTTTCTTAAAAATGCTCCAGAAGTGCTTACCCTATGTCAGGCACCGTGTCCAGGACTTAGCATGTATATTTACTGTTTATTTAATCCTCACAACAAAGCCATTTAACAAAGACTATTATTGTGGCTACTGTTACTTCCTGTGGTGGCTGCAACAAAATATCACAAACTATGAAGCTGGAACAGCAGGAATTAAATCTCTCACTCTTGTGGAAGACAGAAGTCTGAAATCCAGGAGTCAACAAGGCTGTGTTCCCTCTTAAGACTTTACGGAAAAACTCTTTCCTTCCTCTTCCATATTCTGCTGGTCGCTGGCATTCCTTGGTTTGTGGCCACATTATTCCAGTCACCGACTCCATGACACATGGCCTGCTCACTGGCCTTCCATGTGTCTTCACATGTACATCTTATAAGGGCCAGTTATTGGATTTATATCACATCGTAATCCACAATAAACTGTAATGGACTAATTACATCTGCAAATGCCTTATTTCAAATAAGGACATATTCTGAGGTTCCAAATAAAGATAAATTTGGGGGGGTGGCACTATTCACCCCATACAGCAGGTAAGAGAAAAACAATTCGTTTTCAACTTTGCATGTTTTTTCACTCGATTTTTGTAACAGCCCTCTAGGGAATATGTCATTTTTAGATATTATACTCCCATTTCTAGATATCATCACCCACCATTTGAGAGAATGGCAATGCAGTTCAAGATAGTTAACATGCCTGCCACTGAAACATGCTTATTCTCAGGCCAGTGCCTTTTCATATCTTACCTAACAGGGGGTTTCAAACCACAGTTACCTGTGACAGAGTTCCATCACTCACCTGTGACATCATGGCTGGATATGATATGGCCACCATAGGACTTTAGGTGCCCTTGGGAATGGGGATGATGCATGGTAGAGCAACACACTGGAAGGAGTTCAGGTTCCTGAAGACCTCGTGAGACAGAGTCACCTTGCAGGCCTGACTGCCTGCCTTTGGATTTATCCATTAGAGTGAAATCAGCTTTCGTTGTTGCACAAGCAAATGCTAATTGATCTCTTATAAATAAACCTATTCTGAACTAGTATATTTCCCTAAAACAAAAAGTTTGTGTGTTACATGCTTTGAATAAAAAACAAACAGGAATCAGTTTCTGCCCCTGAGTGGGACCAGACACTCCTCCATGAAGGCATATGTTATGAGGAATGATCTCATAAGTGCGTTATCCAATCACCTAATGGAGCCCTGGTGTTCATTGTTGGGTTTTCTGTGACAACCAACCCAATTGAATCCATCTTGAGACTGGAACCAATGGAATGTAAAAACAAAGATTTTTATCAAAAACAACTCCTTTATTGCTACCTCTGTAGAACAGAAGAAACACGATTGGGTCTATGGTAAAACTATCTTTCTGATACTTCATGCAACAAAACATGACCTTTGGGTCCACTCATATGGACAACCAGGTTGGGCCGGGTCTTATCTGGTCAGGCACCAAGAGCTGAAGTCTTCCAACCAAGGTCACAAATGACCACAACATGCCAACATTAATTCTGTCCAGCTGGGTAATATTGACAAATGTCTGCCAGCATCCTGATGTTCCACAGGGAGGTGTGAGGAGAGCATTCACTTCAACCCTCCTGACAGGCTGGAGATTCCTTTTTTCATGGTCCAGCAGGAATAAGCTGGAAGTGCTTTTGGAGAGAATAAAGCAGAAATTATGTCTTTACTAAAGATGAGTCACACACGGGATCCGTTATTTAAGATAGTGGAGGACTCTGAGAAACCACGGTGAAACCAACCCATGGATTAGTTCATAAAAAATATAGTCTGCATCTGTATGTTTCTTCTTTTTGTCTTTATTATTATTATTATTATTATTATTATTATTATGTTTTTGGTAGAAGGGTCTATTTTCATCATTTATCTAGTATAAGAATTCCCTGCAATCCACACAAGCAAAATGCATATGTTCAAATAAAAGATTGATTAGGTATCTACAGTGTACACCCGCTTCTCCTTGGCTGGCTTGTAAACACTCTCTGGGGGGCACCACTGGACCATGTGCCCACCATTGGCAACAGCAAGCCCACCTCTCAGCCCCAGTATATACCCCAGGCATCTCCATGGGCAAAGAGCTTTATCTAACACAAAAGGAGCTTCTATCAGAGAAACAGATGAGCTTGTTAATGAAGGGGATGAAAATTGGAGCTGTAATGAGCTACTGTATCATAAATGAGTGCAAATTACATTGTCAGTGCTATTTACAATTTCACACAGCACAGAGACTTGTAATTATGTCTATTCAATTATTCCATTCAGAGAAATTTTCAGAAAGAGCTTCTCACCATGGCCAAAATCCATTTGGAAGCTTCTGTTGTGCATGGAAGTTAGAACCAGCTCTGAAAGAATTCATCATCGCATATTCAGTTATAAAAATGTGGGTGAAGGGTCTAAAGTGCGTCTGTATCTGAAAAACAGAAGCTCGAAAGTTTAGAGACCATATATAATGACTATAAACTCTGAATAGCTAAGGTGTCAGGTCTCCCCAGAGGCAAAACCTTAGAAATATGCTATGACCACAAGTTTCTGCAAGGTTTAAAAATCCCCTTGAACATAGAATTTTTTTTTTACATAAAATCTGTAAACATATCAGTATATTCCTCTGGAAAGAACCATTTATTAAACATGACCACAAGTCTATAGTCTGTCTAAAATAATAAACAACAATTTATACTGTCAAATCCCTAATACACTCTTGGGTTTTCTTAAATGTATGAGCCTATTTTTAAATCTTTACTATATGTGCAAGGTTTTCTATTTTATGCTCATGGATTATTATATCAGTCTTTCATTTCACTTTGTTTCCTTTAAATTCAGAAAATCCCATAATTAAAGTCACCTTCATCAAACTGTCCGAAATGACTCCTGATTGAGTTTGGTTTCCTGAAGGATTTAAGCTAAATTGCTCAACAGACAAAATGAGCCTTGGTTTGTTCTAAAAGCTCAGTTTTGTTACTGTTCTAGTGGAAAATAAAAGCACTGACTGAAATAAGTAAAATCAGTTTTTATTGTACTAAAAATGAATATGAAGCTTCTGGCTACCATAACAAAGGTGAGAATCACACCCAAACCTATGAATTTCTAGGGCAATGTTGAACAACTCCAGATGACGCCAGACATTTTTTATGTGAAAACATGGATGCATACACCTGCCTTACAGAAACCCCAATTCTGTTCTGTCATCACAGCATCCGCACCTGGAAAGTCTTAGCAGAATCCTGACTGGTCATGGTGCCTTCATTGACGTGAATTGGACACAAGTTGTTTCGGTGAACCAGCTTACATCTTGCTGTGAAAGTTCATAGGAAAACATCCATACACCAAAATGTGTCCAAAAACTATCTTTACTCTTCAGCCACTTTGGAATTAAAATTTAGAATTATTTGCTTCTAAACCTTCCTCATAGAGACTTTTAACATGCAGTCAGATAGTAGGTATACACACCAACCACCAGGTCCAGTTCTGATTCGGAAGATAGCCAAGCCCCTCCAGACCTCCAGGCTTCATCCTGGCTTGTCCTGTACCTGCAGATCTTGCTCTGCTTTGCCTCCTTGGCATACCTCTCCTTGGAGGCCTACACCCCCGTGCCATCACCTAGGGGGAGACTTCCCTGGCCTTGCTGTCTCAGGTAGCTCCAGTACCCCATTCCAATCTCCTTCCATCAAATCACCTTATTATCGCCTCCATAATATTTTTTCACAATTTGAAGTCATGTGTTTATTTGTGATCTTGTGCATTGTCTAAATCCTCCATTGTGTGCAACCACCATCAAGGTAAGGACTTGACTGTCTTGGTCACCATGAAGCCCCCTGGGAGCACATCAGTGTCCAGCATGGGGAGGTCCTTATGGGTGAATGAGACACAAACCAATGAGTGGAGCCCCCATGTTGGGATCAAAGCAGACTCTCCTTCAACTGACCCCCTAGCATAATACACACCATAAAAGAATTCTAGGACATTTATCTTCAAGGAGTTAGAGCTTTGGCTGGAAGCAGGAGAGAACATGGGAACACCTTTGCTCTTTGATTTCCAACCAAGTACACTCTAAATATAGCAGCATCTTTAACCTAAAAGTAGGATTGGTGGGGAATCAAGGACTGACTGGGGTAAAAATGATGCACAGTTGTGTCTTCTTGCCTCCATTGATTATATCAGCCACATGGGAATATTTCTATGCATCACAGACAGAATGCAGGGCCAGCGACAATCTCAGTGTTCTGAAAAGAGCACCATGTTGCATTTTAACTCTCATAGCTGGTCTCACACATGTAAAATTTAGTAATACATGCATGCGTTAAAGGGGCATGGCTTGGGTTTTTACAATCCTCATTCACACCTGTACTGTCATCCTGAACAAGTGACATTGGTCCTTCAAAGACTCAACCAAGCCCACCTCCCAAATAATGTCCCTCTGAAAATGGCTCTTATTTCCCCCTCATGATGACAGAAAAATATGGTGGAAAAAGCCCCCAAATGTAGATAAGTCCTTAATCAAAAGTGTATGATGCCCTTTGATCAAGTTTCATAATGATGCCAGAATAGTCACACCTATTATCAGTAAGGTAGATGGTCTTTATGGGTCTCTAAAATGTTTCATTTTATAGGAATTAGAGGTGGGGGTAATGTGACAAGTCACCACAAGCCTCTCTACCATCATCGCATGGGGCCGCAGGTCAGCTGGAAACTTACATTCCCTCACAGGTGCACACAGATATAGTAACATGTGTGGAGATGGGACCCCATGAACCACTCCCTCACCTCTAAAGTGGCAGGTGTGCCCAGGCACCAAGCCTCAGGGTGCAGCACCCTGTGTCCTGGCAAAGCTGACCACAAACCTGGGGACCACACTGGGGGAAGCTGCCAGTGCACGTTTGCTGGTCTCCATCCCATCATCCTGGTGACCCTGGTCTGGCAGCACCAGCCATGCCATCCTCTCCTACCTGGGCTTCCCCTCCACCTGCTGCACTGAAGGCTGGCTGCCGCGGGTATGAATCATCACAGGACCACAATCCAGGGAGACTCCAAGACACCAAAGGCTCTGCAGTTAGAGAAGAGCCCTCACCTACTCTAAAAATATGAGAATGCCACTTTTCCTTTGCAGATATTTGCCAACTGTATGTCTGACAAAGGCCTGACACTGAGGATCTACAAGGAACTCAAACATGTCCAAAGGGGGGGGACATCCCCCATAAAGAGTAGGCAAAAGACATGAGTAGACACTTCTCAAAAGAAGACATACAAACAGCCAACAGACACATGAAAAATTGCTCAGCTTCACTAATCATCGGAGAAATGTAAATCAAAACCACATTGGGATACCACCTGACTCCAGTAAGAATGGCCATAATTAAAAAACAACAGATGCTGGTGAGAATGCAAAGAAAAGGGAATGCTTCTACACTGTTGGTGGGAGAGCAAACTAGTTCAATCTCTATGGAAAACAGAGTGGAAATTTCTAAAAGAACTAAAAATTGACCTTCCATATGACCCAGCAATCCCCTTTCTGGGAATCTACCAAGAAAACTCACATCATTCTACAAAAAAGATACCTGTTTATTGCATTATTATTCACAATAGCAAAAATATGGAACCAACCGTGCTGCCCATCAAAAATGGACTGGATTTTTTTTTAAAGTGGTACATATGCACGATGGATTATTATGCAGCCATAAAGAAGGACAAAATTATGGACTCCATAGCAACTTGAATGGATTTAGAGTCTATCATACTCAGTGATCTGTCACAGAAACAAAGAATTGAGTACCACATGTTCTCACTCATTAGTGGACCCTAAATATCTATCATAATACTACAAGAAAAGGATTGGCAGTAGCAGGACACTGCCAGGGAAGCAGGGGTGCATATAACATTAGTAAGGATGCTTGAGTCTAATCCAGGGAAAGTGAGGTTCGATGGGAGACCCAAACTTCACCTGTACGTAAACCATTTATATATTCAATCCTGACTTGTATCCCACATCTTTAAAATAAAACATAAAAATAAAGAAAAATAAAAAGCCACTTTTATATAAGATTAATTTGCACTTGATGCTTCAAACCTGGAAGGCTTGGCCAACCTGGGCTTGACTCAGCTGTGAAGGGCCAGGCTCTGGCTAGAGGCGGTCCCACTCTGACTGAGCCTCCACTCAGGCCCAAATGTTAATACTCAATAAGTGTGTACTGATCCAATGATCAAACCCCATACAGACCATGTTACGTGAAAACAGGCTGTGTGCTCTGTTTCAGTGAGCATAGGCCCTCCCTCAAATCAAAGCATGTGTGAGCACTGATTTATGCTTCAATATTTACACCTCTTAGAATTTTCTACCCTCTGTTTCTCTACTGAAGTGGGCTTTACCCTTGGCCCTGAGGTTCATGGCCTCGCTGGAGGTCTCGCTGAGCTGTGTTAAATCAGACACATCTGCAGCCACAGCAAGAAGAGATAAACCCTATCCTGATGATGTCTCACTGCAATTTGGTATAAAGTCAGACCAAGGGAAGATGTTGGAAAGTATATGTTACTTAAAACGACCAAAGTTAGAGGGTGTGTGTGTGTGTGTGTGTGTGTGTGTGTGTGTGTGAGTTTCTAAGAAGAAATGGGAGAAAGGCTAATGGGATTATTAGGTATCATCTAAGGGAAATATTAAACATCACCTATGCAAGAAGAGTGACCTACTCACATCAAGATGTCTTTTAAATACACTTCCAAAAGTTTTAAATTATGTTTAGGGCACAAATTTAGGTTCTTATCTTGTTAGACTTGAGAGTCAGACACCACTTTAGGAATTATGATCATCCCCATTGTACAGAGGAGGAAACCGTGGCACAGAAAGGCCAGGATATTGCCTGGATCACCAAGCTACTGAGTGAGCTGAAATTCAGACCAGGGAGGTTTGAGCTGGGCACAGACAGAGTCTTCCCTTGGTGTGACTTTATACCAAATTGTAGTGAAGCACCGTCAGGATAGGGTTTATCTCTTCTTGCTGTGGCTGCAGATGTGTCTGATTTAACACAGCTCAGCGAGACCTCCAGCGAGGCCATGAACCTCAGGGCCAAGAGCAAAGCTCACTTCAGTAGAGAACCAGAGGGTTGAAAATTCTAAGAGGTGTAAATATTGGAGCATAAATACAGTGCTTGTATGTGCTTCTGGGAGTCTCATTCACTATCCATTCATTGTTCCAGGTTCAGGGTCCATCTTGTTTATCTAGTTCCCAGGTAACCTTGATAAGCCACATTTCCTCTGAACCTCATTTGGCTCCTACATGTAGTGGATATGGAGTTAACTGATGTCAATGAGAAAGAAAACAGTAAAGGAGGTTACAAGTTGCAACATCTGGGCACTGCAGGTTAATCATTTAATCACGTCAGGCTGCGGGACAACGCCCCCTGTCCCTGACCACATCTGGCCAGTTTTGTGACCTGCGTCCTCCTCTGCCTGTGCCGAGCTCAAAATACCCATTTAGAGATGCTGCTCTCTTCATTATTCTCTCTTCACCAGTTGCACATCAGCACCTCACTCCATTGCCTCTTCCACCTGCAGTGACCCCTCTGAGGACCCATAGATACCCCATTCCCAAAGGGACCAATAGATCCCACCACACCCAGGAACCATCTGGCTCCAAACTGCAGTGGCAGACACAGTCTATATCACACAACCGAATCCTTCTGCCCTGTCTACAACTTTTATGTCCTATGTCTTATCTTCTCAGCCAGACTATGAGTTGCCCAGATGGTAACTAGTATGCTTTTTTTAAAAATTACATCCCCCAGTATCTAGTACACTCAACACAGAGGTGAATAAAAAGTAGATGCCATATCCTCTAGGCTGGGTGTTGATTAACTCAACTACATGCCCCAACCACCTGGACTGCAATTATTTGTCAAACATCCTAATGCTGGGATGCCTGGCACTTTTATGCTTTCCTTGGTAACTGCTATCAACTCACTGGCCCCTGGTTTCTTTATCTTTTTCTTTTTTTTTGAGAAAGCAGGATTTGTTGAGAGGACAGAAAAACTCCCACAGTGGGAGGAAACCCGAAGGGATTACCCTCTGTTTTCAATTATTTAGGTTTGTCACCAGGCTGGTTTGTCTTTCTTAACAAGGGGGCTGTGGGAATAATTCACTTTTATGCAGCAATTTACCTAATGTTGGGTGCTAGACAAAGTCACACACCCATATGAGTTCCTCACATTTTGTTAACTGGTGACAGGCCGCATTGAAAGCTACCCTTCAAGCTGGGCTCGGCGGCTCAACCTGTAATCCCAGTGCTTTGGGAGGCCGAGGTGAGTGGATTGCTTGAGCCCGTGGGTTCAAGACCCACCTGGACAACTTGGCGAGACCTTATCTCTACAATAAATCAAAAATTAGCCAGGTGTGGTAGCGCACGCCTGTAGTTCCAACTACTTGGAAGGCTGAGGCAGAAGGATTGCTGGAGCCCAGCAGGTCGAGGTTGCAGTGGCCGGGAGTGGCCACTGCACTCCAGTCTGAGTGACAGAGTAAGACTCCAACTCAAAAAGAAAGAAAGAAAGAAAGCTATCCTTCTTCATACATTAATAAGATTTATCTCCAGTGTGTTTGTATTCAGTCTGAAGAGGCTTATAGGTGAGAGAGGGAATAGACTATCGTTTTAATGAAGTTAAGATAGCAGGGGTAGATACATACACAGAAACATCAGAAGTAGTATTCCAATGTGAAATTGTGCTCCATCTCCCCAAACTGTGAGATATGTGGTGAAGATTCCAAGGTAGCCATTCAGTTGTGAGTGTAGCCATTGGAATCCTTTTTTTGCTTCCCAGACACTTATAATCCAATTTTCACCCACTGAGGTAAATAATGTTTCCACCAGCACTGTTGCAGCACATGAAGAATAGCAATCACATGTATTGATTTCCCTTCCTCACGCTTCAACTACTCAGAAGACTTGGGACAAACATCACTTACATTTTTCTTTGTCAGTGTCGTGCTTGTGATGGAGTGAATAATGAACAGTTCCTCAAAAATGGAAGACACTATGAAAGTCCAACTCTTCTAAAAATAATTAGTTAACATATCTGAGAAATGGTTAATAATGATAAGATTTAGAGGGACAAGAATTTTTAACTAAAAATTTTGTTTATCAGAAACTTTGTATTTATTGTATGGGAATTAAAAAGAAAGTTATCCATCCTAGAAAAGGAATTTTTTCAATTTGGAGCTTTTGGTTTTTTCTTTACTATCCATCAAAAAAGACTATCCATCAATTGTAAATTTGTGTTCACAGCAACTTTGTCTCAGTCAAAAATGATAATTAGTTCAGCTGTCTTCCAACAGGTACCACACCCACAGCATGGAAGACCACTCAGAAAATAGAAATGGAATATTGACATACATAACAGCATGGATGAATCGCCAGGGAGCTATACTGAGTGGAAGAAAATCCAGTTGCCAAAAGCCAGATTTGTGATTCCATATATGTAATGTTCATGAATAGAGAAAGAACTTTTATAAAGGGAGTAACTGGCAGGGATTAGGGACGAAGAGCATTATAAAGGAACACAAGAGGGAGGTGGCTTTGGTGATAACAGAGCAACGGAGGGCAACTTGTGGGTTGAAACTGTTCAGTACCCTGACTTGGTGGGGGATACAGGGACCTATACAGGTGAGAAAATTGATACAGCTTAGTACACATACACAAATGAGTGCTTGTACAACTGGTGAAATCTAAATAAGATCTGTGAATTATACTAATATCAGTGTACTGGTTGTGATTTTATGCTGTAGATTTACAAGCATTAACATTGTGGACATTTGGCAAATGGATCAAGAGATCTCTCTTCTTTATTTCTTGCAACTGCTTGTGAAAAAAACCCCTCCACCAAAAATGTAGACACCCCAAAATCAAACACAAAATAACCTCGTGTGCAACCATGAGGAAAGCATCAAACACACTTGAATGGAAAGGCATTTTATAAAATATCTGACTAGCATTCCTCAAAACGATTAAGATCCTCAAAACAAATTTAATAGTGGATAAACTTCAATACAAAGTGTGAGGAACTGTCGTAGCTGAGAAGAATCTCAAAAGACAGGAAGACTAAATGCATAGTGGTCTCCTGAATCCTGGGACAGAGAAAGGACATTGGATAAAAAACCAAGGACACCTAAACAAAGCATGGACTTTAGTTAATAATAGCATATTATTATTTGTTCATTAGTTGTAATAAATGTACCATCGACATGGAAGGTGTTAATAACAGGAGAAAACCAGGTGTGGGTTGTTTGAGAACTCTCTGTGCTATCTTGACAAACTTCTCTGTAAATTCCAAACTATTATTAAATACACGAATAATTGATTCTTTTAAATAATTTATTTATTTGGGGTACATGTCAAAGGACAGGGGCAGACTTTGCCCCCTCATGACACAGAATTTCTTTCTATCTCCCATGAACATCACCTGCAACCATGGCAGGTTTTGAAATCTCCTCCATGAAAATGGCAGTTTGCATCTTTAACATCAAAGCACCATCTGGGGCGCTTCTCAGAAAAGCCACCAGACAGAACAGTGGATTTGTGCTCCAGGACTGACAGCATAAATTCCTTCAAGATGGCCTGAGAAGTTGCTAAGGGATTATTGGTGTGAGGAATTTCGTAATGAAAAATTAACAGCTAAAACATTTACTTAAGCATGAAGGTGGTGTCATCTATTTACCTCACGGTGTTCTCAGCGTTTTGCCCTCTGGCACTGCAGTGACACTGGGGATGGGAATTACATTCTGTTTTCATACCTAAATAATGCAGGACATGGGAAGTGGAGAAAACAAAAAAGTAGTAAGACACATATTATATGATAGTAGTTACTGCCTGGCTGTCTTTAGTTCGTAGAACTTGGAACGTGATAGGGCATAACTTTAAATTCCCCAGGCTCACGACCTGAACCTGTCAGGACTGTGGTAAATGTGTGTCCTTGGAGGACACAGGTGACTACATTCAGATAGAATGAGGAAGCCTTTTGAAATTTACAGGGAAAACAGACTGAAATGAGGTTCATTTTTCAAGTCCCCCTTTCTTGATGTATTTGCTTGTGTACTTCCCAATAAAATAGGAGAGGATTGTTTTTAACACTCTATAAATCTTCTTTGGGGATCCATCAGCAAATAGAAAATATTAAAATGCAATAGTAAAGAAATATCCATAAGCAGTAGCCACATGTAATACTCTTTAATCCATCAACCACTAAAACTTTGTTCATATTTTTCATGACATGTTCTTAGAAGGAGAGCTGATCTGACAATAGCTAATTCTTAGTGGTCAGAAACAACAATCCCATGTTTGTTATTTCTGTCACCCCAAGTGAAGGAATCAGACTCTTTATTGTGAAAATGAATTGACTGAAGCCATTTTACCACCTTTACCTTTCTGTCTCCACTTCTAGGCCAAAATACGGAATCAATTTAATTCAAGAATTATCTGAGCTTCAGCCAGGACTTGAAGTTTAAAGGGTAAAGAAAGACTATAAAATAGAACAATACCCATTTCTTACTTTCAGAGTTTATTCTGGCTTGAAATAGAGACTAGCCCAAAGCAATTATATTTGATTTAGAACTCTCTTTTACTGAGTGCAGAAACATATGCCAGAAACAATAAGTACTGCATTTATCCTGTAGGAGTTTGGAATTAGCTTTAATCTTACAGCAAAATATTATTTGAGTTGGCATTTCACAAATCCTCTGGATTTAATCTGGTCAGGTGCAGTCCTGAAATATTGATAATAATATTAGTAATAAAGAAAAATAAGGATTACTAGGTATACCAGCATCTGACCTGCATTCTCCTAAATTAAGAAATAGAGCACATCATCTAGTAAACAAACCCTTGAACTCACATGGAAATGTGTCAGATGATTTTTTGGAATGTGATAAACCTAATAGAAGGAAATGAATTTCATTTGCAGCTTCTGTTGTCTGATATTTTATTTGCTTCTGACCTTGACTCCCAGAATAACCTGGAACATCACCAATTGTTTCTAAATATAAATACCTTCACTATTTTGGTTTATTTTTGCTTTGTATTTCTTTTGAGTTTTACATGGTGGCATGTGAGTCATTTTAGGTGCGATTTCTAGCAAAGTGTGATTTATCTGGAACGGAATGCTGGCTTTAACATCAGCAGAAAACCCTTTTGAATAGCTGCAAGTTAAGGCATTCCAAAATCCCCGGGAATAGAGAAACAATAGCCTCTTTTGGGGGAAAATGACAATGAGAGTCTGAGAGCCATGGCTTAATAACTTGAATATGTGTCTATAAAGTCACACCCAGCTATTTTAAAAATGTGATTCTAGGCTGGGCATGGTGGATTACGCCTATAGTCCCAGCACTTTGGGAGGCCAAAACAGGAGGATTGCCTAAACCCAGGAGTTCAAGACCAACCTGGGAAATATAGCAAGACTTTTCATCTTCACAAAAAAATTTTAAAATCAGCCAAATGTGGTGGGGTGCATCTGTACTCCCTGCTACTCTGGAGGCTGAGGAGGGAGGATTGTTTGAGTCTAGGACTTCAAGGCTGCAGTGAGCTATGATCATGCCACTCACTGCACTCCAGTCTGGGCAACAGAGTGAATACCCCGACTCAAAAAATAAATAAAATAATAAAATTAAATTAAATGTGATCTATGCACACTCCTATTAATTTTGTTTTACAAACAAAAAGATGTAACTTAATTCTTTATTGACAGTTTTAATGTTCTTATTTGCTAATTGCAACAGCCTATTTGCTAGTTATTTATTATCAGCAAATATAATATACTTAGCAAATAATAATCACAACAGCTTTTTGCTAATTATAACAGCTGAGTCCATTTCTGGTTAGTTAGTTTGATTGGTTAATATCATCCCTGGTCTTGTGGACTTAGTTCTTCGAATGTCTAATAATTTTTTTATTGCATATCGAACATTGTAATTTTATCTTGTTCTCTGCTGGACGTTTTTGTAATCTTAGAACTACTCTTGAATATTATTCTGGGATTCAGTGAAGTTACTTAGAAGCAGTTTGATCCTCTTAGATTCTGCTTTTAAGATTTGTTAGACTAAATAGAACAGCGTTCAGTTTAATGATTTCCTACTACCAAGTTTCCTTTTGAGTACTTCATCCAGTGCCTCAAGGAACTTGAGGTTTGCTGATGTGGCTGATAAAAAATAGGCATTATTCTGAGTATTCTGTGTGTCACAGGCCCTGGGATTCTAATTCTCTCTGACGATTCTTTTTCAGGTCTCAGGTAGTTTTCCCTTACACACGTGTTAGTAATCAACTGAACACGCAAGAGGTTCCTCAGCACATCTTTGGATCTCTGCCCCTGTATGGTACTATTTGATCTGGGTTTTTGTTTTTGTTTTTGTTTTCCCACCAGGCTATGGTTGCTTTTGTCTTTCATAGCTGTTAGCTCCATCTTCAAAGCACAGGGAGCCTGCCAGGACTCCGGCATGTGCCCACCCGGAACCACAATCTGGAAACTCAAGGCAGTAAGATTAAGCATTTCTAGGTCTCACTTCATTTGTTCCCCCATCTTTCTGTCCTCTGCTGATTATTGTTAGTGTCTTACAAGGTGTTGTTTCACATATTTTTATTTGTTTTCATTGTTGTTTCAAAAAAGAAGGCTAAAATGGGATTCCATTTTTGTTTAGAAGCAAAATGTTCACCGCAGATATATGTCAAGTCCCTTCATTTGCTTCAGCAGAGATTTTGCTGCTAAAGAATATTAAACGAAACACGCCTACTGAGGACCAATTTAATATATGCACTTATGTGAAACTCAGTCACTCCAAGATATTGAAAATTCAACAACCAAAATTGAAATGTGGTTTTGGTTTCATTATAAACATCACCAAACTGGCAAGGATTGTTAACAACTAACAGCCTGTAGCTGCCTGCATTCTTAATCAGAATTGATGATGAACTGTTTACAAACACTCTATTCTAATGAATAGTTTCTCCATATGGAAGTAAAGACTGCCTCAAAATACAAGCAAAGTATAACAGCTCTATAATCAATAACAATAATTGTAAAAAAGAGAGAACATTTCCAGTACTGTATATAAATATGTGCTAATCACCAATAATAAGAGCTTAAAAAGTACAATTTTACCTAATTTAATCATTCTCATTGGCTGGGCTCAGTGGCTCAGCCTGTAATCCCAGCATTTTGGGAGACCAAGGTGAATGGATTGTCTGAGCCTGTGGGTCCGAGACCAGCCTGGGCAACCTGGCAATACCTCATCTCTACAATAAATCAAAAATTAGCTGGGTGTGGCAGAGCATGCCTATAGTTCTGGCTATTTGGAAGGCTGAGGGGGAAGAATCGCCCAAGCCCAGCAGATCAATACTGGGGTAGCCATGAGTGTGCCACTGCAATCCAGCTTGGGCGACAGAGTGAGACTCCTACTCAAAAAATAAAAATAAAAAAATCATTTGCATCAGCTTTAAGAAGTGGATCCTATCACTATTCCTACTGATAGATGACCAATCTGGAGTTGAAAAAACGCTAAGTAACTATCCATGGTCACTCAGGTATCAAGTAGTATCAAGTAGTAAAGGTGGAATTTGAACTGAGTCCATGTAAGCAATTTCCACTCCATTCTGCCTCCCTGTGCAAACAGAACCTTTATTCCATAAAAATGCATTGTACCCAGCTTTTCAACACATGTATTATTCTTTGTAAAAGGACAAAAGTACTCTTACCAGTTTCTTAATCACTCTTAAAGTTGCCTATAGAAATCTGTGCTAAGGAGGTACACATGAGCAATGGAAATCTTGCCAAAATCAATATTTACTATAGATTATGTGACATATACATTGTATAGTTTATTAGGATAAAATGTGAGCTGTCATAATGCTCATACTATGGGGAAATTATTATGTCCAATAGGCTCAGTAAATATTTACTAGGACAACTTACCCAGAGCTGTGTCCAATATTATATCCTGACTATTGTATTTGTCAAGATTCTCCAGAGAAGGAGAACCAGTAGGCTATATATATGAATATTTAAGAGGAGATTTATTATGGGAGTTGGTTCACATGATTTTGGAGGCCAACAAGCCTCATCATGTGCGTCTGCAAGCTGGAACCAGGAAAGCTAGTAGTGTAATTTAGTCTGAGACTGAAGTCCAGAGAACGGGGTGGGGGAGAGGAGATTGGGAAGGCTGCTATTAATAAGTCTCAGTATCCAAGGACCAAAAACCAGGAACTCCAATGGACAAGGGCAGGAGAAGATAGATGTTCCAGCTCAAGAAGAGAGACAGAGAGAGAACTGAACTTTTCTCCACTGTTTTGCTCTACTTGGGCCCTCAAAGGATATTTACACAGGCTACTGATTCAAATGTTAATCTCTTCCAGAAACACCCCCAGAAATAATGTTCTACCAGCCATCTGGGCAGCCCTTAACCCAATCAAGTTGACACATAATATTAATCAATGCAGCTATCATCCTTAATTTTTTTTTTTTTTTAGTTCATACCTGGCAATTTACTGCGTCTTCTAAAAGTGTGTCGTCCTCTTTCTTTATGTTGGAATGGGTTTATACTAGTCTGATGCACTGTATGTAATCTAAATAGAAATAATTATTCAAGACCATATCTCTTTGATTCTAATTTTTTCTAAAGAAAAAGCAACACTTTTCAAGAAAGATGTTGTCGTTCACTATTGTCAGTTTACATAGCTGCAGGTAATATTTGAATTCACTTCAGGACTGGAACACTTATACATTTATTTACAAACTTCTCCACGGGATAAAATTTCTCAGCGGTATTGTGCAATGATCCCTGCTTAGAATCTATCAAGCATGTTTATGAACCTATCCAGCCTCCCAGGGGACGTCGCTCTGAGGCAGACACAGCTTCAACACGTTTCTAAACACATGCATGTTTTAAAATAGGTTTTGCCATGAAAGATTTGGGTGTACTCATGAGAAAATGACTCCGAAGTGCTTGCAAAACATCAATGTAGAAAAGTTGAGAAAGCAGTTGGATTAATGAGTCTATTCCTTTAATTAACTCATTAAGTCGGCAAGTATTTACTAAGCACATGCTCTATTCCTGGTGCTATTCTGGGCACCTTTTCTGCTCTGAACTCCCATCCCCATACCCAGAGCATACACACACACAAACATACACACTAACATATGCAAACTGTCACACACAACTGTCATACATATACACTTCAATGGATTTAAAAGTATTCAAGATCTACTGAAGTTTTAGATAGCTTCATTTATCAGAAAGTTCCTCACAGTTTATAAAAATCTACGTTCTTGATTAATTCACTCTTGTAATATTTCTGATTCTTTTTAATGTGTATGCAGTTTCTTTGTCCCTTCTGTGTCTGCCTTGGCAGATCCTAATACATTTACAGGTAGAGAAAAGCAGATGCAAATTGAAGACAATCAGCCATCTGCAAACATTGGCTGAGAGGACACTGTGTGCCTGGCATTCTGGTAGGTCCTGGGAGATACAATGGCTCTTTTGTAGACTCCCCAGGGGATTAGAATTTGCCAGAAAAATTCCACAGTGACTCTTGACCCAGATGCAACTCCAAAAATGTAAGAGAAAACAGGCCCAAATAAAAGTGAATTAATTCTACGTATTACGACGGAATTGTGGCTATATTAGGAACAAGTGATTCTGTAAGAATGCTATTAAATCACAGCATGTATTTAGCACTAATACTAGCTAATGGATACTTATTAGTACTTCTGGAGTACCAGTGCTAGGGTATTCATAACACTGGTTCTATCTAGTAGCAACCTGGCCTTGTGCTAGACACACTATTTTCATTATCTTATTTCACCCTCACAGGAGACAGGAGGGGTGGCTATTTACACATTAGGATAATAGTAACATTCAGGGAGGTGAAGTCCCCTAGGGCAGGCTCCTGGACCCAGGAATCTTTACGCATCTGTAGCACATGGGGCAAGGCTTTGTGTTTCTCAATATCTAATTGTTGTCTAAAAATAAGGAATGAACACACACATTATTTTTACTAAAATCTAGGAGGGGCAAAACGCTTTTGTGTGTACATCTTTATTCTTTTTTAGATTTATATCTATTTTGCTTGAGAAAAGTCAGCCAGATTCATGGTATGGTGTGACCCAGGAAATCATGGTCCCACTTTTCTAAAGGAATTATCCTCGACTCAACAAAAGGAACTTCCAGATAAGTCTTTTACTGATTCTGTGATCAGGCTAAAGTTGCAACATTTATCGAAAAAACCATTGTTCCTTATCCACATTTAAAAAAAATAGGTAAGGAGACCGCGGGAGGGGAGATTCTGACCCCACTCACCCAGGTATTACTGTGACTTGAATTCCACAAGGGTGAAAATGTGAATCTATCTTGACCTTGGGAAGCTGCTGGGCCAAAGAGATTGAATGTGTCTCTTCCCAGTTCCCATGGGTGAGTGGGCCCTGTGCAGAGAAATCTCACAGAAGCTGAGACAATGACGCATCTTCTGTACACCTTGCTGTGTAGAAAGATACAAGCAGGTGGGCTAGACAGAAAACCAGAAAGTTCTGTTAGGATGTCTGGCATTTCCCCCTTGCCTTCTGATAGCTAAGGTGGATAATTGCAGGAGTCTTCTGTCAATTCATTTTGCTGGGTAGGTTGCTGACCAGAGCCTTCGGGCTCAAATACATTGTCCAGATCACTTTTGTAGGGTCCCAGAATAAGATACTGGGAGTCTTCAGGAACTGAGAAAAGCAGGAAGAAAATCACAAACTAGATGAAGCTTGACTTTCTTTTCTGTAAGAAGTTGGAGTCTGAGAGATACATTTTAAGAGGCCAGCCTTTTGTTTTGAAAGCTACATTCAGCAACAGCAAACTTCTTAGGAGTTCTGAAATTTTTCATGTTAACATGTGTGATCTATCCACAGTTGTAGTTTATTAGTCTAACAATTAAGAAAAACGACTTAGTTTTAAATTACTTCTATTGGGTAGAATAAAATATAACAAACAGTACGATTTATAATCTCTGTTTCTGGATAAAAATAGATTAAAATATTAAGCTTTGGTGGCAAAGCCAGCATTATACATAATCTCTATGTGTCCCTTTGGGTTAAATTGATTTTTGGAAGGAACAATAAATTCAGATTGATTCCTAAATTCCGGAATGAACACGAGTAGAATCTTTCAGAAAGCTTATCTCCAATATGCCACTAGTTAATGATTTTTCTTTCATCATCTGGTAAAAATTGTGGTTTTTAAAGTATCTCTTATTTTTTTTCATTTATAACTTCCAAGGCATGTTAATCTAACTTGTACTGTGTTTTATTTAGTTAGATGTTGGTTAAGTTAAAATTTTTACCCACAGCAATAGTAAAACATGGATATAATGAATATGAAGCAAATTCAAGACTATATATTTCCAACAGATCAGTTGGGGGAAGGATTCCTGCTACACACATAATAGAAATATGTACGTTTCAATCTGTAAAGGTCTTTTATTATCAAGACTGGTCTTGTTCCCAACCCCAGGCCAATAATATCCCAATACTTTCTTAAATAAAACCATAAATTTCCCCCCGAAAACAAAAGAAATATATATTCACAATAAAAAATCTGAAGGGAATAATTTGCAACTTACCAATCCTACCACTCACCGTGGGTAACTATTTTAGTGTATGCTGTTTGTCTTTTTTTTTTTCTTTTCTTCTCATGAGGAAAAGGAAGCACACTGTACTCTATATTCTGATGAAGATGTAGAGAAACTCAATCACTGGCTCACTCATAAATCAGCCAATGGGAATGTAAAATGGAACAGACACTTTGGAAATAGCTTGGCCGTTCATTTTAAAACTAAAAGTAAACTTGCCATATGATCCAGCAGTGGCATTCTGGAGTATTTATTATGAAGAAATGCAAACTAATTTATATGCAGAAACTTAAACACTAATGTTCATAGCAGCTTTATTCATAATAGCTGCAGACTGAAAGCTACCCAGATGTCCTTTAATGGGTAAGTGCTTAAACAAACTGTAGTAGAGCCATACTGTAGAACACAATTCAGAAATAAAAAGGATTGAATTACTGACACACTCAACAACTTGGAAGAACATCAAGGAAATTATTCTGAGTGGAAGAGCCAACCTCAAAGCATGCCTACTGCGTGACTCCATTTATATAATATTTGTGAAATAACATAATGATAAACCCGAGAACAGATTATTGTTCACCAGGGATTAGGGTCAGAGGGTTAAGAAGGGAAGGGTCTAAGATTTGATAGGAGTCTTGTGGCAAAATACAGGTATGCATTGTGATAGAACACGGAGGTGTCCATACAAAAGCATACATGTGATAAAATTTCAGGCACATGCACATGCATATGGACATACAAGCTCATGTATAATTGTGAAATTTGAATAAACTGTGAATTAGACCAAAGTCAACTTCTTGATTTTGATGCTGCATTATAGTTATACAGATCCTAGCAGAGGGACAGGTTAGATGAAGGTTGTATGAGAGAGAGAGAGAGAGAGAGAGAGAGAGAGACAGAGTGAGAGGGAAACTGTCTGCAAGTCTATAATTATTTTTAAAACGTTTTTTAAAGAAAAAGGAAGTATCCTTGCTCCAGCAAAAAATGACATATAGCCTATGTCATTTATGTTTTCTAAAACTATTATACTGTTCTAGTACAATTGGAGGTTAAAGTACCAATCAATATGATGTATGAAGAACAACCCTTATTTTATTCAAAAATATATTAAAGTTGCTATAGATTTTTAAAGTGTTCTGTGCATGTTGCTCTGGAATCCAATTTAATTTTTAACTGTATACAATTGCCATTTCTCCATGGCATTAAGTACATTTTTCAGCATTGTCTTTTAGCATTTCCTTATATTTGCAAGTTTGACTAGACTGTTTTTAGCTACTTCATTTTTATTGGACATTTAAATTTTTTTCACACATTCACTACTATTACTACTATGATACGCATCCTTTTGGATATACCATGAATGATCACTTTTCTTATTATTTCCAGGATAATTTCCTAGATGCAGAATTCCTGGCTCAAAGGTTTTAGGAAATGTTTAAGACTTATAACGGATATCTACCATTTCTTCATCTCAGGAGACTGGGCACTTTCCCCTTCAAGAAACATTTGTGAGAAATTGTGGCTGACTCATCTCCTTCCCCCACAAACTCACCTGGGCAGAAATGGATTTCCCCAGCTGCCTCCCTAGTTGCAGACTAGCACACGGTGAAAAGCCACAGGCTGGAAACCCCAAATCTGGCTCAAGGCTGAAGACCCATGAGAAGCCACTAGTGAGCACTGACTACAAATCAGCTCACCCTCACTGCAGCAGGGAGTTCCGCTGAGACACCCTGAGCACCAGGAGGGCTAGAAAACAGGAAGGAATACCATCCGCTTTCTTTCATCCCAGCAGAGTTCTCTCCTCTCAAGTCCACTTGAGTTCACCGTCATGCAACATCAATGAATAGTTCCAAGATGATGAGTAGTCTGTCACCACTAGGAAAACAATTTTGAGGAAGACCAGTTTTTAAAAAGTTGGACAATTATAAATTTTCACAAAAGAAAACAACAAAAAAATAAGTGTTAAATTATAGCTTCAATATTCACAATAGCAGGAACATGAAACTAACCCCACTGCCCATCAAAAGTGGACTGGGGCCGGGCTCGGTGGCTCAGCCTGTAATCCCGCGCCTTTGGGAGGCTGAGGTGAGTGGATTGCCTGAGCCCGCGGGTTCGAGACCCACCTGGGCAGCGAGACCTCATCTCTACAATAAATCAAAAAATCAGCCAGGCATGGTAGCGCATGCCTGTAATTCCGGCTGCTGCTTGGAAGCCTGAGGCAGAAGGATCGCCGGAGCCCAGCAGGTCGAGGCTGCAGTGGCCGGAAGTGGCCACTGCACTCCAGTCTGGGCGACAGAGTGAGAATCCAACTCAAAAAAAAAGTGGACTGTAAAGAAAATGTGATACATGTACTTGATGGAGTATTATGCAGCCATAAAGAAAAACAAAATCGGATATTGCAACAAAATGCATGGAGTTGGAGACTATCATACTTAGTGATCTATCACAGAAACAAAGAACTGTAAATAGCAAATGTAATCACTCATAAGTGGGCCCTGAACACTAGTCACATTAGCACAATGGAGGGAGTGGCAGTCATTGGCACTGCTGGGGGAGGAAGGGGAACAGAGGAGGCAAATAACAACACAAAGGGTGCCTGGTCCTAAACCAGGGTAAGTGAGGGCCAGTTGGAGGCCCAAACTTCACATGCATGGAGCCCACCTGTGTAGTCAACCCTTACTTATACCTCACATCTCTATAGTAAAATAAAATAAAACAAAGTTGAAAGCCATGATGGGTTTGGAGCCAGAAAGAACCAAGTCACCATAAAGACTTTGAATTGTATCTTACATTCAAATAGTAGTCATTGATGCCAGGTAGGAGCGGGAGACATAATCTCCTGTCCTGTGGGTTTCTGACTTATCTTCTACTCATGGTCAACTGAACTCTGGTTGCAAAGAAAGAATTGAATCCATAAGCAAACAGAATCAACAATTAGTAGGTGATGGGACTGGAGATTTAAACTACAAGTAAGATTACTTCAAGAATTCTTATTTTCCTGAGCAGTATCACTGACCCAAGGCCAGTGTGATCATGGGGAGAAGGGCCAGGGAACGCACGAATGTTTGACTTGACCCCTGGAGTTCAAACTCCCTTTTCATGTCCATGGCCAAGAGCGAATTCAGGACTCTGCAAGTCACATTCAGGGTTCGTCTCCTTACAAATGATTCTGGTGGGAGCAAGAAGCACTCACACTAGATTGGACCAGACTTCTGCTGTCTTCCTCTAGTTTTAGGAAAATAAATAAAAGTGAAAATGGCAGGTAAGCGATGTATTCCCAACAGAATGCATTTTTAAAAGATGATTTATGAAGATACAGTTCACAAAAGATGATTCTGAGGAATCATCCCAGGCAGAGTGGGTGCGTTTTGCCTCAAGGCGCATACAGTCTCATGCAAGTTTGCTCCAGTTTGGTTCAGCATTTCCTGTTTGTCTCCAACCTGTGGCCTCTGCTGGCTGAGAACTTGTTCTCGTGGCAGCTGCTCCTAGGTCTTTATTTCCAAGTTTGTAGTTTTTGATTGCTTTGATCAACATGCTACATTTTAATGCCTTGCTCATGCTATATGCATTGCATCTGTATCTTTACTTTAAAGGGAATGTGTGTTTTCTGTTTAATAAAGTGGTGATCTAGGGAAAAAAGAAATGGTGCGCTACTTTCTAAATTAAAGAAACAGTCTATGGTTGTGAGTTAGGGTCATTTCCTGCCACTCATTATATTTGAGAGGTGTGCTTGCACTCTGGATGTACACAGCTGGGCAAATGAGAACTGAATTTTCAGAAACGCCTGCACCTGTGGGATCTGCAGCATAGCAGAAATGCCCATGGGTTCATTTCTCTTCCACCTGGTGCTTAATGACCACTTTCCCCCAAATCCAGCTACACTTTATGCTTCTAGAGAGGTTGGCAAATAGTTTCTGTCTGCCCTATTAATTTTGATAGATAGATAGATATATCTACAGAGAATGGATTCCAAAACTGTGTACAGTCTCTATGTGAATATCCGATGAGTAACAGATTAGTAAAGCATGCTATGGACATGCAATAGAAAATGACACCTAACATGCCTGGAAGGAAGGGGGATGCAAGCTATCCAAGGTTCAGTGGATGGAATCTTAGTGCCCAAATCAATGTCTGAACATTGCCACTGATACACTGGGTCAGTCAGGCCATTTTTAAAAATACTGGAGCATACAGTTAGGGAGTTAGGGGTGCTTAAAAAATTGCTATTCAGAATTTATTTACTCACTCATTTGTTTATCCACTCAGTGCATATTTTATAATGCAATTTGTGGTCCTAGCACTATCCTTGGGCATCAGTCTACAGAAGTCAGTGAGAGAGGCCCAATTCTCTACTCTTGGAGAACTCACACCTAGGAAGAATGTGTCAGTTTCCTATTCTTGCTGTAACGAATTGCCATAAACATAGTAGCTTACAACAACAAATTTATAATCTTACAGATCTGGACCTCAGATGCCTGAAATGGGTCACACAGGACTAAATTCACAGTGTTGACAGAGTGTGTTCCTCCTAAAGGTTCGAGATGAGAATCTGCTTCTTTGCCTTTTCCAGCCGCTAGAGACACTTGCATGCCTTGGCTCCCGGCATCATCATCCTGACTTCTGCTTTCATTATCACATCTGTTTCTCCAGTTCTGACCAGCCCCTTTCTTATAAGAACGCCTGTGATTATATTGGACCCACCTGGATGCTTCAGAATAACTTCTCCATTTCAAGATCCTTAATTTAATCACATCTGCAAAGTTTTTTTCATGTAAGATCCCTTTTTTGTTGTTTTTGTTTTGAGTTTTTCATTATTTTAAGTTAAGTAAATAATTCAAAACTGATTTTCTATAAGCATAGCTTTAAAATTAGATAAATTGAAGAACTAAAATAGACAAAATAGATGGCAATTCAATGACTTTCCTTATAGTATTTCTTTTTAAAAACTTTCTGACATTTCTCACTCTTTCTGACCATTGGTTATTCACAATTGTAAGGTCACATTTTCACAAGTTTCAGAGATTAGGATGTGGACATCCTTGTGACATCCAAATAGTGGACATATATTATTTGTTAGTCTGTCTATTCTACCTATCAGAGGGGATGCCACACATCAATTACAACTATGGGATGTCCAAAAAAAGAGAAATTTCTGGGGTGATTTAAAGCAACACTAATGTTTATGCCAAAGTCTTTTCTTACAACCTGGATTTTGTTTTAATCTGATAAATTAAGCCTACTTACTTTCTAGTCTACAGCTTAAGCTGATTTTTATATGAATACAATCTATTCCTCACCATTTTTGTTGAATTTATGATGCATTTTTATTCTAGGTATTAGATATGTAAAAGTGCTGATAAACTTCATTAGGGAATTTTTAATGAACAGCTAATGGCTACAATTTGGCTGTTTATGACTAGGGAGATATAATGCACTCCATGCAATTGATGAAACTAATAACATATTGACATAGTAAATCAAAGGGAAATTTCTGAAGATAGTCACCAGAGAGCTGAAAGAGAAAATGTCCTCTCTGGTTTGTGTGTGGGAGAGGCCCATGGTAAGACTGTATTTCCTCAAGGCAAGGGGACATGGAGAAAATGCCTGGGAGCCAACCTATGGCACAATGGTTAGAGCCCACCCTCTGAGGCCAGCGGTTCTGGGTTCAAATCCTGCCTCTATCATATTCTACCTATAAGATGGGGACAAGCTACTTAGCTCCTCATTGGTAAGATGGCATCCTGACAGCAACAACTGGTTCAGAGTTTCTCGCCGTTAAAAAAGGAGTGGCACATAAGCTATGCTAAGCATTGGCATTGGCATTGGCTTCATGATTATCTTGGAAAATGCCAAGTGAAAAAAGTTAGTTGACGCCAACCTCTCCTTGTACATGAAAAACATCATGGCATATCTTTACAGTGACAGGGATATCTGGGTCTTTAAACCTTTTCCCTTTGCTGTGTTTGGGTATCCCTGACTTAGATGGGATATGCTGTCTCACATTAGAGGCCATTGTTCTCCCAGCTCCTCTCATACCAAGACACAGGTATGGACTCCATGTTGGATGTACCTGCGTGAGCTTTTTGCTGGAAGCTGGTGACCTCATGAAGGGACTGCACGATAGCAGTGGGGCTGACACACCCAAGGGGCAGATATGGAAGTGGCAATTGTTCCAGAAACAGCATCAGGTTGGGGATGTCTGCAATGCAAGCCCTGGTCACCAACCTGACTTTGCCCCTTATGTGTTATGAGAAACTGGGAAAGTTACCTAACCTCTCTGTGCCTCAGTTTCTTAAAACTCCTGAGAGAATGAAGCTAATAACAGTAGCTATCCCATGGTCTATTGTGAAGATTAAATAACTCCTGAGTACCTAGTTTCTGAAACACAATGAATGTTGTATAAAGGTACATTATTATTATAATGGAAAGAATACCCGAGATTTAAAAGAAAGATTAAGAAGATAATTTTCTCACCTTGAATCTGGAGATTCTTTCAGAGAATCCCAAAGCAAGTTGGGATAAATGAGTCCTTTGGAAGTTATTTCATTATGTAGGATAACAGCTGTAGTTCCCGCACTCCCAAATCCATTCTCTTTGGGATCCTTCTTGGTGCGCTCTTCAAAGACCTGAGATTTCTTGCTATATGTGTAATCCTAGAAACCTGAAATAGGCATTGGCAGAGTCTCATCCAACTAGAATCTTCTAGAATCCAGGTAGGAATATTAAAATTGACTGTCACAACACAGATCGGAGATGACAAACAAGATTAAATACTCATATTCTCCTGCATTTAGTAAATAGAAGAAGATAAGATTAGGAGTCAGGGATTATTTAAGCTTGTTCACAGGAAACCAAATACACTGCATTGTCTTTGGTCCTTCTTGAAAAATCATACTTTTTAGATTAAAAACTTTCTATTAAAAACATGTATGTGTGTGCATGTCTTAACTACTAACAGCTACTGTTGACCAGAAACTTTACCAATAACATAAACAATAAATTAACATATTTTATGTACTGTATACTTATAATAAAGGAAGGTAGAAAAAAGTGTCATTCAAAAGTCATAAGGAAGAGAAACATATTTACTATCTATTGAGTGAAAGTGAATCATCATAAAGGTTTTCATCGTCTTCACATTGAGTAGGCTAAGGAGGAAGAGGAGGGGTGGGTCTTGCTGTCTCAGGGGTAACAGAAGTGGAACCAAACTTTCATATAAGGGACCCATGTAGATCAAATCGTGTTGCTCAAGGGTTAACTGTATAAGCATCTTCTTACTTTAGAAAGACATATGTCCTGTATAAAATCATAGAGGCTCAGTCTAGAAAGAGCATTTTCAAATATTATGGCTTATATGCATGTGAGAGAAAGAATGTATCAACTTTAGTGAAACTATCAGAAGCCTCTGTGAAATATATAAAGGTAAGTAGTGAATCTGTTCAACTAAGCATAAACTGAGCAATATTGTACCCTCAGTCCACAGATAAACAGAACAGAATTCCTGATTGAAGGTTAATGAATATGCTTCAAAGCATGAAAGCCAGCATCACTAGGCAAGGTGACCTGTAATCCCTGCACTTTGGGAGGTGGAGGCAAGAGGCTTGCCTGAGCCCAGGGGTTCGAGACCAACCTGGCAATAGAGCGAGACCTCAGCCCTACAACAAAAAATTAGCCAGGCATGGTGGTGCATGCCTGTAGTTCCAGCTAAGAAGGAAGCTGAGGTGGGAGGTTTGCCTGAGCCCAGCAAGTCGAGGCTACAGTGACCATGAGCATGCCACTGCACTCCAGCCTGGGCAACAGTGTGAGACTCAAACTCAAAAAAAGAAAAAATGAAAGTCGGTATCAGGTATATCCCAATGGGAAGGAATATTCCATTAATATCCTATGATAATACCAAACCTTTAGCCATGGTGATGCCTAAATTCCAAACTACAGCAAGCCAACACCCACTGGATGACACACATCTTGCTAGAGTGTTGGTATCTATCCACATCAAATCAAGAGGAAAGGTACATCTTTGCTCTTATCTTGCTCAAGATCTGAGCACAGCATTCTAGACTCTGCTACAGTAAAACCCCTGTTACGTTCCTTTTATTTTATGAAAGAAGAGACAAGCAAGTGATGTATTCCCTGCACACGGCAGTCTTAACAATCTCCGTCCTTAAAGGTCAGTTGCAGAAGTGCACTGTGGCAAGATGCAATTTTCCACCCGAAGACAGAGTGGTTGCACTGCGCTCTGCGGCCCATGACCTCTTCCAGGATGCTGCTTTGTGGGATGCTTCTCATCTCACCGGGACCACTCACTTCTGTGCTTTGTGAATTGGTTCTCATGATGACACCCGTGCCAGGTGATTTACTTCCTCCTTTTCACTTTTGATTGTCTCCATTCATGTAGTGCATTGTAATGCCTTGCTCATTTTATGTGTACTGAATATTTATGTTTGGTAGAGGGCAATTTTTTTCTGGATAGTTTTTCTTTAAGTCAATAAAAAGGTAATATAGTGAAGCAGTGGATTCTCTATTCTTCTCAAGTCTTTAATGGACAACACAGTAACACCTGTTTGCTTGCCAGACCCAGGAGTGTAGTTCTACTTAGGGAAATACAAAGTGGTTTTGAGGAGTGAAGAAAGCATCTTGCAGAATGATTTTAACTTTGGAGGTTTGAAGTGCAACAGGGAGGCCACGGAGCCCTTCATTCTTCTACTTATTTGCCTAACAGTCATATTCCCAAAGATCTTGCCTCTAGAGAGGGTGGGTAGGGAAAATCCACCAACCCTGTCAACTCTGATACTGTGGTTGGGCCTACCAGGCTGTTGTGTGGCAGGTAATCTGAGACTGGGCCTCACCTCAGTGAGAAGGCTGTGATTAGTTAGTGATGCCTGTCAAGGACACAGAGTGAGTACTGACAAGACACGACTTTCCCTAGAATGAAAAGGGATGGAGTCTTAGTATCCAGATTCGTGTCCGAAATTAATAAACCTAATAATGTAGCCCATACACGGTGTGAGATCTAAGTCATCACTGAAAGTGTATGGAGTATTCACCTACAGGTTTTCAAAATAACTTCTTTGATTATTTATTTATTTATTGTTTCTTCCATAAATATTCTGGAATAAATACCTCCGATGTTCTAAACATAGTTCTGGGTTATGAAAGCACAAAAATAAGGACAGAGTTGCAGTCCTCACCCCCATAGAACTTGCAATCCAGTAGTGATGGTACAAAAACCATGAATTACAACTGTGATGTGGGATACGAGAACACAGGGGGCTTGGTGCCACATCATGGGATGCCTTCCTTACACTAGGAAATGGTTTCACCTGACAAACTAAACTTTTTACTCTCCACCTACATTTTAATCAATATTTTATGTAATTGTGAGTTAATAACGTATGCTTCACTACTTCTGTTACAGTACATCCATTGTTTCTCATCCAAGCTATTTAAAAATTAAAAAGGCTGTTAAATATATTCCAAAAAAACTTAATAAAGTTAAATAGATGCAATGGGTCTTTTCTCTGTAGGTTTGATACATGTACTATGTCAAACAAGACTGAGAATACTAGGCAGAGTCATTAAAGGGAAATTTCTGGGAGCAGCAACAAGGAATTTGAGAGAGGAAAAGGGAGAGATATACCCCATCTGGATGGGAAGGAGTTTTGGGTGTTGGAGAAGCTAATGGTGAGATTTTACTTTCCTGCCTCTCCAAATGACAAAGGCATGCAGAGCACGTGGAAGAGAGAACAGTATGGGGTAGTGGTTAGAGCACAGGCTCTGAGGTCCTAAGTCCAGATGTTCTGGATTTGAATCCTACTTCCACTTTTCACCTCTCTCCAACACAAGGAATTACAAGAAATTTTGCAGGTTACTTCAGCCCTCTGTTAAAAGACAAAATTACAATAAATCAATTTCTGAGGATTTTAATTGCTTTCATTGTGATTCCAGAATCAGAAAGTGGTCCAAACAGAAAATGACTCGACAAGTCCCACCCTACCCCTCTGCGGGTCATATTTATAGCCAGACAAAAGGAAGTGACATACACAACAACCTGATTGGCTGCTGTCAGCATTTGCCTTATGTGATCCGTATTGGTAGCTTTCTGCCTCTGATTGACTGGAGGCTCAGCTGCTGTGATTGGCTGAGACTCGGGTACTTGTTGCATAGTATACTTCAAAGTTACGTTACAGTCTGTCCACACATCAAGTTAGGTTACATTTCACAATGTGCAGAGAAAAGTTTAAGTCAAACTTAATACATGTATAGAGGCAGGTTTAGCCCAAAGATAATTCAATTGAACACTTCTGTGTCTAAATTCATTCCTACAATGGGGATGATGGTAATAGTAACAAACTCAGTGTTGTGAGTATTGCTTGTGTACACTATATGTGTATGTGTGTGTAATATGTTATATATATATATGTTTTGTCTATATGTGTATCTAATACAAGGGTGTATAATGAATTTGCTCTCTAAGTCTTGGGCATTAACATTATTTTCAAACTTGCAGAGTAAGCAAAATTTAGTTAGTGCTAAGGAAATGATCTTTGGCCATATTAAAACTTTTGGAAAATTTTCTCTTAAACATAGAACACAACGGCACACCACGATGCTGGAACATCTGCATTCTCTCAATCTGGTCAACATCTGAACCCTTTGTTCTCCCTGGGGGCACTTGGGCCACTACCACAAATTGAAGCTGAAAGGCAGGTTCCCTGCTTGTCTCTCACTTCAGGACCTAGACCCCTGTGTGGGAATTATAGCCATAAACTGGTGACACCATGAAGAGGCCACACAGAATCTGTTCTGGCAACTGGAAGCTACATCCAATGTCATGACTTAGGAGTGGCAACCACTTCAGGGTTGGTGATGTTCCCACTGCCAGGCATGATATCTGTGCTTGTATCTAGCTCTGCTTCTCTAACTGTGGGGTCTTGGGCAAGTGGTTTTATCTCTGCCTCAGTTCTCTTACATGTAAAATAGGTACAATAATGGTGCCTTCCACTTAATATGGTTAGGGGATTTTATTGTCCAAGGAAACACCATCCAGAAGTGTGGTTTGATGCTGTCTTTCGACTACTGGTCAGGGTTTTATCCACCCAACTACAGAAATAATTAGGATCATAATCTCGGAGGTCATAATAACAATAACCAAACCGATTAACATTTAGTATAAATGTTTATACAGTTCACATTGTGGGCAGTTGGGCTTATCTGATTATCTTATCCTTAATATTATTTGGTCACATACTGAGCAACATAAGACAGGAAAACTCCCTTAGATCTAATTCTAAAGTACAAGTGGAGACTCACCTCATGCTTAGTCATTGTACATCATAATTATAATGTTACGAAAAGATAAAATAAATAAACGATATTTAATTTATCATGATCTAAAGTGAACATAAGTTCTGTATATGGGGTGATGTACTAATTAAATGGATTTATTGCAAAGCCTTGACCACTGAAGGAAACAAACTTTAAATTATGAAAGTAAAATGAATAATGTACAAAGAATTAATCTGAAAGATGTGGAATCATGGAAACAACCTATTATGTGATCTTGGTAAGTTACTTGAGTTGTCTGAAGGAGACTCTACCCTCCTTTCTAGAGACGGATGCTTCACACTCACAAGTCATTGAATAGTGAGTTGATGGTCTGAAAGTGACTAGTCAGGTGCTGGGCGAATGCAATCCAAGGGCACAGAGAGGTTTTGATTCATTTGGTTTCCCCATGGAGGCCCTACTGACACCCTGGATGGTTCTTTATATTATGGAAGTGCCCAACATTTCCCTCTCAGTTCCCCAGATGTGAAATGTCTTGACAACCTCCATTCATTGTGATAACTAGAAATGCCCCCAAACATTCACAAATTCTCCTTGGGAATGCTGGACATTCTGCAGTTTCTGCAATTGAGAGTCACTTATGGTCAGTGCATTGGCCCTTGCAATGGGCAGTACTACTGGATGGCATGACAACAAATAGCTAAAGTAGATTCTCAGTGTAGGTGATCTATGGTGTTCACTGGAATGCAGAAGAAGTTATCAGGCACTGAATCAGCTTCTAGCGCTTTATTGAAGGCTGGCAGTGGATGGTACCTGGTCGATATGATGCCTTGCAATTCTCCTTCCCTCAGCCTATAGAAACTAGGTGTTGTGTTGTTGTTGTTGTTGTTGTTGTTGTTGCTGTTACTGCTGCTGCTTTTCCACTCTGGAGAGAGGAAAACTGAAACAACACCAGACCACATACCCTCTGCAACTTTCCTGTTTTATACTTAGATTTATTCCAGTTTTTGAAATTAAAAGTCTAGAATTTGCTGTTGTGAATCTCTACATCTCCATGACAGCAAGAAACTTCAAGCAATGTCTAGGTTTCAGGGAGAAGCTCACAGAGGCAAACCCAAGAAGGAATCAATGGAGAGAAGCATTTCTGTTTACTCATAACTATTTTATCTTTTTTTTTTTTTTTTTGAGTTGGAGTCTCACTCTGTCACCCAGACTGGAGTGCAGCGGCCGCTGGCGGCCACTGCAGCCTCGACCTGCTGGGCTCCGGTGATCCTTCCGCCTCAGCCTTCCAAGTAGCCAGAATTACAGGCGCGCACTACCACACCTGGTTAATTTTTTTATTTTATTGTAGAGATGAGGTCTCGCCTGCCCAGGCGGGTCTCGAGCCCTGGCTCAGGCAATCCACTCACCTCAGCCTCCCAAAGGCGCGGGATTACAGGCTGAGCCACCAAGCCCAGTTTATTTTATCTTTTTATATCTTTCTTGCTCCCCCAAATTTTACACCTTAAATAAGAAAAAGGTAAGTTGATAACATATAAGATATAGCAGGCATTTAGCAAATAAATATTTGAAATTATTGAGCAAAGTTTGCCAACATTATCAAGAAAAAGGTGCAGTCCTAGATCTCAGAGAATAGCCACTCCAAAGAATTGATGCACCAGTACTTGTGATGTGCTTATGACCAATGCCAGCAATGATGGTGCTCTGCTATAAGTCCTCAAGAACTTCAGCCAAGGGCAGAAACCCTACCACCCAGAGTGCATTCCTAGCTGAGGCTCCTTTGGCATATAAATGTACACTATAATTGGCTATATTTTATTACTGTTAAAACACACATATGTTCTTTTAGTCAACAAATATATCTTGTGTGTACGAATATGTGTGTGTATTTGTGTGTGTTTGTGGGTGAACGTGGACAAAGAAAAATATTTCTCTCTCAGCGTGGGAGGAAAATTACATTCAGAAGTGTTTGCAACTAGTTTTGGTAACCTGACAGAGTTTCTACCAAGCCTCGTTTACAAAACTGTAACATCAGGAAAAAAAGCTAAAATTCAAATAAGCAATTTCAAGCTGACTTCTGATTAAAATGGATGTGCAATAAAATACAGTTATGAAGTGCATTAGTGTGAAATTATAAATGATTAACCTGTGCACTTACCATGTGACCCAGTGATTGCACACCTGACCATTTACTCCAGAGAAATGGAAACTTAGGTTCACACAGAAACTTGTACTCAAATTTTTATAGCAGCTTTATCGGTAATTGCCAAAAACTGGAAACAGATGACCTTCAACAGGCAAATGGTTAAACAAACTGTGGTACATCCATACCATGGAATATTGCTCAGTATTGAAAAGGAACAGACTCACTTCTCCCGCCTTCCCATCTCTCTTCTCTTCCTCTCTTTCTCCCTCCCTCCATTCCTCCCTTCTCTCCCACTCTGGCCTCCCTGATGGTCCTCAGACACACAAGGCACATTCCCACCTTCTAGCATTTGCAGTGACTGCAGATCCCTCTCTCTGTGTAAAGGTAAAAGTACGAAGTTATTTTGAGGAGAAAGAGGCTGCTTCTCCTCGTCTTTAGGGAGTCTCCATGCAACATCCTAGGCTCCACAACAGCCAGGCCTTTTGATTTTACAACGCAGGATCTGGAACGATTAGACCCTGGTACTGTAGACACTGGTCTTTGGATTTAGCTCAGGTGTCTCCCATAACCATGCCAGAGTGCATTCCTTTGAATAAGAAAAGTTGCGCATGTTCCTTCTTCCACTTTATTGTACAAAGTTGTGTGAAATTCTGTCCAGATTTTGTACACACATTCAAGTTACCTTCACGTGCATTTACATGGATGTAATTTAGTAAGAATGCCTACCCACTAAAAAATGTTCTCTGTCTTCCTGTCTTTCTCTCTTGCTCTCACTCCCCTCTCACTCTCGCTCCATATCTCTTATATTGGGAGGGAGGAATCTTTTATTTCATCCACTTTGCTCAGATCCCTCCAGAGAGGCCTCTCCCAACGCTCTGAGATTGAGTTGCACTCTAAAGACTGTGTTGCACAACCTCCCAACACTTTGTTTCTCTTGGTAGTATTTACCGCCACCTGACATATTTTGTTAATATGTTTATTTGTTTATTGCGTTTCTCCTTCATCATTACAATCTAAACTCCCTAGAGTAGGAAATTTGTTTTTTTTTTACCACTGTGTCCTCAGCTCCTAGAGCAATTTGCTTTAGTCAGTGAATATTGTTGAACACAGTTCTTTTCTTTTTTTTAACTTCAATTTTTTTAATTTTAAAATTGTGGGGTGCAAATCAGGGTTAGGTATACAAATATTCATTATGCAGGTACCCTTGTTGATGAGGTGTGCCCCCCCTTCCCCAGGCAGTTTCCCACTACTGCCAATCCCATCTCCACGTCCCCCCATACCCCCACAGTTTCCCACTACTGTCCCACTTCCTTTTCTTATGATATTACAATAGTTGTTCAAGGTCCACTTAAGAGTGAGAACATGTGATATTCAGTTATTTGTTTTTGTGAAAGATCATTCAGTATTATAGACTCTAAGTCCATCCAGGTTGCTGCGAAATCCGTGATTTTATTCTTCTTTATGACTGTGTAGTATTCCATTTGAACAGTTTTTTCACAGATATTTCCTGAGCAACTATGAGAAAATACCAGATGAAATCTGGTAAGCCATTTAGAGAGCTCAGTGGAACTAGGATGTAGCAATACTTTCCAATCTTATGCACAAACTGTATTCCAGATTTCAGAATCAAATACCCTTCCATACATTAAAAATTCCACATTATTAAAAATAGAGATTATAAATAGACAATTGTGTGTTGAATAAATGACAAAAAAGTAGTTTACAAACCCTGTGTTCTAACTAAGTTTGGATTATTTAAGCAATATGCATTAACTTCCACTATCAGAAGAAATAGTTTAAGCTTTTGAAAAAAAAAACTCTTATTTTTGTAAGCTGATTTTAAAAACTCTTATTTTTGTAAGCTGATTTTAGTATCATCTCTAAGTTTCCTAAGCCTTTGAAAAATAAAATAAAATTCTTCTGGCTTGTACGTGCAAATCCTCCGCAGTCATTGCCTTTGTGCTGTTTGATCACCACTTTGAGGGTCTCTTTTGGCTCCAACCTGCCTGTAAGACCTTGGAGAACTAACCCTACACCTTTATTTTCTCAAAGGCTCCACCCCACTCTTCAAGGGTAATGTGCACACAACACTTGTGATGGGACATGTCAAACGGAAGATGAGACTGAGGGGTTGGGCTCAGACACGCCAGAGTGAGATTTCTTCTTTCTCTGCCTCTGAGAAGTTGTGTGACCGTGAGCAGAGACCTCCTTGCTCTGTGCCTCCGTTTCCGCACAAGTCAAATGGAGATGATAATAGCAGCAACAAACTCCCTGACTATTGTAAGGACCAAATAAGATGAGATCTGTAAAGCACATAAACAGAACAGTCAGAGCACAGTCACTTGTTGGGGGTAGGGGAGGGACGGTTAGTGATATTGGAAAGATTTATCCCATGTGAAGGTCTCTAGAGTGGAGGAAATCCAGGGAGAGTGAATTGTAAGAGAAATAAAAGGGACTACATAAGCAAGAACATTTCCCTATATTTTAGACTCTAGCAAAAAAGGATGATGAATTGCAGCATTCAGAGGAAGATTTTCAAAAGAGATTCTTATCTTTACACGAGGAACCATAGTAATTTGGCCTATGAAGAAATTAAAGCTCTGATAAATGAGAGCTTACTCTTACTCTAATTTACTTTAATTTACTCCAATCTGAGTTAAGGAAGCCATATATGAAAATGACCTCAAATTTATAACAATCACTATTTTTGATCAGGAAGTCATCCCAGGAAGTCAGCTGAATACAAATTATATCCATCTGCTATGTTTAGCTATATGACACCGTAATTGTATAGATGAAAATGGTCAAATACCAGCAAATTCACATGGGCCAATCTAATGAGCGTAACAAAATGAAAGATAGAGCCACCAAACATTGACTGAAGCCTACATTAACATATTTGATGTACACTCTCTTTAAATCAGACCCCAGCACTTACTTCATTTTCAGATACCCACCCTGGCACCAACATTGGCTTTGCTCAAAGAAAATAGTTCTCTAGAATCTTCTGAGCATCCCTGACCCAGGCTTCCCATCCAACCAAATTGTCTCATCTCCTCCATAGGGAAACACCTGATGCCCCTGGGGGCTAGTTCCATGAAGTGAGTTTGGAAGCCTGCTTACTATCAGGTATTTTTATTTTGCTCTAAATACCCACTTATAAGTGCAAATTTGCCAGCAAGCTGCAGTACCTTGTACAAGTGAGTCATAAACTGCACATGATTCCGTTGCTCTAACACATATTAGCTGCAGGGCCTGACACTGTGCATCTGTCAGAATTTTGCATTTTCCAACAACCGCTTTTGAGCTGTTTAAGCAGGTGACAGCCTACACCTAGAAGAACATATATAGGGAAATAGGCACAAAAGATTGTAATGTAAGATGCCAGGACCCTTTAAACATGAATGTGGAAAGGCTGTAGACTTATGGGCAGAAATATCTACAAGTTGCTGCATTCATTAACAAGACCTCCATGACTAAGAGACCCATGTCCTGACCTACACATGACCTCCAGGGCCCCTCCTGAGATCCCATCCAGCATCCAGGCATTTTGTCAGCCACCTCACACAGGCTGTCCCTATTGGTGAACCACCATCCTCCAGCAGGGGCCTCTCTGGACAGCCCCCGCCCCACCCACCAAGGGTTCCAAGCTGGCCTTTTTCATGGGCAGATGACAACATGCCCCTGTTTGCCCAGGGTGGTCTTGACACAACTATTCACAGCAACTGTCTTACTCATAAAAGCATCCCTGTTTAGATCATAAAGGATATGATAGTGCTAAAGCTGTCCCACACCTGGTTATAGGGACACGACACACAGCCTCCTCAGCCTCAACATAATCTGGGCATGTGAGTCCCTCCCTACAGAGCAATCCCAGTCAGCCACCTCATCACCTGGCCCGTCTAAGACCTGCACACTTCCCAGGTGATATTCATGTCACCACCCATATTGTTTCCAAGTTTCAAACTTTCCAAAGAGAGTTCGAAAGTGGCAGAGCCAGGAGACAAATTCAGAGTAGTCAGCACCACAGTCAAATGCTGGTAGCAGAAGTGCCTGCCAGACACTGGGGGAGTTTAAAAGGAGCCAGCCAGTTTGGAGAATTAGGAGAGGCCGTGTTGGAACCAACACATGCACTTGGCTTTGCAGGATGATGCAAAAGATGACACATAGGGTACTTCTGAGCAGAGCAGATCCCAAGGGCTGATGAACACAGAAGGTATCTCCTTGGATGGGACCTGGCTGGGAGTGGCCTTGGGCACTCCTCACTCATTCAACAAACCTGCCTGAGCACCATGGCAGCAGCTGGCAAAGTCTCCACACTCTGGGAACTTCCATTTTGGTCAATGAGACAGACAGCAAACAAAAAAATTCTCAGATTGCAAAGGGTATCTTGAAAGGTGGAAAAGATTGATATTACAAAGCAGGGGGCATGAGGACACAAGCCCAGCACTTTCTCCTTCCTTTGGGACATCTCCTCCATCACTCTTCTTCTTCTCCCTCAGGTCACTCTCAGCCCAGATGCCACCTCCTTGCAAAATTCTTTCTCCACAACACTGTCAACAGTGGCTCAGGGTGTCATTGCAGAGGTAGGCCAGGGTAGCCAAATGACAGGGACAGTGGTGGGAGTGGAGGCAGGAGTTGGGTCTTGTGGGGTTTTGTGAGTCACGGTGAGGGGTTTGGATGCTGCTCTGAGCTCCCATGGTGAAGGTCTCAGCAGGGAAGTGACATGGTATTATTTGTGTTCTGAAAGGTTGCTTTGCTGGCTCCATGGAGAATGGATGGTGGGCAATGAATATGAATGAATTTGAAAGCTTTGGAAGAGATTAGCTGTGTGGTCTTAATTCAAGTTTGGTGTGTGTCCAGGGCTCTGCGTCCATTCCTCTCAGAAGCCAGCAGCACAGGGCCCTCCTGAGATGGATATGACTAAACCCTAATAAATATAAATACACCAGTTGACTTGGTAGGATTTAAGATCAGACAGGAAGGGATTCAGGACACATTTCCAATTCTCTGAGCATTAATTTCATGGACAGTCAATTTACTTCCTCAGGTGTGAAAGAACAGCTCAGAAACTAATTTGGGAATCCATGTGCTTGTACCCACATGTGAGACTTGCATCAAAACGTATGCAAAAACTTCTTAAATATGGCTCATTCCACCATTCTTTGCCTAAACAGGGAATGTTTTTGAAACTGAAATCTAAATAAACTTTTTGTTGCTGTTATTTTCTTTACATTAGCCAGTAAAAGATAATTAAAATTCATGAGATCCTACAAATAAAATACACAGACTCATCCCAACATAGGAAGCTGTGGTCATACTAAATTGACCATGTACCTAAGCCCTGAATACTCAGAAAATTAACGGTCTTAGTCATATGGGGCTGCCACAGTAAAGTACCATAGACTGGGTGGACTTTTAAACAACACGAATTTATTTCTCACACACCTGGAGGCTGAAAGTCTGAAATCTGAGTTCCTGCATGGTTGGGTTCTAGGAAGGGCCTTCTTCTGATTTGCAAACTGCCAGCTTCCACCAAGAGAAAAGAAGGCTAGAGATATCTCTGGGGTCCCTTTTGTAAGAGCACTAATCCCATTCATGAGGGCTCCATTCTTGTGACCTAATCACCTCCTGAAGCCCCAGCCCCTAATATCATCACATTTGGTGTCAGGATTTCAATGTATGAATATTGAAGGGACATAAACATTCAGTTCACTGCACTCACATCAAACATCTTGGAACATCCCTCTACACACAAACTTTTTGTTTCTATCCAGTCTCAGGTCAGCCTCCCAGGTGAATTTGACATGATTAATTTCTTGAGCTGTACAAATCTCATGAATGAATTCAGCAGCTTGCTAAGAATTCTCCTCATTTAAATTTGAGCAGGGAACCTTTTTAGAGCCCATGGGAGAAGGAATCAACCTCCACCAGGGCCCAGAGAATGCAGCCAACTTGAGAAGGTGAGTGGTTCACCTACAACCTTTCTTGCTCCTTCCCTCCATCTCTTTATTCCAACCGAGGAGGTCAGTACCTGGCTGGCATGCTGGGGCTGGACTTGGTGGAGTAAAAAGACAGAAGAAGCACTTTTTGCTATAGGCTGAAGAAGACCAGAGTTGATGTTTCTTCATATTTAGAGTTATGATGAATAGCCTAGAAACGTGTATGAGCTATTTTAATTTAGGAAAAATCTTTGGACCTTTTTTGCTGTTGTTGTTTTGTTTTGTAACCTAATAGTGAGGGGGCTAGTCCTGGACTGGCTGATGTTTTCAATCATGTAACGGGACAGGTTACCCCCTGAATGTATTTTGATCACATCCCAGGAGCCAGTCCATCAACAGAACCACTACACATGTTACTCCTCCTCCTTATAAAAGAGATTTATAAAGGAACGGAGAGATCACTCTAAAGAGAGAACACAGTTGTGATATATCCAAGCTTATTTATCTTCTTTCTCAAAGTTCAAAGCATTTCCTGAATTGCTTTCATTTATTCTTTTTGACTTTTCTTTTGAAAAGAAATGTTTCCCCCTAAGCCGAATGTGCAGACAACTTTCCTTAAGACATGTTGAGTATACACAAACACCGGTTGTGTGTTAACATTGTCCCCGTCTTATGCTGATTCTGCCTCAAAGGTCCCTTTTGTAATTTTTTTTTTTTGAGTTGGAGTCTCACTCTGTCACCCAGACTGGAATGCAGTGGCCGCTCCCGGCCACCGCAGCCTCGACTTGCTGGGTTCCGGGGATCCTTCTGCCTCAGCCTTCCAAGTAGCTGGAACTACAGGCGTGCGCTACCACGCCCAGCTAATTTTTTATTTTTATTGTAGAGATGAGGTATGGCCAAGTTGCCCAGGCGGGTCTCGAACCCGCGGGCTCAGGCAATTCACTCACCTCAGCCTCCCAAAGGTGCGGGATTACAGGCTGAGCCACCGAGCCCGGCTCCCTTTTGTATTTTTTAAGCATCTGATTGGGAAATTATGTCGCATGGAGAATGGGCCAGATCCTGGTATCTTTTGTCTGCAGGGAATGTTGGGGCTTCATCAAGGACATAGACTAGAAAGGGTTATAAAAAGAACTCTGGGGAGGAGTACAAATCATTAGAAGCCCTGGGAACAAAGAGTAGGTAGGAGAAATGTCTTGCTTATTTTCTGATCACCACTACTGGCTCACACACCACCTTGAAAATTCTTATTATTCAGGAGATGTTGGTAGAATTTTATTCTATCTCTCAGAACTTTTCAGTGGCAAGAGACAGAAGCAGAGGAAGAACCAAAAGGTAGCTTTGAGCACATTTCTGGAAAACAAAGGTAGCTCTCTCAGGGACAGGGGGAGGGAGAGTGGAGCCATAAGGGCCAGCACCATGGGGATGAGAGCCCGATGCAGGGCTGCCCTCTCTCTGCGTCAAGCTCATTGCTTCTGGCCTCTGTGAGGCCTTACTCTTTCCTAAAGCAGCCAGATCCTTACCATGAGGGGACACGATGCCCAGAAGCCCCAAATCCCTCCTCCCAGCCCATGACTCCAAAGGTACAAGTGTGAAGTCCTAAGGAAAGACTCAAAGACCAGGCCTGAGTCTCACACCCCTATGATTGGCCCCAATAGGATCATGTGCCTCCTTTGGTCAGGGAACAGCGGTTGTACACACTTTATTACAGACATTGGAAAAGGGAAGTTTTCTGAGCAAACCAAATAAAATTAAAATAAAATCCGACAGCATCTTCCACTTCAGGAAAATTGAAAACACGGATCGACAGGAAAATGTATATTTGAATATTCAACAGAAGCATTATTCATAATAGTAAAGAGGTAAAATCATTCCAAATGTCAATCAACTTGTGAACAAACAAAGAAGCTGTGGTAGACCCATATGGTGGAATATTATATAACCATTAAAAGGAAAGAAGTACTGACACATGGCAAAATCTATAGACACAGAAACAGATTCATGGTTTCCTAGGGCTTGTTGGACAGGAGAATTAGGGAATGACTGCTAACAGGCACAGAGTTCCTTTTGAGGTTGATTTTAAAAGTTCTAAATTAAATTATATTGATGGTTGTTCAATTCTGTGACTACACTAAAAGAAATTGAATCACACACTTTAACAGATAGAAAACAGATTTGCTTTCTACAGCTACTACAACAGAGTATCATAAATTTAGTGCCTTTAATCAACTCAAATGTATTATCCTATGGTTCTGGAGGTCCATAATTGAAAATCAAGGTGTCTGGGGGTATGTAAATTATAGTGCAGTGACGCCTTTAAAAAAGAAATAATATGGAACAATGCAATGGGGGGGAATCAAACTGAGTCAATTAATTTAACAGCATTGGAATATCTAGGTATCTACATGTGGTAGGCATTGCCTTATGCTGAGAAGTCAAGGAGGAATAAGATGTGACTTTCATTCTCCTTAGACCTCACGGGCTTCTGAGATACAGACTTCTCACCTAACCATTAGTTGGACTGATTAGAGGCCATCGAGGTAAGAACAAGACAGGAAGAATGGGGAGGCACAAAGGCAGTCCAGTAAATGGAGTAATGAACTCTTCCCTGGGGTGGGAAAGAGATCAAAAAAGTCTCTCATTAGACACAATGCCTGAGTGGGGTCACAAAGGGTAAGATTCTCCCAAAAACAAAACAGAGAAAGAGTCCTCCTGGCAGAAGCAGCCTGGCAAAGCCATAGTGGTAGGGAGTGGCCTGGTGCATGCAAAAACTAAGGAATAGGTTTGGGGAACAGAATGGGAGAGTGAGAGAGAAAATTCGCAAAGGAGTAACATGTGAATGGTCTTTACCAAGAGGTCTCTTCCACTCCGATAAGAAGTGGAGCCAATGGTGCTGGTGAGGAACTCTTTTATTGTTTTTAATTAAGGAAAGAATTTGATAATCACTAAATAATGACTCACATCTGTAAGGCTCTCACCATGTGGAAGACTCCTTGCAAAGGGCATCATTTAATCCCATTAACCATCTTGTGGGGCATGTGTTGTTCTTGTTTTCATATTACAGGTGAAAAAAAACAGAGGCTCCTGAAGTTTGTATATTTGGCCTGGGATCTCTCAGTGGTAGGTAATGAATCTGAACTTCAAATGCAAATATCCAGTCCCCAGTCCTATTTTTAACCACTACATTACTCTGTCTCTCTTAACAATTAAAAAAAGCAATTTATTAACAATTCGGAAAATTTGCAATTCTCAAATCCCAGGCATTATTATTATAAAGCTAGTATCTGAAAAGACGTGTTGATATTTGTTTAAAACTCATAAAAGGACTATGCTCCCAATTTGATTTTCAGAAAATTAGAGCATTTTTCTCAAATTCCAGCATTTCCATATGAATGAGGTGTTCCAGTCATTCATTGTTTATTCACCATGATTGCTTGATATCCTGCACGAAAATACAAACGAATCTGGATCAGTGATTCTCAACAAACACCAAGAGGTGGCAAACCTCATATTATTGCCAGAAAGGGCTATTGTAATGTATACATGTATTTTAACAACAGCAAAGATGTATTGAGCACATTCAGCAGTCAAGACCCAAGTAATTGCACTGTAATGCCTAAATTGCACATGACTAACTTCACTTTACAGGTGAAGACACCATGGTATTGGAAGGATAAATTACTTACCCAAGTTCATACAGCTAAACAGTGAATTCAACTTCAAGGTTTGTCTCTTTAGCTACTATGCTACCTTCTTTCCCATTCACACCTGAAAAGCATGATCTGATTGTATGTACTATAAAGACGAATTAGAGAAAGGAAGGTTGAACTTAGATCCTTCTTTAAGAGCTTGTTTATTAATGTGTCAGAAGAAACACTGATTAAAAGTAAACTTACATGATAGTTGATCCCATAACAACATTCCCAAGAAAATGAATTATAAATGTAGTATCAATCAAGTCAATGCATGTCAACATCACAAAGGGTTTAATAAATAAAGGTCTGAATTAGGGTAGATGGTTAGTCATCTATTACTTGTTTTATATTATGACTTGAGGTTGCAATATTAGTTTCCTATTACTACTACAGTTTATTACCACAAATGTAGTGACTTAAAACAAGACAGGTTTATGGTTTCAGAGGTCTGAAATCTAAAGGCACAGTGTCAACAGGTCTGTGTTTCTTCTGGAAGTTCTAGAAAAGCATAAATTTTCTTGTCTTGTCTGCTTCTAGAAACCACTCACATTTCTTGGCCTGTGGTTCCTTTCTCCGTCTTTAAAACCAGTAAATAATCTCTTTTTTTTTTACTTCTGCTTCCATCACTATATCATCTTCTTTGACTTTCACACTCCTCAAATAAGTCCTGGAACACTCAGATAATCTCAAATAACTGAATTTGCAAAACCTCCTTTGCCATGTAAAGGAACATATTCACAGACTCCAGAGATCAGGCGCTATGATGGTTAATTTTATGCATAAACTTGGCTAGGCTACGGGGTACCCAAGTATTTGACCAAACAGTATTTTGAGTGTGTCTGCAAACTCTTAAATCTGTAAACTGAGTAAAGAAGATATCTTGCCCTTATGTCGGTGGGCATCATTGAATCTGTTAAAGGACTGAATAGAACCAAAAGGTTGACTCTTACCTTAATAAAAGATAATTCTCCTGCCTGATGCCCTTCAGCTAGGACATCAGCTTTTCTCTGTGTTGAAACTTAGACTAAAACATCAGCTCTTGCATTTCAAGCCAGTCAACCTTGGAACTGGAGCTACGGCATCTGCTCCTTTGGTTCTCAGGCTTTCGTACTCTAACTAGAACTGATGCACTGACTCTTGTGTCTCCAGCTTGCTGACTTGCCCTGTAGATATTGGAGCTTGCCATCCTCCATATTTGTGTGAGCCAATTCCCTATAATAAATTGTGTGTGTGTGTTTGTGTGTGTGTATACATATGTGTGTGTGTTGTTTATTGGTTCTAGTCTTCTGGAGAACCCTAACTGTTAGGGTCACACTCCCAGGGGGGCCTCCAGAATGTTAGCTCAGGCCCACCAGGGCCGTTGGGTGCCTGATGTACAATCCGGTGCCACTTGAAAGGTGCAAAGAATTGCACAAAAGTTAGATTAGAAAATATAGTTTATTTAAAAAGTAAATTAGAGAGAGAGAAAGAGAGATTCGCCTCCCCAAGGTAGGGGAAGAGGCCAAAGCTTAAGAAAACATGGCCATACCATTGCTTAACAAGGCAATGGCAACTGGCTGTTTGAGGTAGAATGCTTTTAAAAATTTCACTTCGATGGGGGAAGGTCATTAAGGTGATTGGGTGGTGGTCCATTCCAGGTCACCACGAAGGGGCAGTTAAGTGCAGGTACTGACATCAGGTGATGGACAGCAGGCAGATGAGTGGGTTAGTCACATGATTACTGCCATGGCATGGGCTAGATGGGAGACAAAGGAAGGATTTTTCCTGCAAGAGACTTGTCAGACATTTGCAATCTACAAACTCCTTGACCAAAAGGTGATCTTATTATAATTTCTATGGCTTTAACCAACTAAGGGGTCTAAAAGTTCGTAGAAATTATTATGCTAAACCATGAATTGAAAGATTGGGCTGTTGGGTTGTCCTGGTCTTGCATCTGATGGAGATTTGCCTAGGGAGTGGAGTAGGCTGCCACTTGGCCTGCAGTAGAATGTCTGAATGCTTCCTGAAACCTGCCTATTGGAAATGTATCTATCTATGTCTAAACTGTGCTAGATTCAAAGCGTGTCAGAGGTAAAGTCTAAGTAAAAATGACCATCCTGAGACAAAAAGACTAAACTAAGAATAAACTAAGTTTATTCTAGGTTTCTATAGGTACTTCCTTTCACTAATTAATATAGATGAAGGCATCTTTTGAGAGGCATTACTCAGTCTGGCTATCACAGATACATATATGCTCACACTCTTTTAATCTTATAATTAATTATTGGGGTATCCACTAGAATAATGTCTCTAACATGATTCTCCAGTTGCTCAAAGTATGGCCGTCAAATCATCTGGGACCATTACAAAAAGGTAGTCCCTTGAGGTCTACGTCAGACCTCCTGTGGTGGATACTGTGAAGGGCTACCCAGATACCCCTTAATGTAACATCTGTTGCATACAATGATGGGAGGCTGTCAGCAATTAGCCTTTGCTTTAGCCATTCAGGGACATCTGAACCCACCTTCCTCAAGGGAAGACTCCTTTTAGATCATTTAGAAGAGATCCAGTGTTCTACGTTTGTTTCTGTAAAGTTCCGCCCATCTCTGCCCCATTTGGGATACCTATGAAGTGTCATTTTGGTACCAGAGCTCCCCATGACGTCTCCAAGGCTGCAGTTGCACCTGCAATACCCTCGATGTCTCCCTCTTCCCACTCCTGCCTTTCCTTCCCTCCATGGGTGATAAGGACTTCTTAATAAACATGTTTGCAAAAGCTACTTCAAGTGACTTTTTTTTTTTTTTTTTTGAGTTGGAGTCTCACTCTGTCGCCCAGACTGGAGTGCAGTGGCCGCTCCCGGCCACCGCAGCCTCGACCTGCTGGGCTCCGGCGATCCTTCCGCCTCAGCCTTCCCAGTAGCTGGAATTACAGGCAGGCGCTACCACGCCCGGCTGATTTTTTGATTTATTGTAGAGATGAGGTCTCACTGCCCAGGCGGGTCTCAAACCCGCAGACTCAGGCATTCCACTCACCTCAGCCTCCCAAAGGCGCGGGATTACAGGCTGAGCCACCGAGCCCGGTTTCAAGTGACTTTTTGTAGAATCAAGATAATCTGCTCCTAGGCAGCTGTACTCAGCCCTGCATACTCAGGCTAAACTCCATCCCAGAGTCTGTTTCCTCAGAACACCACCTGGGATGACTACGGCATTCCTTTCTTGTTGCTGCTGCAAAAAATCACTGCAAACTTAGTGGTTTAATCGAATACAAATGTGTTCTTACCGCTCTGAGTCAGAAGTCTAAAATCAACAAGTCATCCAAGCTGCATTCCTGCTGGAAACCTTAGGGGATAAGTCATTTCCTGGCCTTATTTTTAGCATCTGGAGATACTTACTTGCATTCCTTGGCTCCCAGCCCCTTCCTGAAGTCGCTTGCTTCTCTTGCTTCTAACACCACTTCTCCTGTTACTGAGGTTAACCCCTCCTGCTTCTAAGAACCCTGTGATTACACTGGCCCTATTCAGACACTCCAATATAATCTCCCCACCTCAAGGTCCTTAATAGCATCTTTAATGTCCCTGCTGCCATATAAGGTAATGTAAACGACTGTATTTGCAGGTTGAAAAGTGTAGAACTTGTACATCTCTGGGGTACCATTATTTAGCCTACTACACCCACTGAATTAGAATCTCAGGTGTAGGTAGTATCAGAAACCCACATTTTTTAGGAGTCCTTGAGGTAATTTGTGTGTGTATATATATATATACAGAGAGAGAGAGAGAGAGTTTGAAAATTGTTTTCCTAAATCAATGTAGTGAATCCTGGCCTCTAATTCAGCTTGGCTTATGATGCATTTTCCTCCATGTCCTTTGACATTGCAGCAGATCTCAGTTGCCACCATCACAGCAATTGGACACACAGACATAACATTGAGCTTTAAAACAGAAGGTGATTCTCCCCAGAAGCCAGTGGGTACAGGGAGGGGCAGCTTCTGTGAGCCACCAAAGGTCCCCCCACTCGGCAGTGGTTTCATGTTCATCACACTAACAGGGACATTCAAGTGATGAGCAGATTTTAAAATCTGCTCCGAGACAACTCACTCAACTGCATCAAATACTGAAGAAGAATTGATAACTTCTCTCACATACCACAAAGTTAATTTTTGTTTGACCAAGCCCCTATTATACTTTTTTCAATTAAATTTAACAACTATTTCCTGACAGCCTCAACTCTGAGTCTAATGAGCCTCAACGCTGGGGTTCTATAGGAGAACAGAGCAAGTTCTAGTCACCTAGTAGCTTATGAGGTAGTAGATTGTCTTTGAACATAAACATATGTGTGCTTGTGTATGTGCACATAATTCTTGTTAGCCAAATGGAAGCCTCACCTGTAAGATGCTTCTGAAAAAGATCATTAAGGGCAAACTGTCAACAATCATAAAAACCTAAAAAATTCCCACTTTGAAGCTGAGGGCAGGTTGTCATGAAAACCCTAATTATCTTAAGTTACAGAATCCCCATTGCCCTAGGCCATTTGGTCAAAATCCCCTAACCCTGTGGGCCATCCACACAGAAAATCCCCAATAACCTCCTAACCTGACCCTATATTAATTTAGGCGACTTTCCCAAACAACCCTCTAACCTGGTCCTATGTAACCAATCCCCTTCTTTAACTCAGGGCTGATGCCGTCTTAGGTTCAGCCCAGTAGGAGTGCTTTAATCAACTTTGTTCTTTCCCAAACAGCTGTCTGAGTTCCTCCTTCAATGAACTTTACAATTCTCTGACATGAGACACACACACACACACACACACACACACACACACCAAACATGTGTAGCTATATATATATATATTTAAGTATGTTAATAATTACCCTGCCTTTGTTTGGACTTTATTGCTTACAGACATTTAAATAAACAACTAAAGAGATTCACGGAATCTCATATGATAAACAAATGTCCCAAGGGACAGGAAACAGGGAGAAGGAGACTGAAGTATCAGAGTACAGAAGGCTCCTGAGTGGTGTCTGCAGGAGGAACAACCATGGCCTTCTCATCAGATGGAAGACACTGGCCCTCTGTAATTACAGTCTGCCTGAGGCTCCTTTTAGACTATTGGTACTCTGGGAATAGTGCGCATCTAAATTAAAATTGGGCCTCAAAGCAGTTGGATGAGATTGCATTCCTAAGGATAGAAAAATGTGACAGACAGGTTACTAATTACTAGGTTGCTCTGCACCAGTGGCTCCGGAGAGTAGAAACATAGGTGGTAATAATAATTAAGCAGGTGAGGGCGTACTTGGCAAAAGAACAGGAAGAAGAAACCACTGGGTATCAGAAACTCACCTCTGAATGCATTATTTTTTGTGCTATGTATTGGATGTAAAATATGTATATATGTGTTATATATGATGTTATTTTTACATTATTTTTGTGAACTGTATATGCAAATATATTTAGAATAATGTAAAATAACACTACATATAGTGCTATTTTTGCCTTATTTTTGCAAAATATGTACAGTACACATAAAATGTAATACATATTTATATATTTTTTATTTTATTTTATTTTATTTTGAGTTGAGTTGAGTTGGAGTGCAGTGGCACACTCACGGCCACCCCAGTGTCGACCTACTGGGCTCTGACGATCCTTCCACCTCAGCCTTCCAAGTAGCCGGAACTACAAGCACAGGCTGTCACACCCGGTTAATTTTTTTTATTTCTTGTAGAGATGAAGTCTCACCAAGTCGCCAGGGCTGGTCTCAAACCTGCAGGCTCAGGCAGTCCACTCACCTTGGCCTCCCAAAGTGCTGGGATTACAGGCTGAGCCACTAAGCCTGGCCACATATTTATATACTTTAATGTAGATTAAGAATTTACATTGTATATGTGTATAATACACTTGTATAGTCTTATTTCATGACTCACTTAAAAGTGTGTCTCTCTGATGACAAAAGATATCATCTGACAGAAAAACTCTAGATGTGAACGTAGCAGCCACACAGCTTTGTATAGGGCTCCCTTTGATGCCACCTTTGCCAATTTAAATATTTAGGAAGTCATTAATAAATATATCTGCATCACCAACATGACGCGGTAGGCCATGATGCTAAAATACAGAATCTACTTTGTCCTTATGACCCTAATTTGGTTTTTCTGATGCCTTTCTAGAATAAGAGGCACAGTTATGAAGAAAACAAACAACAACGACAACCAAAAACATGCCTACCTGATTTCAGACTTGCCGCTAGAGTTCTTTATTGTTTCCAAACCACCATCACTGGTGTGGTGCTGGGCATCTCCAAACCCCGGTGCCTTCTTTATAGAATAACCTCAAATCTCATCTGTGAGCACCAGCTGCACCAAGGGCTTTGTTCCTTGCATAGCTGCATGGCATAACGCCTTCTGCATTTGAAAAGACCACCTCAGAGTGCATGAGGACCATAAGGCAACAGATTTGCTGTTGAAAAATGGGTCAGCTGAGGGGTGAGGGGAACCTCATAGACCTGTCCTACTGAGTGGTCACATCCATCTTTACTGTCCTCTTTATTAAAACGGAGAATCAAAGACACGAAGGATGGTCACTCCACCTGCTGTATCTATCTTTCTCGTTCTCCCCACGCTCCTGTGCTTAATTTCCATAGTTTCTCAAGATAGATGACAGCCAAAGGCAATATTTCCAGCTAATCTGGATAGCTGCTTCAGTGAAAAGAATTATAACTCTCTCTCACTCCTGCCCACCAGGACCAGCCTTATTTATGGATCCAGAGTAGGTGCTGTCTAAAATTTATGTCTATTTCCTTTACTAAATCTTTATTAAAAGATGACCCTTCCCTCTGTATAACAAGGCTACGTTCTTCCTTTTTTATTAAACACAATTTTAAAGCTGTATGCTGTACACACGTGTGTGTGCACATGTACCTGCAAGCATGTGCATGTTTTGCTGACTTATTCTTGAAAGAGCAAATAGTCACGATTTAATTTATTTTTAAATAGTCAGGATTTTATTAGTTATTTACTCATTCCTAAATATTTCCCCAATATGGCGAGTGAATTGTCCTTAAATTCCCTCATGGACCATTGTTGAACTCGCTTGGTAGAGTCTGGTAAGGATAATGTCCAGGAACTCAGTGGCCTGAGAGCTAGAAAAGGATCCAAGGCTCAAGGTGTCCTGGAAGAGAAGACTGTGATATGCATCTCCTCATACCTGGCAGTTTCATTGCAGTTGTGTTCAGCTGTCTATACCTGCTGTTCTGTTAGGCTATTCTTCTGTGTTAAACAGACCACATGATCAGGCTCAGCCTCAGCCTATTTCTCAGACTGCCCCATGCAGAAGAAGACCAGTCACACTCTCTGGCCCCAGTTTGATATGAGAGCTGCCCATGCCTGGGCTTCCCATCAGGGTTTCTAGATAGCTTGAGTATTCAAAGACTTCCTAGAGAGGTGGGCTCACCTGCCCAATATTTTATGCTCTTCCCTGCAAATTAGGACTGGATAGCGGCTTCTTCCACAATCTCCATTCCATTGGTTCTTCTGCTGTTTGCAGGCATCAGAAAACCCCACTAACACTGGATTCAACAAAAGCAGCTCAGTGTAATCAGATATAAATAAAATGTTCAAGGGTATAACTAACTCTACTTGGATTCAGGGACTCAAGGTGGTCATCAAAATTCAGTCTGTCTCCTTTCAGCTCCACCATTTGTAATGCTGGCTTCCTCTTCCAGTTCTGCCATGGTTCCAGGCTCTTATTATCTGTGCGCCTTCCAGCCCCTGAGGTTATTTATATATATTATTTTTTAGTCATTTTCTGATAACTTCTTCCAGAGTCCTGAAATTTATGTAATTTTAACCAATTTACCTCCTTAGCACTGTAAGAACTGGATTATATGGTTTGACCAAGAAGGTTGAGTGTTTATATCGAGGAAGTCACTGCAACTAGAGGCAGAAATGAAACACCACCTATTCCAAACAATAGAAAGAGGGTGAGAAAAATCAAACAAAATGTGTTGATAGAAGGGAAAATCCCCCACTACAGCAGTCTCCACCAAAACTGTCTCTTGCTTTCTAAGAAGCAGTATTGCTTTCTTGGAAGGGGATTTACAGGCTGATCCTCAGTGTCCTCTTCCCTTTGAGAGCGAGAAAGACACATACAAAAAGATATAGAAATATATAGATAAGGCCAGGCTTGGTGGCTCAGCCTGTAAATCCTGCGCTTTAGGAGGTAGAGGTGAGTGGATTACCTGAGCCCGTGGGTTTGAGACCCACCTGGCAACTTGGCGAGACCTCATCTTTACAATAAGTCAAAAATCTGCCAGGCATGGTAGTGCGCACCTGTAATTCCAGCTACTCGGAAGGCTGAGGCAGAAGGATCGCCGGAGCCCAGCAGGTCGAGGCTGCGGTGGCCAGGAGCGACCACTGCACTCCTGTCTGGGTGACGGAGTGAGACTCCAACTCAAAAAAAAAAAAAAAAGAAAGAAAAGAAATGTGTTGAAATATATAGATAACTATATGAGTATTTATATCTATAATATATATGCATATTCATACCCATCATTACTCTAGATATAGATATTTTTTGTAGATATAGATAGACATGTATTTAAAACTTCATACCACTTATGTGTCAAGTTGATGCATAAAGTTATAACCATCATTATCCCTCTATAAATTGACACGCAGCATGACTATGCAAAGGCATTCTTTGGTATCAGAAGGGTATCACATAATTCCTCACAGCTGTACAAGAATGTCATTACAGACGTTTTATGATATCCAAAAATGGAAACAATCCAGATGTCCATCAAGTGAATGACTAAAAAACAACGCATGTCATTCATACAATGGAATACTAGTCAGCAATGAAAACGAACAGACTTCTGATTTATGCAACAACATGAGTGAAACAAAAAATATGAGGTTGAGTAAAAGAAGGCTGAAAACCAAGAGTGCCTACTGTATGATTTGATATCATTAAAAGCAAAAGTAAGCAAAATTAAACTCTGGTGATAGACATCAGAACCATGTTTGCTCTGGGGATTGTATTGACTGAAAATGTGAACAAAGAGACTTTCTGGAATGATGACAATGTTTATCATTGTTATCAGGGTGTTGGTCACATGGGTGTAAGCATTTTTTTAAAAACTCAGAACTCTGCACACACACACACACACACACACACACACACAAATTACATGTAAATTATGCTTCATAGAAGCTGTATTATGGGAAAACAATTATCATCAAAAACAAACAAAAAATACCCTTGGTAAAAATTAAAAATCAATCCTTTGCTGATAACCGGACCCCATCCCCCGAATAAACCTAGGTGGGCTATATAGGGATCCCACTGACGTTGTCAGCGGGGAGACAGTGTCAGCCTCCAGAGTTGCAGACGAGGAATCTAACTAAAGAGAAGAAGTAACAATAGACTGTGCTGAGAGTACCTTTGCTCTCTACTGCAGAGTCTCTCACCTGGCACAAGGCACACTCAGGAGAAGGGAATGAACAACAGGTATGGATTAACTTTGATCCTCTTCATTTGCCAAGTGGGACCTGGGTCAGTGAGAGCTCCCAGACTCATCACCTCTGACTTCCACTGTCCTCATCCACTTCTCCCCATGTGTTATACAAATGTTATCATTATCTGTGTTTATCTTGACCAAAGAAGGTTGGGAAGCACTTGTTTATCCAATCAGTATAAAGCCTCCCTCCCCTGACCCTTCTGATGGCCATTCCTAGTAGCCAGGTGCTTGTTTGGTTCCAGTTGGAACCCTCCACCAGGTCCTGAGTGGCCTTGTGAGGCCCAGCAGGGGACTGGTAACCAGAGGCCATTCTGTGGGGTCTTTCAGTACTGACCAGGACACCTCATCACTTCCTGATGATCACCCTGGAGAAACTGGGCAGGTTTTGGTTATGCTGTCTCAAGACTGCAGCCAAGGCCCAGGTTGTCCTGGGTTTCCTCGAGAATGGTGGCAAATATTTGCTCTTAAAATACAGCACATTCCGAAATTAAGGATGAGAAAGATAGGCGAAGGTTTTCTGCTTGAGTGAAAGACTATTATAAAACTTATGACAGGCTTAGCCTGGTTACCAAAGGCTACAGAGACCGTAAGTCACTTCCCATGGAAGCCACGTCTTTGAACACTTTATAAGCTTTAAGAATCAAAAAGCTGACCAGGTTAATCTCTCTACTTAAGAATAAAATAGACCATCCCAACGAATAACTAAAAAGAAGGGCCTTAGTTTTCATTTGGAGCATGGTTTGAGTTTATATTTACCCTAGATCTAGCAACAAGTATTAAAAATCTGACCAGAAATATTTATTTACTTGAAGACAATATAGAGCTCCAAAAAAAAAAAACTAGAAAAAAAGGTCTTTAGCTTTAACCTTGGTTTGGTTTCGTATTTAAAGATGACTATGGTCACTAGAAGACAAACTGAAAGCCCTCAAATACCAAGTGCTTAAGCCAAAATGACTAGCATCCATCCTAGAAAGGTGAAGAGCAACTTAATTAAGCTAATGGATAGTTTGAATTAAAATGCTGCTATTCAGAAAAAGTCTAAAACTGCTTTCACTAAAGCTGAAGATTGAAAGGAAAGAATGAGAGACATGGATGTGGTTTTTTTTTTAAATGCCAGGAGTCTCTAACAAAGATATAGACTAAGTCCTAAATAACAAAAGTGATGATCTCACTCAGTTCTCTGGTGGACAGCTGCGGAGAACATGTGTGTGCTGTCCTTCCAAAGGGTAACGTGGACAAGGGTGACTGGGAGCTGGATATAGACTGAGTCAGGAAGTAGAAACCACCTGAACAGTCAGGCAGAAGCCATTGGGCAAAAATTGAGTTCTGCTGCTAAGTTAACCGCTTCTTTAAATACTGCCGGAAGAAGAAAGACAGGAGAAGCACAAGACATCTGAAAAAAAGCAAATAATTGAAGCGCTCTGAGTTCAAACTAAAATTTCCAAATCGAGTAAGCATCCTTGTAGTCAGAAAATGTACAATCAGAAAGTGAAATCCAAAGGCTTCAGCAGAAATTCAAAATACCATCTGAAATATATTGGGAACATGTAATGAAACGCCAAAGCAAATTACTTGAGGAAGGACTTTACCACTTTGAGAACAAGAAGACATTTTCTGAAGTGCATGTAATCATCTACCATACCCCCAAGTACCTTGGGAGGACAGAAAGCTGGCCAAAGTGCTTGAAGATAAGTTAAAATGAACCATTTACTTTTTTCCAATGCCAGATTACCTCCCATGGAGAAAAAGCTTGAGAAAATTGGCTGACAGTGATGTCCACTGAGAAAAAGCTCAGTGACTTAAAAGAAGGAGACGCTCACGACAGATACTAATTAGCTAAATGAGGCTTTACCTCTGAACTTTTACCTACTGGCTCCCGTGGCCCTGCTGCCCCAAACCCAGCCCTGGGCAGATGCCAGGAGCACCATGGGGACTCCTGGGAGACCAGATTCTGAAGTCAGTGTCTGGGTTAGCAGAGGTGGCTCACCGAGTAACGAAACCCGGTTTGTGGCCAGTCTCCACCACTCAGATTTGTCAGAAATCACTTCCTTTCTAGAAAAGTCTTGTAGATATATAATTGTATGCTTTTCATTATTTGTTGAGCAGCAGGTACAAGTAAATTTTTATGAGGAAAGTCCTGTCTGTGCTGAACACATTAAGAATTTAACATTTCCTCCTGCCTTCTTTCACCATGTTTGCTAAGAAAGAGAAAAAGCAAGAGAGATTGAGAGAGAGAGTGAAAAAGAAAGAGAGAGAGAAAGGGAAGATGGGTGAGATGAAAGAGAAGAGGAGAAGGAAAAAAGGAAGGAGGAAGGGAGGTGGGGGGAGGGAGGGAAGATCAGATGTAAAGTCTCAATGAGCTAATTAGTGTCTATCACGCACATCTCCGTTCCTTTTTTATGTTTATTTTTTGTAGAGACAAAGTCTGGTTGTTTTACCCAAGCTGGTCTCAAACTCCTGGACCCAAGCAATCCTCCTGCCTCAGCCTCCCAAAGTGCTGGGATGACAGATGTGAACCACCGTACCATCTCCTTTTCTTAAAGCAGCTTTTACTCAGTGAGCATCACTGAGAAAGAAGAAGGGAAGGAAAGAGTGTGGGGAGAAAACAAAGAAAAAACTTAAAAAGACACTGGCAGGCAGGCTAGAGTCAATTAAGATGATGCCAATTTGAGAGAGAATTGCTTTTGCCCTTGCTCGGAGTGAAAGTGGCTTCCGGGGCCTCATAACGTCTGGATGCTCATTGGGAGAAGTCTTCTCCTCCAGGGGGGCAGCCACTGAGAAGACAGAACTCAGTCCGCAGCACAAAGCCACGTACAGAACGGTGTTGGTTAACAATCTGAAGAATAAAAAGATGAGTTTGCAAGTGACTGAAACCCAATACATTGACCTAAAGAAATGGAATTTATTGGTTCCTGTAAGTAAAAATTCAGAATACTAACTTCAGGTGTAACTTGATTTAGGTGCTCAATTTATGTCCATAGAAATTATTTCCTTTCTCACATACGTGTTTATATTAGATTTATAGGTTTACAAGTAGGATCTCCATGTGTCATTGCAAATTTGGCCTCCAAGCTTAGCTGTTCCAGCATAAAACTTAGAAAATTGGTGCTATCCTCACAAGGGCATATTCACTCAGAAAAAGAAATACTGCTTTCCAACTGTTCCAGGCAAAATCTGCAGCTGGCTCTTATTGACCACGTACCCACTCTATCACTGTGTCCAGAGCAAAGGATATTCTGGTTATCTAGGCAAACAAGATGGGACCAATTGACACCAGCGTGAGCCACAAAATTAAAGATAATAGAATTGTGATTCCCCAAACAAAAAATTGAGATGCAGAATAGTAATAAATACTAAGCCAGCAAAAACTTCCAAGAAATAGAAGAGCTGGAGGTAAGTGTGGGATTCCTTGAAAAACAGTATCCAGAGTCCTGGCTCAGATTCAAACTAGTGACACTGCTTAAACAAGCATGGAGAGGCATCACTAATGTCTTCCCGGGGACTCTGGAAGAATCTGGGCTTCTCTCCCGTTCTGAAACACTGCAGCCCCTCCTTGTAGTGAGAGGCAACTCGAGGAGCCTGGCCCACTATAGGGAAAGGAATGGCCCTGTCTTGACCTGTCCTGTTCTGCGTAATTTAGAGTCTTCTTCAGGCCCTCAACCAAGTCACACTGAAGCAATTTCCTTGGAAATTTTCTGAGCATCCCTGTCTGCAGAGCTGGGAATTTCTTGCTAAAACCAAATGCATCACACTGAATGCATCACCCTCTGCTCCTGAATGTTAATGACCCTCCTAAGTCTTGATTGGATGGAGGCTCCAGGCTTGTGCTAGCCACGAGGGACTTCCATCTTTCTTGATCACATTAGTCACATATTTAATTACCAAGTCATTATCTCATATTATAAACAACTGTCTGGGGAATATTCTTCAGTACTGCCTGGGTTTTCCCAGGAAGCCCATGCCCATTTCCCATCCCTGTCCACCAGTTCAGTGTTTCCCAATGACAGCTGTGTCCTTTGACCATCAGTAAAACTCCCATAACAAGCCCCAGTGACCCCATACTCTCCCTGAGGACAGAAACACAGCTGACCCGACACTTAACTTTAGAAGAGCAATTCAATAAAAAGGAAGATTTATTCTTTTGTTTTGGGGGGTTTTGTTTATTTTACTTGATTTTTATTTATTTATTTATTTATTTTTAGTTGGAGGCTCACTTTGTCACCCAGACTGGAGTGCAGTGGCCGCTCCCGGCCACCGCAGCTTCGACCTGCTGGGCCCCGGCGATCCTTCAGCCTCAGCCTTCCAAGTAGCCAGAATTACAGGCGCGTGCTACCACGCCCAGCTGATTTTTTGATTAATTGTAGAGATGAGGTCTCGCTGCCCAGGCGGGTCTCGAACCCGCGGGCTCAGGCAATCCACTCACCTCAGCCTCCCAAAGGCGCGGGATTACAGGCTGAGCCACCGAGCCCGGCTGGTTTTGTTTATTTTTTATTTTTTATTTTGGAGATAAGGTCTTGCTGTGTTGCCCAGGCTAGACTGCAGTGGCACAATCATAACTCACTACAGCCTCAAACTCCTCGGCTCGTGCCATCTTCCTACCTCAGCCTCCCGAGTAACTGGGACTACAGGTGCATGTCACCACAACTGGCTAATCTTTATTATTATTATTATTATTATTTTGTAGACATGAGGTCTCTCTCTGTTACCCAGGCTGGTCTCAAACTCCTGGCTTCATGCAATCCTTCTATCTCAGCCTCAAAAAACAATGCCATCATGCCAGGTAAAAGAGCATGAACCACTGTGCAAGGCCAGGAAGCATCACTTTAACCAGGAAGATGAGAGTTGAGTCAGGGCATTCTATGACACTGTGGGAAGGTAACTGACTGTCGCAGCCTTGACTTTTACTGAAGGTTCGAATCTTATAGTCCCTGGTTCTTGATGAGGAATTGACAAGACAATAATAAAAACCAACTTTTTACTTGGATCAATGAGCACAGCACATCCTTGGCACACCTCTGTGACGGAGCCCCACCCACCTCCCATGTCTAATCTCCCCTCTCATTTGCTCACCCCAGCTACAGGCATCACTCTCTCCTTCAACATACCTTATTTCCAGCCTCAGGTCTTTGCAGAAACCTTCTACCTTGCCTGGAAATCTCCATTTCTGGTCTTTGTATTGCTGTTTTCTCCCTGCCATTCAGGTCTCTGGTCAAAATTCATTTTCAGGGTCTTCCCTAAACGCCAATCTGCAGTAGCACTCCAGCTATAGTTCACAAAATCACTCTATTTTAAATCAGTCACAGTACACATAGCTGATGGGCGTTTTCTTATTACTCATTGGTTCATTGTCTTTGTCTAGCCCTTGGAATTTAAGCTCTATGGCTGTCTCATTCACCTTTGTGTCTCTAGGACTTAGCACTGTGCATGAAATGTAGTGTGAGCTCAGTGAATATTGACTGACTGAATTAATGATTAAGCTCCTCCACATTAACTCCATGTACCAGGTCTCACATGGATTCCCACTGTGCAACCATGGAAACACAGGCAGGGCACTGAAGTGATGATGTCTCACAGTCACATTTGGAGAAAGTGACAGAGGTGGCGTCTGAACCAAGTACGATTTTATGCATCAATAGAACCATCTGCCTGTGCACTTGATTTCGTTCGTGGTCCAGTTTTAGAAGAGGCATCTTCCATTCCGAATCAACCCGGTTTTTCTTGTCAGGTCAAATAAGTTATGAATATCCCACACATAAACTGCATTTATCCAAAGTGTTAAATTCTGTGAACTTTGACATTTGTATATATCCAAGAGACTGTTTCCACAATGAAGACACAGAACACTTTCATCACTCCCAAAAGGTTCCTTATATTTCTTTTCTTTTTGTTTTTGTTTTTGTTTTTGTTTTGGTCTTGGTTTTGGTTTTGGTTTTTTGTTTGGAGTCTGGAGTCTCACTCCATTGCCCTGGCTGGAGTGCAGTGGCAAATTCACGGTCACCCCAGCATCAACTGCTGAACTCAGGCAATCCCTTCACCTAGGCCTCCCGAAATGCTGGGATTACAGGCCTGAGCCACTGTACCCAGCTGGTTCCTTGTATTTCTTGACAGTCCATCCCTCCATCTGCCCCTGCACGTAGGCTATCACTGATATCCTCTTTCAATACAATAAATTAGTTTTCCATTTCAAGAAAACTAAAAGAAATGGAGTCAGAGAATAAAGATTATTCTGTGCCTAGCTTCCTTCTGCCATCATCATGTCCTAGAGATTCATGGATGTTGCTACATTTATAATTAGTTTGTTTCTTGCTATGTACTAAGTAATATTCCGTTGCATACACACATCATTTTTTACAAAACATATACACATGCTGTCACTTGTTGTAGAGACATGGATATTTCTCTGTTGTCTTGATAAGAGGGGTCATGTACCTGGGATTCAGGCATAGGATTTCAGAGTTCCTTTCTTCTGCTTTGACAGCCAAACTCTGCATTGTATAGGTGAAATATTTTACCCATATGGTATTCTGTCCTTCACTCAGAGGTGGAGAATGTTTGACTCTATGCTTCAACCAGCAGCAATCAATCTTAAGTCTGTGACCTGGTCATTGAAAGAGGTTGCTATCTCCCTTGAAAATGTAGAAAGATTTTGTTCCTATTCCTTCTGCAAAAGCAATAGGACTTTGGCCGTGTCCTGAGGGCTGGAGGGTTCATGTCCTCTCCTTCAGCAACACAATGCTTTTGATTGGTAGGAGAAAAAACGTGGGAATAGGTGAGACTTTGTCCTTGTCTTGGAAACCACAGATCCCCTCTGCATGCCTAAGCCACCCAGGAGTTCCTCTTGGGTAAGACATGCCCTACCTTCAATCTTTCTCCTGAGCAAATTCCAGGAAAAGAGATCCCACAGGCACTGAACTCGCCTTGTGTCTGGGACCCCTACTATTCCAGGATGGCACATAGCTCACACATGGTCCTTAATAGTTCATTAAAATTTTACCTGTGCTTACCTGTTGCCTTCATGATGACCACCACCCCATTGCTTTAATGGCCCGCCCCACACCAAAGGAAAGGTCTAAAAGCATTCAACCTTAAGCAGCCATTTGCCATCGCTTTGCTAAACTCTGATGTGGTCACATGGCTCTTTGAGATATGACTGCCGGAGACCAGCTCCAGGAGAGAGTCAGGGCCTGAATGGGGAGAATCAGGAACGGCGAAGAAGAACGACAGGAGTCAACTTCTTGGGTAGAGTCCAGGACTCTGCCAAATTTTATTCAAATCTTACATGCTTATATAGTTTTTTTACTGACCCCTGGACCCACAAAAATGCAACACACGTTACACATTAAATGTTTACATCATGTTTTTTCCTTTTATTTGTGGGGAAGTTGACCTTTACAAGTTTCATTTTGTTCCTTCCTGCTACTGGTGGTGTTATTTATGTCTGAATCAACAGATAGGAACAGAACAGCAGCTGCCAAGATTTTATCAGCCACAACCTGTGACCTCTAGGCCAACTGAATCTCTTTCCTTCGCTATTCTATTTCTTTTCCTTTACTAATCCATTTTCTTAATACACTTAGCAGCAATATATTGACTTGTTTTTTCTTTTATATAACCACCCTTATTTACCCACTATGAATTCTTAAAGCTCTATATTAATTAATTTTACTATTAATTTAAAATTTTAACTTTCTTAATTTTAATTGCCTTATCTACATTACTTGCTACTTTCTTATCACCTATTTTACATTTTATATTTCTAAACAAAACTTAAGTCTAAGTCTACACTTATATATGAAATTAATCTTACTTCTAATCCTAAATGTATTTAATTTTAAACCTACATTAAGTGTGTATAATTTTAAGTTTACCTTAAAACTTATTTCCTATTCCTTCTATTACTTATATTTAACTAATACCTACATCTATCATACATATTTATCTTTTAATTATAATTGTCATTTATTTAATTCTAATCCTTACTTTAATTTTAACCCTCTTTCTGATTAAACTATAACGTTTCTTAAATCAAAAGGCATGTCTGTGACTTGTTTTTCCTGAAAACACCTGTTTTTGGAGACACTCTGTCTCAGTTTCTCACTTCCTTATCAATCATAACTGTCAATGTTATTACTTATAAAGTGAATGAGGAAGAACTTGTTTTTCTTTTTTAGCTAAAGGTTGCAAAATTTCATGGAAAGCGGGTAGTAAAACATTCCCTTGTCCCTTCAGGGGGGAAATTTTTGCTGTTGAGCACTTTTTACATTTCTATACATAGGTTTACTGCTAATTCCACATCTTTGCACATTCTAGCTAATTGTTTTGTTTATCAAGGGAAGTGTTTTTCAAGCCTAAGCATGCATTCCTTTAAGACCAAAAGGAGTCCTTCAATAGGATCCATAGGGCTCTGCCTCCATCATGGCCGCTTCCCAATGGGGCTCTGCTCCCAGTCAGTGTTTTGCTCATTTTCAGGTAACCTCCATTTTGCCTCTTTAGGGGTTGCAGCTTCCAGCATATGACTGCTATTTTTTCCTAGCTTTGGCCCCCTCCCCTACCTTGGGGAGGTAAATCTCATCTCCTCCTTCTTCTTCTCCTTCTCTCTCTCTCTCTATCTCTCTCTCTCTCTCATTTACTTTCTAAATAAACTATACTTTCCAAACAAAATAAAATAAAGAATTATCTAGTGGACTTGAAATCTCAGTTTTCTTATGGGATCAAGAAAATGTGTGATTCTGTAAATGACTTGAGTTTCTCGTTTTTAGAACAAGAGTTATATGCTTTACCACTTTCTAAACCCTATGCAGAGGGGAAAGCTGAACTTATTTTTCCTAGTTCTTTGCTTCTTAATGCTTCCACTCTTGTTTCTCCTTATCTTTGAAAGATGATATATTACTTTTCCCTACTGATAGTAAGACTTACGCATGTACCTGAGTGCAAATCTGATCTTGGAAGGATAGCACAGCTCTCATGGGATATTCTCAAGTCTAAGAATTTTATATTTCAAATTTTTTAATATTTCAATTAAGAGGACATCATTCTAAGACATATTATGTCCATATACTGAACTGTTAACTTATGTCAAGATAAAATGTTTATCTTCACCATAATATAGAGCTTAAACTCTGTTAAGTTCCTAAAAATCAGAAAGAAAAATAACATGAAAAGATGTTTAATCAAAAAAATGAGCAATAAACAGATGAAAAATGTTCAACCTCACAACAACAAACACAAATTACATGATATCAACTACACAAATAAAATTTAAAATATATATATAACAAGAAGATGCTATCTAAAATTGAAATCAAGAGACAGATAATTCTGTTTGTTGCTGAGGAAATTTGATAAACTTTTTGGGATTTGTAGTATGTATTAAGAACCTTAAATATATACATATGCCTTAATGCAGCCTTTTCACATCTTGACATTTACCCTGTGGATTTAATCACAGACTGAGATCAATGATTTAGTTCAAATATACCTCAATTTCACTTATACATCATTTATAATAATGAAATGTTGGGGACAATCTGTTTTTAACAATGCAGAACTGGTTCTATCACAACTTAGAAGCTTAAGTCATAGGCAAATTAGAAGCCTATGAGTTAAATACAAAAGGCCAATAATTTTTTTTTGACCAACTCAATGAGTTACATAAACTTGAATTAGCTGTCAATATTTATTAAAATGATTTCCCACATAAAATTCCAGAATGCTGACTTCTCTTTAAAGAACAGAGAAGAAGCCGGGCTCGGTGGCTCAGCCTGTAATACCATAACTTTGGGAGGCTGAGGTGAGTGGATTGCCTGAGCCCGCGGGTTCGAGACCCGCCTGGGCAACTTGGCAAGACCTCATCTCTACAATAAATCAAAAATTATCTGGGTGTGGTAGCACACGCCTGTAGTTCCAGCTACTTGGAAGGCTGAGGTGGAAGGATCGCCAGAGCCCAGCTGGTTGAGGATGCAGTGGCCGGGAGCAGCCACTACACTCCAGTCTGGATGACAGAGTGAGACTTCAACTCAAAAAAAAAAAAAAACAGAGAAGATATGGAATATTCCATTTCATTGTTAAATAATAATACAAATAAATAAATACAAACATTAAAGCTTAAAAAATAACCTTTAGTTACAGCTAGGCAATAACTGTCCCCTTTAGCCTGGTCATGCATTTTTCAGGTCACCAAGAAACTCACTACACCTTATTGCATCTTGCTCAATATTTTTATAAATTTATCTATCTTAAACCCTGTAAGCACTGGATTTGTGACACTGGAATGAAATAACCAACAGTTCATTCATACAATGGAACACTAGTCATTCATTAAACCATATAACAAAAAATTACAAGTCATGTATTACATACATAATCCCTTTCCTTGCATATCTTTATTTTTTTAAGCTGTATAACAAATTATCACAAACTTAGTGGCTTAAAACAGCACATGTTTATTATTTCACAGTGGCTGGGGAGTCCAGGCACAGCTTAGCTGGGCCCCGTGGTAGGGGTCTCAAAAGACCACCAAGTGTCAGCCAAGGTTGGAGTCTCTTTAGAAAGTTGGGGTTCTCTTTCAAGCTCACATGGCTGTTTACAGAATTCCTCTACTTGCAGCTGTAGAATTCATGGTGGTTTACTTCCTGAAGACCAATAGGAAGTGTCTCTCTGCTACTTCAGGTCTCTGAGCACAGGAAAGATTTAACTCCCCTTACAAAGGTCTTGTCACATGATGAGGCCAGACCCACCATTGATATTCTTTCTTTTGACTTACTCAAAGTCAACTGATTAGGGAAGTTAATTACATTTTACAAAATCCCTTCATATGTGCCATATAGCATAACATATCTGTAGGTTCCACCCATACTCAACAAAATCATATAAGCATAGAATCCTGGTTGCTACAGTTCTAAATATACTTTTGCAAAGAACATTTTAAAAATTTATAAATTTTATTTTTTTCTTGTGCTGACTCATATTTTTCTAATCTTCCACCTAAAGATGTGTTACCTTTTTTTTAATAATCAATATTTTTAATTATGATATTGTAGGGTGCAGTTAAGGGTTAGGTATACAAATACATTTCGTTCAGGCACCCTTGTTGATAAGAAGTGTTTCCCCATCCCAGACAGATATTTACTACCATTAATCCCATCTCCCTCCCCCCCCATAGTTTCCCACTACTGTCAGTCATTTTCTTATACTATTACATTGGATGTTAAAGGTCCATTATATGAGTGAGAACACATGATACTCGGATCTTTGTTTCTGTGAGAGGTCACTCAGTATTATAGACTCTAGTTCCATCCAAGTTGCTGCGAAATTCCAAAACCCACAGGTCATAAGAGAGAAGATAGACAAGTGGGACCTTATTAAACTGACAACCTTCTGCAAAGCCAAAGAAACTATCAAGAGAGCAGGGAGACAGCCTACAGACTGGGAAAAAGTATTTACCAACACCATGTCTGACAAAGGCTTAACATCTTGGATCTACAAGGAACTCAAACGTGCTGAAAAGAAAAAAACAAACAACCCCATTATAAAATGGGCCAAAGATATGAACAGACACTTCACAAAGGAAGACATCCGAGCAGCCAACAGACACATGAAGAAATGTTCAACCTCACTCATCATCAGGGAGATGCAAATCAAAACCACACTGAGATACCACCTAGCTCCAGTCAGAATGGCAATTATCAACAACTCAAAAAATAACAGCTGCTGGAGAGGGTGTGGCGAAAAGGGAACACTTCTACACTGTTGGTGGGAGTGTAAACTAGTGCAACCTCTGTGGAAAGCAGTGTGGCGATTTCTAAAAGCTCTAAAAATCAACCTTCCATATGACCCCGCAATCCTGCTACTGGGAATATACCCTGAAGACCTCAAATCACTCTATAAAAAAGATACCTGCACACGTATGTTTATCGTAGCGTTGTTCACAATAGCAAGAACCTGGAAACAACCATGCTGCCCATCAAAAGAGGACTGGATTTTTAAAATGTGGTACATATACATGATGGAATACTATGCAGCCATAAAAAAGAACAAAATCATAAATTTCGCAGCAACCTGGATGGAACTAGAGTCTATAATGCTGAGTGACCTCTCACAGAAACAAAGATCCGAGTATCACATGTTCTCACTCATATAATGGACCTTGAACATCCAATGTAATACTATAAGAACATGACTGACAGTACTGGGAAACTATGGGGGGGATGGGATTAATAGTCACAAATATCTGTCTGGGGATGGGGAAACACCTCTTATCAACAGGGTGCCTGAATGAAACGTATTTGTATACCTAACCCTTAACTGTACCCCACAAAACCATAATAAAAAATATGGATTATAGATTATAAAAATAAAAAGAAAAGCATAACGAATTTGGAAATAAAGCCACTCGGTAACGCCACCACCTGCCACTGTGTCACATCCTTACTCCAGAACTGCACCTGGGGGCTGCTCCACACATCCAGCACCTTCTGGGATTGGGGTCACTCAGTTGTGTTTATTTTTAAAGTTGACCTACATTCCCTTACTGAAGTGGGTAGGAATCTGTAAGGGCGAGTTGCCTCTGCAGTGTCGGGGAGAAAGGCATCAGAGCCTCTGATTACATGGCATGAGGCAAGGTCATGCCCCTGGGACTGTGATCCCAGCAGCAACCCAAGTTTTGTGAAATGCACAAAGCAAAATCGCAGCCATCATGGCCTGTGAAACAGGCCAGGGGAACCAGAGCACAGCAGCAATGAGCTGAGACAGAGAACGGCTGTTAGGGGAAGCTCCTTTATGTTACTGAAATCTCATATAATGCATTTGAATAAGGTGATTTCATAATAAACTTCAAAACCGAGTTAAGTTTGCTGTCAAAAGGTATACATCAGTTTGTATGTTAGGAAATAATATTTTTTAAGCGGGGGATGGAGGGAGGGGAAGAAGAAGAAGAGGAAGAGAAAGAGGAGGGGAAGAGAGGGAGGAGGAAGAAGGGAGGAGGAGGATAGAGGACAATAAGAAGAAGGAGGAGGAGGGCAGAGGAGAGAAGACAGAAAGAGACAAAAAGAGGAGAAAGAGAAAGTGACGGAGAGAGAGAAAAAAGAGGGAGAGGGAAAAAGAAAGAAAGGGATGCTTGGAGATAGGAGGGGAGAGAAAGAGAGAGGGATGGAGGGAGAGAGAGACTGATTGATTACAATTCTGTCTGCCCTCTTTATGCCATTTGCTATCTCAGATTTCAATCAATAAAAAGCTATTTTCTTAAGTATTGTCCCCACCTCTGGTAAGAGGGGATTACATATTTGTCTTGAGTGTGTAAACAATTTCATTGCAACCACTCAAGTACCAGAAGGTAGGAGCTGGAACTGAGAAGAAAATCTGATAGTCAAGTAACACGACTTTCCATTTCTCATTATGAACACCAAGACAAACTTCCTCCAGGTTCAGAAAATATTGTCTCAGTGGGCACTTTTCTGAGCAAAATATAAAATCTTTTTTTTTTTTTCAGATTCTCTCTTGTTTGCTCTTGTATTTTGATCATCCTCTGGGATGACTAAATGGAGATCATTTTAAATAAACCATCTTCATAGAAGGCTCTGAAAAATATCTGTTGCATTTTGGATGCCGGGGAACAAAAGCACTTCTTTTTGAAAATGTCTTATCTGCAAAGGAAATTCACTTTTAGTCACTACAGTGTCATATTATCATCATAAGATTGGTTTCTATCTTAATTAGAGAACTCTAGAGAATGCTTAGGCCAATAGCAAATGTCCCTTTCTTGCTCTAGTTTGGGGAACATTGGCAGGTGGTAACTCATTATTCCATGCAGGTCTGTTCCCAAACTTTGTTTCAGAAGGAGCGAGGTTCTTTATAGTTCTATGTCCATGGGTAAGGCTGCAGCTGCTGATTATGCTAATTCTTGCTTACTTGCAAATAGGCCTGTGTTTATTTTGTGCCTCACCAGCTGTCAACAAAGACATTTTAGGAATAATTCCCATATTTAAAGGCAGACTTTGTCCTACTGCAAGCTTCCTTAGCACTGGACTCACTGGAGATTTGTACGGGCAGTTCTGACTATAGAAAGGTGGGCACAGCCCCTGGGCAGCATTCTGTGCCCATTTCCCCATCACCTGCTCTGTCTCCTCACCTGCTTCTTTGCATTAGCAGGAACTCTGACCTGACTTCCTTGAGAGAAGCCTGAAATGCTACTCTAATGGGTTTTTTGTGCATTTGGGGAAATTCTCATTTTATGGTAGTTAGGGAGGTTGAAACTTTCATTGCTTCATAATCGACATTTGAGGAAATATCCTCTCAAATTGGAAATTCTAACAATCTTCAAAAAGCCTGTTTAACTGTCCCTATGGCTTTGAAATGCACTCTCACTTAGCAATCAGAATGGAAAGCAAATGATGTTTTTTAAGCAAATAATTGTGTTCCTGGTCTTACTTTAGAGTTACATTCTATTTATAGGCTGTAGTCCAAATTTAATTCTATTTGATTTCATGGGAGAAGTAGAGGAATTTTTAATTAGGCTTTGCAATCAATATTACTTTAAATGAAGAAGGAAAAAAAAATCAGTAAGTCAAAAAATATTTTATTTCCATTATTTTCTCCTAACCATTGTCTGTGCTCAGCCATCTTTTTCATTAATAAATGAATTTGGGTGAAATCATTATTATGTAAAAAACATACTTTGAAACTCTGTGTCAGTGAAAGCATGTCTCTGTTTTTCATGTTGGTTCACCACTTAAACTACTCTTAAATTATGTTCATGGGTTCTATCTCAGTTTTTTGCAAACCACAATGTGCAGAGAGAAAAATATCCCATATCTTTGGGGTTTTTTCCAAGGAAACTATGAAATCTCTGATATCTCGCACACCCAGTAGACTGCCTGAGCACAGAATTTGAACACTGAAAACCTAATTTCTTCCAAAGTGTTTTTCACCTCACTTAGGCCAGAAATTAATATATAGTAATTTATTCAAAACAATGTTTACTTACTGCTTACTGCTACCTTTTGGTCAAGCCTTGGGCTAAACTTTGGGATTACGGGGATAAATTAGCTAGATTCTACCCTAAATAAAGTAAGAAATAGAATGAGAAAACTAAATAATGGTGGTCCCTTAGCCTTCTTTGGGGGGAATGGTGAAAGGCAGCTGGGGAAGCTCTTTAGAATAAGTGGAGACAGGACTGAGTCTTCTTGGTGCACAGCGTGTTAAGCAGAGATCATGGATGAGAATAAATAGGTGAAGAGAATTCAGGCAAATACTGATCATGGCTGAAAGAATCTGGATATCAGACCAACCTGGATTCAGAGCCTACCACCACTCATTAGCTATGTAATCAAGCAAAGGTCTTTACCATTCAACAGTTGCCAGATACAAAGTCAGTAACACAAAAGTAAATCCCTTTCTGATATACCAGTAATGGACAAGTGGAATTTGAAATGTAAAACACAATGCCCATTTATATTAGTATGCCCCAAAATTAAATACTTAGCTAAATATCTCACAAAATATGTACAGGTTTATATGAGGAAAACTACAAATTCTGATATAAGAAATCAAATAACTGAATAAATGGAGAGATATCCTATGTTCATGAATAGAAAGTTTCCATATTGCCAAGATGTTGATTATTTCCCATTTGATCTATAAAGTCAGCACAATCCAAGTCAAAATCCTAACAAGTTGTTTTATGTATATTGACAAACTTGTCTTAAAGTTTCTAAACAGACAAATAGATCAGTAGAACAGGTTAGAAAGCACATATATAGACCCATATAAATAGAGTCAACAAGTTCTTGACAAAAGAGGAAAGGCAATACAATGAAAAAAGACTGTCTTTTCAACAAGTGCAATAATAAGATGTCCACATGGGGGGAAAAAATCTAAAAACAGATCTTACACTCCTTATAAAAATTAACTAAAAATGGATCATAAGCCTAAATGCAGAATGCAAAACTATAAAGATTCTAGAAGGTAACAGGAAAAACCATAGACTACCTTGGGCATGATAATGACTTACTTTTTAGATACAACACTATAGGCATGATCTGTGAAAGAAACAATCGACAAGCTGAATTTTATTAAAATTATAAACTTCTGTTCTGCAAAAGGCTCTGTCATTGGGTGAGAATACAAGCCATAGACTGGGAGAAAATACTTGCAAAACATATATCTGATAAGGCACTGTTATCAAAGATATACAAATAACTCTTAACTCTTCACCCGTTTAGAGGGGAAAAAAAGAACAGCTTGATGCCACGTTCATTTAAGTGTCCATACACATGCTTTTTGAGACTGAAGCAAAACTGACTGGTTTTCAATGTGAAAATGAATTATAAAAACTGTTCTTGGAGTTATTTCTAACCAGAACTTGCCTCTAATCCTAATGAGAATTACAAAAAAAGAAAGGAAGGAAGGATGAAAGAGGGATGGGAGGAAGGAAGGAAGAGGGAGAAGAAAAAAGAAGACGACGATGACGATGAGGAGGAGGAAGGTGAAAGAGGAAGAGGAGAAGAGAATTACTATATTTTGTAATTTTTTTTAAATCTCAGGTGAACACCACAGCACAAGCACCACTGGCGAGTATCCTCGGATTAAACAGGGAGAGGGTTAAAACTCAATAATAAGAAACCCAACAAGAATCCAATTAAAAGTCGGACTCGGTGGCTCAGCCTGTAATCCCGCGCCTTGGGAGGCTGAGGTGAGTGGATTGCCTGAGCCCGCGGGTTCGAGACCCCCCTGGGCAGCGAGACCTCATCTCTACAATCAATCAAAAAATCAGCCGGGCGTGGTAGCACGCGCCTGTAATTCCGGCTACTCGATAGGCTGAGGCGGAAGGATCGCGGAGCCCAGCAGGTCAAGGCTGCGGTGGCCGGAAGCGGCCACTGCACTCCAGTCTGGGCGACAGAGTGAGACTCCAACTCAAAAACAAAACAAAACAAAAAACAAAAGAATCCAATTAAAAATGGGCCAAAGTTGAAGAGAATCTTGTCAAATGATAGAGATGACAAATAAGCATATTAAAAGATTCTCCGCATCATATGACATTGGGGGATTTCAAATTAAAACATCATGCATCGCTGAATCCAGAACACTGAGGACACCAAATGTGAAGCAACAGGAACTCTCATTCATTGCTCATGATACAAAATGGCACAGCAACATTAGAAGAGAGTTTGATGGCTTCTTACAAAACTAAACTGAGTCCTATTATTTAACAGTCAAGTTCCTTGGTTTTTACCCAAATGAGTGGAAAACTATGTCCACAAAAGAATCTGTGCACAGATTTTTACAGAAGCTTTATTCATAATAACCAAAACATGGAAGCAAATGTCCCTTCAGTAGGTGAATGAATAAATAAGCAATGCTATATCCAGACAATGGAACGTTATTTGATGATAAAAAGAAATGAGCTGTCAGACATAAAACGACATGGAGGAAACGTAAGCGTATATCATTAAATGAAAGAAGCCAATCTGAAAATGCTACATACTGTATGCTTTCAACTATATGACATTCTGAAGAAGACAAGACTATAGAGAGAATAAAAAGATTGGAGGTTTCCAGGGATGATGTTTGGAAGAGTGGAATGAATAGGTGGAGCACAGAGGATTTTTAGGGCAGTGAAACTGTAACATTATATACTATACATATATTGTATGTACTGGATTATATTGTGTTATTTTCTATATTGTGCTATGATACTATATTGGTGGATACATGTCATTGCACATTTATCAAAACCCATAGAATATACAACATAAAAAGTGAATCCTAATGCAAACTATGGATTTTGGGTGATAGTGATATATCAACACTGGTACATCAGTTGTAACAAACTTACGGCCCTGGTGGGGAAGGCTTTGGACATGGGAACAGGAAGTGTATGGAATATTTCTGTACTTTCTCTCTATTTTGCTATTAACCAAAAACTGTTCTAAAAGAAAAATATATATATTTAAAGGACAGAAAAAGACATTTAGAAATTCAACACATAATCAAAACTTTTAACTTGTAATGATGGAAATTTTCTGCATTTTGACTACATTAATTTTAGTATGCTAGTTGCAATATAGTATTATAATTTTATTTCACTCTGTCCTCAAAGATACTTTCCCTCACTACCATATTCAAAATAGCAGGCACCAGGCACAGTGGCTCACATCCCAGCACTTTGGGAGGCCAAAATGAAAGCATTGCTTGAACCCAGGAATTCAAGACCAACCTAGGCAACATAGCAAGACTTCATCTCTACCAAAAAAAAAAAAAAAATTTTTTTTTTAATTAGCCAGATGTGATGGTGCACGTCTATAGTCCCAGCTACTCAGGAGACTGGAGTCCAGAAGATCCAGGTTGCAGTGAGCCATGATCATGCCACTGCACTCCAGCCTGAGCAACAGGGTAAGACCCTGACTCAAAATAAAACAAATACAATAAAATAAAAGCTACTCCACAGTATCATTACTCTATTTTACTTCCATATAACACCTCTACAGCCCAAAACATGCATTCTACAGTCACCTGATTATGTGTTTATTCCCTTCTTCCCCTACTTAATGTAGGCTCCATCAAGCATGAACCCAATCCTTGCACTTGGTCGCTGGTCAGTACCTGTTGAGGAAACACATGAGTGCATGGATTTAGTTACAATGATGATGAGGGTGATAATGATGATTTTAATGGTGGTAATGATGATGATGTTGGTGATGATAGTAATTATGATGGTGATAGTGGTGGTGATGATGACCAACAGTAAGCATAGCTGGGGTAAGTCAGTCTCAAAGTTCATAGGGTTGGTGCATTGCCTTCCACAGATCTACTGCTCCCCTAGACACCGAGGACCCCAATTTCTTTTGGGGATGTGACTTAGACTTGTGCTGAGCTGTTGGAATAGAATTTTGAGTTAGGACAAGCAAAGTCTCAGGGCACAGGCTCAACCATCCACAGACACAAATGGTCACAGGAGGAAGGTCCCAACCATCAGTGAGGAAAATAATCACCTGTGCTCCTTGGTCAGGGCAACATGGTGCTCTTTGTTAAGGGAGGTTGGACTAGCTGATTTTACAAATACATTGAAACACACAAAGTAGCAAAAATATGATAAAATATATTTTTCATTCATGCAGAAACAGAATGTTTTTGTGTTCTGTTTTGTGGGTTTTCTTCCAAATACTAAGTCAAGCCGGTCTCGGTGGCTCAGCCTATAATCCCGCGCCTTTGGGAGGCTGAGGTGAGTGGATTGCCTGAGCCCATGGGTTCGAGACCCGCCTGGGCAGCAAGACCTCATCTCTACAATAAATCAAAAAATCAGCCGGGCGTGGTAGCGCGTGCCTGTAATTCCGGCTACTCGGAAGGCTGAGGCAGAAGGATCGCCAGAGCCCAGCGGTCGAGGTTGCGGTAGCCGGCAGCGGCCACTGCACTCCAGTCTGGGCGACAGAGTGAGACTCCAACTCACAAAAAAAAACAAAAACAAACACTAAGTCAAGGAACTGAAAATACTAGGTCACGGGACTGAAAATACTAAGTTAGGAAACAGATGTGGTCCCCTTCCAGTCTGAAGCTTCACTGTTTTCAACAAGTAGCTTCAAGTTTGCTGTGCTCAGCTGAGACAGACAGTGCAACGGCAGCAGTACACACTATGCCCCTGCATATGAGAGTTTTTAAGAGCCACAAATGGATGTGACACACATCAATTCTGATCTCATTTTATTGGCTAATGCTCAGGAACATGGCCAAACCTAACTATAAGGGAGGCCAAGAGATGCCAGCTAGCTAAGAGCTCAAGAAGAAGGAGATACAGGCTTAGGGAACGACTCACCCAATTGTCTCTGCTGCAGGCGTGTTTCCCCTTGAATGCCAAAGGATGGCTACTGGTCTTCACAGAACACTTCAGCTCTTGCTCAGGGTGGGCTCTGCTTATCCATAATCTTCTCATTTAACCCCCATAAAACACTAAGGCAAAGGCCCACTTATAATCCCCATTTTATAAATATTGAACTGAGCCTTGGCAACATCAAGGAATGTGCTCAAGGTTGTCAAGATAGAAACTGGCAATGCGAGAACTCAAACAAAAATCTCACTCTAAAGTCTAAGTTAGCTCCTTAGCGCTGTATTATATGACTAATGAACTATTCCCCTTATAAATAAAATGCATATTTCTTTATATCATGAGTTTGCAAGGCAGTTCCCTGCACCATCTAAAATTTGGGAACACCTGTTTGTTTGCTTGTTTGTTTGTTTGTTTGTTTTTCTATGTGCCATTTCAAGTATCAACTCAGAATAGATCCTAGCTTGTGAATTTCAGCGTGAACAAACACATTTGGACCTGACTGCTGTCTACTTCATAATCTACTAATTACCTACAAAAGATTGGCAGTGGTCTGTATTTCATTAAGAATTTTTGAGAAAGGCTTAATTCATAATTATACTAACCTGATAAATAAATTTAGGAAGACAAATCTAATCTGAACTGAATTTTGATGCCCACAGTTCACCTTTTCACTCAAAAATTCTGAAAAATTTTCCTCCCATAAGGGTCATTTTATTAGTTTCTCTGGCCACGTAGTCTTCTTTGCTCAGGAAAGTCATTTCACTTTCCGCCTGTTATGTATGACCTTCATAGGTTTTTATAACATTCTGTTTTCAGTGGATGAGAAGCATAGTTGTATTCGTATTTTATTTCTTTATTTTTATTTTAGTTTAGTTTAGTTTATTTGGAGTCTCATGCCATTGTCCAGGCTGCAGTGCAGTGGCACACTCATAGCCACTCCAGTGTCAACCTGCTGGGCTCCAGTGATCCTTCCACCTTAGCATTCCAAGCAGCTGGAACTATAGGCAAGCACTACCACACCTGGCTAATTTTTTTATTTATTGTAGAGACGAGGTCTCGCCAAGTTGCCCAGGCTCTTCTAGAACCCACAGGTTCAGGCAGTCCCCTCGCCTTGGCCTCCCAAAGTACTGGGATTACAGGCTGAGCCTGGTCTTGTATTTTATATAGCGTATCAATAAATGAAGAAAAGAGAAGGTGCTAGCCTATGAGGATGAAAAGTAGGAGGGAAAGCATAAAAGGGAATAAATTGCCTTCAGCTGGAAGGACATAGCACATTTCTAGTCTTGGGCCAATAAATCTAATCCTGTGACCTCAAATAAGTCTTCTCCTTCCCAAGGCTGCTTCTCAGTCACACAAGCAGAAATCTCATGTGTCCTGATGGTGCATTCCCAACTGTGACATGTCCACCTGCTCAAATCTCATTATTGACCACTTTATTTCTCACCTTCATTTTCTGGACAACGTTTGTCTTCAGGTAACTGAACTGCAAGGAATAGGCAGAGTCGTTGAGGTAGTTGTTGCCATGGTTTCCAGAAACCCAGACTCAATCATGCAAACCACCAGAAGAATGAGCTCCACCCAGATACCTAGTCCAGAACTCACAGGAATGGGATTAGACCTCATTACCTCTGACTTCCTAATAAATTGCAGAATTCCAGTAACCTAGTAGCCCTCATTCAATGTGTGAATTAAATTGAAAGATTTCAACAGATTTTTTACTAAAATCTCTTTGGTTCTAATATTTTGTTTAATTCGCTGCACAAAAGACCAAAGGCTTAGTGTAAGCTAGAATATCTGACTTTTGGCTTCAGCTCAACTCACAGTACAGTCACCACTAGAAAATTTATCTTATGATTAATTAAATCTTCTTATCTCATGTGAACACAATTCATCACCACTAACCCAAGGTTGTAAGAAATGCCACGTAGAAAGTGCAAAGACATTTTAAAATCTGGGAAGGTACAATCCTCCTGTGTCCACAACATCCTTTGGCTGAAGCACAGAAATTCTGTCCAAGAGTATTTCTAATTGAAAATTCTCATGACTGCATTGGCTGGAAGAACTTTTGGAGAAAGCACTGGGAAGGGAAAGTCTGTATTTTTCAGGATACCTTACAGCAGAGACAGATCTCAAAATCTCAGATGCTTCATACTATATATATATGTATGTTTTTTTCTAATTCAGGTAAACATGATGCAGGTTGGCAATGCTCTTGTGTCTTATAGCTACAACACCTGGAACATGTGGTCTTGAAAATCACAGAAGCAGGAGAAGGAACATAAGGAAAACATGCAGCAACACTTTACCCCAGCCCCAAAAGACAAGCATCATTTGCATTCATAACTCATTGGCCAGAACTAGTTACATGACCTCAACATAACTTCAAGGGAAGCCAGGATATTTGGTGAGTACCAATTCTTTCTGCTACACAGTTCCAAGTGTTTTGGGTGTAATCAAAATGCATTCTAAAAGCTCAATTGGAAGAGTCAACATATGAAGAGGACAATCCTTAATTATTTCCAGATACTCCATTTCTTTTCAGTCTTGTAGTTTGTTCTGTTTGAGCTTCATATTATCCTATTGTTTCAGGTCAGTTTTTCTGGGCAGAGTCAAGCAAGAAAACATAGGTAAGATAACAATTTCAGGGAATGTGATGGATCAACTTCATTCTTCCTTTTAATAGCTTGTTTTTTATGTCTGTTTCCTGGAGTTGTTCTTTTAATGAGCCTTTAATGACTGCTCCAACTGAAAGCTGAGAGTTGGTGCCTCTGCTTCCTGAATTTCCTAGAAGAAAGTTAATTAGTCTTTGGGTCTTCCAGACCTCACCTTGTCTTCCGTTTTATTCCAGTAATTGGTATCTCATTATTGCATTTGGGCTTTCCTCACCACATTTTTGGTTCTTCTGCCATCTCATGTCAGATGTAAGATAAACTCTTCCCTAAACAGTTCAATAGTTGACTCCACGAGGTAATGAAGACTTTTCCAGATCTTAATTATCCCTCACAGAAGAACCTGACTGCTGACTCAAGATTCTTAGTAACTCCGGGGACTCTTGTTTTTTTCCTGATACTCAGCAGCAAGTGAGGTTTGCATACTACAGGGGGTATTGGGAGAGACCAATATTAGGATTAAGAGTTTTACAGTCTCCCACACTCCAGGTGTGGAGGTATCTGAAATGGTGAATACTCAAAGAGTAGGGCAAAATGTTTTCACTTTCTTCCTCATTTATCTGTTCCAGACATTTTAAATTAAGTATTCCAATTAAATTTTCAACTGCGTGGAATCCAGTTACTTTACAGTAATTTGCATTACGCACACCCCCCCCCACATGTGTGTGGGTGTGTGTATATGTGTATGTTGAACATAAGAGCCAGGTCTGCTTTATTCAGTGTGTTAATTCTGCACCTGTAGAGAATTGTGCTAAGCACACACAAAACAAAGCTGACTTGGGCAGACAATATATAACATGCCACTTTTTAGTAGACAGTTTATTTCTTCCTTAGAGAAAGAAAGAGTAGCCAAAGATGCCAGCTCCCTATAGCTCTTGTCACATACATCAACAATGATACCAAAACTGCAAAGTGAGTTAGGGGACACACCATGCTGAAGAGCCAGGTATAGAGAGGGTTAAGTGCTTTTATAGTCATATCACATCTATTTTGAGTGGGACAGAGGAAAAGTCCTCATGCCTTATCAGAAATCAGGAGACGATGAGTATCTCTCTCATGACAGCCTATCAGAGGAGATAGAGAGGTAAGTGGGAGAGGTCTTGGAGCAAAGGATTATTCTGCCAGGACTCAGCTTTGCTGTGGTTTAAGCTTTACCTGCAGAGACGACATGGACATGTGTACAAGATCTCCAGGGTGCCACAGAGAACTGTCCCCTACAATGGGCACCCAGGGAGTGCCCAATAAATATTTGTTGAATACATTTGAACACATATGTGCATGAAGATCCCTTATGAGAATACAGGGAAGAGTTTCTGTTGGTTTTCATCTGAATGTTTGCAATGGAGTTAGGATGAAAAAGTCAGTGATCTCCCAATGATATTCAGTAGGGGTTGAAGACATGTCTATGAGTCTTCCACATAAAACCTAGCATGGAACATGTCTACTGTTCTGTATGGGTGTTCCCTTGGAGAAACAAGATAGGCATGCTACTTAACGATTTCTTGACAGTCACCCACACTGCCCAGAGACTACAAGTTAAAGAGTAATTAAGGAGGGTTCCTTCTGATATCAGGCAATCTAGGCACATACCCCATTCTTCTCCTTCCCAGTAACAATGGCCAATTACTGACACACCCTGTACTTTATGTTATTCATTTTCAAAATAGGAATAATAATCTCAATCATCTATTGGGTTGTTTGTGATTAGATAAAATAATACACATAAAGCACTCGAAAAAAGGTTTGTACCCAGTGAAGACCCCAAACATTAGTCACTATTATTTTTCTTGTTGTTGTTATGTTTTTGAACCCACCCTTTCTGATCTTTTGCTGAGGGGGTGCTGAACAGACATCTAACAAAGCCACCCCCAGGTTCCACCCAACCTGGAGGTCTCTGAGATTTTATTTCTATCCCAAGTATAGTAATTCTGGAATTAGTGGTATGTATGCCAAAAAGCAATTATTAAAATAAACAAAAAAGGAGTAGCAGGTTGCATTTTAATACAATTGAGTTAACTTTAAAATCTCACGTTTTCTAAGAATATTTAATAACACAGGAAAATGCTTACAACATGTCAAGTTTAAGAGGCAAAATGAGTCAAATTTTTAAAAATACAGTAGGATAAAATGCATTTCTAAAAGTTCATTAACATTATTTATAAATGTATGCTGTTATTTATTTATTTATTTATGCCTAAAATAAACACTAGGAGTAAATAAGTCAAAATAGTAATCATAGCTATTTCTTTTGGGAGTAGACGTGATATTTCTTTTCTTCTTTTTATTTTCCAGTTGTTTAAAATTTTTCCATAACAAAAATAGAGACTTTTATACGTATGGTGCCTGCAATAGCAAATAAAATGAGTGATGATATTTGGCAATGCATAAATGCAATGGACACTTTAAATAAACCATCCACCTGTCTGCTGCAGCTAAGATCTATTTTAAGACACTTTTCAGGTAACACAAGTGGCAGAATAGAACAAGATTTGGGTGCAATATGACATCTTCCTGTTCCTTAGGTGCCACAGACAAAATTAACACATTCCCAATTTATTTTTCTTTCCATTTAATTTTAGAGCAGAGCATCATGCCCAATTTATCAGAATCTTTTTTATTACTGATTAGTAAGACATCCGATGATGATGAAAGGGGATAATATCACATTTGCACTCACTTCATGAGCAGTGGCTCTGTTTAGCTGACAGTGCATTTCCTTTCTTTCCTCATCAAATACAGCTCAAAGGTTTGTCTCTGTAACGCACAGATGCCAGATGCTCTCCCTAATTAGCATTTCAAGCTCCACAATGACAGTCCCCAAACTTTGCCCATCATCCTCCAACGTGAGGGCCTGGATCCCTTTCTCCATCCTAAGCTCCATGGCAGTCTTTTTTGCTGACCTCACAGCTGCTGTTTTGTGGACCACCACTTGGGAGCCTATTTTCAGTGTCTACTATTGAATTTAGGGTCGGTGTGATCATATATGAAAACTGCAGCTACATGGGGGCAGGGTCCAGGGACCCTGAGAATAAACCCTGGAAATGCCCCTTCTTTGTCCAGTTTGTCCTGCTTCCCCCCCATTGTAAACTAACAATGATAACAAACTCACCTCTCAAGAGTAGAGGAAGAGTCACATATGAACAACTTTCTCCAAGGACCAACAGATCATTCTTAGGAGAGTTGTTCTTAACAAGTGTGGTAATCATCGGGACTTTTCACACATATCTTACCTTGACTCTTCTGAGTATAGGGCCCCGGTTATGGACTGAATGCTAATGTTCAAAATCCATATGGTAGCGCCAAATCCCAATGTGATGGTGTTTGGAGGTGAGACCTCTGTGGAGGTTATTAAGTTTAGATGAGCTCATGAGAGTAGGATGATCATGAGGGTAGGATAATAATGATGATAGTGCCCTTATAAAAAGAGACATGCGTTTTCTTACTGCTTCTCTCACTCTGTCTCTCCATCACATAAAGACACAGGGAGAAGGAAGCCATCTGCAAGCCAAGAAGCAGACCCACACCTGGAAGCCAGCATCCTGACCATGGACTTCCCAGCCTCTAAAACTGTAATAAATAAATGTCTGCTGTTTGAACCACTCAGTATATGATATTTTGTTATAGTGACCCAAGCTAAGACACCCACCAACTTGAAGGTAGGTGTGACCATATAATTTGATTTGACCTGTAACACCTGAGCACAAGCAACACATCCCTTATAAGAGGGAAAAGTCAGAGACAGCCAATGCCCTGCCATGTTTTCTCTTCCTCTCTGCTGCAGTGACCAGTCATGTACCCAGTGAAGGTACATTCCTCAGCCTGGGACCCAGAGTGAAGGTAAGCAGACAAAAGTCCCAAGCTCATTTTCTCATATTTTGCAACTGAAATGCTTTACATATATTTATTTGTATGGATCAAATATTACATAGTGAGCATGGGAAAACTTTTTTTTTAATTGCACAATAATTTTGCATTCAAATGCATGCAGTGATTTTAGAAATGTATCTACCCTGCTTCCTCCCATTAAAAATGTTGATGGATATAACAGTGACTCACTCATGGGTTCTGAAGTCCCTCTGGTCATCCCATTTATCTCATGTTTACAACAGTCTTCTGTGGCAGGAATTTTTATTACTTTCATTTTGCAGACAATGAAATGGAAGACTCAAAGAAATTAAGCTGTTGCTTAATGCCACAAAACTTGGAGATGACAGAGCCTGGAATCCTACCCAGATCTGGCTATCGCAGAAGTCAGTGTCCTAAATTCTTTACTCTCTCCTTCCTCCTACCAGGGGGTTGAAGTCACTCAAGGCCCTTTCTGGGCTTTCTGGACATTCAAGCCAGTGGCCATCTGTCTTAGTCCATTTGGGCTGATATTTCAAAATAACATAAGATGAATAACATATACACAGCAGAAATTTACTTCTCACAGTTTTGGAGACTTAGAAATCCCAGATCAAGGTGCTGGAGGATTTGGTGTCTGTTAGGAGTTTGCTTTCTGGTTTAGAGATGATATCTTCTTGTTGTCTCCTCATACGGTGGGTGGAGCAAAGAAACTCTCTGAAATCTCTTTTATAAGGACACTAATTCCATTCATGAGGGCTCTGCCTGTATGACCTAATCACCTCCCAAATGTCCCTTCCCCTGATACTCTCACACTGGAGACTAGGATTTCAGCATGAATGTTGAAGGGACAGAAACACCCAGCCCCTAGCATCATCCTAGACCCCAATTTTATCATTTGTGGAAGGCTAATGCGTACATGGTCCTAAGTCCTGGATCACCAGAGTGATTAAGCTCCTCTTGGTAACCATACTAACTTCCTTCTTCACAGACAGACTCTGGTCACAGGACTTCCTGTTGGGAGCCAGTCTTGGAGGCCCGCCTGATTGACAAAGTCCAGGTACACTGAGGACCCCCTGGCCACAAAGCGAGTCCAGGCAGCTGAGGCCTTTCTGTCTTCCGTCTTTACTGCTGGTACGGCCGAAGAATTCTGTGCAGTCGTGGAAGAAGAAAATGGCATGTTTATGTGAAGTACTCACAGCTAACCTGGGAATGTCATGGTTCATGTTTCCATTTCCCACTATGCCGTTTGGCCTCTTCTAACATATGCAATGGTTCAACTCTGAAGTACATCAAGAATGCTTTCTTTCCCTTGATTATAAGTTACTAGATATTGCTTGAGTAAAAATAATATAAGTATATTCACTCCTTATTTGATTTAGAATTATGGAGTTTAGTGTTTAGACATAAGGTTTTTTTAGAAGCACAAGTTTATAGTAAGTTCATTATAAGTTCTAACACTTATGTAGGTGATTTATAACACTGTTTTCACAGATTTAGGATGAAGATTAATTGTTAAGGTTTTTACTTAATTCAATAGTTAAAATTCTAAGTTAACATTTATAGAGTGAGTTTTCACTGGATTCATATGATACTAATTGGATACTTTCATGATAAGTTAACTAAATACAGAGAACAAACTCGGGGGCCTGGGAAACATCACTAAAAGCTTCTTTTGAGTTTTCTTTAGAAATAAACACTGCAGGATAAGAGAAAAGTAATGAAGACACCTGGACAAAAGAGGCAATTACGAAGCTTTGAGGGTCATAGAAGCCCCAGAAAGAAAACTCCTGATACATGGAGAAATGTGCACTTGGAAACTTTCTTGAGACATTTCAAGGACTGTAATTCGGGACTTTGGACTAAAACTATCATTTTTGGCTTTATGAAAAAGACTTATTGACTGAAAGCAGATAGTGTTCTTGGTTTGTTTGTTGCTTCTAAGACTGCTAGATGGTGGTAACTTTTAAAGGATATGTACGTGAAGGAATTTTCTTTGTCTTGCCCCTTTATGAATGGTATAAAAGCTTTCTGTTAACTAACATTAAATGACATCTGTCCTGCAAGCAAGTGTTCAAGTATATTATTTTCGTCTTTTGCCTATCCCGTCTCTCCTTCAGGAAATCCCACACCCGGTGGGAGCAGGACCCCTGCAACTTCCTAGATCTATTAGCAGAATTGTAGCCAGAGACAGAGGGACTGAGAGGCAGGGTCCAGGAAGGCTGAACAAAGCACTGCGTGTTTCATTCCTGGCACACAGTCATGCTGCCCCCCATCTGGGGCACTGCAACCTCCCCCTGAAACAGGGAGCTTTCCACCAACTCTTCTGGGCCTCATTGGATAGTGTACTAGAAAAGATAAAGCACAGAGTCTGAAGACAAGCCCTGGCTCTCTCATTTACACCTGTGATACACAGGTAAGTAATTTAACCTCTTGTGTCCTCATCTGTAAAATGGGTACCACTCGTACTTACTTCAAATGCTCCTTGACAGCAGGAACTAAAATCAAACATTTCACAGCACCGGCACCCATAAATGATCATTAATTGGTAGTTGGTGAGGCCCATTCTGTGCCTTATCTTCCTCTAGGAAAAGGAACAGTTCTATCAATATGAGGTAAGCCACTGTTTTAATTTTAAGCCAGTCTCAAGGCAGAGTCACAAACAGACCTGAGTGTCCTCAGCTTAGCTTTAAAAAGAAATGCATGTAATATTGAATGATCTGTCACAGAAACAAAGAACTGAGTACCACATGTTCTCAATCACAAGTGGACCTACAACAGTTACCATAATCCTATAAGAAAAGGATTGGCAGTAGTGGGAAACTGCCAGGGAAGGAAAAGGGCACACCTCATCAATAAGGTACCTTATCTCAAACCAGGTGAAGTGGGGACAAAGGTGAGCCCCAAACTTTACCTACACAATGACCGTTTGTATACCTAAGCCTGAATTGTACCGCACAACTTTAAAATAAAAATAATAATAAAAAAGCAATGTGTTTTGCATGTCTGTATATGTATGTGAAAGTTTATTTGGAAACATGAGACTTACAATATTTATTCAATATCTTTTCTCTCCCATGTTTTCCATTCATGACAACCACAAAAATGCTCTCTTGGCTTCCCTCCCTCCATTGAGTTCTGCTTTCTACTCACTTCCTGCTCCATTTGATCTTGCCATACCCATCCCCAATTACTTCCCCCTCCTGCCCTTTTTTTTTTTTTTTTTTTTTTGAGTTGGAGTCTCACTCTGTCACCCAGACTGGAGTGCAGTGGCCGCTCCTGGCCACTGCAGCCTCGCCTGCTGGGCTCCGGCGATCCTTCCACCTCAGCCTTCCAAGTAGCTGGAATTACAGGCATGTGCTACCACGCCCGGCTGATTTTTTGATTTATTGTAGAGATGAGGTCTCGCTGCCCAGGCGGGTCTCGAACCCGCGGGCTCAGGCAATCCACTCACCTCAGCCTCCCAAAGGCGCAGGATTACACTGCCCTATCTTTAATGAACCCCACAGCCCTAAATAATTCCTGACCCTCATTTTTCTCTGAGACTAATCTACAAGGATATCGATCACAGTGAGTATCAGGTAGGCGCAAGAGTCAAAATCATATCAGACTCAGTAAAATTGAAGCAGCTGTTCAGGACAGGATGAATTCAGGACAGAGCACTAAATATTAGGGATGGAGTGAGGCCTATCTTGTTTTGTTTTATTTCTGTTTGTTGCTCTTTTTCACATTTTCATGTAGCAGGTAGGAGTCTCAGATCACAAATTCCCAAATGTACAAGATGTAGAACTATATTTATTTTTTACCATGACTTCCAGCTTCCTTCCTAAAATTTGAAATCCCTGCCCCCGTTTGAATTGGTGAGACTTTTTTTTGAGCTGGTGAAGTTTGTCCCTCAAACAAAGAGCAGCAAACAGTCATGAACCCCAATCTCCACCTCGACCCCCAGCATCAAGTTAAATCAAGAACATGATTAGTTGGATGACTCTGTCTTCCTCAGAGATTGTATCTTCCTCATCTCCCTCCCAGCAGTAACTAGTTTCATTAATTATTTTAACTTTTTCTTTATTTCTCTATTGCTTACCCCCATGGGATGCACAAGCATATGTCTGCATGTATGTGTATACATAGTTTTGCCTAGTATATCAATAAATCAGATTCTCTTCTTGATTGGTTCTTTTGCTCTACTTGTTTTATTTTCATTCACCCATAAGTGTAGTTTTAGTTCATTTCTTTTGACTGCTGCATAGTGTGCCATTTAATACATTCACTCATTCTCCTGCCATGGCCACTCGCATTCTTTCCAGTGTTAGGCTACTATCAACTCCTTGTGCATGTTCCCTGGTCTAGAAGTGTAAGTATTTCTCTAGGGTATATACTTAGGAGTGAAAGTATTGGGCCATACCATACCCACATTTTCAAATATACAAGACAAGTTCAAGCTTTGTTCTTCAGAGCTTGTACCAATTTGTGTTCCCACCACTAATAAATGAGACCTCCTGCTGTAGCCTTGTATGTTGGGAAATTTTAACCTTTTTTTTTTGAGGGTCCATCCTTGCTATGGTCTGAATGTTTGGGTCTCCCAAAGTTTATATGTTAAAACCTAATCCAGAATGCAATAATGAGGCTGGGGGGATGATTAGGTCACAAAGCCCTCATGAATGGAATTAATAACTTTATAAAAGAGGCTCAAAGGAGTATTTGTCTCTTGTACCATGTAAGGAGACTCACTGAGAAGATGCTGTCTGCAAGAAATAGACCCTCACCACACCCTGGGTATACTGGTGTCTTGACCTTGGACTTCCCAGGCTCCAGAACTGTGAGACATACAGTAAGTGTTTGATGTTTATGTTACTCAGTTTATAGTATTTTATTGCAGCAGCCCAAACAAATGAAAGATTTTTGACAATGTCAAGGCACTGAAGAAAGGCCCCATCTGATTATTGAGTCATCTGACAACTCACACCAAGTGGAGAATTGGCCTGTAAGGCTCAGCCTTCCAAAGCTGATAACTCCCATTTCATTCACAGCTCTGTTCAAATATTATTTCCTCCTAAGGTGTTTCCTCAGTGCCCTGTCTTAAAAGAACATCCCTCCCAGATACTATCCTTCAATCATAGTGCTACACATATCACCATGTGAAATAAAATTATGCATTTCTGTGTTTTCTGGTTTGTCATCTACCTCACCCTCTAGAGCATCACTGTACAATATCATCTCCACCAGCTACATGTGGCTATTGAGCGCTTTAAATGGATCTAGTCCAAATTAGGAGGTGCTGTATGCATAAAATACACACATCAGATTTCCAATACTTAGTATGAAAAAATAATTTGGCAGAGCTCAGTGGTTCAGCCTGTAATCCCGCGCCTTGGGAGTCCGAGGTGAGTGAATTGCCTGAGTCCGCGGGTTCGAGACCCGCCTGGGCAACTTGGTGAGACCTCATCTCTACAATAAAAATCAAAAAAAGTAGCCGGGCATGTCTGTAGTTCCAGCTAATTGGAAGGCTGAGGGGGAAGGATTACCAGAGCCCAGCAGGTCAAGGCTGAGGTGGCCGGGAGCGGCCACTGCACTCCAGTCTGGGTGACTGAGTGAGACTCCAACTCAAAAAAAAAAAAAAAAAAAAGAAAAAATAATTTGAGATACATCATAATTTTATATCACTACATGTTGAAATGAAAATAGTTTAGACATATGAGTCAAATAAAAAATATTATGAAATTCATTTCACTTTTTTGTTTTAAATACGTAACTTAGACTCGCACATGTGGCTCACATTGGACAGCATTGCCCTAGAACATGAGGTCCATTTGTCTCTCTCTTTTACCACTTTATTCCCAGATCCAAGAGTGCAATCAGTTCTTGAAAAATATTTGCCAAGAGTCAAGTGATATACATTTAAATGTAAACTGGGTGATACAAGAATTGGGTGACGCTTTTACCCTGGGTGTCTACATTCAAGTAAGAAATACCAAGAACAGTTTAAGATGGATGTGTAATGTGAAGAATTTTTCCAGCTTACTGTCTGCTGTCCCTGAAAAGACAAATACAAATTTAAAATAATTCTAAATCTTTCTGTTGAAAATAAGGAAAAGAGATGTTCCTCCCCTTTTTTCTCAGAACATTTACTTTAGAAAACTTGTAGTTTTAAGAGCTTTCTTCTCTCTTTGAAATATATGTGAATACTGCTGATGACTAAATAGGCCATTTGTCAGCTTTATGACATAGGACTGTTTTCTCAAGGACTTGGGAGCCATCTCTTTGGAATGTAATCATCAAGGAAGATACCCTCCTTTTTCCCAGTTTCTGTGAGAGAGTAGGAGCCTAATTTCCCCAGACTCCTCCCACCAAACTGCAAAACCAGCTCCTGTCAAAAAGATTTTAAAAATTTGTTTCTCCTCTAAATAAAGTCAATTCACTAACACAGATGACCACCTCAATTGCCAGGTGCATTTAGGATAAACTATATCTGACAAATGGTGCTGTGTAGGCCTCTTACAAGTTCTCTGTCTTGAGAACATGTATCTGGGTTTTATCTTCTTGGCTACACAAAAAAATGAGATTCTTATCTTTACCCGTAGTAAAGAATGAGATTCTTGTCTTTATCCGTAGTGTGCATCACATTCAGATTGAATGTTTATTCGCTAATACTCCGTTTTCTTCCTCTACTATTTTTCAGGAGAGATTATCTGGGTAAGAAGGAGATTTAGTTCTCAATTGTATTTCACCACATCTCCCCCCAAAAAACAAGCAAAAAACAAAACTACAAACATTCCCTATAGAAGATGAGGGCTAAAAAAAAGAAATGGAGTGGGTCTGCTCCTTGAAAATAACATAAAGCAATAAAGAAAAGAGTCCATTTACCCAGTTATCTGCAATTCCCTCACCAGCCTAGCTAATATTATGCTGGCTGTAGGGGCCTTGCTACTGTGCAAAACGGTGAGAGTTCACTTTGAAAAGGAAATTATTAGTTCGCTCAAACTGTTGTTTGTGAAGCCCAACATCTATCAAAAAGTTCAAAGTAACTTTTTAAAAATTGTAATCATCCATCCCAGCTCTCCCCAAAGGCTCCAGCGTCCATCAACCCGGCCCTTCCCCATCCTGGCCTCCACTTCTGCGCTTGCGCACGGAATCCGCTTGGGCCCCGCCCCAGTTCTTCTGCTCCGCCTCGCGGCCTCCTTGGCCTCCGTTCTGCGCCTGCGCGCGGGTTGAGCTTCGGCTAGTCTTCCAGCGCTCTGCCTTTCCTTGCCCCGCCGCCCCATCGGCCTCTGCTCTGCGCCTGCGCGGGACGCCTGGTCTTATAGCGACTGCTGGAGGAGGCGGCTGGCGGTAGTGGGAGCGCTCCCAAAGCGACTGTACCCCCTCACCCCACCCGGAGTGGGCGCTGCGGAGGCGCCGCTGCTCTGCTGGGCTGGAAAGGGGCGGCCTCCAGGAGCCGGACGTGTCCAGCGTGGATTCTGGTGACCCACGACCCAGAGAGTCGGGGCGTGCTGGGGGAGACCTGACACCCCAGCGGGAGAAGCCCTCTCCTCTGGGGATGTCCTGCCTTCGCAGTGGCAGGGAGTTGACATGGAAGGTGGACAAGGCCATGTGCACAAAGATTTCGGAGACCGGATCACTCTCATATTTGGGATGGATTTCGAGTCTATAATGCTCAGTGTTCTAGCACAGAAACAAAGATCTGAATACCATACATTTATCATAATACCATAAGAAAGGGATTGGCAGTAGCAGGACACTGCCAGGGAAGGGAAGAGGGAGGCACATAACATCAATAAGGGTACCCGATCCCAAACCAGGCCAAGTAGGGACCAAAAGGAGGCCCAAGCTTTACCTGTACGATGACCACTTATGTACCTAATCCTGAATTGTTCTCCACATCCTTAAAAAAAATAAAAAGAAATGGGCTTCAGAGATCATGGGTCACCCCCCTTTCCTGCCTACCAACACGTCCTTTCCCAGCACCCCTTGTCTGAACAGAACATGAGCTCAACAGCGCAAGTGCTACTTACTTCTGAGATGTCCATGGGAACTCGCTGAACGTCGAGTCAAGAGGATACCTCTCTGAGAGGGATCCACTGGCCAAATCATGGGCTGACAAGAGTTGCTTCCCATTGCACCGAAAACATTGAAGCAGCCAAGATTTTCCACAAGCTCCCGCCTACTACATCGTACCCACTTTCTCTTCCTTTCTTTTTGCATGAGGGACGTGTCTGTGCTCCTATTTAAAACCCTGCCTCTGCCTTAACGTGAGTTTGCACACCTCCTCGTCTGTTCAGGGAAATAGCTCTAGCAGTTCTCCCTTTACTCCCCTGAACCCTCAACTGCTCCCTCTCTTCTGGGTCACTCCCATCAGTGTATTTTATTTTGTTATTACACACACGTTTGTCATGGCTGCTTAGATCCAGATCTCTATATACATGTAAAAATTCATCAAGCGCGGTGTCATATAAAACCCCAGACAAACTTCATCATCTCAAAATACTCCTCTTGTGATAAGAAGACTGTTCTATTGGTAAGGAGAAAATAGCTACTGTCACATTTTTGTTATCACCATTGTTCCCGATGTTTCTCGGTGTCAATATTTGACATTGTCATCATTCAGGAACCCTCATGGAAGAAGGCCTGATTGCCTATTTGAGTTGAGTGTTCTTAAGAGGATTAATTTGTGAAAATAACTCTGCATGTGGTAATCCTAACAGACGGCCGATCTGAAATATGAATTTTAAAAATTATTTCTCTTTTTATGACAGCAAAAATGAACTCTGTCCTGTGCTTAGAAATTAAAAACTTTAGTTTAAATATTAAACACTGATGAACAAAACTGTTTTAAATTATATATACACATGTACATATGCATAGATATATACATATCTATAAAAAACCCCATATTTACATATATTGTCACTCTTGAACAGAAATACTAATGGTGGTGTTTTCTCAATAAAATGGTGAAATATTTGAGGCCCTTTCAAACTGATTTCAAAGTCCTTTCATTTAAGTTAATATAATGCTAGTAGATAATGTCAAGTAAGACTACTTAAGCCAAATGTTTTTTTCTTATACAAAATACAATGTTGATTGTTTTGTCCCAATAGTACATTGTATTTTAACACAGAAAATGCAAAGAAAAAATAATCATTGACCTAAATAAAAAGAAAATAAATTGCAACCTACTCATGCACAAAATCTTAGAGGGGCACTTTGGAAGAAGCTGATTATACATAATTTTGCAGTCACTCGGCTGCTGTAAAGAATGGAGAGCCCTTCAGAATTCCAGTGGGCAGATAGGAAGAGCCTATTTATTTTCCTTTGTTGTTGTAGCCTGTGGCACAATTATCCAGCAATGAAAGGCAAATAAAGTAATGATGTCTACAGTAAAGTTGTGGGTAAATGACCTTCAGAATGTATTCTACATTCATGGAGTTTATGGATTCTTTAATGTCAGGATATTTCTAGCTCTCTTCTTTTGATCCAACTCTGAGGTGAAGAGCAAAATCACTAAACTCAACTGGGACTCAAACCATAAATCATACTTAAGGATGGATACCACTCTCATTCACCCAGTTTCAGTTAAAATATCATGAACCATAAGCTCGTCCTTCATTCTCTCATATGTAGCTGACTCTTGTGAATCCTTCACACAGCTCAGGCCTGTCCCCAGCACACTAGTCCCCAGTGCTAACATAGCTCTTAAGCAGAATGCATTCTTGATAGCTATTTGTTGAAATAAGTATTATTAGCATGTGCTAGACTGTATGGAACAATGGAAGGTGGTTGCTCAAATAATGATTAAAACACATAGGAAATATACTTTCTGCTTCTTCCGTATCTCTACTCTCTTCCCTGTAAACACAAACTCAAACTGTAATTTTGAGTGAGGGGAAGACATGCAAACAAATAATTCATCCTGGGTGTGGACAAGCCCAATATTATATAAATCTGAGACTCAGAGGAATGTGAAGTGAGGTCATGACTAGCTAGAACCATTAATTTCATTGTTTAGAAGAGAAAACATTTGTAAAGTATATGGGATGACATAAGGTGACTTGATAAGATGAGAATTTGGGGAACAAAGAGGTTCTAGACACAGTCCCTTTCTATATCACTATCTGCAAGCCTATTAGGACTATAATGGGATATCAGAGAGAGAAAATTATGGTAAGTTATCTCTATTTTCTACCACAGGAAGTAGACCTATCTACTTTAAACTTTACTTCATTAAGAACGAAAAATGGATGACTTTTCTGCCAAATTGATTCTCAGTTCACTAGAACACACCTTCTCTTAGCAGGTCAGTGAACTCAAGTTACCTGGAATGCTCAGCTAAAAGAATAATGCCCCCACCTTGTATACACTGTTATTAAGAAACAAAGCGGACATCCTTATAATTTACATATGTGGTGAAGCAGAATTGACATTTCACTAAGATATTGAAAACAAGAACTTGCAGGTCTTCTATATTTACTATCTGTATAATCTTGAGCAATCTTTTTATTCTCCAACTTCCATATGTTAAACTGTAATATAAGGCTTAATCCCTATAACCAAAGATGGTTTGGGGCTATGAGGAATTAGTAGTGAATATAAGTATTCTTGGATATTTCTAAAGTACAATAAAAAATGCAAAGGATTATTGTGGTTGCAGTCTTACTTAAATCTATCACTTACTAGTTGTGTGACTTTCAGTTAATCTAACTAGTAAAATAATAATACTTACAAAACACTGACTATGTGCCAGGTAGTGCTTGATGTGGATAGGCCAGCATTTCATTTTTTTATTTTATTTTATTTATTTATTTTTTGAGTCAGAGTCTCAATCTGTCGCCCAGACTGGAGTGCAGTGGCCGCTCCCGGCCACCACAGCCTCGACCTGCTGGGCTCCGGTGATCCTTCCTCCTCAGCCTTCCAAGTAGCCGGAATTACAGGCATGCGCTACCACACCCAGCTGATTTTTTGATTTATTGTAGAGATGAGGTCTCACTGCCCAGGCGGGTCTTGAACCCGCGGGCTCAGGCAATCCACTCACCTCAGCCTCCCAAAGGCGTGGGATTACAGGCTGAGCCACCGAGCCCGGCTAGGCCAGCATTTTATAGATCTGAACCTCACAGGAAAGTCGTGTGATGTCATGACATACTAGCTCATTTAATGTAAACAAAGAAATAAATAACAACAACAAAGCCCTATGAAATAGAAGACAGTATCCCATTTTACAGATTAGGAACTGAAACATGAGTTAAGTGACTTTTCTTGCCCTGGTCACATGGTTACTGAATGGCAGAACTGGAAATCAAACCTGAGTAGGTTTCAGCACCCATATTCTTAGTAAAACTTTTTATAGAGCTGTGTCTATAAAGCAGCAAAACACATTATCATTAGAAGAATATTGCATATGGATAAAATAATATGGGTAAGGTATTTTATCATATGTGATGTTTACTTGATTAACCCCTAATTATGAAACAGACTCTTGTGTTTTAATTAATATGTGTTCTGCTATCCAACAAGAAAGCACATGTAAGTCTCATTCATGAGTGTGCTAAAAAATGAATTATCTGATGATTATATAGGTACAGATGTTCCTCAACTTACCACAGGACTACATCCCAATAAACTCATCATAAGTGTACAATGTATTTAATACATCTACTGAACATCATAGCTTAGCTTAGCCTACTTTAAACTTGCTCAGAACACTTGCATTAACCTACAGTTGGGCAAAATAATTTAACACAAAGACTATTTAATAACAAAGTGTTGAATAGCTCATGAAATGTATGAATACTGTACTGAAAGTGAAAAACAGAATGACTGTATAGGTATTATAGCACCATTTCTACTGAACGAGTATTGCTTTCACACAATCATAAAGGTGAAAAATTGTAAGTTGAACCATTTTACATTGGGGACTGCCTGTGTATGTGTTAAAAAGTCCTGTCATTAGCCATCAATCAAACGGAAAGCATTCAGTTTCCCTGGATGGAGAATTCATAAAACCAGGATTCCATAGCACCAAATTTCAAAGCAGGCAGGGAGACACCTTGAGACCAATCTGCTGCATAGATAATCCTTGAGAGGGTATCAAGTTCATTTGAGGCCCACTGAGGAAGGAAGGGACAGGCCACATGGGTTTAGCTCAGAAATATATTTGATTGGGTGTGTTTGCAACAAACAGAACCTAATTGATGAAGTAAATAGAAGGTTTATTAGAAAGACAAAAGAGTGTTTCACACAGCCTAAAAATTAAAGTGCAACTGGACCTCACAAAAGCCTGAATTTAGAAAGTGATAATTCCCAATAAACAAGACAGCTCCTCTTGCCATCCTTGTTTCTAGGGGGCACCTGATTTTTTTTTCTTTCTTTTTCTGTTTCTTTCTGGCTCTCCTCATTCTTTTTTCTCTGTTTCGATGAGCTTTATCTGATCCCATCGCATATGATTCAAACATGGTCATCTTAACCCTGACTTCACACACTTTTCCTTGCAACTGTCCAACATGGACTGAATAGAGTCTCTGTCCAAAGTCTTGATTCCCAGGGGAGAGATTCCAACCTGTCTCTGGTCCACGCCTTCATCTTGATTGAATTAGCTTCGCACCAGAACAGCCTCACTATGCCTGCCACCCACTCAACGAAGCTTAAGACAGAAGATTTTAGAAGAATTTAGAGGCAGCCAAGCAAGAGGCAAAAGGATTAATTAAAAATAATGCAGTACAAATGCACAGCACCATGCCCTCAACATTTTTAACTCAAGTTGTCCTAAGACCCTTGATTAACACAAAATGCCATAAAGGGCTTAAAAAGGTCTATGGAATTTCATTTACTAGAAGGCCAAGCCAGAAATTCTGAAAATCATTGTTTATCCTCCAACAGGCTTCTAGCCAGTCATCTGAAGATAGCTATCATGTGCATCAGGGAAGGGACTAGCAGTAACTCATAGAAATGTAAGCTTATTTTGTGTTTATTTTGAATGAAGAAGGGCTAAAAAAAGTCATACTGAATTGATACTTAATATGCCTCTCTTATAACACAAAAATCCAATAATTTGATGGGTATGTATGGAAGCATCCACTTGTTCAATATCTTAAGATGAGATGACAAGTATTTATTGATCTCCTATCATGTTTATTCACAAAATCTCCTGAAGAAAAGGTGCTCAATTCACATCTAATCATCAAATAAAGTAAGTTATAAAGAGAAATTATGTACCACTTCCCCTTTAAAACCCCAAGAGGCTTAGAACTCCAAGGCATGATTTCCAAGAAGCTGAGAAATTAATATGTACTATAAGGAGTTGGGCTAGGTTAACAGGAGACGAGAGTTAAGCAATGCTCTATTTTTCGAGGTGCTTAGGATCTAAAAGGATGAAATTGTTCACATAACTAACACTAACACAAGGCAGAACTTATTGTGTGATAGAGTTAAAAGACTAAGTAGTGTAGAAAAATTGAGAGAGAGAGAGAACAATTCTGGCTAGTATCTATAAAAGTTTTATCTATTTATTCATTAGTTTAAAAGTATCTTTTGGGCTCAACTCTGAAAACAAAATATGATTCTTGAACTAAGGACCTCAGTGATGGCCTGTTTTGCAGTCCTAGATGGTAGCATGCAATTTGAGGAAACATGTCTGTGGCAGGGTACAGATCTGACATCTCTCCTAACTCTGAAATTCAAGCTGACCAAGGCTTTCCTTGATTATGTAAGCACACTTTCCTTTGATGCAAGAAAATACAAACGACATTAGGATATAATTGGAATTATCACAAATAAAAACTATGCTATTCATTCCAGTTATAAATGGCACACCAGGGGACTTCCGGCAAGATGGTGATGGGGCAACCCAGTCTGTGAAAACCTCTGCAAAGGAGAACTGCAGTGGGTCTCTGACTGTCACCCCGGGGGCTACAGACCCCAACATCGCAGCCTGCTCTTCATACGGAGCTCAGCTGTTGCCACTGCTGGGGCATCGCAGAGGTCTGGACAGCCACTGCAGTGCAGACGACGCCGCCGCAACCACCACAACCACCGCCACCGCCGCCGGTAGCACATCGTGCCACCCAGGCCGGAGGCGATCCACAGCTTCAGTCCTTGAAGCCCCTTCAGGGAAGATCTGCTGGGATCGCTGCCACCTCTCCTGCGACCGAGACATCCTGCCCGCCGTAAGTCTCCTGCCGTCTGCCCTGAGGCAGGCAGCCATCTTGCCATCTTCAGCCTCTGCCATCCCTGTCCAGCCCCACCCCCTCTGGGGCGAGCAGCTGAGATAGCACCACCTGCTGGCAATTCAAGGTAACAACACCGAAACGGGAGAAACAAGCTTGATAAAGAAATAAGCCAGAGTGGTGAACAGAGGGTGATCTGAACTGTCCTTCACAGCAGACCAGGGGCAACTGACCCTAACTGCAAACTAATTTACCAGCTTGAAAAGAAAACTAGAAATCAGATCTGAAAGGACATTGGACTTAAACGAAATGTCTCAGAGTGTCTTCGTTGATTCTGTTAGTTTAATGACTTAATTCTATTCCTACTGTATTGTTCCTTTTTTTCTTTTTTCCTCTTCCTTTTCTTCTCTTTTCTTCTCTCTGTAAACCATATCTTTGTATAGAGGAACAGCACACTAATAAGGTGGTTGGGTAGCTGGTATGTTAGCATCACTATATGTTTTATCTTTGTTTGTATGAGAGTTGGTTCGTCTGTAGCTGTGGTCTATTGTTTTTATTTGTTTCAGTATAGGCCTCTCTCTCTATTTGTTGGCACACTCATTTGTTTCCCCCCTTACTCCTCTATCTCTCCACCCTCCTCTTCAACCCACTGTCTGCTCCATTCTCTCCCCTCTGCTAACCACATTTTATTTCAGGGAGTAAATCTACAGCCCCACTGCACGGACAGATTCCAAGGCAGTGGGAAGTGAGTTCCAGATTATTCACACACCTGTCAGCAAATACCAGGATCTGCAGATAGATTTTGAATCACAGCTCCCCCCTTAAGTAAATCTCAAAACTGCAAAGAGGACCACCCCCAACCTACAGTGCAACTCCAGAATTGAACAAAGTAAGAGGGCATACATAAAGAATAGGAGATTGAACAAACAGAAGTAAAACCAATCCCTCTACCCCTGAATAACAGAATTAAAGAAGACAGTGACATGGAGGGAAAGAAAGAGTAGGGAGGGGGGAAAATCGCACAAATGAAGAAAAACCAAAAGAAGAATATAGGTCACACAGACCCTTGGGAGATCAGACACTGAGAAACAGATTCTGGAACACAAACAATGAAGAGCCCCCAGAATGACTGGTTACATGCAACAAACCCAGACATCAAGACATTAATGGGGAGAATTTTAAAAAATGAAGAGAGACGAGAGGAAAATAGGAAGGAGCTGATGTCAGAAATGACAGCAGTAAAGAATACTGTGATGGAAATGAATAACAGACTAATAAGCATGGAAAGCAGAATCAGCCAAGCCGAAGAAAGAATCTCAGAGCTCGAAGACCAAAACACAAAACTAACCCAAACTGTCAAAAGCATAGAAAAGAAGCTCAAAAAGACAGAACAAAACCTGCAAGAGATGAATGATCACTTCAAGAGACCAAACCTAAGAGTAATTGGGCTTCCTGAGGCAGAGAGAGAAACAGAAGCCACACTGGAACAAACATTTCATGAAATCATTCAAGAAAACTTCCCTCATCTCATCAAGGATGAAAAAATTCAAACACAAGAGATTCAGAGAACCCCGGTAAGACAACAAATGAGAAGACCGACTCCCAGACACATAATAATTCACCTAAACAAAGTAGCCATAAAAGAAAAAATCCTAAAGGCAGCAAGAGAAAAAGGCCAGACTACTTACCAGGGAAAACCAATTAGAATAGCAGCAGATTTATCCACAGAAACCCTTCAGGCTAGGAGAGCCTGGAGCCCTATCTTCAAAGTTCTAAAAGAGAAACAATTTCAACCAAGAATAACCTACTCAGCCAAACTAAGCTTCAATAGTGAGGGAGAATTGAAATCTTTTCCAGATATCCAATCCCTAAGAACCTACACTGCCACCAGACCACCTTTACAAGAAACACTTAAGAAAGTACTGAACACAGAAGAAAAAGAAAAAAGAACAACAACATTCTTCACAAGGGTACAGGCAAAAGATGAAAAACACACATGAACCAACTCCAAAACCCAAAGAAAGACAACAAACAAACAGGAACAACTCTGTAAGAAAATTATGAGAGGGATCAATTCTTGCATTTCAATTATTAGCCTAAATGTGAACAGACTAAATGCACCACTGAAAAGACATAGAATAGCAAAATGGATAAAATATCATCAGGCAACAATCCATTGCCTTCAAGAGACTCACCTCAATAGAAAGGACACCCACAGACTCAAAGTAAGAGGATGGGAAACAAACTTTCAGGCAAACGGAATACAAAAGAAAGGAGGAGTAGCGATCTTAATTTCAGACAAAATACCCTTCAAGCTATTAAAAATCAAAAAAGATACAGAAGGCCACTACATAATGATAAAAGGCTCAATCCATCAACAAGAAATATCTATCCTAAACATATATGCACCCAACATAGGTGCACCAACTTTCATAAAGCAACTTCTAGGAAAACTAGAAAAGAAAGATATTGACTCTAACATCATCATAACTGGGGACTTTAATGCCCCACTCACAATCCTAGACAGATCATCAGGACAAAAAATCAGCAAGGAGATCCGGAATCTCAATGTGACTTTGGACCAAATGGACTTAATTGATACCTACAGAACACTCCATCCAAAGACCACAGAATACACATTCTACTCATCACCACATGGAACATATTCTAAGATCGACCACATACTTGGCCATAAATCAAGCATAAGCAAATTTAAAAGGACCAAAATTCTACCATGCACCTTCTCGGAACACAGTGGAATAAAAATAAACATTGACACCAACAAAGTCCCCCCAAAACCACAAAGACATGGACACTAAACAGCATGATGCTAAACAACTCCTGGGTCAATGATGAAATCAAAACAGAGATCAAAAGATACCTTGAAACAAATGAAAATGAAGAAACATCTTACCAAAATCTCTGGGATGCCCTGAAAGTTGTAGTAAGAGGAGAATTTATATCCCTACAAACACACATGAAGAAAATGGAAGGAGCAGAAATTCACAACCTAACAAGCCACCTAAAGAAGATGGAAAAGCAAGACCACAAAAACCCTAATTTCAGCAGAAGAATCCAGATCACCAAAATAAAAGCCCAAATCCAGGACATAGAAGACAAAAAGATAATACAAAAAAATCAATGAAACAAAAAGCTGGTTCTTCAAAAGGATAAACAAGATCGATGGTCCCCTAGCTAGACTGACCAAGAAAAAATGAGAAAAAAACCAAATAAACACAATCAGAAACACAAAAGATGAAGTCACATCTGACCCTGAAGAAATACAAAAGATCATTAGAGACTACTACGTACACTTGTATGGAAACAAACTTGAAAACCTAAAGGAAATGGAGGACTTTCTGACATCACACAACCTACCTAGGTTGGAACAAGAAGAAATTGAGACCCTAAATAGAGCAATAACAATCAAGGAAATCGACTACATAATAAAAAAACTTCCTACAAAAAAAAGCCCTGGTCCATATGGCTTTCCAGCAGAATTCTACAAGACATTTAAGGAGGAGCTGATACCAATCCTACTGAAGGTATTCCAGGTGATTGAAAAAAGATGGAACTCTCCCCAAACCATTTTACAAAGCCAACATCACATTGATACCCAAGCCAGGTAAAGATCCAACAAAGAAAGAGAACTACAGGCCAATATCTTTGATGAACATAGATGCTAAAATTCTCAACAAGATCCTAGCAAACCGGATTCAGCAATACATCTCAAAAATCATCCACCATGACCAAGTAGGCTTCATTCCTGGGATGCAAGGCTGGTTCAACATTCGTAAAACCATAAATGTAATTAAATTCATCAACAGATGTCAAAACAAAAACCACATGATCATATCATTAGATGGAGAAAAAACTTTTGATAAAATCCAGCACCCCTTCTTGATAAAAACCTTTGAACATCTAGGCATACGGGGAACATACCTCAAAATAGTAAAAGCCATCTATGAGAAACCCACAGTCAGCATACTCCTAAATGGACAAAAATTGGAACCAATTCCCCTGAAAACTGGAACTAGACAAGGATACCCACTCTCACCCTTCCTGTTCAACATAGTATTGGAAGTCCTGGCTCAAGCAATCAGAGAAGAGGAGGCAATCAGGGGTATCCAAATAGGAAAAGAGGACGTCAAGTTATCTCTCTTTGCAGATGATATGATTGTGTACCTTGAAAACCCAAGAGAATCTGTCAAAAGCCTCCTTACATTAATATAGGCTTTTGGCAAAGTCTCAGGATACAAAATAAATGTACAAAAGACAATCGCATTTCTCTACACCAATAATAAACAAACAGAAACTCAAATAAAAAACACAATTCCATTCACAATAGCCACAAAAAAAATGAAATTCCTTGGCATCTTCCTAACCAGAGACGTGAAAGACCTTCACAATGAAAATTACAAAACACTGCTCAAAGAAATCAAAGATGACACAAACAAGTGGAAAAATATCCCATGCTCATGGATTGGAAGAATCAACATTGTGAAGATGTCCATCTTACCTAAGGCAATCTACAAATTCAATGCAATACCCATCAAATTACCAGCAACATTCTTCTCAGACCTAGAAAAAACAACACAGGAATTCATATGGTAACACAAACGTCCAAGAATAGCCAGAACAATTCTCAGCAAAAAAAAAAAAAAAACAAAGCAGGTGTTATCACATTACCAGACTTCAAATTTTACTATAAAGCTATAATCATCAAAACAGCTTGGTATTGGTACAGGAACAGGCATATAGATCAATGGAATAGAATTGAGATTCCAGAAGCAAAACCTCAATTTCTCAACCAACTCATCTTCGACAAGGCCCCCACCACCTACCACTGGGAAGAGGAGAATCTATTCAGTAAATGGTGCTGGGAAAACTGGCTGACCACATGCAGAAGATTGAAACAGGACCCCTATCTATCCCCATGCACAAAGGTTAACTCCAAATGGATCAGAGACCTAAATGTAAAACCTCAAACCATAAGAACCTTAGAAAAGGAAGGAAATACCCTCATGGAAATTGGAACTGGCATCCAATTCCTGAACAAAACCCGAAACCCACAGGTCATAAGAGAGAAGATAGACAAGTGGGACCTTATTAAACTGACAAGCTTCTGCAAAGCCAAAGAAACCTTCAAGAGAGCAGGGAGACAGCCTACAGACTGGAAAAAAGTATTTGCCAACTCCAGGTCTGACAAAGGCTTAACATCCTGGATCTACAAGGAACTCAAGCGTGCTGAAAAGAAAAAAACAAACAAACCCATTATAAAATGGGTCAAAGATATGAAAAGAACCTTCACAAAAGAAGACATCCGAGCAGCCAACAAACACATGAAGAAATGCTCAACCTCACTAATCATCAGGGAGATGCAAATCAAAACCACACTGAGATACCACCTAGCTCCAGTCAGAATGGCAATTATCAACAACTCAAAAAATAACAGCTGCTGGAGAGGGTGTGGCGAAAAGGGAACACTTCTACACTGTTGGTGGGAGTGTAAACTAGTGCAACCTCTGTGGAAAGCAGTGTGGCGATTTCCAAAAGCTCTAAAAATCAACCTTCCATATGACCCCGCAATCCTGCTACTGGGAATATACCCTGAAGACCTCAAATCACTCTATAAAAAAGATACCTGCACACGTATGTTTATCGTAGCGTTGTTCACAATAGCAAGAACCTGGAAACAACCATGCTGCCCATCAAAAGAGGACTGGATTTTTAAAATGTGGTACATATACACGATGGAATACTATGCAGCCATAAAAAAGAACAAAATCATAAATTTCGCAGCAACCTGGATGGAATTAGAGTCTCTAATACTGAGTGACCTCTCACAGAAACAAAGATCCAAGTATCACATGTTCTCACTCATATAATGGACCTTGAACATCCAATGTAATACTATAAGAAAATGACTGACGGTACTGGGAAACTATAGGGCGGGGAGGGAGATGGGATTAACAGTAGCCAATATCTGTCTGGAGGTGGGGAAACACCTCTTATCAACAGGGTGCCTGAATGAAATGTAATTGTATACCTAACCCTTAACTGTACCCCACAAAATCATAATAAAAAATATTCATTAAAAAAATGACACACCAGAGAAAAACATTTATGTAGTTTTCTTAACATAATACACTTGAGTTTTTAAAAAGACCATATATATATATATGAATACATATAAGTTAATCGTGTTGTTAGAACTAACATTATTTCTGATTTAACCCATTGACAGTATTTTGGACACAGATTCAGTCTGTAGAAATTGCATCTTTAAATGTCAGTATCCATGTCAAAAACTAATGCCCCATCGTCTTGCGGTCAGTGATTATAAATACATCACTGAAGCCTGTGACAAAGTTCTTCCTGCCATGTGTCTTAATAATTAGCAAGTGTGTGTTTCCCTCTCTCTACTTGAAAGTGGGAGGAATATCATGTCTAGATGCAAAGATATTTCCTTTATAACTAATCACAGTTTTGTGCCAGTTATTAGAAGTAATTTCCATTCATAAAATTATTTTGCAGAATGCCCACACTCATAGTTCAAATAGTTATACATCTCAGACTTGCAATGATTTATTTCTACTTGCTTCTCATTTTTAACGGAAGTTTTCAAAGGGATTTTTAAGTTTTTATGCACAGTTTTTTGTTTAATTATGCAGAGGTGCCACGTTGTGACGAAATGCCGAAGTTTGAGGAGGTTATTACAATGATGCCAATATAAAACACCATAGCAACAATCACACGAATTCACATCCCAATTTATCCCCTAGGTGCTGAAATCTTTTATAGCTATCCAAAGCTCAGGCACAATGCAAAACAAACATTTAGCGGCTTAGAGAATTGGAGTCCAGATATCCATCAACTCTGACTGCTATTGAATCATTGGGAATTGTCAATAATAAATAACATAGGTCATTTCTTTTAAACCTCCCAGGTTAAAAGGCTGCGTGTGCACAAAGTAACTTCACATGCATAACATACCTTTGTGTCTGTCATATAAAGGCTACATTCTGAGAATTGACTGTATGAGAAAGTAAAGTCCTTATCATAGAAAATGATGCTCTCCTTCACTTGTAAATGTCGTTAAGTCTTGCTCATAGCAATGACATCTTTGTCTCCTACTAATTAATACAAATCAAAGCACAGTGAGAAGACAGATTTCAAAAATGGAGATAACACCAGCACCATGAACAAAACATATAACTAAAAATATATGAGGAAAATATATGAGGCACCAGGAGAATATGTTTTATCTTGTCCTAGTTTGACAGGCACATAAATCTCTTGTTGCTTCCCTCATCCAAAACCAAGAGCTAAAAATATGAGGTGACACCTGTGTTCTTAAACAGTGTTTTATGATGACAACAGCTTTCAAGGGAACAGTGTATTTTTGGTTGAGCATACTGTGCTCAAGACAACAGAAAACTTAGGAAAATCTAGATCTTATTCCAACTGGAAAGCTCTTTCTAGAGCATGTCATAAGTTCAGTCTTTTCTGTATGTGCTTGTTAACAACATTGTAATATAAATTATCCACTCCAATGTCTCTTTCCCCAGAATTTACAGTACATCAGCCTTCCAAGTCTTCTGTGGCCTGAGAACCAGCAAAATAAAAACTTAAAATGCCAGATGCTTTTTGTTCTAAAACACAAATCTTCTTGACTCTTCAAGGCAAGGATTTTAATTTTAAAAACAATTTATCTTATTTCTACCAATTATTAGAAGGAAAACTTTAAAGTGATAGGTTGCATAAAGGATTCATTCATTCATTTATCAAATATTTTTTGAGCTTTTGATACATGTCAGCACTCTTCTGGATCCTAGGGATTCAGAAATGCACAAATCCCAATTTCTGATCTCATGGTGCTCACACTATAGTATAGAAAGTAAACGCAGAAAGAGGAAAATCAGTCAGGTGACTGTTGTGTCATTCAGGCAACAGACAAAATGGTGGTTTGGACCAGATAGCATTGATGTAGTAAGAAATGACCAGACTCTGGTTATCTAAAGGTAGAGCTGATGGGATTTACTAATAGATTTTTTGTGGGGGGGGTTATAAAAAACAGAGGAAGAAATCACAGGCTAATATCCCTGAGGAACATAGACACAAAAATCCTCAGCAAAGTACTAGCAAACCGTATTCACCAGAATATTAAAAGGCTCATTCCCATGACCAAGTGGTGCTTGTCTCTGGGATGCAAAGATGCTTCAACATATGCAAACTCAGTAATGGTGGTATACCATATTAACAGAATGAAGGATAAAAATCACATCATCATCTCAGAAGATGCAGAAATATTTGACAAAATTCAACACTCCTGTGATAAAAACCCTCAACAGGATAAATATAGAAGGAATTTACCTCAACATACTAAAGGATATACATGAAATGTCTACAGCCAAAAGCGTACTCAATAGTGAAAAACTGAAAGCTTTCCCTCTATGACCCATAACAAGGCAAGAACGCCTACTCTCACCACTTCTATTCAACATAATACTAGAAGCCCTAGCCAGCGCAATTAGTCAAGATAAAAGGAATATAAATCCTAAAAGAAGAAGTAAAATGATCTCTGTTTGGAAATGACTTAATCTTTTTTTATATAAACATATTTTTTATTTTAAAATTGTGGGGTACAATTAAGGGTTAAGTATACAAATATGTATCATTCAGGCACCCTTGTTGATAAGGGGTGTCTCCCCATCCCCAGACAGATATTGACTGCCGTTAATCCTACCTCCCTTCCCATCCCTACCCCCCCATAGTTTCCCGCCACTGTCAATCCTTTTCTCATAGTATTATGATAGATGTTCAAGGTCCACTATATGAATGAGAACATGTGATACTCAGATCTTTGTTTCTGTGAGAGATCACTCAGTATTATAGACTCTAGTTCCATCCAGGTTGCTGCGAAATTCATGATTTTGTTCTTTTTTATGCCTGCGTAGTATTCCATCATGTATATATACCACATTTTTTTAATACAGTCCTCTTTTGATGGACAGCATGGCTGGTTCCAGGTTCTTGCTATTGTGAACAATGCTGCGATAAACATACGTGTACAGGTATCTTTTTGATAGAGTGGTTTGAGTTCTTCAGGGTATATTCCCAGTAGGGGGATTGCAGGGTCATATGGGAGGTTGATATTTAGAGCTTTTAGAAATCGCCACACTGCTTTCCACAGAGGTTGCACTAACGATCAAGAATAGCCAGAACAATCCTCAACAAAAAAAAAAAAAAAAAAGCAGGAGGTTTCACATTACCAGACTTCAAACTTTACTATAAATCTACAGTAATCAAAACAGCTTAGTATTGGTACAGGAACAGGCATATAGACCAATGGAATAGAATTGAGATTCCAGAAGCAAAATCTCAAATCTCTCAACCAACTCATCTTCGACATAATCTTCTATGTTGAAAACCCTAAACTCTCTCCTTTCCTCCCTCCCTCCCTCTGTCTGTCTGTCTCTCTGTCTCTCTCTCTTTCTCTCTCACTCACACTCACACACACACACACACACACACACACACAATCTATTGGAACAAATAAACAAATATAGTTTCAGTAAAGTTGCAGGATACAAAATGAACTTTTATACACTAACAAACTACTTAAAATGAAATTAATTAAATAATACCATTTATAAAGCATCAAATATATAATAAAATACTTAAAATAAATTTAATCAAGGTGATGAAAACATGTACACTGAAAACTACAAAATACTGATGAAAGAAATTAAAGAAGACTGTTTCACAAAATCAAAATAAAGGTTTCATTCATTTGGGGGGCTTTTGTGAAGACTTTATAAAAACATATATATGGGAACTTAGAAAGGTTCTTGAAACACATCAAATGCAGAACTAATATCAGCTACTATTCCAACTGAGGTTTTTTCACCCCAGTCTTTTGCTTCCCTAAAAGATGGAGTGGGAGCTCGGGAGTTTTAGCATCAAAAAGACTAGAACCCAGTGAAACAAGTCTTGAGATTTATGTTAGAGGAAAAATAAAAGGGAGATATTGTACCATCTGTTAATATCATTAGCATTCATTACTCACTAGACTCCATGTAGGATTTTACACAAAATGCAATTTCTGCACTAGAGTGATACTTTCAGAATCTAACTCTGATTCAGATGGCTTTAAAAAGTTTCTATTTTCCCCCCATTGTTATGTCAGTTCATCACATAACACTTTAATAAACATACACAAAATCTATTGCGTATAACTTTTACTCCCCTTTTTAGACGTGCCCAACAATATTCTTCAAACAAAAGTGGAAATATTACTAGAGAAAAAGTTACAATACAGAGTTCACAGGGCAAAGTGTTGGCTCCTTTGGAATAGATTTGCCCACAGGTAAGAGGCAAGTGAAAACACAAGTCTCCTGAAAAAATCAACTTTTTTTTTCCTTGAAAATATCAAGATCGCCGACTTGAATGCAGAGAGAACTTCAGGGGGTTGAGGACCGTCCAGAAAGGTATTCTATGGGGAAGCAAACTCAAGGCTCTTTGGGCAAGCATAGCCTTTCACTATGTATTCTGGATGGGAAAATAGGTTTAAAACTTGAAGGATTCGCAATTTGACTTTCATCATAAACATTTCTCTTTGGATGTGTGACATGAGGAGGGATATCCTTTTTCCATTTTCATGCTGTGTCATTCACCACCCAGGTCTTGAATCAGAGTCCAGGACAACAGCTCACCTTGATCACTGCATGAATAATGGTTGCATCCGTGTTCGAACTGCCTCAATTGAGGAGGAAAATGAATTTGAACCTGCGAAACAAAACAGAGTGATCATCCTCCTGAAAGGGATTAGAGGGGCCTTAGACAAGGTTATCATTGGTGGCAAGAGCCTGTGTTTGCTTTGTCTCTGCCAAGACTTTACATTTCCACTTCTCCCAGGAAATGAACATTTTTCTCTCTTATGTGGAAAACTAGTATTGTAATTAAATGCCAACACCTGGGGAGGGGGCCTAGGTAGCAAGATTTTAAATGTGGAAGGAGGTCCCTTGCCTAGGAAACTAACTTCTATAGGTTCACAATTGGAGGGAAAAAAGGATACTTTCAGTGTGGGAAAAGTAGACTTTTAAAACTATAAATGGAAACTAGGGCAAAGCTTTAAATAGCTCCTGGAGAGAGAATGTGAATACACATTCACCTATAAGTAAGGGAGGGCAGGTCTGATAAATGCAGGAGGTTGGAAACGTTTGAAACTTCCTTTGGCAGCAACAGACTAAAGAAAATTTGAGGTGTTTTCTTGTGCCTGGGTCCCTAGAGCTTTCTCTTCTAAGGCCTGTTCTTTAGCCTTATTGTTGACTTTTGAAGCCACCTGATGTTATTTCAGTCATTTTTCTTAATGCTTAAGATTTCTACTGCTTAAGACAGTCAGAAAAGATTTCTGTTTCTTGAACCAAAGAAGTTTAATGCTTAGAGCAAGTACAGTCATCATCTGGTAAAAATAATATCTTCCCAGTCCCAGATGTTGATTGGGTACTTCAAGGCTCAAAGCTCTCATGGAATTATAAGAAAATGTATTATCAACCTACTAATACACTGACACTAAAACCCTGAAAAGTAAACATAAAACAGCCACTGCATTCTCATATGCCTCCAGCAGGAATGAGTTGACCTGCTCGTTCACAGTTCCAGTTCTCACCGGCTGAGAGTGGTTCTAGCTCTTTGTGGAGCCAGGAATAGCCACTTTAATGCACCTGGTAAATACAGCATGGGCAATGATGAAGCCTGTACCCCCTTCTTTCTGGAAAGGGCAGTTGTCTGAATCCTTGGTCTTGTCTGTAACCTCAGCAAATTACTTAACCCTCAGTTCTTCATCTGTATATGAAGAGTCCTGACAGACACTCCCATCCCACAGAAATGCTGTGAATATTAAAGATGATTAAAGTGCAGGGATTCATTTTGGCCCATAAAGGACACATGCTTAATTAATGTTAGTATTAATATGATTATGGTTATTCAAGAACTGCAACATGTAGTAGGTAAAAGCAGGATCTGGAGTTAGATTTCTCATGAGCAAATCTTGAGTCTTTCTCTTACAACCTGAGTGAGTTTGGGCACACTTCTTAAGCACTCTGTGTCTGAGTACCACATCTGTAATTCGACTTCTGGGTATTTACCCTCGAGAAACTAAAACCTGTTCACACAAAAACCTGTACACAAATGATCATTGAAGTATTTATTTATTTATTTATTTATTTTTATTTAGATGTTTTTTGAGTTGGAGTCTCACTGTGTCGCCCAGACTGGAGTGCAGTGGCCGCTCCCAGCCACTGCAACCTCGACCTGCTGGGCTCCAGCGATCCTTCCACCTCAGCCTTCTGAGTAGCCGGAATTACAGGCATGAGCTACCACACCCGGCTGACTTTTTGGTTTATTGTAGAGATGAGGTCTCGCCAAGTTGCCCAGGCGGGTCTCGAACCCGCGGGCTCAGGCAATCCACTCACCTCAGCCTCCCAAAGCGTGGGATTACAGGCTGAGCCACAGATCCCGGCATCACTGAAGTATTTAATTGTAGTAGCCAGAAACCAGAAATAATCCAAATGTCTTTCAAAGGATGAAAGGATAAAAATTGAGATACCTTCTTCAGATGGATCATATGTTAAATGAAATAGAAAAAGCTAATCTAAAAAGGTTACATACTGTCTGATTCAAATGACCAAATTAAAGTGATGGAAAATAAGAGTCAGAGTTGGGGAAAAGATGCAACTGTGAAAACTAAGCAGATGGGATTTTTGGTGGGAAGAATGACTATTTTTGTTTCCTTTCTGTGGTAGTAGTTAAATGAGTCTATACATTTGGTAAAATTGCATACAGATATTTTCTCCCCAAATGAGTAAATGTAAAAACTGGTGAAATTTGAGCAATGTCTATAGGTCAGTTGGTAGTATTGGTTTAATGTTAATCTACTGGTTTTGATCATTGTATTATGGTTTTCTAAGATGTTATCATGGGAGAAGCTAGGGGAAGGGTACCCAGAAACTCTCAGCAATATTTATTCAACTATTATGTGAGTCTAAAATTTATTTCAAAATAAAAAGGCTTTTTTCTTAATAGCACCTATTTTAGAACTGAACAATTCTGTAAATGGGTAGGGGATGATGAGATCCCTATTTCTGACTGTTGCAGTGGGAATTTACAGATAAGCATGAGGGGCTTACGACTATGTGATAATGGGTTAGATTGGAAACATCAGTATGAATTTATATTTACATTAATATAAATCTTTGTATAAATATTAATATAGATCCCTACATATGGAAATATGTAAATGTGTATATTAATGGGTTAGTATACATACATATATTTCTTTGTTCTATCAGCTGAAAGGGCCTAAAAGAAATAACACCCATTTTTTGTTTTGTTTTGAGTTGGAGTCTCACTCTGTGGCCCAGGCTGGAGTGCAGTGGCACACTCACGGCCACTCCAGCATTGACCTGCTGGGCTCCAGCAATCCTTCTGCCTCAGCCTTCCAAGTAGCCGGAACTACAGGCACACACTACCACACCAGGCTAATTTTTTATTTATTGTAGTGACGAGGTCTCGTCAAGTTGCCCGGGCTGGTCTCGTACCCGTGGGCTCAGGGCTCCCAAAGTGCTGAGATTACAGGCTGAGCCACCAAGCCTGGTCAACACCCATGTTTTAAAAAGATAAACCACCTGGATGCAGTGGCTTATGCCTGTAATTCCAGCACTTTGGGAAGCCAAGATGGGAAGATCGCTTGAGCCCAGTAGTTCAAAACCAGCCTTGGTAATATAGCAAGACCTCATCTCTACAAAAAAATTTTAAAAATTACCTGGGCATGGTGGCATACCTGTAGTCCCACCTCCCTGGAAGGCTTAGGCAGAAGAATTCCCTGAGCCCAGGAGGCTGAGGCTTTGGTAAGCCCTGATAAGGCCACTGCACTCTAGTCTGGGCAACAGCATGAGATCATGACTCAAAAAAAAAAAAGGTAAACACACAAACAAAAAAGTCAGAGGTAGTGACACATACGTATAGTCCCAGCTATTCAGGAAGCTGAGGTGAGAGGATCCCTTGTGCTCAGGAGTTTGAGGGTCTAGCATGCTGTGACCATGCCTGTGCATAGGCACTGCACTGGGGACTGGGGCATCCATGACTGAAAAATTCCAGGTGATTCTACTGTGTATCCAAGGTTGGAAACCATAGGGAGACTCCATCTCTTCAAAAGGAGAAAAGAAAGAAATGATACCCAGCAACGATGAGCATACCTCGCATTCAGATCTTGGTTTCTAACATTATTCTCCAACAAAAGGAACCAGGGGTCTTTGGAGAAAGGGTGATAATAAGTGTCCATGAGTTTATACAGCTGTAAATAAATTAGTAAATAAGGGCGATGAGACAAATCTCCCATACAGCAAGAATTCCAAATAGTTTATGTAGATACTCTGACCTCAATGAGGGGGAGCACAACTTCCCACTCTTTTTTTTTTTCCTTGAGTTGGAGTCTCACTCTTGTCGCCCAGACTGGAGTGCAGTGGCCGCTCCCGGCCACGCAGCCGCGACCAGCTGGGATCTGGTGATCCTTCCACCTCAGCCTTCCGAGTAGCCGGAATTGCAGGCATGCGCTACCACGCCCGGCTGATTTTTTGATTAACTGTAGAGATGAGGTCTTGCCACCCAGGCGGGTCTCGAACTCACGGGCTCAGGCAATCCACTCACCTCAGCCTCCCAAAGGCATGGGATTACAGGCTGAGCCACTGAGTCCGGCTATTTCCCACTCTTTAGATGTGAGATGCACATAGAGACTTCTTTCCAAAGAGTACAACAAGGATAATGGGAGGGAAAGAGTAACTTCACAGCAGAGAAACCTAACACAGCCTCTCCCAGGCAATCTGTATCTGTCATCTTCCTCCCAATGCACCAAAACACCCGTGTAATCATGAGAAAAACATCAGACAGATGTCAGTAGTGGGTATCCTACAAAATATCTGAGGGATATTACTCAAAACTTTCAAAATCATTTGAAATTTTTTAAAATGTCTTAGAAACTGCCACAGCCAAATGGATCCCAAGGAGACCTGACAAATACATGTCATATGATATCCTAGATGGGATCTTGGAATAGAAAATGGACACTAGGTAAACACTTAGGAGATCTGAACACAACACACTCTTGAGCTTTAGTTAATAACATGTCAATATTGTTTCAACAATTATAACACATATATCATACTAAACCAAGATGTTAATAATAGGGGAAACTGGGTGAGGAGGGTATGGAAGCATTGTTTTTCTGTGAAGGGATTGCATTAGTACATGGCTTCGTGTACGACAGACATCGAATGGCAGAGTTTCTTTCTTGAAGGAGAGGATAACTGGAGAATTTAGAACGCCTGGGTGGAGGAAGAGAGCATCTTTAAGGCGAAGCTCAGAGGCAGAGATGAAGGGGAAGAAAATAAAGCTTAAAGTGAGGAATTCTGCACAGTTCAATAAAACTTGGTTAACTACCTAAACCTTGAATATCTTTCTGCTTGAGTCAATGCCTGTATAATCTGAGAGGGCTGGACTTTGCAGAAGCAATCATGGCAGCATAGAGCGATCCAGACTGGTAAGTCCTCAGCTGCCATTCAGATGACTCTATATCAGTCTATTGATATATTGATATGTATTTACATATATCAAGTCATTGGCATCGATAGTATTGGTAGATTATTGTTATTGTTGGGTTATTTTTACTAAACTAGGTCTTTTGGGGAGTAGTAAAGCCCTTCTATCTCCAGAATAAACCACCCTGGTTTTGTGCATCAGGCATCCTGAATGCTAAGGCATTCCTGAACTCTAAGGCCTTTGCCGGGGCTCAGTCTCTGCCCTCTGGTCTCATTCACAATCTCAGTTCTATGCTGCTCAACCCTGTGCTGCTCATCTGGTCAGTGCTAGACCCCCCTCATCCAGTGTTGATGTTGGGACACCCAGTATTCCAGCAAGGACAGTTCCCATAAGATAGCAATATTTGTGTTTATCATTCACAGTGTCCATCTTGATACCCTTTCCTAAGTTTTTCTGGGACTTGCAGCAGTATCCTCAGTCGCCTGGCCCTTAGCTCCCAGGGAAGCACTGGCTGCTTTTCAAAACCTGCCAGCATTTGGGATATGTTTTATAAAACGTCTTTTTGTACAAACTACCAAGGCACTCCCATATGGCTTATGCAAACACCACACTGTGGGGACAGAAGAGAAAAAATATCTGGGATTCTCCACAGTGCGTCTAAGGACCTGAGGGTCCACACCGGTTTATATCAGCTACCTCCAGTGCTGCCGATCAAGTTGCTAGAAACTCTTTCTCCTGGAAAGCCTGCCTTTAGCACAAGCAAATAGATCTGGTGCAAATTAAATTCAATCCACATCTGGCCACGTCATATTTCAAACAGAGGTGCAAGTCTGTGTTTAGAGAAGAAAGGGACATCTCAGAGACTCTTATGGCTCTGTTGAGCACAGCACAAATGGTCAGTGGACAGAACTGGTCAGAGGGAGAATCTTGGGCATGTCACATCCTCTTGTCTGTTCCAGTGATTTTGAGTACAGAAAAATAACAACAAGCAACATGTGTGAACCCAGCTTGCTTCACCTGTTCTGTCAACACCTGAGCAAGAAAAGGGACCTCTAGAGTATAGGATATTCATATTGGCTAGTCATTAGAATCACATGGAAGCTTAATGGGCCTCCTCCAAGAGTCTGCTTCATTGATCTGAGGTGGGGACTGGGGCATCCGTGACTGTAAATTTCCAGGTGATTCTACTGTGTATCCAAGGTTGGCTACACTACCTGAACTGTGCTACTCACATTTAATTAAATGCTTTTAGGACAGATGGAAAATTCCCACTTCAGGGTCTTGGGGATACTATTCCCAGTCCTGTGTGAGCCACCTGCATTGTTAGCTAAGCTTATGGGTGGTTCACTTCCCCTGCCCTCCTGAGTTGCCCACACTCATGTGCTGATGAGCACTTCAAGGGAAACCCTCTACAGAGCTCCGGCTTCCCTCTCTCTCAGTTCTGCTGTCTTGGATAGTTGATGTTGTTCCCAACAACCAGCTAGCCTCCTGGGACTTTCAGCTCCATCTCCTCAAGTCAGGGCGTCCCTCAGGCTTCTCCTAGCACCACGGCCTGAAATCTCTCTGGAACCACATACAGGTCTCATCTCATTTGTTTCCACCTCTCAGGAATTCCTTTGTCCTGTTGTCTGATACACAATGTTTTGAAAAAAAATACTGCTTCATATTTTTGTCTATTTTATTTCATTTTATTTGTTGCTTCAGATGGGAAGATATATCTAGTCCTGGTTATTCTATCTTGCCCCCAAATGAAAGTGTAGTGAATTCTTTCAGTTGTGCACTATTCCATCTTATTGTCTCCATTTTGAGCTTGTTGTTGAGCTATGAAGATTCATGCACGTGTCTTATGGTGGGCCTATGTATCAATTTCTCCTGGGTGTATACCTAGGAGTATAATTGTTGGGTTACAAGGTAACTGTGAGTTAGTCTCCATAGATGCTGCCAAGTAGTTCTACCTCCAAAGTGGTTGCATCTCAACAGCTATTGACTTTGGCTCACCAAGAGTGTTTATTACAGAAAGGTGTTTTTCTTTTCCCCTGACTTTAAGCTGCAGCAGCCATTGTTCTTGGTAAAATATTGTATATCACAGCTATTACTCTTTGCTGACTGCACAGTAACCTGAATACCATCTATTCTGTGGGAGTCAGAGGAGGAAAACTTGCCCAACCATTCTTCATTACTTTCTCTCACTGGAAATCTTGATAATTGTGCCTGGGCAATCGATTTTTTTCCTCATCACTTTATTTTGAGTTTCTAGCCTATTTCTGTATCTCCGAACATTCATTCTCGTGGCCTCTGCTTTGCCACAGAGAATAAAACTCCTTGAAAATAAAGTAAGAGAAAAAATATCTACAGATACATAGCGTTTGGATTTTAGTCTTCACAACCTCCCTACTACTCTGTAAAAAATCTTTATCAAAATTCAATTAGCCTTCTCCCAAATGGCCCAGAGTTTGGGGTACTCATAACTTTCTGGAGATTTGTATTTTCAGAAAGGGTACCGTACGCACCCACCTGCATAATGAAGTCATGGAACAAAGTGTGCTTTTGCAGGCTTACCCGTTGATCTGTTGGCTGAGAGCAGGGGCTTAATTGCTTCTAAAACAGTCAAATTTAAGACCTGCTGTGTCTTCCCTCTCAGAGGGAAGGTCTTTAAGCACTTTCACAGAAACATGGGAGTGCTCCTTGGGGTAAAATAAATATCAACAGAAAAAATCTAAAGATTCCTCCCAACTAGCTCAAATTCAACTGTTTCTAATGTTCCAAAGAGAAAAATGACCTTCTGGTTTTACTGAAACTAAAACATGCTAAAATATGTCAATACTTTGAGCTTAGTGGAAAGAATGTTGATGTGTGTTTGCTTGATTTTGTTGCCTAAGGTGAGGTGTGAAAATTACTGGGAGGCTGACCCTAGAGTAGACGATGCTGAGTATCAGTGAACTAGAGGACATTTTCTTCTGCAGGGAGTTCAGTAACTTCAAGTTCAGTACCAACCCAGGCAGGCTGGGGGGTCGAAGCAAAATTATAGTTATAGTCTCAGAAAACAGATGTAGTGTAGAAGTCTCCTGAAGACCAGTAAATTAATCAACTGATCTGTACATTTGCCAATGGCTTCTTAGGGGTCCTCCCCTAAAGAATAGTGATAATTCTGAAATAGGCATTAGAGAGGCCCCCATCTATATCTCTGTCTCTCTTTTGCTTAGATATCTACCTATCACTCCTTTTGCTCCCCTGCTTCAACCAAAAGGCAGAATTTTTTTTTTTGAGTTGGAGTTTCACTCTGTCGCTCAAGCTGGATTGCAGTGGCACACTCACAGCCACTGCAACCTCGACTTGCTGTGCTCAGGTGATCTTTCTGCCTCAGCCTTCCAAGTGGCTGGAACTACAGGCATGCGCCACCACATCCAGCTAATTTTATGATTTATTGTAGAGACGAGATCTTGCCATGTTGCTCAGGCTGGTCTCGAAGCCCTGAGCTCAGGTAATCTCCTGCCTCCGCCTCCCAGAGTGCTGGGATTACAGGCATGAGCCATCAGGCCTGGCTGAACGTAGAATATTTTAAATCATGATAGAATGCTGAAAATAAGCCCATGTGCTTACTTATTGTATATGTGTAAAGGAACTGGGTATCAAATGTGCAGACAGAACACTGTTTGCTGTCAACACTGCAGAGATACTGAAGAAGAAATGGGAGAGGCAGATCTTATTTGACCAGAGGATTTTTCCATGACCAGCATATTCCTATGTGACAGTGGCCCTGAATGACCCTAATGACAGGAAATGAGCATCTCAGACAGGCATCAAGTGACACTGCTGCCTACAGATCGACAAGGCATGGCACTTGTGAGCTGTAGGGGAAAGAAGCGGGAGAATAATCTGCAGTCAGCACAGCCAACCAGCTATCCACGAAAAGGACAGTGTTTTAAGACAAAGCATCTTCCAGGAAGAGTCTGACAGACGGAAATGGACACAGCAACTACAAGATCAGCCTTCCCAGGAAGATGGTCCTTCTTTGACTGGACAACTGTATCTCAGGAGCCCCAAATCAGAGTGCTCATGTAATGTTCACCTATTCCAAAGAAATTACCGGGAGAACAGGTTGGCCAGACCTGGATTTATTAATACTTACAGGAGAGATCAGTGGCGGTCAGTCCATCCAGAGCTCTCCAAGTCCCAACTGACTTGAGGGAGCAAGGAGAAGACATAAGACCCAAGCAATAGCATTATGTGTGGAGAAGCAGGAACAAGAACTTATCCTCTCATCAAGAGTCTTAAGGACGCAGGTGTGCATATCTCCAAGGACATCTTGACTGGGTGCAGACAGCCTTGGCCAGGGGCCATCCTCCCAGTGTGGGAAGAGTTATCAATGCGTGGAGGAGCAGGGCATAAGTTACCCAACAAACAGCCATTCCCACAGGAAAAACTGCTTTTTCCAACACATCACCATCGCTGTTGTTCCCTACAGCTTCCATCCGCCTTGTGGATGGGAAAATGATGGAGACAGAGGTTCTAAAACTGAGGCAGCCAGATTTGGCACTGAACTTCAGGGGATGTTCCAAAGTGAATAAGAAAGGAATCACCTTTACTGACTTGCCCCCACTTGCTCTTATGTAAATAGATCAAAATAGGTAGAATCAGTCATCCTGGGGGGAAACAAATGGACTTTTGAAAAATGTCTCAACATTTTCCCTAAAGAGGAATCTTGGCAAAGTATACCCTTAAAGGGATAAAGCAGCTGGATTTCTGATAAATCACACATGCAAAAACTTCCCCTTTTCATTGGTATTAAAAAGAATGAAGCAATCAGGGTGTTGACTAATGAGAAAATGACATTTTTCAGCATCTCCTTTTCACACAAAAGAAAGAATTATTATAGTCTTGTGTAAAATAAAGCACTGGGCAGCATACAGAAGACACCTAACATCCTCCATGCTTTCTCACATTTTGAATGCAGCTAAACAAGAGACTGGCTCTGGAATCCCCTCCCCTCCAGAGCAGGAAAGATAAAATGTGTCAAGAGCACCCATAAATGTACTTCCATCCAAAGGCCCACTGACTTGCCTCCCTGTCCTTTATTTATTTATTTATTTTTCTATTTTTTTATTTTTAAGATGTGGGGTAAAATTCAGATTTAGGTATACAAGTGGTCATCGTACAGGTAAAGTTTGGCCTCTGTTTGATCCCCCACTTCATCTAGTTTGAGATCAGTTACCTTTATTGATGTTGTGTTCCCTTGCTCCCCACCCCCGCCACCCACCCTGGCAGTGTCCGCTACTGCCAATCCCTTTATTATAGTATTATGGTAAATGTTCAGGGTCCACTTTTGAGTGAGAACATTTGGTATTCAGTTTTTTATTTCTGTGCTTGATCACTGGGTATGATAGACTCTAAATCCATTCAAGCTGCTGTGAAAGTCTACATTTCATAAGGACTTCTTTATGGCTGCATAATATTCCCTTGTGTGTATGCACCACATTTTTTTTTTAAATCCAGTTCAGTTTCGATAGGCAGCACAGTTGTTTCCATGTTTTTGCTATTGTGAATACTGCTTCAATAAATGTGCTTGTGCAAGTATCTTTTTTGTTGAGTGGTTTGAGTTCCACCAGGTATATTCCCAGAAGGGGGATTGCTGGTTTCCTGGAGCATGTCACAAACCCAAAACCAAGACTGATTTATCTAAGGAGTGGCATTCTCTCAACTCCCACTGGAGAGTGTGGTGTCGCTGCAATTCAAAAGACAGACAAAACAACCCCTGTGTGTACCAGGCCATCACCACTTCAAGGACAGTAGGTCTGAATGGATGGAGGGAGAGGAGTGTTTGCTTTTCCTTCCCTCTTTTTTTAACTTGGTGTTCAAGTTCTCTCACCCACCCAGCCACCCAAAGTCTTCTCCCATCTATAAACTTATAAATACACAAATAAAAACTTCCAATTTCATTTTAATAACACTCTTTTATATTCGTGTTCTTGCAGTATTGCAAACAGTGGGCAGACAATAAAAAAAACAGCATCCTAAGCCACGCTAGGGCTCTGCTTAAAAGAGAGAAAATGGTTTTTTAAATTACTTCAACAGTTTATTCATTTCCATAATAGTGCAAAACACTACCAAGAGAACCATTTATCTGACCCTTAGAAATCCTGTTTTTTCTCTCTACTACCTGCATTTCTTCAGCTTTCAGTTTGGACCACAAGATAGCCCCAAATTACTTTTCAATTTCGTTTTCCAATCCCTGCTGATCATGGACATTTGATTCTTCTCTCTGCCTCAACCATTTTCCCTTTTCTCAGTTGCACATGGTTTCTTTAGGGGTAATAGCCGTTCCGTACATTTCATGCAACTGGTTCCTTTGGGGCAGACCCATTCACAGGCTGCAGGGAAAGCCCCAGTCCTAAGTCCAGCCAGTCAGAACGCTTAAGTGTGTTGGCCATAACAATCCTTTAGAGACAGGGACACAAGTCAACCAATGAGCCCTACCTGGCACTCTCACTGGTCTACTGGAGAAAGATGTTTTTTCCTCACTCAGTTTTCTTCCCTTCCTGGATGGAAACTGTGGCTGCTGGAGGTCTTGTTTGTCCTCACTTACTGTTGGTCCATGTGAGAGAAAGGCGAAAACAAAAGAAAGGAGAGACTGAGAGATCGATACTGGAGGGCCTTGTTTGAGTCCTTATATGCACTTCTTTATGACTGCATAATATTCTCTTGTGTGTATGTACCACATTTTTTTAATCCAGTTCAGTTTCGATGGGCAGCATGGTTGGTTCCATGATTTTGCTATTGTGAATAGTGCTTCAATAAATATGTGTGTGCAGGTATCTTTTTTGTAGAGTGATTTGAGTTCCACCAGGTATATTCCCAGCCACTCTAACTCTGTCGTTTTATCAATAACATGAGACCCAACATGAGTTGGGTCTCAGTCACTTGCGCACAGAGGAGTCTTGATGAACGCTCTCCTGCTTTCTTCCAGGATCCCGACTACCTATAAAACATCCTCCTTCCTTTTCCTTGGCTCCTTGCCTTATCCTTTCTCTTCTTGACCTCAATCATGGAGTGGGCGTGATCTGCAACTCTGAAGTCAGACCCATCAGAGAATGGGTGGCAGAGATGTTCAGTGTCTTAGCAACAGCAGCAAGAGAGAAAAGATTGTTAAAGCTCTTACCTTCTCTTTTCTTTTCTAACTTCACTATACTGTAGTTTGAAGAGCCATTTCATGACCTTCCTCAGCCTTTGAAGGTAGTCTTAGACAAGAGAAACACAGAGGCACAGACATTCTTTTGAAACTGTTTCCCATGACTACTAGTCTAGGAGCATTACCTCTTTTGCATTTGTCATCAATCCCCAAACAGGCTGTTAGGAAGACAGAAAAACGGGGACCCAGGAGATAGCCAATCAGTGACTCACAAGAGGAGGCAGAAATTTTTATTCCAAAAAGGTCACTTGGGACAGACTGGCAGGAAGGAAAGTCCTAAATACTGCAGTCAAATAACCCAACTTCCTACTTATCCTCTGTAACTTAAAGGAAGGTTCCCAACCGTGACTCACCAGTCTTCTCAAGAGAGCCTTGATTAAGACATATCACAATTGTCAGGTCAGAATTTGTTTCAGCTGGGTTATAAGTACTTCCTGAAAGGGTTTCTGGTCTAACCCTTCTACCCCCAAGAATGGATCGCACAAATCTTCTGTGGTATCCTTTCCTTACCTACAGCACCACACATGAGAGACAACTTAATGCCAGGACTGACTTTATTCTGTCTACTGTGCCCCACTTCCTAATCCACAAATGGAGATGACAATAATACCCATCTCACAAGGCAATTGTAAATAACAACTGAGTTAATAACACCATGTGATTCCAATATACCTGCACACAGCACCCTGTGCTCAATGTGACTATCATTCTCTGTCATGGATTTGATTGTTTGATACTGGAACCAATAGCCTGAGCTCTTTGAGGTCAGGTGCTCTTTTCTGGGTCGCCATTTTATTTCTTCCTCTGGGAATAGTGCTTGATTCAGAAATCATGCTCTATAGATGCTTGATGACTTAATAAATGTTAAAATGCAGATATCCACAAGTCTATACTAATATAAATAAATTATTTCAAAAATGAATGAGGGAGAAAAGACACATCTCTCCTTCAGAGGAACAGTTTGTGTAACTACAAGGTATAGCACAATTCCCTACTCTTTAAGTATGAGCTGTTCATATGAATTTCTTCCAAAGAGGACAGTATGGAAAGAAAGGGAAAAAATAGTTATGTTAGGATAGAGAAATCTGATAAATATCACCTTAGCCAGATAATCAAGGTTACCATCAACAGTGATGTCATGTTGATAATATCTATATATCCTTGGCATAATGTGATGAAAATGTTATTTTACTTCCTCCCAGACCCATCCATAGCTCCAAAAAAATCATAACAAAAAACATCAGACAAATCCAAATTAAGGGATATTTTATAAAATCCCTGGCCAATAATCCTCAAAACTGCCAAAGTTATAAAAAACAATGTCAGAGAAACTATCACAGCCCAGAGGATCCTAAGGAGAGATTATGACCAAATGTAATGTATCCTAGATGAGATCCTGCAACAAAAACAGGACATTAGGTAAAAGCCAAAGAAATCTAAATAAAGAAGTCACTAGTTAATAACAACATACAGATATTGGCTCATTTGTTACCACAAACGTATCTTACTAACACACTATGATAATAATAGGAAAAACCATGTGCATTGTACACAGGTACATGTGATGTGATTTGAGGACATCTGGTCTAAAAGTCATAGCCTTCCCAAGTGGGACCTTTGGTAAATCCTCTCTATATCTGTAAAATGAGAGGATTGCATTGATTAAATTGAAATGTTTTCAGACGAATTCTAATAGACAGTAGTTCTATGATCTAGAGCAGGAATCGGAAAACATTTTCTGGAAGGGTGCAGAGAGTAAATATCCTAGGTACTAATTGCCATAAGCTCTCTGTCTCAACTACTCAGCTCTGTCCTTGTCATGCAAAAGCAGCTAGAAATTACATATGGCTGTGTTCCAATAAAACTTTAGTCATGTACCCATAGCCATGTTTTAGTCAACAACAGACTGCATATACAGAGGTAGTTGGAACAATACACTGTCATACAGCCTAGTCAAATACTAGACTACACCAATCTAGGTTTGTGTGAGTGCACTCTATGATATTCACATAATGACACATATCTCTGGAGTGAATTTCTAAAAACTCCTGGTAGGATTCTAGAGTGCAGCCTGGGTTGAATCCCACTTACCTCTAAAAAAGGATCTAAGAGGATTTGATCTATGTGATGACAGTAAGTAACTGAAAGTTAACCAAGGAAGTTTTCGTGTGAGTAAAAAGAAGATATAATTGGAACGCTCAGGTTTCTAAAAATGGAATACCACCATTTCACGTCTCCTTCGTTACTCGAGGCAAGAAGCTAATCACAACCAGTTCTAACAACCACCAAACTGATGCTGTTCTCCAGCATCAGTTGCAGGAGCTTCTAATAGGGACAGATTTTCGTAGAATATGTCAAACCCAATAACCTCTCTTTGGAGTCATTATACTCTGAATGTCTTGTGGATAACTTTGTGTTTCCTCCCTGTCACTAGTCACAACCTTGCTTTTCTGGTTTTGTGTTCAACAAAGAACTTTTAGTGCTCTTCCCAAATTTAGTCTTTCCTACTTGATAATTCTACATTTATTTCAGACCAAAAATTATATTTCCCAGACTGTCTGTAGCTAATAATGTCCATAGCAAAGTTTTGACCAAATGAATATGAGTAAATGTGGTCTGGAGTTTACTGGGAGCTCTTTAAAGGATGACCATGTTGCCTTCAACCAACTCATTAGTGATAAAGCTGACAAAAACAAATGCTGAGGAAAGGAAACCATATTTGGCAAATGGTACCAGGAAAAGTGGCTAAATGCATGCAGAAAAATGAAGCTGGACCCCTACCTATCACTATATACAAAAAATTAACTCAAAATGGGTTAAGAACTTAAATGTGAAACCTCAAACTACAAGAATTTTAGAAGAAAACTTAGGGAACACCCTCCTGGAAATAAGAGTAGGCAATGGATTCATGGCAAAGTTCCCAAAAGCAAATGCGGCAAAAACTAAGATTGACAAGTGAGACCTTATCAAGCTAAACAGTTTTTGCACAGGAAAAAAAATCAAGAGTAAACAGAAAATCCACGGAATGGGGGAAAAAATTGCAAGCTATGCATCTGACAAAGTCTAACATCAAGGATCTGCAAGGAACTCAAACAAATTGACAAGAAAAAAATAAACAATAAGCTCAGTTGAAAATTGAGCTAACATACAATCCAGAAATCCCACCTCTGGAAATATAACCAGAGGAACATAAATTGCTCTACCAAAGACACCTGCACAACATATGTTCACTGCAACACTATTCACAAAAGCAAAAACATAGAACCAACCCAGATACCCATCAAAAGTGAACTGAATAAAAATATGTGGTACCTATATATGATGGAATATTACACAGCCATACAGAAGGACAAAATCGTGTCCTTTGAAGAAACCTGGATCCACCTGTAGACTATCATACTAAATGAACTATCATAGAAACAAAGAACTGAATATTCATAAACGAGCCCTGATCACTGGTCACATGAGCACAAAGATGGGAACAACAGATGCTGGATGCTGCTAGGGGAGGAAGGGAAAGAGAAAGGGGGAGAGGAGAGATAAGGGGCACACCACCACACACTGGGTACCAGGTCCATTATTAGGAGGAGAGAGGACCCGCTAGAAGCCCAAACCTCACCTGCACGTAATTTAATCACATAGTAACTCCTCACATGTACCCTACAACACTTTTTTAAAAAGGATGACCAGGTCAGCTGGCTTTGTTTTCGTCCTTGGCAGATCCTCCTCCCTTTTGGGCTGTGGATGTGATGTTTGGGATAGAGTGATCATCCTGTGACTGAGGAAATAAACAATGGATTAAGCTCACAGTAGGATGGGCCACAACAGGATAAACTACTGATGGACAAGAAGAAAGCTAAAAAGGAATCTGCATCCCCTGTGACATCTTGGACCCACCATACCGACCTCAACCATCTTATACTGCTGATGAACTTTGGCACATGCTTACTTGTGAAATGTTCCTTGTGCCAGATTGTCTCCTAATCACTGTTAAATGCAATCTTAATTCTAATATTTCAACTCTCTAATTAGGCTGTGAGTTCCTAGTGGGCAACCATTGCACTTTATAGGGTTCTTGCAGTCCCTGCAATATCTAGAATGTGCTAGCAGGGAGCAGGTCTGATGTTAATCCACTAACTTATTTGGTAAGGAGTCAGAGGGGATTAGGGTAAAACATGACTCTACAACAATATGAGTTAAATTAAAGTTAACTGTTGATTCCAAGATCTTTGAAGGAGCTTCACCGTAGTAGGCTATGTGGCCTCTACTTGCCAGGGCCCCAAGATGTGGCTTTGCTTCTGGGCTACCTCTTAAGATTCTCACTGAGCTTTGATCAAAGCTGGCACATTTCTGGCAAGTGGTAGATACATGAAGGGTCACAATTATTACATCATCACTCACAGTTTCTTTATCTGATATTTCAGGAAAAGTATGCCCCAGAATAATTTGAAGATAAAACTGAAAATGTATCCTCCATGCCCCTATTAGACTCTGAATCTAATAGGAGAAACACACGCACACCAATAAGCCCCAAAGACAAGGTGTCCTTTCCAATTTGACTGGTAAAGTGTACGGTAAGTAAATGGAACATGATTCTGTCCATGTGCTGAGACTATCTGACAGTCTGCCATTCTGTAGGTGCACAAAAAGAAAGAGGAGAGTCATTTCCCAAGGAGTTCTCAGATGGCCACCATGTTTTGTTTTGTTTTGTTTTGTTTTGTTTTCAGTTGAAGGGATGTTCTCTCTCATGGCAACTAAGAAACTAGATATGAACTCACTACTTATACAGAAGCAAAATTACTGGGTCATTGAGATTCTCACACTCTCATTCTTAAAGGGTGTGGCAGACAATCTCTAAGAAGGCTCCAAAGACCAGTGTCTTCTGGTATATACATTTTTAAGAAACTTCACCTCCTTCAGTGTAGACTTGACCTAGTGACTGACCTTTAACATGGCAAAAGTGATGAGATGTCACTTCCAAAATTAGGTGGCAAAAAGACTATAGCTTTTTCCTACTTGCCTTATCATGTTCTCTCACTTACTATGAGAGAGGCCAACTGCTGTGCTGAGAGTTAGAAAAATCTAGTAAGAAATTGATGACTTTACCCAGAAGCCAGTGATGACCTGAGCTCTGTCCACAGCTCCTCTCTGACTGAGACTTCTGGTGGCTGGAGCCCAGCAGACACCTTCATTGCAGTCTCTTAGAGCCCCTATCTCAGAGACTCCTAGTTATGTTGTCCTCAGAAACTGTGAGATAATAAATGTCTGGTATTCTACACCATTAAGTTTTGTAACACAATAGATAATTAATACAAAGAAGAAGGTGGCTTTATATTTAAAATATAAATTGATTTTTATTGGTTCCAGATAAATACATTAAAGAAATATCTTGCACTTTCAGAGGTCAGGTTTACCATTATCTTTATAAAACAACAAAAAAAGAAATGTGTAAGAAATGCAATAGAAACATTCATGTAACTGATAACCTCTTTCAGCTCACTCCTGAAAATATAAGATATTTCAGAATATGTTCCTTGTCCACTGAACCATTAAGGAAAGAATGAAAAATATAAAAACATTCTATGAGGTTTATCGAACAGAATATGTTATTCAAGAAGGTGATTATAATTTGATGTCATCAAAATATGCATCAGAGTTTTGACAAAAGTGAAAAAGTGTGTGCCCAGTGAAAGATAATATTTAACAGTCTACATACATTCCAACCTGAGGAGAGATACATGGAAAACTGCTTTCAGTTCGACTAAAATATGTTCTAAATTTCCTGAGATACCTGTCTTTTCCTGTTGACCTAGAATATGCGACTTCTTCATTCAAAGAAACGCAGAACCTACTGAGATGACCTCTCATAGAACTAACTGCCTTCACTTTCTGAGAGCATCTAATCTAGACCATAGCCTCAACCCTTTTAACACTTCCAAAAGTACTTAACACAACCCTAAATTCTATAATTTGTCTTTTCTAACTTTTTCATATTGAAAAACCCTATGGATCCCCATGGTATGTGTTCTTGCTGGTTGCAGTGAGTCAGGAAACCCAAATCTGCTCAGTAGCAAAGATTGGAGATTTGTAAAGCTGCCATGATCTTCAGGTTTTATTTCTAGTGTTTAAATAAATAATAGGTTTGTTTGTATTGTTTGCTTATTTATTGATTTAGTCATTCAACAAATGTTAGATAGCACACATCCTTTTTTAAATCCAAACCCCAAAGAAATTTCTAGAAAAAATAAAATACCACAGTAATTCAATATCACCACAACTGCTATTAATACATTAGTAATAATTGTTCATTATGGCAGGGCCATGCTCAGTGAATTCCCAGACTCTTCAAGTATAGTTCTACATATTTCCTGCAGGGGATATATTTTTTTAGAGAGAATGTATTCTGCTTTGTATAAAAGTAAATAATTCTCAAATGTTGGTAATCCAATGTAGACTAGAAACGACCCACTTCTTTTCTTCTTTCTACGCATATCTTTATTCACGTTCTTGGAAGTAGAACCTCTAATTTCCCTCAAAGGAATCAACTTCCACTCTCCCTCTACTCAATCGCATTTAGCCTTGGTGAAACCGTCATTGGAGATAAGTATGTGACTCAAGCCAAACCCATCGGAATTTTCTTAGAATTTGAATCCTAAGTGGGGGATTTCAAGAGTAAAATTAGTAGAGGTTATTTTCTCAACCTCTAGTTTCTTCAAAACTGCTATGTACATTGTCCTTGAGATTTTCTGAGATCTGACAATGAGCAGTCAAAGAACTAGGATCAGAATCACTGAGATCTAGTGAAGAGTTTAAAGAAAGAAGAAAACTCAAGTGCCCCAAATTCGACTTTAGGTCAAGTGACAGGAAATATTGAGTCATTCACCCATGCAGCCACCCCAAAAGGTCATCATGCCTAAGTTTGTGACTTTCTGAAGGCAATTACGGGAATAGAGAAGAAGCTCACCAATAAGTATTCATCAATGAACAAAGACACCATGTGTATAACTAGTTTCCCAGAATCTTCGTACCAGGAACATTCCTAGCTAGCTAAGTGATGCTTTTATTCTTTCTACTTCAGATAGAAATTTGTAATCTATAGCACAGGGAGATGAGAATAAGCTCTGAAACTAAATACTTAGGACAAGATGGAAACAATGATTAGGAGATTACATTGCCTGTCTTTTGCTTCATCTCACAATCCCTGACTTATCCAATCTGTTCTGGTCTTGTTTGGACGTTGGAGTATTAGGTAGCTTGATTATTCTAACAAAGTAGCAATGAAATGTAGCTTGTTTCAAAGAAAATGAAGAAAAATGTCAGCCTCTGCATGCCAAAGCTGGCCTCTGGCCACCAAACTCAGCTTTAGAAGTTAACCATATGCCCAGAAGCTCTCATTTGCAAGGAAAACTGAGACCAAGTTTTCCTTGGTTTTCAGAGTAATACAAAAGAAAATAGCTTAAATCTCAAAAGATGCAACATAATCACAAGGCAGCTGAGTTACTTCTGAGGCTTCAGGCCAGAAATTTTTTTTTACAAGGAAACTTCTGCGTGGGAGAGTTTAAAGATCATTCCTTCAGGCAAAAACTGAACTTCTGCTACAGGCAAGCAATGAAAAGCATCAACCATCACACATATCACACATACACATATGTACTCATATGTGTATGTGTGTACTCATATGTGGTATTTTCATTTTTGGTGACTATTAGTTTTAGAGTGAACTTAAAGTGTTATTTCTTTTACTTTTTGTGCGTAAACACTACTGCTTCCCTAAGTTCCATTTTACATTCTCACTTGCAATCTATGATGCATCCATAGACAGCCCTTGCTATGTACAATTTTTTTTTAATAGTAGCCATTCTAACAGGTGCGAGGTGGTTATCTCATTATGAAATTATTTTTATTTCCCTAGCGATCAAGGACTTTGAACATCTTTTCATATGCTTATTTGTGAACATTGATCAGTATATCAGTATATCTTCTTTGGCAAAATGTCTACTCAAGTATTTTTCTCCTTTTAAAATTAGGTTGTTTTAGCCAGGCCTGGTGATGCGTGCCTGTAGTTCCAGCTACTTGGAAGGTTGAGGCGGAAGGATCCCCTGAGCCCAGCAGGTCAAAGCTGTGGTGGCTGGGAACGTGCCACTGCCCTCTAGCCTGGGTGACAGAGTGAGACTCCAACTCAAAAAGCAAAAAATAAAATAAATAAAATTGTGTTGTTTTCTTAATATTTGCCTTATAAATATTTTAATACAAGCCTTTTGTCATATGTGTGTCTTATAAACATTATCATCTGATCATTATTTAATAAAGCCTTTAGAAGAGCAGAATTTTTAAAAATATAATAAAGCCCTATTTATATTTTTTAATATTTTGTTGTCATGTATTTTAAAAATTACCTAATCTAAAAATATTTTTCCTATATTTCTTCCTAGAAGTTTTCTATTTCTACACTTTACATTTGAATCTATGATCCATTTTGAGTTTTTTATGGTGTAAGGTAAGGGCTGAGCTACATTTTTTTCAATTTTTTAGAATAATTATTCTAAAACCACTTATTGAGAAACCATTGAATTGCCCTTGGAGCTTTGAGAAAAATCAAATGACCCTAATGTGTAAGTCATCTCTCAACTCTATTTTGTTCTGCTGTCCAAAGTGTGCTTTATTTTGCAAATAACACTGTCTTAATTATTATAGCTACATAGTAAGTCTAAAAATCAGTTAGTGTGAGATCTCTAGCTTTATTATTTTTATAAAAAGTATTTTGACTATTCTGTTTTTTTGCCTTTTAATATAAATTACAAATCCATTTTGCCAACATCTCAGAAAATGTTGCTAGAGTATTGATTATTATTGCATTGAACCTTTAGAATATTTGAGAAAGAATTGGCATCTCAAATATCTGTGAGCATGTTATATGACTCAATATTTTTAGGGTTTTAGTTTTTCATTAATGTTTTAAGGATTTCAGCTTACCAGACCTATTCATATTTTCTAGATTTGTTTTTTAAAATTTCACAGTCTTGTGTTATTGCAAAAGGAACTGTCTGGTTAATTTTAATTTTTAATATTCATTGCCAGAATAAAGTAGATCTTTTTATACTGACTTTGTATATTCTGACCAAGTTAAACTCACAAGTTCAGTAACTTTTTGGAGATTCTTTGGTATTGTCTGCATAAACAATTGTGCTTTTTGCGAAGTTTTTTTCACCTTTCTTTCCATTGTGTGCTATTTCTCTTTCTTGCCTCATTGTACCAAGTCCTCCAATGTGATGTTGAATAGTGGTGATGAGTGGATTTTCTTGCTTTTTCTGAATTTTAGGGGAAGAGCATCCAGTCTTTCACTTTATGATCAGTGTTAGCTATAGATTATTTTAAGTGCCTTTTATGAGACTATGGGACTTTTTTTCTACTCCTACATTGTAGAATTTGTAAAATCATGAACAGATTGCCTTTCATTTTGTTTATATAATCAAATCAGTTTTCTTCTTTGGTATGATAAATTACAGTGATTGATTTTTGAGTGTTGAAACAACTCTGTACTCCTGGGTATAGCCACCTTGATTATGATGTATTACCATTTTTATACATTTCTAGACTCTATTGGCTACTCCTTTGTGGGGGCTTTTAGCTTCTATATTCACATGGGATGTTGAGGCATGCATTCTTTCACAAAATATGGTTTATCTTAATGAATGTTTCATTGTGCTTTAAAAAAATGAGTATCTTGCTGTTGCTGGGTGGAATATTAGATAAATATCAATTACATACATGTGGTTGATAGTAGTCTCAGGTCTTCTAAATCATTACTAATTTTCCTTTTGTGTTTTCTATCAATAGCTGGAAGAGGAGTATTAAGTCTGCAACTATTGCTCTAGAGTTTTGCATTCCTTTAATTATTTCTCTTTTCAGCTCTATTATTGACTCTGTATGTATATTCAAAGTCAGTTTTTAAAGGTATTCTCATTTAATATTGTTATGTCTTCTTGGTGAATTAAAATCATTTTTGTCTACTCTTACATTCAAATTTTATTTTATTTTAATAGGTATACATATATGTTAATCTTCACTATTGGCTCTCTATTCGCATCTCTTTTAAACATTATTTTTGTGCTTTCCATAAAGTTGACAATACACATATTTATTTAACTGCAGACCTCCTTTAAATAATATACTGCTTCACATGTGTAAAAATCGAACAACAGTACATTCCCAATTCTTTCCTCTCAGCTTTCATGGTTTTGACTCTCACTTTACTTTTATGTATACTATAAGTCTACAATGCATTGCTAGTAATTTTGATTTAGACGGTAAATTGCTGTTTAGCATAATTAAAATGAACAAAAGCTCCTTTATATTAGCCTTTCTTTTACTTGCTACCACGGATCTTCATTTCTTTGTGTAAATGCAAGTTTCTCTCTTTTATCTTATTTCTTCTAACTGAAGAACTTCCTTTAACATTTCTTGTATTGATGACATGTTAATATTATATGGCTTGGGGGGGGCATTTTGTATGCTTTTAGATATTATCCCAGTAGCAAAAACATGGAACCCAACATGGTGCCCATCAAAAGTAGACTGGATAAAAATAATGTAGTACCTATACATGATAGAATATTATGCAGCCATAAAGAAGAACAAAATTATGAATGTCTCAGCAACTTGGATGGATTTAGAGTCTATAATACTCAGTGATTATCATAGAAACAAAGAACTGAGTACCACATATTCTCATTCATAAGCTGACACTGAATAATTCTCATAATACTACAAGAAATGGATTGGCAGTAGTGGGAAACTGCCAGGGGAGGGAGGTGGGGCACACTTCATCAATAAGGGTAAACGATTCAAACCAGGTGAAATGGGAACCAAAATGAGGCCCAAACTTTACCTGTATAATGACCATTTGTATTCTCAACCCTGAATTGTACCCCATATCTTTAAAATAAAATTAATTAATTAAAAATATATATATATACACACACCTTATCTGCACGTATAATTTTGAAATTGACATCTTCTTCTGTCATTCCCCATCCCCAATCATTTTAGACATCAAGCCATTGTTTTCTGGCCTGCATACTTTCTGATGAGAAGTCTGATGTCATGTTTAACAGTGCTTCATATGTAGTCTGTCTTTTCTTCTAGTTATTTTTATTTTGGTTCTAAGTCATTTTGTAAATATGTCTTTAGTTGCACGTCTCTTAGATACTCTGATATGTGTCCCTCTCTTTTTTCCTATTCATGTTTCAGTGTGATTAACTTCTATTGATCTAGCTTCAAGTTCTCTGATCTTTTTCTGGCCATATAAGTCTAATGATGAAACTGTTGAAGGCATTATTCACCTGTTTGCCTTTTTAAAATATCCCTATATTTATGTTTAACTCTTAATATAGTTTCCATATTCTGTTTAAATTATCTATATGTTCATACATGTTGTCCATCTTTACTACTACAGACTTTATTAATAATTTTCCTTTTCAAAACAACAAAATTTTATTACACTTTGAAATTAGAACTTTCTGGGTCCTAAAGTGAATTTCTGTGAGAGTACAGTCATGTCTCTTCACTCACAGTTGTCTGTGGAAAGCTACTGTTACCAGATCAGGGCAAAGTTTAGTCAATGGACAGAGACCAGTCAGCAAAGCTAAATATGTTTACTCCTGGCCCTTTAGGGAACCGTTTCCAGCTTCTGGTTGGAGGGTCTTCTGATAGGATGCCAGGCTCTGGGCCAGATCCTTCTATTAAGGGCAGATTTAACTCTTCAGGTGTGCCTCAAGTGGAGATGCCATGGTGCCTCCTGTGGGGGTGATGATCCCTAATGTGCCAGGTTACAGGTGCCTGCCTCACATACATCTGTCTCACCTGCAGAGGTTCCAGGGCCTGATCCTTACAGCAGAAGCAGTTGGTCTTCAGCAGCAAGGCCCTTGGGACCTGAGCAGTAAGTCATTTAAAGGGGGTCCCCTGGGGCCTGCTCTTTAAGACAAGGATGGTGCAGTGTCCTGGTCCACATCTTGGTGGGGCCCTGAATGCAGCAGGTGCTGAACACTCCCTATGAGGATGTTGGAGCCAATGACTGTTGTCACCATGTCCTCTAGTTCTTGCTGTGTCCCTGCAGTGTGTGCCTGATAGTTGAGTACCTGCTGGCCTCATTAGACTGTGAGGATTGGATGAGGGCCACTAAGTTCCCAGAGTGACTGTACGACCCAGGAGCAGCTAAGGGTTCTCAGGCAGCTTGGTTGCTGCACGTGGAGATGGTTCTGGATGCCTGGTCCTGGGCTCTGGATGGCAACCTAGGTTTGGGAGAGGGACACCCATGCTGCTGAAGATGAAACTGAGGTACAGGACTCTTGGGGTTCCAGGAGTGATGAGGAGACTAGGGCTGGACTGTGGAGACTTTGTGTTGGGTTTGAGTTAGATGGACTGCTGCAGGTATGAGTACAGCAGGGCATGGTGGCTCCAGTGACTGTGTGAGGTTGATGGACCTATAGGTGCTGAATGGGTGTTACTGGTCTACTGAGATGGGGGCTTCAACTGGGAGGACAGGTTGTGTCTCTCATTCTCACTGAGCCACTCCACAGAGTTAAACCAGAACCAAAATTGCTCCACAAGTTGAAGGTAGTAGTTGTATGCAGCTACATCTTATGGAACACTCAGTATCTTTCCTCATCTTCTTCATGTTGATCACATTTTCATCTACATATTCCTCCATCTGAACATCCAGAATCAGCAGTTCAGTGAGAAATGTGTCCAGGAAGGGAAGGATGCCCTTTCTCTGCATCCACTGCCTCATCTGGGCTCTCTGGGAGTTCTTCTCCAACCTGGAGTTCCTCACCTTGATAAATGGATTCCTGCTCAGTTCCTTGCATTTGTTGCAAAGAACTTGAAATTGTTTAGAACTTTTCCTGAAAACTTCTCCACATGTCTTCTTGAGTCGATGGAGCAGGGTGCTCTTTAGCAGAGAGGATAGCATGGCCCAAGGAGTTTAATACATTAATAGCTATTTTTAATTCTTTTATAATTCCAACATCTAAGTAAACTCCAAGTCTCATTTCACTGATTAGTTTGTCTCTATGGTGAGTTGCTTTATTTGTTTGTATTTGTTGTTGTTTTGCTTTGTTTTTTTCTATGTCTTATCATTTTTTGTTGAAAGCTAGACATCATTTGTGAGACAGCAGAAACTCAGATAATTGTTATCTATACTTACAAATGTGCACATTTCCTCCGCTGCTTGAAGTTTAGTTGAGTCAATCTAATCAGAATTTGAGTCAGGTTTGGGCTTACCTGTTGTTATGGTTATCACTGGCTTTGATTTCTTAGGGTATTACCTTGGTGTGGAAATTGGCTTGCCAAAGGATTTTTCTCTCAATGTTCATGCTCCATCCTAAGCTGTAGGTACTCTCTGTGCACCCACAACTCAGAGTGTCTCTCTCCATTCTCTGGCCTCTTCCCCAAGAGTAGGAGAAAGTAACTATGCCTGCTTGTTACCCTGGTAGTTGGGATGAGGAGATTCCTTGTTGTTTTGGTCTAACCTCAGATTTAGACATTCTATTTGTTCTCAAGTTTCAAAGTTGGGCTTTCTCATTCATTTTTTTTTCTTCCAGTGTTACGGACTGAATGTTTGTGTTTCCCAAATTCATATGTTGAAGCCCTAACCCCTTGCGGCATGGTATTAGGAGATGGGACATTTGAAAGGTAACTAGGTTTAGATTAGGTCAAATGAGTAGAGCCTTAATGATAGGATTATTGTCGTTATAAGAAAAGAGAGTCCAGAGCTCACTGTCTCTCTCTCTCTCTCTCTCTCTCTCTCTCTCTCTCTCTCTCTCTCTGATATGTGAGGATACAGTGAGAAGATGGCTTTCTGTATACACCAACCATGCTGCACCTTGATCTTGGACTTTGCAGTCTCCAGAACTGTAAGAAAATAAATTTATGTTATTTAAGGCACCAAGCCTATGGTGTTTTGTTATAGTCTCCTGAGCTAACTAATGCTCTCAGTGTTAGAGATATATTATGTTTTTGCCCAGTGTAGTTTCCTTCCCTCCCTCAATGGTAGAGGGTTTGTTATTTTATATTTTTCCAGGGACAATAGGTCTTTACCTGTGCCCTGTGCCCTGTGCCCTGGGGGTGATAGACTTTCATTACCTTCCCACAGATAATTTTTCATTTTCTTTTTCTTATTTTGTTGTTTTAGGGAGAAGGAATTGAGCAAGTCTTTACTTGAGCCTTGTTTAAGAACTGGCTTTATGACTCAATGATAGTGTAAATGTAGAAAAAGTATTTCACCTCTCTAAGCCTCAGTATCTTTACTAGTAAAATGGGGAAAAGTAAGAGTTTCCACCTCTATGACTGATGTGAGTATTAAGGCAGACAAATTCCTATAAAGTGTTTAACATATTTCCTTACACATGAAGGGCTTACACTGTAAGTATTCAGTACAAGTATATTGTGTTATGTGGATTTTAAAACAGTTCATCTGCTTCTAACCCCTGCATCTGTTTTGCAATGAGCCAATGCTATTTAAAAATCATTCAGTGTTTATCAAAGGCTGGAAGTACCAAGTCTTTTGTGTTTGTGGCATGCTTCAAATACAGAGTAGGCTTATTTTCTATGCAGAATAAATCCCTGAAAATGAAAAATAATTTAAAAATGAATAATTTTTATTTCATCCTCATAAAAAGCAGTAGGTGTATCCTTTATTAATCAGAATAGCATAAGAACTATAACAACTAAATCTGTGCATTTTAAAGCACCATAATTGTAATAAGCCAGTACTATTTTGTGTAACTGCTATTCTAAAGAGGGCACAAATGATATTTTATTAACATATCTCACTATTATTATCAAAATTCAAATTTGCACCAGATGTCAAATTCTGTACCAAATTTTAGTTCCTACCTAACTTTGCCAGAAACTTTTATTTCAATTTTGAATAACCAAGTGTCATGTTTTTAAAATATTTTCCCAGTTGCCCCTAAACGTGAAAGAACTTTTCTTCATCCACAGTTCATCATGAAAACATGTTCATGAAGATGAGACCTTTGAATTATCTTTCTTTTACAGGCTAATGAGTGCTTAACAACAAATCCTGAGCCTTGGGATAATTCAGAAGAATATAAAATCTATGGGAGCTTCCTCATCTTACCTGAAGGAAGTTCACTCAAGGTCAACATGGCACTACCTATAGCTTCCAAGTATCTCTGAGCAGTAGCTTAACCTCTACACACACACACACACACACACACACACACACACACACACACACACACCCTTACAGACATATACACACACATTTTGACAACTGTAATCTTTTTTAGTTGCTGATAGACCTCTGATACTTACATCTGGGGAAGTTCTTTAGAAGGAGAACATTTTCCACACTTTTAAACTCCATTCTAAAGGTCAAGATATTAAAACTTTCCAATTTTGCTTAGGACGTAGGAAGAACCTCTCCAACCTTTCTGGAAGGAAATTGGCTTAACTTTTTGAACACTTTCTGATAAAATATTTAAAATCTCTGAAAGTTATACTAATCAACCTTCAGGAAGATAGCCAATATATATTTTTCCAAAAACAACAAACAATAAATGCACAAAGATATTTATGCTGCTTCATTTGAAGGGAAATACAGTTAAACAGGTGTTTGCATAAAGTAACATTAGCCATTCAGTAGAAATGATGAATATTACTTGTGTAATAACAATGGTCTTATTCATTCATTTAACAGATCTTAAATGGGAGCCTATTAGGAGCCAGAAACATTTCCCATCACCTGAATTCCCATCACCAAACAAAACACATACAATTTATTCACTCTTGGGGCTTGTCTCATAATTAGAGGAAAAAGGAAATCAGCAGAGAAATAGACACAATAACTTTCAGATAGAGGCACATACTATGAAGGAACTAAAAGAGTGATGTGATACAAAATGACTGTCTAGGACAATTTAGACTAAAGGACTGTCTTGAGAGGGTTATACATCTAAGGAGAGGTGTGACATTGAGAAGGAGCCAGCCATCACAAAATGGCAAAGAGAGTTCTAGAAACAAATAATCAGAGCATGTGCAAAGGCACTGTGGTACGAGAGATAGAAATAAATCAGTGTGAGTGGAGCACAAAAGGCAGAGGTTGCCATAGTCAATCTAGGGGCAAAGGACAATTGAAGGTCATATGTAATCATGGTAAAATGGATTTAGCCTGTGCTTTTCTCTGGCTCTTCAGCTCAGAGAAAGTCCAATCGGGGTCTGGCACCTCAACAGTGCCATCATCGCTTCACAGAGGCTGTTGAGTGGGAAGAATCATCCAAGTTCAGGGTACCAAGGGAGGTTAAATTATTACCAGCAATGATCCAATAAATACCAGGAGAAGAGCCCATCAGAAGACTGTAGTTCTATGAGACTCTAATAAATATGATCATAGAAGAAGGTTGCACAGCTTAGTTTCATATTGTTGGAAGGCAAAGGCAAGGGCACCTGACCCTTAGCCCTTTCTGACTTTTAAAGCCTCCAAATAGCACTGGCGAGACCAGAAACTGTATCAAGATTGGATCAACTCTCAATGATGTGTTTACCGACTTTTAATTTAAAGGGTGTGAATATAAAATAGTAATGACGCTTTATGTGTGACTTTTTGTTTGTATGATTTTCTTTTAGTATTGAAGTCCTGGTAGCAAGCTAATTTTTCCTCAATTTGAAAAGTCCACAAATGAGGAGGGAACTCTGTACTGGCCAGGTTTTCCAGAGAAGTATAACCAATATGATGTATGTGTATAGAATGTGGAGGTGTGTACACACACACACGTGTTGATGGAGATGGTCAAGTACCAAGACCTTCAGAGTCAATAAGTCATCAACTTAAGACCCAGGAGCAACAATGGTGTGGTTTTAGTCTGAAGACAGAAAATAATACAGTGTCCCAATTCACAGGCAGTTGGGCAGGAAGAATTCTCTCTTACTCAAGAGAAAGCCAGTCTTCTTGTTCTATTTAGGATTGGGTGAGGATCACCTACATTGAGGAAGGCAATCTTAACCAATTCAGATGTTAATCTAACCCAGAAACATCCTCATAGACACACCCAGAATAATGCTTCACCACATATCTGGGCTCCTCATAGCCCAGTCAGGATGACTGACAAAATTCACCACTACAAGCTCTAAGACTGTGCTGTGGCTTGAACGTTTGTGTCTCCTGCAAAATCCGGGTTGAAACTTAATCCAAAATGCAATAATATAAGGAAGCAGAACCTTTAGGAGGTGATTAGGTCATGAGGGCTCCTGCTTCTGAATGGAAGTAAGGCTCTTGTGAGGTTTCATACAGTGTTTTGTCTTTTCATCCTTTCTGCCATGGGATGACATACCACTTGTCTCCTTTGGAGGAAGCAGCGTTCGATGCACCATCTTGGAAACAAAGACTGGTATCCTCACCAGACATCTGCCAGCACCTTGATATTGAACTTTCCAGGTTCCAGAAACATAAGAAATACATGTTCATTGTTTATAAATTACCCAGTCTCAGTCATTTTGTTATAGAAACACAAACAGACTCAGGGAAAATAGAATCCAGAAGACAAGTGCCTTCTCTTTCCCCACTAAATACCTTTGCCTCTCTCAGTATTGCACTTTTGCTATTAACTTGGGGTTGCAAAATGGAATGACTGCAAGCAATGTCAGTTAGAGATGTGAGCCTGGTTTCAAAAACAGCAGCACAGGTGTGATGGTGCAGAGTCAGTTACATACCTGACTCTGATGACAGAAGCACTGTAAGAAGAGAATTCCTGTGATAGTTCAGTGAGGATTGCATCGTGCTCTGCTCAAAAGCCCCCATGTCCTCTCATCTCATTTAGGGTAAAAGCAGTCAAATTCTTTACAAAAGCCTGAATTAGACCCAAGTGCTCTGATCTCTCCTCACTCTGAATTCTCTGACCACCTGCTACTTCCTCTGCCCTTCAGCCCATTGAGTTGCATTCACTGGTCCCTCGCCATTTTAAAATGAGCTAGAAAATTTCCACCGAGGTCCATCACATTTGCTCTTGCTTTTGTCTGGAGCCCTTGTCCACCCAGAGGGACACATGACTCCATCTCTTACCTCTTCGAGGTCCTTATCCAAATGTGACTCACAGTCTGGCATTTCTATCTCTACCCAACAAACTTACTATTTTTTCCTTAGCACTTACCAGCATCTAAAACATCACTTATTTAATTATTTATTGTCCATATCCTCTCCTCTGGAATGGAGGCTTTCTGGGGGTGCCTACTGTTCACTGTTCACTCCCAGAGATTATTCCAGTTCCTGGTACTTGGGAGATGTTCAATGAGTATTGGTGTAGTGAACAAATGAACAAATAAATGTATGAACTTGACAACTGTCATAAACTGGAAACTTCAAATCAGCTTCAAGGGACTGCCTACAGATCAAATAAAATATGCCTATAATTTGGGTGAAGTCTAAAGTCTGTCAGGCTGACATACCTGCATTATCTGATAAATGAAACAATCAATCGATCGATCAGTACCTATTAATATTAATTTACGTAATACCTACTAATATTAATATTTTGTGCTTTGCTCAGGCTGAGATGCAGCTGTGTAGAATGAGAGGAAAAGGAAAATTCACACGGCAATGGAAGCCTGTTTCAGCCTTTAATGAGCTCACTATTCTTGGATTCACCATAAAGAAATGGAGAACAAATTAAGACTATGAATAAGAGATAACAAAAAGGTGACTTAAGGGCTGATTCTAATCAAGGAACAAGTTGTAGTGATCTCATAAAGAATATTTTTAGATTATTGCCAGGAATCCCAAATATTACCCTGAGGTTCAATGATTTGCTAGAAGCTCTCACAAAGGCCACTGTATTTATAGATATGGTTTATTATAATGAATGATACCAATTAAAATCAGCAAAAATAGAAGACACATAGGGTAGAGTCCAGAAAAGAACCTCACATCAGCTTCTACCTCTCCCTACAAAGTCATGCAAATGGTGTTTTATCTTTCCAGCCATGATGTAAGGCAATGCATGTGAAGTATCATCAGCCAGGAAAGCACAACTGAGCCTTGGTGTCCAGAGTTTTCACTAGGGGTTGCCACATAGTCATGAATGTGGTTGACCCTAGTTATTTAATCTGCAGAGCCTCCAAAAATTCAAATTGACAAAATAAACCACATTATTCGCATACTCTCTATTGTGACTCCAGGCAGATCAAGGACCAGTCCTCACTTTGAAATGTTCAGTGTTTGGACAATCTAGGCCTGCTAAGTTAACTCTGATTTTTAACTTTTCTTGAGAAATCAGAGATCTGTGACATTGGCCCTGTACTTCCACAAAGCAGTTCTCAGACAGATGAGAAGCAGCTGCCCTCACTTACATTTTATATCGTCTACTGGGCCCCTGGATATCTTGGAGTTGACACCCTGAGATAATCCACAGCTTTTCCCATTTGAGTAGTCTGTCAGGGTAGCTAAGATTAAGGAAGACGCAACCTGTCTAAAGCAGTAGGGAAGGCTTCCTACAGGAGGAGAAGATGAGGGGAGAACAGTTCTGTGTGGAGGAAAGGGGAGAATCCCATAAAAACATCTTCAGGTATAGGAGATTCTATTTTTCAGTTAAAATGCTAAGATTTTCATTCAGGCATCTTCATCAGAAACTGGAAATGATACTGTTCAAACGCTTATTTTTTAAGTTGCCTGCTGGCCACAAATTAAAATTATAAGTTGACTCAACAACATGGCATGCTCTGCAGGGTCATTTATTTTCTATTTGCATTTATGTATTCATTGATTCCAAGGATGCATTTTGCCAAGTTTTCTAATATAACTGTGCTTTGATCTTATGAATCCACTTCCAAAGACGACTGTGTGTCAGAACCATTCTTATAAGAGATGCAGAGACACAATGATGAAAACTTGGTATGTGGTACTCAAACTAAATGAGCTCACAGTCTGAGGGTGGAAATGGACATTAAACTATTGGTTACCCGTGTAAGGAATCCTACCCTTTCCCACCATTGTGTTTAGTATTTCAATTCTGTGGAACATTGGGAACTTCAACTTCAACTGAAGTCTCTTTTTAGTTAATGGGCCCATGTGTGTTGTGGGAGGGGAAGGGAGGTGAGAGTCCCAGACAAGAGGATGGAGTCTCATCTCTCAGAGGCTGAAAAAGACCCCAACCAAGGCCTCATCCTAAGTCTCTGTATCTGTTAAAATTTAAGGAGGGTATTGACCAGGCACGGTGGTTCAAGCCGGTAATCCCAGCAAGTTGGGAGGCAGAGGTCAGAGGATGGCCAGAGCCCATGGGTCGATGCTGGGGTGAGGGTGCCACTGCACTCCAGCCTGGGCAACAGAGTAAGACTCCAACTCAAAAAAAAAAAAAAAAATGTAAGGACGCTAACACAAACTGTGTACTATTTTAGATGCTAGCATTTAACAAATTAATGTATAATTATTATTTTTTAAAACATGCTTCTAAATATAAAGACAGTCTTTTGAAATACAGCTAAGTGATTTCATGTGAAGTCTTATATGAGTTTTACAGCTGGCTAAATGTTTTCTTGTCTACCTTCCTTCTCTTCCACCCTGATAGCATACTCTGGACACTTGAGTCACCTAGCCAACATTCATATTGAGTCATTCTGGCCAATCATATGTCATCTCAAGAATGCTGATTGAAACCAGAATTTGAAAGGAAATAAATTATCATTAAATTAAAACTGTGACATCTCTACCCAGAACATGAATGCCACAGAACTCACTGTTCTGTAAGCATCTGTCCATGACTGATTCATAGACAAATCACAGGGAGCCTGGGCCTCCTTGCTGTTAGAACCCACAGGTTGGAAGGGGAATAGATAATCATCATATTATCACTTTCCATCACACCATCATTCTACTAATCACGCTGGTTTCAGGAGCACCCCTGTCATCAATTAACAGTGAATCATTTATATTAACAGCTGCTACAAAGTGTTTTTCAGCTGCTGTTTCATGGGAGGCAGCTAACATTTTTTCCATGTGATGTGACCAAACACAATATCCAAATAAAAACGGTCTTATTTTCTCTTTCTCAAATATAAAGATATGATCACACACAGAGTCTAGTCACATTGAAAACTGGAATACCTAATTTTAGCTGTAAGCTTATAAGATAAGACTCTTACTTGCTACTTTGTTCTGGTCTAACGTAAACGTAAGTGGCAGGTTCTCCCCATCACCAAATGCAGACACACTGAGAATCAGTCCTGTACTAGAATTCACCACTTCACACCCAGTAAGTCACAGGGGGATACCCCTCAAGTATCTAACATCTCAAGTCCTTTCTCAAATGATATTGAAGTGCATACACACCTTCGTATCGATCATAGCAAGACTTTACTAGGAAGCCAAAATGGCAGCACCTTTTAAGTAAGTGAATCGAGATCATTCAGACCTTTGCTCCAACTCCTTTACCCATTAAGACATATCTGTTCAGTGCCTTGTACCCCATGTCCCCTCGAGTCCATTCCCAAGACAACACCTTGGAAACAGACAATGTTTGGAGATGACATGTTCAGTAATTGTGGACGAGTTGACCAAACGCAGATGGAAGATTTTCCTGTTAACTTAAATGTGTCTGGCAATTTAAAAAAGGATCTCTGAAGGAAGCAACATCAGGAACAGTCACCAAAGTGTCCTCACATTGCCTGACAACTCCAGGCAAGAGACAGTGGTCCTCTTGGGCTCTTTGATGATGATGTAAATTGGAATGCTATTTCAAACATCATCAATTATTTCAATCCTGCTAAATAAAGCTTTTCAAAGTTGTCTTATCCTTCCTCACTCTCATCCTGTGTGAGGTTGCTTAGTAAGGAGAGAAAAGAGGAGGAAGGGAGGGAGATTGAAAGGAGGGATCCTTAGAAATTTAGAATAAACTTAGTTCACATTTTGCCTCAGTATAACCACTTTTGCTTAGACTGACATGCTTTGAATCTAGCACAGGTTAGACATAGATAGATATATTTTATAGGCAGGATTTAGGAAGTGTTCAGACATTTGACTACAGGTCAAGCTGACAGTCTACCCCACCCCCTTGGCAAATCTCCATCAGATGCAAAACAAGGACAAAGCTGTAGAAATGAAAACAGACCACCTTTTGGCTAAGGAGGCTGTGAATTGGAAACGTCTGACAGGTCTCTTGCAGGAAAAACTTCTCCCCTTGTCTCCTCCCATCTAGCCCACCACCCAAGGGCATGAGATGCTAATGTCTGTCAAGATCTAAGACTCAAGTGGCTACAATCCACATCAAAGACCTACAGCCTCAGACATTCCTTTTGACCCAGACCCCTCTGGACCAAAACCCCCTTCCCCCAAAGGCCCCTAAATATACCCAGTTCTTGGCCCCTAAGGGCTATACTTGCTTCTGAGCGTGGGCCCCTTTCCAATCTGGGAAAGGTAAATAATAAACTTTACTTCCTCTACTTCTTACTTGGTTGCTATCTTGCATTATTCCCACAGTTCCAGTACTGGCCCACCTTGCCTCAGTTTACCCTTTCAGAGATCATCTACTTATCATGCTTTTGATTTATCTACTTATTTATATAGATTCGTGAGGTGCAAGTGTAGTTTTGTTACATGGATATATTGGGTATGGGTGAAGTCTGGGCCTTCACTCAAATAGTGTGCACTGTACCCAATAAGTAATTTGCCATGCCTCTGTACCCTCCCACCTTTTCAAGTCTCTAATGTCTGTTATTTCATTCTTTTTATGTCCATGTGTACCTATTATTTAGCCCCCCCTTACAATTGAGAACATACAGCATTTAACTTTCTCTTTCTGTGGAATTATGATGCTTTTCTTGTTTTGTGCTTTTGAAAATTATACAGCATTTTTATGACATAGAGACCACTTATGCTAGTTATTAATTTAGTGATTTTGATTACATTTATTTTATTTTTTTCGAGTTCCATAACAGGTTATAATTTTGATGAAATTTAAAATGCATTGACATACAGTCTGACAATTACATAATTTAAAAGTGTATTTTTGACACAAGATATTTCTATTTCTTGAACTAATATATGTTTCAAAATATGCACATGACATACATTTTGCCTCAAAGGTATATAAATTAAAATTATGTCATGACATATAGCCAACCTTAAAGAGCTTAATTTTTTAATGATGTGTGTGTAGGTTGCTTTTTGAATTGCCCTGAATGTTTTAAGATCTGAGAGCTAATGCCTATTTCCCTGAGGTTAGAATAATGTTCAGCGCGCACGCGCGCGCGCACACACACACACACACACACACACACACACACACACACACACAGCTCTTCCATGTCCACCCCATGGTTCTCCCTTTATGACTCTCCCCAACCTCTGTGTCTCCACTCTCCATTGCAGGTCTCTCTACCAACAGCAAACCCCTTACAGCACAGAGATGTTTGTAAACCAGCTCTCTGGTCCATTGCTTAGCGAGGAGACAGAGAATGTTGCCAGCCTGCACTGACTATGCATGGCTCTGTACTAGCTGTGCTCTTTGTCCAGATAGCTGTTCCCTCAAGCCCCCTCAGCTACCCCTTCAAACATGCCCACCTTATTTTCCTCCTTCAACCTCACCACCTGTTGGACTACAATGTTCTTAAATACATGCTTATTCTCTATCTCCCCTCATTACAGTGCAAGTTCTAAGAATGCAAGAAAATTAGCCACTGCTGTAACTGGAACATTTTGCAATCGTGATCCCTAAGCTTGATTAGATATCAAAATCCCCTGGAAGTTTTGTCAAAACAGAGATCACTGGACCCCACTCCTAGAGTTTCTGACATAATAGGTCTAGGCATACCCAAGAATTTGCATTTCTAGCATGTTCCCTGGTCGTGCTGATGTTTATGGTCTAAGGAAAACTTGTAAACCACTGCTTGAGCAATTCTCGGCACATAGTAGGTGCTCAATAAGTAGCTGTCAAATGAATAAACATGGTGTCTCCCACTTATTAATAAGACTCTGTGGACACACCCATGAGATTATTGCTCTCTTACAGACATGCCCTCATTCAGGGCATGTTTTCCACAGATCTGAGTGCAGGTCACACCTAGCTTTGAGAGGCCAGGACTCTATCCCCAGCATCTGGCGAATTCATTCCCCTACAAAAGTACCTGTCATTGCAGCTATGACAAATCAGATGGTTATAGCTGAGTTTAGTCTTTTTATGCCATCATCAAAATTCTCCTCAAGGAGGACTTTCTATTTTATGTTCAAGGAGAAATATCATCACTCTGCCTATACTAATGAAAAACAAGAAACATCCTTAAAAAAATCCAACAACAGAGAAATAAGTAAATGATGGTGTAGCCATATGCTAGAATATCATTCAGCCGTAAAAAGTATGTTTATACAGATTGTTTTAATAGCTGCAGTAAAATGGTTTTTATATAATCCTATAAAGAATAAAACTAGAATAATAATCTCCTTGGAAGCTTTCTCCAGCTGGGGTAGGTGTGGGCAACCTTGCTTTGCAAGCTTCACATGCAGCAGTGGCATGGTAGCAGCAACCCCTACACCCACAAACACGCATGTTCCATGTGTTTCCATCCAATGCTATCTGGCTGGACACAACAAGACCAGGGAGAGACAGCAAGATGATGGAGAGAGGACAGCCTGGCATGTGTTTCCCTCCTGGACTGAATGTTGTTTCTCTATTTAGAGGCAAGAGGATCCGCTTTATAATAGTAGAGAAATCATAGTTAACATTTGTTGAGCACTCACCATGTGCTCAGCACAAGTTCTAGGATACAGGCATGTGTTAATCACATTCCATTTATTCAGGAATCCAGTCATTTTATGAAAACAAATGGACCAGTTTTCATCACTCTGTGTAGCTGTGAAAACAAACAGGGATACTGTTAATCAAATACATTATTGTGAATGTGCTTACTTAAAAAAAAAAAAACTCTTGAGAATTTTCTGAGGGAAAAAATATGATAAGCAAACAAATTATAAGGGATATTAGAAAGTGATAATTACTATAAAAATAGGAAGTGATGGGGGAGGGGATGGGATTAATTAATTGAAAATTATACAGCATTTTTATGACATAGAGACCAATTATGCTAGTTATTAATTTAGTGATTTTGATTACATTTATTTTATTTTTTTTGAATTCCATAACAGATTATAATTTTGATGAAATTTAAAATGAATTGACATAGTCTGACAATTACATAATTTAAAAGTGTATTTTTGACACAAGATATTTCTATTTCTTGAACTAATATATGTTTCAAAATATGGGATTCAAAAATGGGATTAACAGTAGCAAATATCTGTCTGGGGATGGGAAAACACCTCTTATCTACAGGGTTCCTGAATGAAACTTAATTGTACACCTAACCCTTAACTGTACCCCACAAAACCATAATAAAAAAATACTGATTAATAAAAAAAATAAAATAAAATAAAATAAAGAAAAAAAAATAGGAAGTGAGACAGAGAAGGGTATTGGTAGCCTTCAGGTAATTTTTAATAACAGGGTAAAGAAAAATCTAATTGTAAAATGGACATTTAGCGAGCACTTGATTTTGCTGAAAAAATTTGTTGGTCTTGCAAAGGGTATGTTCAGTTTCAAGACTTTTTGTTTGTTTGTTTTGTTTTGGGTTTTTTTGAGTTGGAGTCTCACTCTGTCGCCCAGACTGGAGTGCAGTGGCCGCTCCTGGCCACTGCAGCCTCGACCTGCAGGGCTCTGGCGATCCTTCCGCCTCAGCCTTCCAAGTAGCTGGAACTACAGGCGCGCACTACCACACCCGGCTAATTTTTTGATTTACTGTAGAGATGAGGTCTCACCAAGTTGCCCAGGTGGGTCTCAACCCCGCGGGCTCAGGCAATCCACTCACCTCAGCCTCCCAAAGCGCTGGGATTACAGTCTGAGCCACCGAGCCCGGCCTCCAGTTTCAAGACTTTGATATGGAAGAAGCCCTGGTATGTTTCATAAAGAGCCTGGGATGTTACAGCCCCTAGGGGCTGGGAAGGCTGGAGTGAAGTCATCTGGGGAGAACGCAGGTAGGGGGAGCCTGGAGGCAAGGCAGCTGCAGCCCATGAGGGATGTGACACCCAAATAGCCAAGATAAGGATGTTGCCTTTTAACTTGGAATAAAACGGGGAACTTTAAGGGGTTTTAAGCAGGGGAGAGGCATGACATTATCTGACCTACATTTCCAAACGATCACTTTGGCTGCTGTGTTGTCTCTAAGAAGGGCAAATGTGGAAGCAGGGAGATCAGTTATGAAGCTGTTGTGGAATCCAGGGAAGAGTTGATGGATTCAGACCAGCTGGTGGCAGTTGCAGGCACAAGATGTAGTATTAGTGATCTATCGCTGCTATGACAAATTACCACAAGCTCAGTGGCTTAAAGCAGATTTATCCTCCTGCATCTTTGGAGGTAAGAAGTCCCAAAGCCACAGTGTTGGCAGGGTTGTGTTCCTTCTGAAAGCTCTGGAGTAGTGTCTTTTTAATATTATCGAAGGCTGCCTGTATTCCTTGGTTTGTGGTCCCTTCCTCCACCTGCAAAGCCAGCAGGATAGCATCTGCAAATGCTCCCTCTCCTTCTCCCCCTCAGCCCCTTTCCCTGTCTCTCTCTCTCTCTCTCTCTCTCTCTCTCTCTGTTTTATTTTATTTTTTTAAAACTTAGATATCTTTTCAGGTGGCTGAGCGCTTATTTGAATGGGCAGGAACTGGGATCCATTGCGATGTGGACATGAACATAAATGTGTTGTCTGTTGCAACAGAATTGTGAGGGCTAAGCGTGCGCATGTGTCTATGTGTGTGATTCATATCATACTAAGCTTGGCATAGGAAATATATAAAAGATAATGATACCCACTCATCCCCCCAAAATGATAGTTCATATCTTTGGGAGGCAGGATTATTGCTAACATCTATTTTATTTGATACTAGTTTTCTAAATAATCCACTCTATGCTACATTAAAAACTTATTCTCTGAGTTCAACATTTTTGAGAGAGGCCACATGGCAAAATAGTAAGGGTTAGTCTTACCCAGGCACAGATTATGGCTCTACTGCTTACCAGCTGAACCATCATAAATAGCATTCTACCTCTGTAACAAAGGGAGCTATTTATGGATTAAATGAGATAACATATGTGTATCAGTTAAGGGTGCTTTGGGTTATAAGTTTCAAAACATGCCTGCCATAGCCCAAATAATGAACAGGTTTATTTTCCTTATATAGTAAGGTGTTTTAGGAACAGATGACTTTAGCATTGGCTCATGGACTCAGTGATGTCTAGACCAAGACTTCTGACTTTTTGGCCCTTTGACTCACAGTCACAAGATGGCTGCCACAGTTCTAGCCATCATTGCTGAGTTCAAGTCAAGAAGAGGGAAGACAAAAGAGGGGGAATTATCAGCAAATCAAATGTTCTCCTAAATACCCATAGAAGGATTCTACTTCTGTCTCATTGACTAGAATTTGGCCATTGCAATAAAAGATGATCAAAGAGAAGGAATGTGGCATTATTCACTAACCACTTCTTCCACACTGAAAGCACAATCACTGTGCCTGGTACACAGGAGCTAATCTAGAAATGCTGGCTATGACTATTACCAAATTTTTCAAGAGTTACCTTTGCCCTTAAGAAAGACAGTTCTGGAGATTCCATGATTGACAAGCAGCTGTCTCCGTTAGGCATTCTCAAGTCAGCTTGTTCCCATTATTATTTTTCTAGTCATCAATACTTGATGATGAGTAGGTTTTGCTCAATCTGCTCACACTCTAATTGTCACCAGCTGAAGTCATTTTTCCAGTCATGCCCAGCTGCATGGAAAATCTGGGAATATTGGGGGTTAACTCACAAGAAGCCAAATAGTTACTGAAGGGTCCTCGTGGAGATGCCATCTAGATATCCCACCATCCTCATCCCCCAGGGGATCGACAGAGCCCTGAACAGCAAGGGGGTCAAACACCACAGCTCCTAAAACACCCTGTGGACTCATAAACAGTGAGTCTGTCTATATCTCGCCATGTCCATCAGCACCAACCTGGTCCACACCACCGTCTCCTCTTATCTGGACAACTGCTCCCAATTGCCCCCTTGATCCTCTCAAGCGTCTGCCAAACAACCCTCTTGCACAGTAAGTCAGAACGTGCCACTCTAGTCTTCAACCACACCCGTTGCGTTTAGAATAAAATTTGCATATAAATAATCCCAAGAGTGCATGACTGACCTCAGATCACACACCACCTTCACCTCCTGCCCTTCCTCTTCACTTTGCAGTCACCAGGGTTACTTACTGCATCTTATTTTCAGACTCCTTCAGGACATAAGGTCCAACATCCTAACCGAGCACACAGACTCAATTAGCAACGCTGATTGGCTTGGAGAAGAAAGGAAACTGTGAGGAGAAAGTGTGTTTTAGGCCATTTCAGGAAGACACGTGTGGGTCACAGGTAGGACGGTGATGGCAGCTGCCGGCACACACAGCACTAAGAGCCACCGAGCTGTGACGCTTCTAGGCAATCCATCAGTCTTGGCAGTGAGACGTTGATGGTGATTAAGTAAGCAAGCACAGGGGAGAGAGGAAAGATGCTCTCACGCTTCACCTTGGCGCCCGTCTTTCCTCCAGACGCCAGGGCAGGGAACGTCTGCCTGCTCAGCTGACATGGATGCTGCTTCCTGGCTGAGAGATGAATTATAAACAGATTGAAGGATCTCGCGCTAGCAATTATTCTCTTCCTCACCCCCACCCATGATGTAAAGCTTAGAATGAAGAGGGATGAATGCAAATCTCCATCCACCTGAAGCAGGAGAGAAGCTTCTTAAACAACAGTCATCTGGGAAGGGGGCAGTGCAACAAGTGGAGCTGCTTAACAAACCATGAACAATGCCCCTAAATGGAGAGGAGCTCCCGTGACTCACGGAATTTCCAGAACAGCCTCCATCACCTGCGATTTCCTGTGCATGTGGTTTACCAGCCAGGAGAGGACCTAGGTGATGGACACCACCTGCCTCACCCATATCCATTTAACCTCTGTCCCATCCACATAGAGCAAAAAGACCCCTTCAGATAGAAAGATATGTGCTTATTCATTGATATAGCCATTCAACACTTATTTATTGAGCACATACTAGCTGAAAGGCAATGAAACTATAGCAGTCAGCAAAATGGATGGAACCCCTGCCTTAATGGAACTTGATTCTTGTGCAGTGTGTACAGAGAAAAATGGGCAGTCCAGTACATTAATCATACTTTTATTCCCAAGTTCAAGGTGAACAAAGAAGACAGGAGGCACAGACAGAGACAGAGAGGAACTTAAGTAGCCTTAGCTCATTGGTTAAGTTAAAAAAAAATCTCAGTAGGTCAGGAGCAGCTCAGCAGTTGTCACACCTGTCATCACAGGTACCTGGGTCCCACTGGTGTCCCCAAGACTTATTTAAGTGCTTCCGTCTTTTGGAATGGGGAGTCCCTTTGTCCTATAGAAGAAAAAGGAGACAGTTCATGAGGAAGAGACACATTCTACCTGGTAGTAGCCTACAACAAAAAATTTATTTTTTGGAAAATCAAGGTGAAGAGCATCTTGAAATTTCTAGTTTCAGAATGAGATATTATACCAAGAATAAAAAAGCATCTTCATTCACTATTTCCGAAAGTTATTGGTTCTCCTAATATTTCTGTTTTATAGCTTTTTATTTAGGGATTCCATGTCTTCTTTTATTTTACTAATTGAGTATTATTTTTATTGCCCTGTCTTGGAATTTTCTGTTTCCTCCACATTTCTTTCTTTCCTTTCTTTTTTTTTGTTATAATGGCCCCTCTATATTTTCTGTTGTAATCTTTTCTGAACTTTCAGGCAATGCTTGAAGATCCATTCATATTAGTAGAAGACACTAAAAAAACTGTTCAGAGATTCATGTGAGTGGAAATTTTGCTATTAGGAGAAAATAATGAGAGAAAATATTTGAAAATTCTATATTTGACAAGGGACTTATACCAAGCATATGTAAAAAACTTTCACTACTCAACAATCAAAAGACAAAAAGTGGGCTAAAATTTAATAGACATTTTTCTTACAAAGGTACTAAAATGACCAATAACCACATCAACATTGTTAATCATTAGGGAAAGCAAATCATAATCACAGTGAGCTATCATCCCAAACCCATTAGGATGGCTATGATCCAAAAGTTGGACAATACAATGTATTGGTAGGGATATGAAAGACCTGGAACCCTTATAAATTGGTGGTGGAAATGTAAAATTTCACAATTGCTTTAGAAAACAATTTAGCAATTCCTTTAAAAGTTAAACTTAAAGATACCTAATAACCCAGAAATTCTACTTCTAAACATCTACCCAATAGAAATGAAAACATATGTTCACACAAAGAGTACACAAATGTCCACATCAGCATTACTCATGATACCAAAAAGTCAAACCAAATGTCCCTCAAATGATGTATTATTAAACAAAATGTGGTTGTCTAAGCAATTAACTATTACTATACCACAAAATGAAGCAAAATACTGATTCATGAAAGAACATAGAGGAATCTTGGAAACATTATACTAAGTGAGAGAAGCCAGATGCAAAAGGCCATATGTCATATGATTCCATTTATATGAAACCTCTGTAATGACCATATCAATAAATACAGACCAGCATGGTTACAAGGGGCCAAAGGTTGGGAAAATAAGGGGAGGAGAGTGCTAATGGGCTAAGAAAAATAATATGGAGTTAAAGAGTGGTGATGGTTGTAGAATTTTGTGAATGTACTATAAACAACTAAATCGCATACTTTAAAAGGATAAACTTTTTGTTACGTGAATACCATCCCAGTAAAGACACCATTAAAACACTTAAGGGCAAGTCTGATGGATGTTTTTAAAATCACCATAATTTTTCTTAAAAGTCGAAAATCTTTCACCGTGAGCATCACAGGTTACTGCATCTTGGCCACAAGACATTAGAGCAATCCTAAGACAGGCATCCTCCTGCATCAGGAAGTATTTGTTATCTCTCCATGGTCTTCCAGAATAACTCCAGTCCAGAAAATTGGGAAATTGATGCTCCACCAATCTGCCTTATTTCGCCCACTTCTAAACTTAACCCAAAGTTGTAATTCACTCACCCATGCCATGACTTGACTTTGACATTAGAACATTTATTTTATCATTAGAAATACATCCCGGGCAATCCCTTCAGGTCCCCTCCCACAGTAGGAGCTTTTCCATCCTCTCAGTAAATCCTGCTTTCAAAAATAAAAAAAAAAAGAAAGAAAAGAAATACATCCCCCAGATCCTAACCGTGAAGAATCTTCTACCACCAGTCATAAGAGGTGACAGAAGAGGTGACACATGCATGCCCATAACATATGGTCACCGCGGAGTGTATCTCAAGTTGTTGTCATTGTCTTACTTTAACATGGAAGAAATCCTCCCCTGTGTTTCAGGACAAAAGACTTCCCTGACACACATTCCAATCCAAACAATGAATCTTCCTTGCAAATATTTCAACACTTAGCCAGCCAGTGATTCTCAGCTCTGGCTGCACATTCTAATCACCCAGGAAGCTTTTTAATAATACCATCTATTGGGTTTCATCTCAGAACAATTGAATCAGAATCTTAGGGAGAAAATCCTGGACATGGTTACTCTTTAAAACTCCTAAGAGTATTCATTGTATCGTGCAGTCAGAGTCTAGGAACACTAATTGTACTGAAAGCAAAATCAACAAAAAAAGCATATTTGGGCATTAGCTGGATCTAGTTCATAAGAGAAATACATATTTCAAAAAATCTTTTGTTGCTATTGTTAATGTCAGCAGTCCTTATTGAATGCAGATTAGTATGGAAAGCGAGGCTACTCACAAGGGTTTCTTTGGACTTCATGACCTCTGAGAGTTACAGACAGCAAGAAAGGAAAAAATGAGACCACCTGACTAGGAAGCCACATGCTCCTCCTCCTTCCTGGTGTCATCTCTGTATGCTCCATCCTCTGTAAGAGCACCTTAGATGGAAAGCACCAGCAAATGTAAGGACTAAATATCATTTTGATTAGATCAACATGAGTTCTTCAGACTAGTCTAAAAATACTCTGCCGTATTCCATGCAAGAAAGCCAAGGGGGCCACTGGGATATAATCAGCCTAATCTCAGGCACATATTGCCAGGGGCTTTGCATGTGATGAGACAGAGGTACCTTTGTTTCCTTTAGCCTAACTGTGTCTCCTATCTTCCAAGGGCAGTCTTACCCCCCCATGCAAAAGACCCTCTGCCAAAGGATAGAGCCCTCCAAGTTACTCCTGCCTCCAAATCAGTTTCCTTTGGTCAGCAACCAAGGAGAGAATCCCCACCACGAACTTTATTTCCAAAGACTTTTGTCCAAGAGGGTTTAGACTGCTATTTTCAAATATTTTTATGTAATTCACGCTTTCTTTGCCAAAACATTTATATGCCTTGATAGTCTATTCCACCTCCCCCATGCAGCTTGGGATGGAGCGGGGCAGGCTTCCCCTTTTCATACCATTCTCGGGGTGAACCATGCTGTGTTCTTTATGAGTCCATCAAGTATGTTGAGTGCAGCCTTCTCTGGATTGTATTATGGAAACAAGGTTTTTATGGTATTGCATTAGAGATGTTTGCTAAGAGAATAGATTTTAGGGGCTCTTACCACACATAAAAAGGTAACCATGTGAGATAATGGATATGTTAATTTGGTTGACTATAGTAACCATTTCACTCTGTATGAGTATATCAAAGCATCAAATTGTGCACCATAAATATACACAGTAAAAATAATAAAACTCTGGACAGATTGTTTCTGGTCTTCGTATTTCCTCAGCATACTAACATTTTTTTCCATTTCTTTCAAAACAATCCTCACTTAGGGAGTCAAACTTGTTTCATTTCCATCCATAGGTATAACTTTATTTCATAAACTTTATGAAGCACAAAGATGCAAGAGAAAGCAAATGCTGTGAAGACAGTGCCTGGCATAAGATAGTCAATAAATCTTATTAATAGCTTACCAGAAATGAATATATTGATACTCTCTATATTTAGCTGTTTGTTAATTATTTGGGGCCAAGATTACCAATATATTGCAAAACTTATTATTAAGTTTATATAATTGCATGAAGATTTAATGAAAAAACAGGAATCACATATTATTTATCTTTTTTCCATTATGAAACATGGACACAATACTCTAATAGTTTATATTATTACCATATTAACTATAGCTATATATTAAAAGAATAACTTAATTTATGCAGTAAAATTAGGGCATAAATGAAAAAGACACTTTGGGAAATAGATTCTAATACTTAGTCTAAAAACCACAAGGTCTTGCCAAACCTATCTTATTATTTAAGGATTTTGTAAGAGTGAAGGGAATTGCTAAGACATATATGAATCCTCCAGAGAGTGTCATCTACCCACACTCCTTTGTGGATCACTAAGCTAAGGTTGTGTGTCCCTGGAAGAATAGGAATCATAACTAAAGCACTCAATATGAGCCTGACTGTGCTGTGTATATACCACCTGATGTAATAGCTACTGTTAGTGCACCCATCTCACACATATATAAATTGATGCTCAGAGAGGTTAAGTGACTGGCCTGAGATCACACAGTCAGCGCAGCGCAGGGCTGGAATTTGGCACCAGAGCCTGGACCCTTATGATCTAACCACGTGAGGTCCCTCAAGATCAGTATCGCACAAATGCAGATCTTTTCCAGTAGACTAACAGCTTCCTGAGAGCAGGGACGATGTTATCCGTGTCTCCTCAATCTTTGAAATAAGGCCTCGATATATTCAGTGGAGAGCACAGGTGCATGGCTTGTGGAGTGTAAACCCTAACCTCTTCAAGAGGAAGCAGAATAAATGACCTTGGATGGATGGAGGTCATTTTCCGATAATGAATCACTTTAAAAACATGGTTTATAGAAATAGAGAGAGAAAGACTCTTGCTGGATTGTCTCCATCATTGCTTACACATACCAAAGCTGACTCGAGGGACACCTGAGTAGGTTAACGCCTAGCATGAATGATCATAGCATGAACATTTGCTCTAGGGTTTAGCTGGTGGGCCAGTCTCTTCCTTCTTGCACATAAGAATTTCAAAGTTATTCTACTTTGCTTATCAAATTCAAAATTTTAACCTACCAACCAGTGATAGTTATGAACATTATATGCATCATAAATCCCTCAAGTTAAAATTAATTTTATTTTATCATAAGTACATAATATATAAAGCACTGTGTGTGTGTGTGTGTGTGTGTGTGTGTGTGTGTGTGGTGTGTGTGTGTATACGGGTCTTCATTTTCTAATGACACAAGATATGGCAAAACTAACACATATAATATGGATAATAATATTTTAAAATCCCAGTTTAAATTTGCCCTTTTTTGACTATCACGTGACAGTTGCTTTTTGCCTTTTCTAGTTTTTAGAATTCAACACAAAAACAAGAGGAGCCAGACATCTCTGTTAATGTCTCCATTAATGCCGTGACTGTTTACATATGATCAACCACAAGATTCATGAGATAATCGATATCTGAAACTGGATAGTGCTTGAATGTGTCTGCTAGTGAAAGCCAAATTCATCTGTGAAGTTACTGAGAGTCTTACAATTGGAGTGTCCTTCAAGTCCTTCAGCAGTGGCAGGTGTTATGGCCCTCTTCAGTACACACTCTCCCACTCTCACAAAGGTGACCCATTCAATTGCTCTATCTGAGAAACCACTGTGGAATGAGGCTGGACTGTCCAGTTGCCGTCCCCTGCACTCCACGGCCAGGACAGCCAGCACTCCCATGAAGTATTTCTGCTGCTACCAGATGTATACTAAGACTGCAACTGAGGAAGCAGCTGGTCCCATTAACTCCAGAATCGGGCCTTGCATTTGAGAAATGAAAGGGCAGCATGATGCTCTTGCCTTTTGCGTCTAATGTGAATTTTCTGACTGTAATACCTTCAGTGACTTTACAGATGAATTTGGCTTCCCTTAACATATACATTCAAGTACTATCCTACTTTTGGATCTTGATTATCTAATGCATCTTGTGGTTGATTGTGTGTGAGTAGTCACTGCATTAATGGAGACATTAACAGAGAATAAAGATGATTGGCTCTTCTTGTTTTTGTGTTGGGCCATTTTTAAAAAGATGCTGTAGGGACAGGAAACGCAAAATTGTCCCTTCCCACTTTATAAATATAAATTTGTGTGTTAATGATATGTTGTTCCTTCCCTTTATCTTCTCTATATACAAACTAATTAATTGCTCTGCGTGTGTTTGTGTGTGTGTGTGTGTGTGTGTGTGTGTGTGTAGAGAGAGAGAGAGAGAGAGAGAGAGAGAGAGAGGGAGAAAGAGACAGAGAGTTTTCAGTAACTGAATTTCATTTCCATAGTGGTTGAAACTTAATCAGAGCTCTTGCTACAATTGACTCAATCTGGATGGCTACTACTTGAGTCCATGGTGAAGAACAATTTATGGAAAATCAATAATAATGGCCAGTTAACTGTTTCTGAGCTTTGAATTAAAATGGAAATGTAGTAATATGTTTATACAACCTCAAGTAATGTCAATATTGAAAATCAACCAGCAAAGGGAGGTCAAAATTCCTTTGGCTTCTACTAAAATAATGGGTGATTGCAGTCTCGTTATGCAAATAATTCTGACCTCTCAGAGGACTGTGTGCAATGAATGGAGAATAAAAAAGAATAGCACCAAATGTGGCAGGCAATTCTTGTTTATTTGTTTCTCCTTGTGGCTTTCCAGCACCAATTCCTCTTTCCCAACAATACCCTATTTATTTAAATTAGAATTACTGTTTCCACATTAGGCATAATCTATTCTGGTTGTCACATAAGTCAAGTTAAACCAATTAGACATCTCTTTTTAAATGAGGAACCCATAATTGAAAAGCGCCTGTGTTAAATTTTATTCAAAAGATGACTTGTTTTCTAATTCCTTTGTATTAAAGGAGCACTGATAAGGTTCCCACTCTGTCATCCTGGGCTGCCTTGAGCCACCATTCCTAGGCCAATATTGAGCATTTCACTAATTCCATAAACCACCCCCACCTTAATCTCTGTCCAACAAATCACCTGGTACTTAAGTTAGGCCAAACTGATTTCTTTTTGCTTGCAGAGAAAGAATTCAAGCCCTCATGCCCACATATTTAAAAATATTTTTTTACTTAATAATATATTTATTGGGTACTAATTAAATGCCCAGAATTTGACTAGGTACTCTGAAAGAAGTGTGGAATCCCTACCCTCAAACCCTCAAGAAATCTCCAAATAATCCATGGATCTGGATTGGGAAAGTTTCAATAAAGAAAAAGGAGAAAGAAATTTGTTCCACAATATGAAAAATGTTAGATATGTCTTTATACTTTGAAACAATGTAAGAATCATGTTGGCATTATAAACACACACACACACACACACACACACACACACACACACACACACGGACATTAACACAGGCACAGAATGTTCTAAGCAGAGTTTGAATCTAAGCTAGAATATCTGGATTGGTAAAAACATATACATGGTCATGGACATGGCCACCTGTTCATGAAGTTGACTTTTCCAGTGCACTTGCTGGAAGGCAACAGAGGCACAACCCACGACCATGACTACATTCCACAGTATCATATCCCACTTCCCAGAATCTAGACAGATCTTGTAACTAGATCCTACCCAGGAAATATCAGGAGAAGCCGCACATGTTGATGCGTCTGAAGATGTAGCTGAGTTTTCTCTAATTGCTCTTTCCTTGGTTGCCATCTTGTCAGTGGTTGTCATGTCCATTTAGGAAGCCATGTGTTGAAGTTGGAAAAGTCATATTTAGAACTAATCACTGCTTAGCAGAGACTCTGCTGATGATTCAGAGCAACCATTTGGAGATTTCTAGCAATGAGAAATAAACTTCTATTGTGTTTGAGCCATTTTGCATTTTTAGAGTAATTTGTCATAGCAAACAGTATTATTCTGAACAGCACACTCAGATACTCATACACAATAAAAATTTATATATTTTACATGACAGTTTTGTTTGGACAATGTACATAAATACATCCACTTATTCACTAAACAAGTATTTGTTGAAATCCTATCACCTGCTAAGTATTCTGCTAGGGCCTGTGGTTACAATTCAAACCAGATATAACTAGTTTCCAGTATCCCAGAATATATGTGCCTTTCTGAATATGTAACACTTTAATAAATGAAGTCATTTTTTAACATCAAGTAACTTACATGATTTCTACAACTCTTCTTTAGTGTAGTCAAGGCAGGGGTCATTAACTCCATTTCCAGACATAAATTCTGACACTCAACAACTTGCCCACGGTCAAACAGCTCACGGGGGCTAAATCTGGGCTGAAATCGAGTGCAGTGGTTTTAAACTGGAAGTGAGTTCCCCCCACGCCTTCCCCAAGTACAGTGTCTGGAGGCATTGTTATGCTGGAACAGGAGATGCTACTGGTAGCTAGTAGACGGAGTCCAGGAATTCTGGTCAGCACTTTGCCACACACAGTTCCTACAACACAGAATTATCCAGCCCAAAGTGCCAGTAATGCTGGGATTGAAAAACCCTGGCCAAGAGCTTCTGTTTCCTAATCTTAGATTTATTCCAGGAGAGCTTCAAATTTCTCAACAACAGCCCAGGAAGTTAGAAGGCAGTGCATATGTGTCTTCAAAATTCTAAAAAATAAAAAAGTATTTCTAACCTAGAATTGTATGCCTAGGCAAATTAAAGTATGACAGCAAAACGAAGATATTTTCATATGTTCTAGGTTGTGAGAGAAACCAGTAATGATGCACCCGACTAAAATTTACAAGTAAATCAAGAAAGAGAAAGACTAACACCAACAGAGACAAGTAGAATCCTTAGGACATTGATAAACAATCCAATAATGAGAGCTGTTCGCTAGATGTAAACAGAAATTTGTCCATGTTGGAGAAGGTCAGAAGACCTCTAAGAGAGATTATCAGCAAGAGCATAAAAATGATGAAACATATTGTTGGGGGATTTAGACAACTGGAAGGGAGTATGGAATTGAGTTAGTGATGAGTTTATTAAGTGATAAAATAAAATATAACAACAAGATAATGATTAACTCCAGGTAAAACTAAAAGTACAAAAAAGAGAAACATAATGCTGCAATCTACATGTCTACATGTGAATCATGTTTCACCATTCTAAAAAATATAAAAATGATACTGATCTAACTTAGATAGTATTATAATTTGGCAGTGATCGGGCACAAAAGGTGAGCATATTTGAGTGTGTCAGAAGAGAGAATTAAAGCTGCATTGGAACTGGATTTTCACGTTCAGTAGAAAGTCAAGGAAAACCAAAACTGAAAAAGAACATTTAAATTTTTTAAAAATTAGAATTATAGAGCTAAATGCTAAAAAAAAAATGTATCAAAATAGTTTAAAATGGTTACCTCTGGCACAAGGGAAATGGACAAATGGTAGAGAACTGTTTTGTTTTTGTTTTGTTTTGTTTTGATTTGTAACAAGTCTAGTTGAAATATTTGAATCTTTAAATTATGCAATGCATAACTTTGATCTATAAAAAGTGTGATGAAGTTTCATAAGTTTTTCTCTGTACTTTTTCTCCCAAATGTCCAATTTCCTCACTTAAAAGATGAAACTATCACATAATCCACTGGAACTTTTGATCTCTTCTTCAAATGATCTGACATTTTGTAGTTCAGTTCATTTCAATGCATGCATTTACCTCTTACTGTATAACTGATTCAAAGATAGGCCCCCTGGTGTTTACAGAAGTATAAATCATGATCTGTGCTCAAAGAATTCATGAGTTCACTGGAGAAAGAAATTCAGAAGACAGAAAAAAGTAGTGTCTTTGGGCTTTTCATAAATTCTTGTATGACATTTTTTCACAGTTAATTTAGAAACCATCTTAGATCGATTGTCTTAAATATATGATGTTTGCTTTTTATTTTTATAAAGTTATGTCTTTCACTCCATATAGTTTTGAGGTTGTTTATTTATGGAATATGTAATTAAAGATTACGTTATTTGATACAGACCCTAACTGCTGTGTGAGCTCAAGGACAGAGCACCCAGGGAAGCTTCCTGGAGCAGGTGGGACTTAAGCATGGTGTTAAGATACAGCGAAGTGAGGTATCACCTCCTAATCATCTTTCATATCTGTCCACTTGTCTCCGCTCTCTGACATCTGCCTTCCTTTAAACCACAGTTTCCTATCTCCCGGTCACCAGTGCTATCTGGGCTGTCCCCTTCAGTCCTGGTCCTCCAGACCCTTCTCCCTGCAGCCAAAGGGATCTTCCTGAAATGTAAATCTAACTACTCCACTTCCTCCTGAAGACTTTCTAATGACTCGTTATCATCCTTAGGTTAAAACCCCAAATGCCCCATGGGGTAACAAGGTGTGTCATCATTTGGTGGCTGCCAATTTCAACCCATCCCCTTTAACCTACACACCCTACACTAGATGCATCACTCTAGTCCCCAGGACGCATCATGCTCTCTCCCCTCTGGGGCTTTTTCCTGGAGTGCTGTGCTTGCCTGCATATTACCCAACCTCATTGGTGTATGACCAGCTCCTCCTCAACTCTAAGGTCTCTGTTTAGACGACATTTAATTTGCCTTGATCCTCTCAAGTGTGGGTTTAATGTCTCCCATGGCCCCCTGTGTTACCTTGTATTCCTACTGGAGGCCTACACCATAAATAGCCACTGCATTGAACCACCAGGCTTTAAGGGAAGTGATCTAGAAACAATCCTGTTTTTGTTTCTTCTTTCACCTTCTATCTGCGCAGGTGAATGAGCTTTTCCCGTCCCTTGGAATGAGGACTAGGAAGCCCCTGGGTTTATAGCTCATGCTTGCAGACACAGAGATGTTGAGATCCATCACAAATGTGTTACTCCCTCTTCCAACATGTAGAGTTGTCACAGGAAAGCATCTGTCCATCCGAGGACAACATCTGCCACTCACTGGTATCTAGAAGAGTTGTCACCTAGTCGTATGATTACTTGACACCAATGGGGTGTGAGCAGCAGTGACAGGTCACTTCTGAGCCAAGGTGTATAGGAATTGAGGCTGCCTGTGTTTCCTCTGCCCCATTCATAATACAGCACATATCAAATGGAAAGAGCTGGGCTGGAAACACCACCAGGAAGAAACTCCCTTAGCCAGGAGGAAGCAGGGAACAATTATTTCATGTCAATCCATCGAGATTTGGAAATGTCTATGGTATGCCAGTTACTATTATTCTACTTAGTATAGTCCCACATACACAGTCTTTACAATATCTTTACAATGGTGTAGTCTCAGTGTAAAATTTGAAAAATAATTATATTAATTAAATTAATCAAAATATTACAAACTTGATATAAATAAAATATTCCTCCATTTAGGTCTGGCTCTATCCCCCACTGAACATTGTTCCTCCTCTCTCAAGGTTGCTACTGTCTTAGTCTGTTTGGACTTCCATAACAAAATATTATAGACTAGGTGGCTGGTAAATAACAAACATTTATTTCTCACAATTCTGGAGGCTGAGAAGTCCAAGACCAAGGATCTTTCAGATTCAGTGTCTGGTGAGGACCTGCTTCTTGGTTCATAGATGACTCTCTTCTCCCTCTGTTTTCACATGGCAGGAGGGATAAGGGGGCTCTCCGGGGTCCCTTTTAGGACACTAATCCCATTCAAGTGGGCTCCTTCCTCATAACCTGATCAATCCCCAAATGTCTTGCTGCCCATAACATCACATTATGAATTAAGATTTCAACGTATAAATTTGGGGAGAACACAAACATTCAAGCTATAGCATTAGCTAAGGCTTTCAGTCCCAAGAGAGGTACACAGATTACACATACATATTCTCATTTAATGAGCAGTGCAGCAGGGTGGTTTTGCCTCCCCCAGGCATAACACCTGTTAAAATTGGCTCCTTCTCTTATGGAAACTTCCATAAAAGACCCTTTTCTGGAGAAGAAGCTACTATTTCTACTGTATCTACCCAAACAAAATTTCCTTAGCACAGACAAATGCCATCTTTCCCACCAGATACTTCTAAGTCCTAAGACATCTCAGCATCTGCCCCAGGCAAAATAACACAACCTCTTTCAGCTCAGGGCTTCTTGTTCAGTCCACTGTCCTCATTTAAAACATCCCCAGACCAGTATGTCTACAGCTGACTCTGTTGTAATAGGGTCCCAAGAGTCACACAACTTTGATCCAGCTTCAGACAGGAGCAGAGAATTTTTCCTTTTCTCTCTATCTCTGCTATTATAGGTTGATTTCACTCCTTTTGTTGTTGTTCTTTAACTATTGGCAATTCTAAATTCATTTTAACACTACAACCATGCAATTACTCATACAGGAAAACTATGTTTCTCAACAACAAATAAAAGGGAGATTAAATGCACAACTCGGCCAAAGCTAAAAATTGTCCAAATTTTCTTTTAGCACCTTGCAGTTTATCAAAAATATTCATCTGACAGGTGAGTTAGTTGTTTTGATTTTTTTTTCATTTTTGGCATGTGTCTTTGGCAGATAAGCAATTCAGTTACCTTGTTATAGATGTTTTCACATTCAGTAATTTCTCCATTTAAATGGTGCTTCATCTTTAAAATAAACAATTTAATAAATATAGAGAGAAACCATTAATAATTTAGCATATAAATCAGATTTTGCATTGATGATAAAAATGAAAAGTACTATATATTATATAGGAACATGAACTCATTTTCCAGACACACATTTTTTTTCCCACAAACTATCTTTTCTGGTCATTTAAGAAATCAGAGTTGACAGGAGAGTCACATGGAAGACCAGGTTCAGAATGCTTCCTCATCTGTCATGCATGATTCCTCATTTCACTTTCTTATGTCTTATAATTTTGCAGTCTGAGGAAGAGAAAAAAACATGTGCAGCAATTACACTGAGGAATACTAAACTGCTTCCCCGAATCACATAATTTTTTATTACAAAGATGTGGGGTACAATTCAGGGTTAGTTATACAAACATTGATTATGCATGCACCCTTGTTAATGAGGTATGCCCCTCCCTCCCCTAGCAGTTTTCTTCAACTGCCAATCCCACCCCCCTCCCCTGACAGTTTTCTACTACTGCCAATCCCTTTCTTATGGTATTTTTAAATTATGCAGCACAGTAGTAGCCACAGTGTGGAAAAACAATAGTAATGTTAACACATTTTTTTTGAGAAAGCAGAATTTATTGAGAGGGCAGAAAAGCTCCCACTGTGGGAGGGGACCCGAAGGGGTTGCCCCATGTTAACACATTTTAAAGTTTCCTGTGTTCCGGTGAACAATGTCTTGGGAGGATATCTTATAGCTCAATCAATCTTCTAACGATATAAATCATGGCACAAACATCTAGAAACTGGAAATAATAATTTTCATGTATTTGCAAAATAAATTGCAATGAAAAGTGATAATTTTTTTAAAAAAATACAATGATGCTAACCATTTTTAATTGATGGTATGGAATTGTTTTCTAGTTGTTTAAGACAAGAGACAGTCTGCCAATCTCAGATATTAATCATCATCATAACAGTAACAAATATAACAATGTATTAACCATATGTTATTGATCGCCATCTAGGTGCTGATGTACAGTTGAAATGGATACAGGCAGTTACCCTGAATTCCATCTTCCCCTTCTCTCAACAAGTAATAGAACACATGTGTTTTGCCAGCTTCTTGGGACAAGGCTACATTTCCTAGCATCCCGTGTAGATAGATGTAGCTACCTTTCTGTGTTCCAGTCAATGAAATGTAGACCTTTTCCAAGGCATATTCCTATTCCTCCTTGTCCCCTTCCTGCTGGTTGTCCTGGAACGTGGTGAGCCACCTGGGACAAAATGAATAGTACTCCAGGAGTGACCAAGCAACAAAAGAAGAGAGACTTTGTCCCTCATGACTTTGGGTTGATGAGGACACTTAAATAATTGTACCTGCCAAACCAACTTAGAGGTTTACTTGATAGGGAATAAACACATGTCCTCATTAATCCCACAGAGTAGTAGTTTAAAAAAAGATACTTTTCAGACCTCAAGGAGTTTAAAGTATAATAATAACAGCTGCTTTTCATTGGACCATTTTTATTTTTATTTTTTTTATTTGTTCTCAAAGTTTCGATTTGTTGATGAGAAAATTGTGCCTCTGAGATGTTAAGGTTCCTTTCCTTAGGTTTTTTTAATCAATATTTTATATTATGATATTGTGGGGTACAGTTAAGGGTTAGGTATACAAATATGCTTCATTCAGGTACCCTTGTTGATACGAGGTGTCTCCTCATCCCCAGACAGGTATTTACTACCGTTAATCCCATCTCCCTTCATCTCCCTCCCCCATAGTTTCCCACCACTGTCAGTCATTTTCTTATAGTATTACATTGGCTGTTCAAGGTCCACTATATGAGTGAGAACATGTGATATTCAGATCTTTGTTTCTGTGAGAGGTCACTCAGTATTATAGACTCTAGTTCCATCCAGGTTGCTGCAAAATTCATGATTTTGTTCTTTTTTACGGCTGCATAGTATTCCATTGTGTATATGTACCACATTTTTTTAATCCAGTCCTCTTTTGATGGGCAGCATGGTTGCTTCCAGGTTCTTGCTATTGTGAAAGGTGCTGCGATAAACATACATGTGCGGGTATCTTTTTCATAGAGTGATTTGAGTTCTTCAGGGTATATTCCCAGTAAGGAGATTGTGGGGTCATATGGGAGGTCAATATTTAGAGCTTTTAGGAATCGCCATACTGTTTTCCACAGAGGTTGTATTAGTTTGCACTCCCACCAACAGTGTAGAAGTGTTCCCTTTTCACCACACCCTCTCCAGCAACTGTTATTTTTTGATTTATTGATAATTGCCATTCTGACTGGAGTTACGTGGTATCTCAATGTGGTTTTGATTTGCATCTCCCTGATGATTAGTGAGGTTGAACATTTTTTCATGTGTCTGTTGGCTGCTCGGATGTCTTCCTTTGAGAAGTGTCTGTTCATATCTTTTGCCCATTTTATAATGGGGTTGTTTGCTTTTTCCTTTTCAGCATGTTTGAGTTCCTTGTAGATCCAAGATGTTAAGCCTTTGTCAGACCTGGAGTTGGCAAATACTTTTTCCCAGTCTGTAGGCTGTCTCCCTGCTCTCTTGATGGTTTCTTTGGCTTTGCAGAAGCTTGTCAGTTTAATGAGGTCCCACTTGTATATCTTATCTTATCTCTTATGGCCTGTGGGTTTCAGGTTTTGTTCAGGAACTGGACGCCAGTTCCAATTTCCATGATGGTATGTCCTTCATTTTCTAAGGTTCTTATGGTTTGAGGTTTTGCATTTAGGTCTCTGATCCATTTAGAGTTAATTTGTGTATATGGGGATAGATAGGGGCCCTGTTTCAGTCTTCTGCATGTGGTCAGCCAGTTTTCCCAGCACCATTTACTGAATAGGTTCTCCTCTCCCCAGTGGTAGGTGGTGGAGGCTTTGTCGAAGATGAGTTGGTTGAGAAATTGAGGTTTTACTTCTGGGATCTCAAGTCTATTCCATTGATGTGTATGCCTGTTCCTGTACCAATACCAAGCTGTTTTGATGGTTGTAGCTTTATAGTAAAGTTTGAAGTCTGGTAATGTGATAGCACCTGCTTTGTTTTTTATGCTGAGGATTGTTCTGGCTATTCTTGGGCGTTTGTGTTTCCATATGAATTCCTGTGTTGTTTTTTCTAGGTCTGAGAAGAATGTTGCTGGTAATTTGATGGGTATTGCATTAAATCTGTAGATTGCCTTAGGTAAGATGAACATCTTCACAATGTTGATTCTTCCAATCCATGAGCATGGGATATTTTTCCACTTGTTTGTGTCATCTTTGATTTCTTTGAGCAGTCTTTTGTAGTTTTCATTGTAAAGGTCTTTCACGTTTCTGGTTAGGAAGATGCCAAGGTATTTCATTTTTTTGGTGGCTATTGTGAATGGAATTGTGGTTTTTCTTTGGGTTTCTGTTTGTTTATTATTGGTGTAAAGAAATGCGATTGTCTTTTGCACATTTATTTTATATCCTGAGACTTTACCAAAGTCTTTTATCAGTGTAAGGAGGTTTTTAACAGATTCTCCTGGGTTTTCAAGGTACATGATCATGTCATCTGCAAAGAGAGATAGCTTGACTTCCTCTTTTCCTATTTGAATACTCCTGATTGCCTTCTCTTCTCTTATTGCTCTAGCCAGGACTTCCAATACTATATTGAACAGGAGGGGTGAGAGTGGGCATCCTTGTCTTGTTCCAGTTTTCAGGGGAATTGGTTCCAGTTTTTGCCTATTTAGGAGTATGCAGGCTGTGGGTTTCTTGTAGAGGGCTTTTACTATTTTGAGGTATGTTCCCCATATACCTAGGTGTTCGAGGATTTTTAATCAAGAAGTGGTGCTGGATTTTATCAAAAGCTTTTTCTGCATCTAATGATATAATCATGTGGTTTTTGTTTTGACATCTGTTGATGTATTTAATTACATTTATGGTTCATTGGACCATTTTTAGACCAGGTCCTCTGATAAAGTGTTTCTCAACATTCTTTCATTTAATATTCATAGCAATCCTATGAGGCAAACTCTGTTATCGCTATTTCACAGAAAAGTAAACTGGGGCTTGGAGAATTATTTTCTCCAAGTCACACAATAATAGTAAGCAGTTCCTATAGCTCAAATTTAGGATTCATGTTCTTATATAAGACCTTTCTCCTACAGCAGAGATTACAGCAGGTTGATCCATAGGCCAACTCCAATTCATTCCCAAAGAAGTGAATTGGAAAGAATTCATGGTCACAAACATAAACCTATAATTTTACATTTCACAAATGGAAAACTTAACAATACTGTGCTATTATACCTGGGGTTCTAAGATCTTAGAAATATCTAATGGGGGGAAAATGGAACATGTTGGTACCAAGGAAATTTTGTTTGGGTAGATAGAGCAGACATACAAGCTTTTCCAGAGATGGTCCCTGGAGAATCCATGGAAGTTGCCATAAGAAAAAGAGTCAAATTTTAATACTTGTTATGTCTGGATGATGCAAAGCCACCATATTACAATGCCAATCGAGTAAGAATGCATATACTTAATCTGTGTACCTCCCTTGGGATCAAAAATCTTATCCAGTGTTGTAGACTGAACGTTGGACCCTCCCCACCAAGTTCATATGTTGAAATCTTAACCCCCAATGTGACTGTATGAAGAGGTGGAGCATTTGGGACGTGATTAGGTCATGAAGATGGAGCCTGTATGTGTGGGATTAAGTTCCTTAGAAAAGAGGGACCAGAGTGATCCCTCACCCCTTCCACTACATGAAGACACAGGAGGAAGAGAGTCCTCTATGAACCAGGAAGCAAGTGGGCAGGGCAGGAAGCACATGATAATCGACCAGACCAGGTATATTGGTTTCCTGGTGCTATGACAAAAAACACCACAAACTAGATGGCTTAGGACAACAGAAATTTATGTTTCACAGCTCTGAAGTTTAGGAGTCAGATTAAGGTATAAGTTAGGCCATGTTCTCTCTGAAGGTTCTAGAAGGGTCTGTTCCAGGCCTCTCTGCCAGCTTCCGGTACTTCTTTGGCTTGTAACAGTAGAAGTCCAATCTTCACATGGCACTCCACTATGTGTGTCTTACTCTATGTCCAAATTTTCAGCCATTAGGGCCTACGATACTCCAATATGACCCCATCTTAACTAATTACATCTGCAATGACCTTATTTTCAATCAAGGCCACAGTCTGAGGTACCAAGGGTTAGGACTTCAGGGGTGGGAGGTCAGAACTTAGGGAAAGCATTTTCCTTCTCTTGGATACTAGCGTCCTTAAAAAAATAAAAAGTTAGAAAAAACTGCCTGAGCGTAGAATAGTGCTTTTCATTTTATAAAATGTCCTCACATGCACATTTCTTAATGAATGATTAATGCTTCCAGGGATTCAAATAAACAAAAATTGATTATCTAGTTCCACACTAGATAAAACGCATATTAAGAATCCCTTGTGAAAACTGTCAAGGTTAGAAGGCTGAATCACACAGAAAGCTGGTGGTAGCATTAGAATTGAAACACAGATTTTCCAACCAGAACTCTTTACATGGTAAAGTCTCTGGGAGATAGTACATTTTGGAAGGAAGGAAGGAAAAGTTATGCAAAAGCCAAGATGTCCTCCTCACTAGAAAAAGGGTCAATTTAGAAGATAATTAGTGCCTCCCTTCATGCAGAAGAGAGTTTTAAATTCCTGAGCAAGGAGCAGAGATCTCAAAGTCAAACAATATCACCAGCAATAAAGCACCTTCTCCTCCCATCCATTTCTCACAATGCCTCCTACACAGAGAGCACCACCTTACCACCTTGCATCCCTCTTGCACTTGGAGACATTAAGGCCCAGAGAGGTGGCAGCTGCTTGTCATCAGTCCAGACAACAGGGATAAGAGCAGAGAATCACAAGTTTTCTTGTTCTTGCTTTGCCCAAGGGCAGATGGTCGGCTTCACCTCTCCCTACCATGAGAAGACAATTCTACTCATTTATGATACACATTCTGTGACCCACATATGTTGTTTCTGACTCAGTTTATGTGTGTGCCACATTTCCTTTGCTTTGATGAAAACGAAATTGGAAGTTCTCTATTTGCAAGTAAGAAGCTTCAGGAAAAATACCCATACCACTTACTACCACTTTGAGTGCACCATCTCTCTCAATTTTCTTGACAGCAAGAACTTTTTGTTTGCTGGAGAGGAGTTGAGGAAATATTTTTCAAAGCATGAGCAGAAGGAAGATTTCTAGAATGACTAAGTTTTGCAGCTTCACAGGCTACAGGCTCAAGTATGTTTATTAAGATGAATAATGAGAAAAAATATTCCATGTAAATAGATACTTAGGCCTATTCTCTTGCCCGTTTTGATGGTTAAAGAGTGGATTTCTGGGAAGGAAAAATAGATGATAATAGAAATAAATCAAGAATTTCTGTTAGAATTTGTTCGTTCAGAATAAGAGACATTCCTCCCATAACTACAGATTTAAGGAGATAGTTAGAAGAGCAGCTGAATCTTAGAATGATGCTCCTGGGACCGTTGATGCTGATGTTAATGAACAACCTCCTCAACTTGTCCTTCATAAGATGAAATCTGCAGACATTTGTAGTCCAGTAACGAATGTTTATGTGTAGGGCAAGGAATTGACTAAAATAATAAATAAAATAGACACTATCAAAAACACTACGAATTTGAGGGGAAAGAAAACTCACCATTAGATATTAGCCCTTTGACTCTTGGCCTTGAAGAAAAGTAAGAATAATTTCTTGACAAACTGTTTTTAACACTTAAAAAAAGGAAAAACTAGTGCAGGATTGTCTGCCGCTCTTGGGGCTCTCTTGAGAGGAGATACTAGAGAACAACTGCTCCTCATCATCTGGCGTCTGGCCTATGCCATCACCTGCAGCAACAGGCTGGACACTAACAGCAGGAACCGTGGACAAGGCAGGGCATGGACATCTGGTACAGAGCCTCACCACTGGTGAGGAGACTCCAACTGGTGCCATAGTCTCTATCTCGAGACTGGGCAGAGACCTGAGTTGCCCCACCCAGCTCTGTTCAGCCTCCAACCTGAAACCCAGAAGCAAAACCCCCACCCCTCTGGGATCGACCATTAGACTGGAAGAGACAGACATCCCTCCCCCACACTGAACCAGGCACAGACAAGTCTGATCTGAGTGGAAGACTTGATGGCAGTGGCAGCAGCAGAGGAGTCAAGTGAGTCTGGATCTGATCCATCCTCCTCCCACAGTGGTCTGTGGGGTGGCTGACCCACACTGAAAGCAACCTTATCAGCCTACACTGAGAGCAGAGGGGACAGGCTGCAGACCAGAGACACCCTCTCACACAAGAGTTGACAAAAGTGGCAGCATTGCTTTTGAAAAGAACCTGGAGTTACAGAAATGTCCACAGAGCAAGTTTTTTTTCCTGTTTTTTGTCTTTGTTTCTTCTTCTCTCTTTCTTTCTGTTTTTGTTTTACACTTTCATATTTCCTTCGTTTCTGTTATTTTAATGAGTTTTTTATTTTAGATTTTCTGTTTGTGCATGGATATTTTTGAGGGCAAGTACATCAATGCAAGGGTTCTTTTGTTTGTATGATTGTATTTTTTTGTTTTTTCTGCCTTTGTTTCTCTGTTTATTCATTAGTTGGTGCATGTGTCTGTTTTCCCTCTTCTACTTCCCTCTATCCAGCTTCCTTTCATCTTCTTCCTTCCTTTTTCCATTCTTTTCCTTTTTCTTTTCTCATTTTGCTTTGGGGGGAAAACATACACCCTCAATGCATGGACAGGTTGTAAGGTGGTGGGAAGTGGGGTCCAAGGGGTCAACACACCTATCAGCGGATACTGGGATCTGCAGATAGCTTCTGAATCACAGCTACCCCCTTAATCAAATCTCAAAACTGCAAAAAGCACAGTCCCCTACCCCCAGTCTAGCTTCAAAATTCAACAAAGCCAGAGTATCTACATAAGGAAGAATAGGAGAGTGAGCAAATAGAAGTAAAAGCTATCTCCCCTATCACTGAATGACAAAATTAAAGAAGAGGTAAAACAAAAAAAGGGGGAAGCCTTGACAAATGAAGAAAAACAGAAGGAAGAATATGGGTCTTATACAGAGCCCTGGGGAGATAACAACAGATAATACAGACTTCAGAATGCAAACAATGAAGAGTCCCCAGAATGACTCGTCTCAAACCACAAACCCAGTTATCAAGGTATTGATAGAGAGAATAAATAGAAATGAGGAGAGATAAGAAGAAAGAATGGAGTTGATAACTGAGATAATAGAAATAAGGAATACAGTGAATTAAATAAATAACAAACTGATAAACATGGAAAGCAGAATTAATCAAGGAAAAGAAAGCCACTCAGAGCTTTAGGACCAAACTGGTTAAAAGCATTAAAAAAAAAATTTAAAAGAAAGAACAAAAGCTTCAAGAGATGAGCAATTATATGAAGCGACCAAACCTAAGATCAATCGGAATCCCTGAGGCAGAGAAGAGACAGAGACTACCCTAGAACAAACATTCCATGAAATTATCCAAGAAAATTTCCCTCGTCTCATCAGAGATTCAACCATTCAAACACAAGAGATTCAGAGAACTGCTACAATACAACAAATGAGAAGACCAAATCCTAGGCACACAGGAATTCACTTACACAAAGTAGGTATAAAAGAAAAAATCCAAAAGGCAGCAAGAAAGAAAGGTCAGACTACCTACTAGGGAAGATCAATTAGAATAGCAGCAGACTTACATACAGAAACATTTTGGGTTAGAAGAGATTGGAGTCCAATCTTCAAAGTTCTCAAGGATAAACAATTTCAGCCAAGAATTGTCTACCCTGCTAAACTAAGTTTTATCAGCAATGGAGAACTAAAATCCTTCCCAGACATTCAATCTCTAAGAATTTACGCTGTCTCCAGTCCAGCTCTACAAGAAACACTTCAGAACAAATTAAACACAGAAGAACTATTTTTAAATGACCACAACCTTCCAAAGAATGCAGGAAAAAATAGAAAACACACATAAATCAACCCAAAAATCAAAAGAAAGACAACACACAAATAAACAAACAGCAGCAACAGCAACAAACTCTATAAGTACCTCATGACTATGCTAAACTCTCACATCTCAATAATTAGCCTGAATGGTGAATGGACTAAATGCACCACTGAAAAGACATAGAATGACAAGTTGGATAAAATATCATGATACAACAATATGCTGTCTCCAGGAGAGTCATCTCACCAGAAAGGACACTCACAGACTCAAAGTAAGAGAAGGGAAAACAAATTTTCAAGTGAACGGAACACAAAAGAAAGCAGGAGTCATAATATCTTAATATCAGACAAAATACATTTTAAGCTATTAAAAATCTTTAAAGATACAGAAGTTCACTACACAATGATAAAAGTTTCAATCCATCAACAAGAATTATCCATCCGAAACACATAAGCACCCAACATAGGAGCACCAACTTTCATAAAGCAGCTACCAAGTAAACTATAAAAAGATATTGACCCTAACATTGTCATAGCCGGGGACTTAAATACCCCACTAACAACCCTAGACAGATCATCAAGACAAAAAAATCAACAAGGAGATCCAGAACCTCAGCATGACACTTGACCATATAGACTTAATAGATATCTACAGAACACTCCACCCAACAACCACAGAATATACATTCTACTCACCAACACATGGAATGTACTCTAAGATTGACCACATCTTTGGCCATAAATCAAGCATAAACAAATTTCATAAGATTGAAATACTGCCATAGACCTTCTCTGACCATGGTGGAATAAGAATGAATAACAACACCAACAAAGTTCCCCCAAAACCCACAAAGACATGGGCTCTAAACAACATGATGCTGAACAACTTCTAGGTCAACATGGAAATGAAAACAGAAATTAAAAGATTCCTGGAAACAAATGAAAACAAAGAAACATCTTACTGAAATCTCTGGGATGCCATGAAAGCAGTAATAAGAGGGAATTCATGTCTCTATGAACACACATAAAGAAAATGGAAAGATAACAAGTTAACAGCCTAACAAATCACCTAAGGGAGCTGGAAAAACAAGACTACCAAAACCCTAACTACAGCAGAAGAATCCAGACCACCAAAATAAATGCCCAAATACAGGACATAGAAGACAAAAATATAATATAAAAAAATCAACAAAACAAAAATCTGGTTCTTTGAAAGGATAAGCAAGATGAATGGACCCCTAGCTAGACTGACTAAGAAAAAGAAAGCAAACGCCCAAATAAACACAATCAGAAATGAAAAAGATCAAGTCACAACTGACCCTAAAGAAATGCAAAAGAGAAGCCAGGCTCAGGTGGCTCAGCCTGTAATCCCGCACCTTGGGAGGCTGAGGTGAGTGGATTGCCCGAGCCCACAGGTTCAAGACCCGCCTGGGCAACTTGGCAAGACCTCATCTCTACAATATATCAAAAATCAGCCGGGCATGGTAGTGGGCACCTGTAGTTCCAGCTACTTGGAAGGCTGAGGCGGAAGGATCACTGGAGCCCAGCAGGTCAAGGCTGCGGTGGCCGGGAGTGGCCACTGCACTCCAGTCTGGGCAACACAGTGAGACTCCAACTCAAAAAAAAGAGAAAGAAATGCAAAAGAGTTTCAGAGATTACTGTGTACACTAGTATGGAAACAAATTTGAAAACCTAAATGAAGTGGAGGACTTTCTGACATCACACAATCTCCTGAGGTTGAAACAAGAACAAATCAAGACCCTAAATAGACCAATAACAACCTAGAAAATCAACTACATCACAAGAAAACTATCTACCAAAAAAAAAAAAAAAAAAAAACCCTGGACCAAATGACTTTTCAGCAGAATTCTACAAAACACACAAGGAGGAACTGATACCAATCCTATTGAAAGTATTTCAGGCAATCGAGAGACATGGAACTCTCCTCAAATCATTTTATGAAGTTAATATCACACTGATACCCAAACTGGGTAAACAAAGAAATAGAACTACAGGCCAATATCCTTGATGAACATAGATGCTAAAAATTCTCAACAAGATTCTAGCAAATCGGATCCAATAACACGTCTCAAAAATCATTCACCATGACCAAGTAGGCTTCATTCCCAGGATACAGAACTGGTTCAACATCCACAAGACCATAAATATAATTAAATACATCAACAAATATAAAAACAAAAACCACATGATTATATCATTAAACACGGAAAAAAGCTTTTGATAAAATCCAGCATCCCTTCTAGATAAAAACCCTCAAACATCTAGGCATAGATGGAACATACCTCAAAATAGCAAGAACCAGCTACAAGAAACCCATAGCCAACATACTGGCAAACAGACAGAAATTGGAACCATTTCCCCTGAAAACTGTAACAAGACAAGGATGTCCACTCTCAACCCTCCTGTTCAACGTATTATTGGAAGTCCTAGCTAGAGCAATCAGACAAGAGAAGGAAATCAGGGGTTTCCAAATAGGAAAAAAAGTTGTTATCCCTCTTTGCAGATGACATGATTTTATACCTCAGAAACCCAGAGAAACTGTCAAAAACCTCCTTGCACTGATAAAGGACATTGGCAAAGTCTCAGGGTATAAAATGAATGTGCAAAAGACAGACATATTCCTATACACTAACAATAAATTGACAGAAACCCGAATAAAAAGCACAATCCCATTCACAATAGCCACACAAAAAAGAAATACCCTGGCATTTTCCAAAGCAGAGAAGTGAAAGACCTTTACAATGAAAACTACAAACACTGCTCAAAGAAATCAAAGATGATACAAACAAATGGAAAAATTTTCCATGCTCATGGATTGGAAGAAACAAGATATCTATCCTACCCAAGGCAATCTACATACTTAATGCAATATCCATTAAATTACCAGCATCATTCTTCTCAGACCTGAAAATGACAATACAGGAATTCATATGGAAACATAACCACAAATAGTCAAAATAATCCTCAGGGGGAAAAAAAAGCAGGAGGTACCACACTCCCAGACTTTAAACTTTATTATGAGGCTACAGCTATCAAAACAGCCTGGTATTGGTACAAGAACAGGCATATAGACCAATAGAACAGGATAGAGATTCTGGAAGCAAAACCTCAATTTGTCAACCAATTCATTTTCGACAAAGCCTCCACCACCAACCACTTGGGAGAGGAGAACCTATTCAGCAAATAGTGCTGGGAAACCCGGCTGACCATATGCATAAGATTAAAACAAGACCCCTACCTATCACCATACACAAAAATCAGCTCTAAATAGATCAAAGACCTAAACCTAAAACCTCAAACTATAAGAACCTTAGAAAATTGGAACTGGCAACAAAATCCTGATCAAAGCCCCACGTGCCCATGCCATAAGAGATAAGATAGACAAGGCGGAGCTCATCAAACTAACAAGCTTCTGCAAAGCCAAAGAAATCATCAAGAGACCAGAGACACAGTTCACAGATCAGGAAAAAAATATTTGCCAACTGTGTATCTGACAAATGCCTAACATCTAGAATCTAGAAGGAACTCAAATGTGCCGGAAAGAAAAAAACAAACAGCCCCATTACAAAGTGAGTAAAAGATATGAATAGACACTTCTCAAAAGAAGACATAAGCAACCAACAGATACATGAAAAAATGCTCAGCTTCACCAGTCATCAAAAAATGCAAACTTTCACCACACTGAAATACCACCTAACTCCAGTCAGGATGGCCATCATCAATGACTCAAAAAACAACAGATGCTGGAAAGGATTCAGGAAAAAGGTAACACTTCTTCACTGTTGGTGGGAGTGTAAACTAGTACAACCTCTGTGGAAAACAGTTTGGCAATTCCTAAAAGATCTAAAAATCGACCTTCCATATGACCAATCCCACAATCTCCCTTCTGGGAGTAACTCAAATCTCCCTTCTGGAGAAACTCAAATCACGTTATGAAAAAGATACCTGTACAGGTATGTTTATTGCAGCATTATTCACAATAGCAAAAACATGGATCAACCATGCTACCCATTGAAAGAGGACTGGATTTTTAAAATGTGGTCCATATACACGATGGAATATTATGCAGCCATAGAAAGGACAAAATTATGAATCACGGCAACTTGGATGGACTTAGAGTCTACAATGATGAGTGATCTATCATAGAAACAAAGAACTGAGTACCACATGTTCTCACTCATAAGCAGACTTTGAACAATTATCATAATACTATACGAAAGGGATTGGCAGTAGTGGGAAACTGCCCAAGGGTTAGGAAGGATTGGCAGTAGTGCGAAACGTGCCAGGTTGGGGGGCACACCTCAGCAACAAGGATAACTGCATAAGGAGCAATTGTATACTTAACCCTGAATTGTACCCCATATCTTTAAAATAAAAATTAAAAAAAGAAAAACTACACCAACCCCGAGAGAAACAAACCCACATTTTTATATGAATAAAACAGTTAATGGTATCATTGATACCTTTAATTTCATGCGTGAATCTATTATCAAATAAGTAAAATACATAACTTTGCTTTGATTCAGCATTTGAGTCTCCTATTTTTGTTTCAGAAATTTATTTTTGACTAGTATATTAGAAGGCAATCATCTTAAGTGTATTTTCTGTAACATGAGTCAAATTTTATCCAGAGTCAAAATCCACTATTCATCTTATTTTATAAGTACTCTCACTTAAAGAATAGCTATGCTTGGGTGGAAATAGCTGGGAATTTAAACTAAGGATATTTGAAGACTCTTCCAATATTAAGACTTTACGATGTCGAAATGTATGTAAGATACCCCATAGAATTTAGACTTCTCAGACAACTTTATGTTTGCTCCTCATTCTAATATTGGACTGTAGAGAATATTGTACCATATGGGAAATTACCACGTACCACTTGGGGTTCTTAATTGATTTCTCTGTTTGAACCATGAAGCTTGGTTTTTCCAACAAAGAACTGATCACAGAGGGTTTGTACTGACCATGACCCTGGGACAATGTGCTGCTTGAAGGTCTGTGCTGTTCCTGGGCTCTGTGGAGCCAAGATTACCAGTTTTGTCCTTGGAGATATTTCTCCTACTAATGTGGCATCAAAAAGGAGAGGGAGCTGCTTGCTTTCAGTGGTAGCTTTTTTGTTTGTTTTATTTTAAAGTTGTGGGGTCCAAGTCAGGATTGGGTATATAAGTGGTTTAGGTACAGGTGAGGTTTTGGGCTTCCCACTGGACCCCACTTCTCCTGGATTAGGATCAGGCACCCTTACTAATGCTATGTGCATCCCCCTGCCCTCCTCCGGCAGTGCCCTGCTACTGCCAATTCCATTTTAGTGGTATTAGGATAGGTGTTCAGGGTTCACTTATGAGTGAGAACATGTGGTTCTTAGTTCTTTGTTTCTGTGATAGGTCACTGAGTATGATAGACTCCAATTCCATCCAAGCTGCTGTGAAGTCCATAATTTTGTCCTTCTTTATGGCTGCATAATAGTCCATTGTGTATATGTACCTGAGTATAACAGACTGCAAATCCATCCAAGTTGCTGTGAAGTTCATAATTTTGTCCTTCTTTATGGCTGTGTAATATTCCATCATGTTTATGTGCCACACTTTTTTATCCAGTTCAGTTTTGATGGGCAGCATGGTTGGTTTCATGTTTTCATTATTGTGACTAGTGCTGCAATAAACATGTGTGATTTTTTAAATAAATCCATGATGATAAGAACCCTCTTACATGTAGGTGTCAGTGGAGATGAGCAGTTTAAAGTAGTGTTTGGAGCACAGACTTTGTTTACAGAAAATCTGAATTCAAGTCCCAGCCCAGCCACTCATTACTTCAGTGACTCTGGTCAAGTTGCTCAAATTCCTTGGTCCCAGTTTTTTCATCTCTAAAATGAATAAAGTAACAGCACCTACTTCATACAACAGCCATGTTCATTAAATCAGTAATAAGAGCATTGGAAAGCGAATATTAAGTTCTGTGTGTAGGGGTCCTGTATCTTTCCTTCTGGAAACAACCTCTATCCAATTCCCAGTTCCTGTTGGGGCTTTAAAACCTACGACTCCTTTAATTGGTAACACGTATGTAGTATGTAGTGTGTAGTGCCTGCTACATGCTAAACGGTGTTCTAAATCCTCTATAGGCAATAATCCCTAGAGCAACCCTCCATGCTAAGTATTATCGTATTTATTTTACAAGTAAGGAAACAGACACAGAAGGTCAGAAGTCTTGCCAAAATTTATATAGCTGTTAAGTGGCAGAGCAGGGATTGAGACAAACAAAGCCAACCAACTCCAAATCCAACCATAACTGCTTTTCTATAACTACTTTTCCATGCTATGCATGTCACACCTACCATGTGAGCTGTGACTCAGCCTGGCCAGTTACGTTTCCCAATGCCCCCAGAACCAAACACTCAGCTGGAATGGGCATGTAAGTTCACAGAGCTAAACAGATTCTGTTTCAAGGACTGATCTGCTACTGGGGAGAGAGTGCTATTCTCTTTACTCTGTGATTGCTAGTTGTAAGGAACATGTAAGCCTGAAAGTGCTGAGGGCTGTCATTTCAGCACAGGAAGAAAAAATACCCAAGATAGATGTCAATAGCACAGCAGAAGCTAAGTTTCACAAATGAGAGAAAAGTAAAGTGATTCAATGACCCCTGGATCCAGCCAAGCCTGAAATTCCTGGCTACATGAGCTAATAAATTCCTTTTTTTATTCACAAACTGTTTTAATATGAATTTTTGGTACTTGGTCCAATAAGAAACTTGACAAATAAAAATGTAGACTAAGAAAATTTAAACATATACGAAAGTACACTAATATATACAGTCATGGACATACACATTTATTAGTGACATTTAATCAAAGCATTGAAAGACAGTGGATTCAATTTCCAAAACGTCTAAATAGAAAGTACTAAGCTAGATGTATAAGCTGTTAACATAATAAATATGATAAAACCTGATAAGCAGATATAGCGAGCATTCTACCACTAAAGAGGACTGCCTGTCACATGCCTGGCTGTATTAGTTAAAAATGTTTCCTACAGAAGTTCAAAATCTAATCTTACAATGCATCTTCTACTGCACAAGACCAAAGCAATTTTCAGAATACAGAAGACACAGGCTTTCATAAAATGTATATAAAACACATAAGCTGTAGATACAATCAGGAGCTCAATTATTTTCATTTTTAGTCCTTGATTAACCAGTTATAATTGATTCTTGTCTTCATCTTGGGCTTTACATGAAAGAGAAGGTAGCAGTGCTAGACAAGGCATTAGGGTTTCAACTGGGGGTATAAATTGCCCCAAACCACTTTCAAATCAATTACATGTATTCTTTCAGTTGGGCGACCTGTTTGATAAAGGGTTGTATAAGTGGTGTACAATTTTTTAGATACATTCATACAATTCAGAGATGGTGTGATAGTGGTATTTTGCATATTTAGGTACAATATTTATATATATAATATATGAGCAGTCAGTGAAATACGGAAGCTTGTATGTATACAAGATATATCATCTATTTATACATGCCTAGAACATATGCAGTTAGTGTGATATGTATGTTTGCATTTATACAAGATGTCTGGTCTTATTTACATCCATGCAAATGCAGCTTGTGTGATACAAATGTTTTCCTATACTTAGGTATTTGCACAGTCCTTTCAAAATGTTTACCTTGCAAACATTCTCCATTCTATCACCTTGTCAATGTTTCCATACAGACACAACATGTAACTGAGACCAACACAAGTCTGTGCAGTGTCACAAACCCATAACTCCCTTTCTTCCCATTAAGCCAAGCAGTCAGTTCCAATTCATATCCTTCTCTTTCGGTTTTATTCAATGTTTGTGGAATTTTTGAAGCATTAAAATGGAGTCCCAGTTGCAGAATAAAGAAGAACCTTTATTTTTTTTCCCCAAAATAGATTTCCCTTTTTGTAGTTTTTTTTTCCACTCCTGCTGATTTGAACTGGTGTCATAATTAGTAGCAGATGCTTAATTCAGATAGAGCCTTTAAAAAGGGATCTTGATGGAATAAAATAAAAGGAAAATTGCTGAAGAAAAGTCACAGTCATTTTGTGTCTAAATAGAAGTTCTCTGTTAATTTCTGATTTTCACGCATGCAGAACATGGCAACATACTGACTTGTTCTAAATCTCCATGTTCAACAATTTGTTCTGAAGGGGTGGGGGGAATTCTTAAAGGCAAAATAAAACCCTATCCCAAGATATGTTGCTGATTGACACTTAGGAGAGATTACCGTTAGATAATTTTTAAATATATATTCCTGTGCTATAGAATATTTTCACACCTTTCCCTCCAAAATTTCATTCTAATCATACTATCTACATATGACGACATGCAGAAGCATTGGGAAAAAAATAACTGGAGAAGCATTAGAGAAAAAATTAACATTTATTGGCCATATAATATGTGGTAGGCATAATTTTGTACTAGGTGTTTTACTTACAATAACTATTATAATCACTACAACACTATTGTGTGCCAAGTACTATAATTTACAGTGCTATGAATAATGTAAGTAATATTGCCTGTTACTCGTTAAACACATTTTATGTTACAATCAATGGACTAAGCACTTTGATAAGCTTTTTCTAACTATCCTTATAGAAACTGGTAAGTGGGCACCATTTATATGTTAATTGCACGTAAGGAAAATGAGGCTTATAGGATAGGTGATTTCCCCAATACACTCAGCTAATAGGTGGCAGTGTTAAGCCCACATTCCTAGCCAACTTGATGACATGATTTCAATGCTGGGTATACTGCAAAATACTTAGCAGAAATTCTAATACGTGACAAATGTTAACTGAAAACAATATTTGCTTGACATCAAGACTGGGCACAGGAATCTACTCGGCCAAGCCAAAACCCAAGACCAAAAGAATAAATTAGGATAATCAAGAACATCCTACATCACGGGAATAAATTAGGATGCCAAAAAACTAAACTAAACATATATGGGTGTTTGTTAGATGACAGAGTTGACATTATAATTAAGGGGGAAAAGGTGTGAATTTAATAAACATGTTAGTCTTCATGTAGAAAAAAAGACATTAACTTAGACCCTACCTCACTCCATATGCAAACTGCACTGAGAACAGTGCCTTAAAATCTCTCCTAAGGCCAAATCTTGATTCTTTCAGACCCATCTTTCTTTCCATCTTTATAGATAATCAACTCTTTCCAGGTTATAACACTGGATCCAAATTAAGATATGGTCAAGCTGGAACAGTCACTCAAAGATCAACACTTGCAAGTTAATAAGGAGACAAAGAGAAGGATCTTTGCTGTGCAGAGAAGAGTCAATAACTTTATAAAAATCCACTAAGAATTGTGTTTCTGATGAACCTCCCAGTGTGTTGGTTTGTTGTTATTAACTGGAGTATGCAAATGAGGGACCATCATTGAGGTGCTTATAACAAGATTAAGACTGAGCAATGTTTATTTTTGTGCTCCCTTTTTATTTATTTACTTCTCTTCCTTTCTTCTAAATTAATTGCTGGATATATTTTTAGAATGTTGACTTGAAGGATTTCAACTTGTTAATTAACAAATTGAATAAGCCTGGGCTTTTATGTTTCTTGGCCAGCCCTATAGTGTAATAGGCAGTTCTGCTTTTATTTTCATAGAAAACTCAAACACAGTTGATGTAACTGTATAGTGAGCTAGTTCAAAGATTTTTTTAAATGCCCCTAGAAAATTTTAAAGACTTGTTTATCTTATTTTTCTTATTATGTAAACAGTATTCTCAACTTGATTCTGTACTAGGAACACAATGTTTTATTTCCATTTCAGTGTTTTATAATTCCCATATGGCAGAGCCTGAAGTGTTTTCTGATATTAAACACAGAATAAAAATGATATCAGATTTGAACAATGTCACTAGCATAATTGTTTTAATTATGAATAATTTTTAAATTTCTTTTTCGTCTGTGTTAATATGCTTGATATTATACAAAATCTCTAAGTCATCCAAATATTTCACACACTCCAAAAACAAAAGGGTCTAATGTTTCTGAGATCCTGCTCAGAAATACTGCTCTTTGAAGAAGCAACTTTTGTTTCATTAATTTTCTGTATTAGTTTTGTCTTCAACTTGATTGTTTTCTTTTCTATTTACTATTTTTATTATTTCCTAACTTTTGCTTGCCTTGAGTATTTTTTTTTTCTTGTTTTCTGGTATCTTGAAGTAGGAACTTGGTTGGTGATTTGGGATTTGTTACTTTATTTTTAGTAAAAACATTTCATGTTATAAAGTCTTCTCTTAGCTCTGCTTCACTCGCATTCCACAAATTTTAAATATGATGTTTTCATTTTTGTTCAGTGTTATGCTTTTTATTTATTTCATTTGAGATATCCTCTTTTGCACACGAATTGTTTATGTGTGTAGTTTAATTTCCACATATTTGGAAAGTTCCTGTTGTTTTTCTGTTATTGATTTCTACTTTGATTTTATTAGAGCAAGAATACATTCTGCATGATTTTAATTATTTTAGATTTTGTTGAGCTTTGTTTTATGGTCCAGAGTATGGTCTATCTTGATGAATATTCCATAAGTACTTTTCTAAAAATAGCCGTTCCACTGTTGATGGATAAGTGTCAATTAAATCCTGTCAGTTGATTGTGTTGTTCACATCTTTATCCTTGCTGGTTTTCTGTCAGCTGCTGAGAGTTTGTTGATGTCCCCAACTTTAATTGTGGGGTTTCTATGTCTCTTTTTCAACTCTTAGCTTTTATTTCATGCATTTTGACCCTCTGATGTTTAGTGCACATGCAAAAGGATCATTATGTCTTACTGGTTGCTTGATCCTTTATTATGCAATGTTCTTTCTTTCTAGTAATTTTCTTTGCTCTGAGTTTATTTTATCAGATACTAATTTAGCTGCTCTAACTTATTTTTTAAATGATCACATGTTATATCCTTTTGGATACTTTTACATTTAACCTAGTGATATCATTGAACTTGAAGTGAATTTCTTGTAAGTAGCATATAGTAGAATCATGCTTTTTTATCCTCCCTACTAATCTCTGTCTTTTGATTGGTTTATTTGCTCTATTGATATACAGGTAATTATTGTTTTGTTAGTTAAATCTGTCATTTCTACAATTTGTTTTCTATGATTCTCATTCTTTTGTTTGACTTGTACTACATTCTTGAAGGCTATTTGAACAACTTTTTAGGATTCCATTTTTATTTACTTGTAGTGTTTAAAGTATGTATTTTTGTGTAGGTTTTGTAGTGGTTGCTCTAGGTGTGTCACAATATGCTTATGTGACATATCACAATCTACTGATATCAGTACTTTACTTCATCAACTAAAGGGTAGAAACCTCCCTTTCATTTAGGTCCTTTTTGCTTCCTCACCTTTAAACATCATTGTTTTGAGTATTAAATGATATTTATTGTTTAATTAATCAAATATGATCTACAAAATTCATGAGGCAAAAGATAGTCTATTGAATGTACCAACTTTTTTTAATTCTTCGTAATTCTTGATGCACTTAAACTCTTTCATTTTCCTTCTGTTTCTGATTTTCACCAATGTGCAATGGTAGGTCAATGACAAACCATTTTAGTTTTGTTTCATCTCAGAATGTCTTTGAATTTTTTTTCCTTCATTTCTGGTGGATGGTTTCACCACCCATTGAATTCACAGATGACTGTTTTCTTTCAGCACTTAAAAATATTACATCACTTATTTCTGTTCTCTACAATTCAGAGGATAAATCCTCTGTCATTTAAATTTGCATTTCCCTAAAGGCAAGTCATCATTTATTTCTGGCTGCTTTCAAATTTTTCTTTATTACTAGTTTTAAAAGCTTAATTATATAAAGTGTTTTGGCTTGTGTTTTTTGCATTTATCCTGTTTGAAGTTTTCTCGGCTTCTGAAATATGTAGAGTTGTATCCTTCATCAAATTTGGGACATTTTAAGCCATTATCTATTTAAATAATCTTTCGGCTACTTTCTTCTTCCTCTCCTTTTGGAAATGCAATAATACAGGTGTTGTTTTTCGTTATTGTCTCACAGATCACTGAAGTTGTATTTACTTTTTTCAATCTATCTTCTCTCTGTTACTCAAACTGAATAAATTCTGTTTTTCTGTCCTCCAATTAAGTTCTTCTGTTATCTTCCCTCAACTATTGAGCTCATACAGACTTTTTCCTATTACTGTGATTGTATTTCTCCAGTTTTATAATTTTCCTATTTTTATCACTTCTAATATCTCACTGTTTTTATGTTTCCTTTTGTTTCAAAAGAATTTGAAATTGGTGAATCACTGCTTTACCATGATTGTTTTAGAATTCTTTTAGATAATTCCAACATCTGATTCATCTTGGTGTTGGCAACAGTTAATTTTTTGTTGTTTTTTTCATTCAAGTTGTGAATTGTTTAGGGGTCCTGGTATGATGGTGATTTCTATTTTATCTGTACAATGTGTCGATTAAGATAGAAGACTCTAGGTCCTATTCAAATATTTCATCAGGCAGTTGCCCTGTTGAGGTTTAATATGAGGGTATTTATTGACTTTGTGGACTGTGGTTCCAGAAACAGTTTAATTTTCAGAGTCTTAGTGATCTTAGTTTGGGCTGCTTAGTTTTTATGGTGCCACGAAGGTGGTTCTTACTGGTTTTACCTAAGGGGTCAAAAGAGATTTCTCCAGTCCACGTTGGTAGATGTCTTTTGCAAGAGAGTGCTTGTGCTGGCGGGATCCTTTTACTAATATTCTCAACTGGCCTCGTGTCTCTTGCAGAAGAAGAGAGTTTCCACCCCAAAGGGACAAAAATCTTCCTAGACCATACTGCTCTTGGGTCCTTCACACAAATGACAACACTTTTATACCACATTTGCTTGCTGCTGCTGCTGCTGTAACAAATGAGCATAAACTTTGTGGCTTAAATTTGATAAGTCTGAAATGGGCCTCATGGGCTAAAATCAAGGACTATTCCCCTTCCTAAATCCCCTAGAATACAACCTCTTTTCTTGTCTTCCCAGACGCTAGAGGCTGACTTATCATTTGCTTCATGGCCCCCTTTCATCTCCAAGGCCAACAATGACTGGTCAAGTATTTCACATACTGTATCACTCTGACCTAACACTTTCCCTCTTCTGTATCTCTCCGTCACTCACAAGAATCCTGTTAATAGCTGGTGATAACATTGAGCTTGCCCAGGTAGCCCGGGCTAATCTTACCATCTCAGCTACTTAGCAACCTTAATTCTATTGACTGCCTTAATTTCACTGGTTCTGACGTGTCTTAGTCCATTTTGTGCTGCTACAACAGAACCCCACAGATTGGGTAATTTATAATGTATAGAAATGCGTGTGGCTCAAGATCCTAGAAGCTGTTAAGTCCGAGAAGAAGGGACCACAAACTGGTGAAGATGTTCCTGAAAATGTGTCTTAGCAGAAGGCATCACATGGATGAAAGAGAAAGGGAATGGGACTGAATATATCATTTTATTTAATTTTTTGTGTGTGTGTTGAAGTCTCACTCTGTCACCCAGACTGGAGGGCAGTGGCCGCTCCCGGCCACCGCAGCCTCGACCTGCTGGGCTCCGGCGGTCCTTCCGCCTCAGCCTTCCCAGTAGCCGGAATTACAGGCGCACACTACCACGCCCGGCTGATTTTTTGATTTATTGTAAAGATGAGGTCTCGCCAAGTTGCCCAGGCGGATCTTGAACCCGCGGGCTCTGGCAATCCACTCACCTCAGCCTCCCAAAGGCGCGGGATTACAGGCTGAGCCACCGAGCCTGACTTATATCATTTTTTGATAATGACATTAATCCCTTCATGAGGGCTCTGTCCTCATGACCAAATCACCACGTAAAGGCCCACCTCTCAAAACTGTTGGGAATTTCCAACATACAATCTTTGGGAGACATCTTGAAACCGTAGCATGAAGATTAAGATGTAGATACCTATGGGGGTGGGTGAATTATTTTGCCTACCATATACACCCTCAAGATCTCCAGGTAACATTCCTCCACTGTGGCCTGTCACCCCATTGTACAATTCAAGAGTTCTAGACAATTATAACAAAACCATTCCCTTCCAATATTTTGTTGCCGGTATAAAGCAAAATATAGCAAATAATCATGTGTTCAATACTTATTTTAGTAATTAAAAATTACAAATAAAATTTACAAAATCTCTGAAATATGTTCCCAATTGTAATCCTTCTATGAAAATCACAATTTGAGGAGCTACTCTTTTTTATATTGGAAAATATAGTGTATTTAGAGAGTAAGAGAGAGAGAGAGAGAGATTCACCTCCTCAAGATAGGGAAGGGAGCCAAAGCTCAAGGGGCTACCCTTTTAACTTTGGGTGTTGGGATACTTTCTGGCATGAAAACTTAAATGCATCATTTATCATTTGAAATAGGAATATACACAAAGGATATATTTTATATTTACTGTTATCTCGTATACTGGCTACTAATATTTCCGCCAAAATCCCATCTATTTCATTACATTTTACTTTATTTTATCTAATAAAGTCCTTGTAACCAGCAGTGCTGACAATTTAAAAGGCTTTTCAAAATATTATTGGTCAATATCAAATTTGTCATAAATTTACCCTAGATTTGGAAACAGACCCAGCAGCTAATTTTGCATTGCTCCTTGCAAAGATCCATAATTCATTAGTATTACTATTTTAAATACGAGGTATTTAATCCTGTCAAGCACAAAGTTTATTTGAATAAAAACAGACTCCCCTTTAATTATAGGTTTTGGTCTAACTAATTTCAGTGTACTGTCCAGAGTATGGCCTCAGCATTGCTAGCCACATTTTTAATTAAGAGAAAGACTTAAGATACACTAAAGGAAAGAGCAAAGTTAGAAAAATACCAAAATTCACGTTGGAAACACAGAAACACAGAAAGTTGTAAGCTCCCTGTTTCAGCAAAAACATAGAATTTGGGGTTCTTTGTGTCAATGTGCGATTCAAGCAATCAAAACACTTTGGTGATGCATTTAAGTTTATTTTAAGTTTTCACACAGGGATATCGGAAGTTCTGGGAAACTATTTGTATGCTGCAAATTTCTGGGTGTAACTTTAGGGTATACAGGCTTCTAGTCCTTTTTTTACTGAAGGAGTTACTCCTCAGACTGGTCTCAGGGACAGCAGTGCCATAATGGATGTGCTGAGTGCACGTGGAGGTTGCACATGTGATCCACTAGGAGGCACTAGACTTCCTAGAGGGTCAATGGAAATGTCTTTTAAACTATATGGTTACCATCTCAACTCATTTAAGCCACAGATTCTGTAGCAAGCATTTGACACTAAATCCACAGTTGCCCTTCAGAAGAAAAAGTCTTAGCTGCTAGGATATTTTATTTGGGGAAATATGTTTGTTAAGAGCTGCATAATCCCAGACAGAAATGTTTTACTGCAAATAAATGCACAGCACCGTATATTTATAAGGGTTTTCATGTTTGGGGAACTATGGGGTAATCTAGACAATTCACACTTCAGAATTATGGAATAATATCCTTTCTAACAAGATAACCATTGCAATACCACTAAAACATTCAGCAGGTTAAATCTGTACTGTAGAAACATGCTCTAGAAAATATTTTATTTATTCTGAAATGGTCATTGCCCTGAAAAGAGGTCTTTGATGTCAAAATGGGACTTACAAAGTGTATTGATTTCTGCCATAAGAGACACTGAAAGTTGCCATGGGATAAATATGGGATTTCATCAGTGCTGAAATGCTGAAGATCGATGGCCAAAGTGAACTGCATCCATGGGCAGGTGCTCAACAGGTGTCTTGGAGCCAGACAGTTACAATAGCTGGGCAGCTTTGTCTTTACTGCCCCTAGGAATGTGGCCTCCTCAGATCATGGCTGCAGGATCATGAAGTAGAGGCCATGGCCACTCTCCTTGCTCATTTGCTATCTCACCCCGTGTAGCTCACTCACCTGGGTGGACAGGTGTGATGCTTTCCTTTCCCTTCATCTTCTCCAGTTGGGGAGAGGGAGGCTTTTTCTTCTGACCTGAAATCAAGTAGCCTCAGAATAAAAGAAAACATATCTTCAAGAGAAGATGAGGCCATTTGGGGTTTGAGGGAACTGTTTGTTAACTTTCCTGGATTTGTGTGTTTTTATTTGATTAAGGCAAAATCATATTTGGATAAACAAACACTGACCACGATCATATTTATTCCACTCTGTGGGACCCTTCCCTTGTCATTGACGTTTCTTGCCACTTATAGACAAAGTTTTTTCACACCAGAAACAATTTATTTACAAGATCAAGGCCCATCCAAAGACAAGAAAAGCCCTGCAAATTCCTTTTTTTTTAAAGAAAAATGCCAGCACAAGTTGACGTAAACTGTGGTGTATATAGCAACATTTTCTAAATAAGTGCTTTTAGCACATGCAAAAACATTGTAACATAATTGTACTAGACACACGTAATTATGGCATTTATAAAAATGTTAATTTATACCAACTGCAGTCTGATATTGGGGTAATGGACATAAACCATGGGTTATCTTCCCATCTTTCTGTGGGACTTTTGTAGTGCTGCAGCCTTCCTTGCTGATTGCTAAAGGTCTTCCCCTGAGGCCACCAGGAACCAGGGACCCATGCCAATGGTTCTGCTGGCATCTTCTACTCACCCTCATCCATTGAAACATCCACTGGAATTGGCTAGTCTTCAGCGGTAAGGAACATGGTTTTGGGGCCACAAAGGATTGGGTTCCATTTCTGACTCTGATACTTGCTGAACAAAAAAATCATCATTTAAGAAAATCCAATTTTCAAATCCATGAAATGGGACAAATGAGGGTACGTGGCTCATTGAACTGTTAAGGAGAATATATGAGATTCTAGATATAAAATAATTAAAACTACTGCTACCTTTTAAGCATACTGCTCAGTAAATAAATGCTATTATTGTCAATTATAAAATAATAGTAGCAAAAGTTTTCAAATAGAAGTCATTATTCAAAATAAATTTTACCCTGCAATTTTGCTGTGAATTTCTGTAGATAGATTGACTTTTTTTCCAATCTGGCCTCAGGATAGCGTGATTCATGAAAATGGAGTTTAGTGAGTATTGAAAACATGGGCTCAGAGAACAAAAAATAATGCACACACTTCATATTATGCCTTTAAAAATAGATAGCTGGCACAGAAACATACTTAAAATTATCTAATCAAGCCGGGCTCGGTGGCTCAGCCTGTAATCCTAGCACTTTGGGGGGCCAAGACGAGTGGATTGCCTGAGCCCACGAGTTTGAGATCAGCCCAGGCAATGTGGTGAGACCTTATTTCAACAATAAATCAGAAATTAGCCAGGCATGGTAACGCGTGCCTGTAGTTTCAGCTACTTGGAAGGCTGGGGTGGAGGGATTGCCGGAGCCCAGCTGGTCGATGCTGGGGTGGCCGTGAGTGTGCCATGGCACTCCAGCCTGGGTGACAGAGTAAGACTCCAACTCAATTAAAAAAAATTATCTTATCAAATAATGCAACTGGCTTGTGGCTTACTGCAGAATTGGAAATTTATTATTTTTTATTATCAAAATAAAATGCCCTCTCTCCCTCTCTCTCTCTCTCTCTCTCTCTCTCTCTCCACACACACACACACACACACACACACACACACACACACACACACATACACACACACATATATACACTATCTACCTCTGAATGTATACAGAAGTCTTTAGGAACACAATAAAATGCAAGGGCATGAAGGATATAGTAGGCAAGTTAGAATAGGGAAACATCAGGGCTGTAAGAGACTGTAGAAAAATTTAGAAAACTGTGGAAACTCTTACAGGTACTGCCCCAATTTCAGGGCTGCTAGAAGATTCAAGAACAAGAACTGTTAAAATAACTCTAATTCAACATGACTGCTGTAGTCTTCTCAGGATACTTGTGGTTGAGAGCTGACCACCAGACAGGGCACAGTTGAGGAATCCCCCTGGGCATGCACACAAATAACCAGGTTGACTTGCTCTAACCTTTATCCTCATTATATGCTCATTAGCATGCTAAAGGACACACCCTCCAGCACATGACATTTCTGACCTTGTCTATTAATAGCATCTCAATCCAGAATTTCCCTACTCGTCTCTTAGAAAAATTCACCCATTTGATAGAATATTCCACCCCTTCATTATTATAACTTGAAAGACCCACAAGCCAAAGACCCCCAGCATGACACTTCTATGCCCACCCACACTTTGCCCTGACATGTGCCTATTCTGATTCACTTGTGATAAACTCGCTAACTACCTTGCTACTTTTGACTCTCTGAAATTATTTTCAGTGGCAAAGTCAAGAACCTGGGACAGAACACTGGTGATAAACACAGAATTCTGATAACATGAGCAGATGCTTGAAATGTGAAAGTGCTATGGGTAAATAAATACAAATGATGGGGGCCCCAAACATACTAATTCCCAGAAGCCAAGTGATTTAAGCTCACCTTAGGAAGCCATTTAAAGGCCAGTAAGGCTGTGTCTGAGGACTGCATAATTTAAAGGATGTTTATCTCAACTGTGTGATTCCACAACATATTCTGAATCATTTCCAGAGGTTATAAGAATCACTTTCCATTTCTATAGATTCAGACCTCACTAACTGAAGAGTTATTGTTTAATGGGCATAGAGTTTTAGTGTGGGGTGATGAAAAGGTTCTGGAGCTGGATAGTTGGTGATGGTTGCACAACATTGTGAGTATACTCAATGCTACTGAACTGTACTACTAAAATGGTTAAAATGGTAAATTCCAGGTTATGAATATTTTGCCACAATAAGAGAAAAAAGCCAATAGATACACATAGATGAGTACAAATAAAATGGGGTAAACCTGAAAAAGTAGATATACGTATACAGCTACACACACACACACACACACACACACACACACACACACACACACACACACACACACTGAATTAGATCTATCCTGTGAACAAGATGAATTGGGGCAGATAAAAACAAAGGTGAGAAGATTGATTGGTTCCAGATCATGATTCTTATGTCACAAAAATAAAAGAAGCAACTCACCCCAGAGAGATTTGGAAGATAATTCAAAGGATAAGATAAGGGATTAGCTATGGGGTCAAGGAAGCCAGTAATACCATAAATGACTGTGTTGCATCTTCATAACATGTTAAAAGGTGTTGTGTACAGAGGAGATATGATGACACCCAGAACAAGGTATCCAGGTATAGAAGAGAGTCTGAGAAATACAGATTATATCAGACCCTGAAGAGAATTCCTACAGATCAAACAATCCCCTGAGCATGAAAGGGACACAGGAGAAACAGAAGATAAAATTCCAAGAGAGAAAAATGGCTTAAAATCACCTAGATGTTTACATTGCAATGGGAGAGAACAATGTGGATACTCTTAAAAAGTGAGTAAATTGGAATCTTTTTTTTTTTAAATCTGGGCAAGAATGCCAAAGCAGAGTGAAATATCCCAGTATGAAGAAAGAGAAATTCAATATATTCCAGACTTTATTCTTTATTACAAATCTATTGGATAAAATCACATTTGTTTTTCTGTGCAGAATTTCAGCTAAATGTGCAGAAGAAACCCTGGGTGGATTCATGGTTGACTGTTAGTCCAACACATCTCTCTCTGTAGGTTCTTGTTTGTAGCAGAGAACACTCATGCTTAAAATGCTGAAAGAATGAAAAAATAAATGCTTAATTTAGAATTTTAGGCATTTATTAGCCTCAAATTTATCACTTTTTTATTAAATGGAAAAGCAATCTTCAGCTCCTGCTAACAATTGACTCAATCATGCTGGCTTCTATTTCATTGCCTGATGAATAGCAATTAATTGCACATCAATAGTTTTTATGCTTTGAACTAAATTGAGATGTAGGAATATGTTTACATATAGACAAGTAATGCCAATATGAATAATAACTAGGAAAAAGGGGTTAAAATTCTTTTGGTTTGTGCAGGACTGATGAGTGATTGGAGCCTTGTTATGCAAATAATGCTCACTACTGAGAGATGAAAGATAAGAATTTTAAAATGTACTAAGAAATGAGGTGAACATTCCCTTTTGGTTTATTTTTTTACATACCGTTCCAGTTTCTTTTCCTAATATCATTCTATTTCTTTACTAGCATTACTTTTCATTCATTGACCAGTTTGGGAATAAGCTCTAAAATTAAGGTCCAGTATCATATTCTACCTTTACATCTGGGGAAGACAGGAATGCTTCAAATTGATTAAGCCCACGTAACTCTTCCCACCTGCTCTCCCAGATAAGGTCTCCTGGCCAAACAACCTTCCTTATCAAACAGACCAGGCACAGCTCTTGATCCTCAGAGCAGCGTTTAATTTTTAGCCAACTCAAAAACTTATTCAAGCAAACCAGTTACATCTTACTGTGGGTATGAGGGTCACCTCACCCTCTTTGTACTACAAAGCTCGTCTCTTACCTTGCTTCCAGGTTTTTATCACCTTTCATATATAAATTATTTTCCTAATATGTCATCTACTCATGAGTGCAACACCCATGTGGCCCTATGTGGTGTTGATGTCCTTCTGTCCTGGGCAGAGTATGCACGATGAATAAATGACTGTTGATTTCATTTGTCCAGGACTGAGTGTTGTGTGTTTAGTTATCCTCAGAACATCATAGCAGCAATCCCTCCCTCATCAATGGGGTGACTAGGAGGTGATTAAGCCCACAGTTTGTGGAACTTTCAGAGTGCTCCTGGCCAGGCACAGTACCTCAAGCCTGCAATCCCAGCACTTTAGGAGGCTGAAGTGAGGGGATTGTCAAAGCTCACAGGTTCAAGAACACCCTGGGCAACTTGGTGAGACCTCATCTCTACAATAAATCAAAAAATTAGCTGGGCTTATAGGCACGCCTGTGGTTCTGGCTGCTTGGAAGGCAGAGGCAGAAGGATTGCCTGAGCCCAGCAGGTCGACATTGGGGTGACCATGAGCGTGCCACTGCACTCCAGTTTGGGTGACAGAGTGAGACTCCAACTCAAAAAAATTTTAAAAAAGAGTGCTCCTTTTTCTTGTTTGGGGAGTAGTCACATGACTTGAGCTAGACTGATGAGTCATTCCTTCTAGCTTACAGGAACAAATAAACTAAAAATGGTTCAAGTTTCATATCACACACATTAAGTTTGGGGTTTTAGATGCTTTTATGCTAAGAGACTGCTGATGATGCTCCCACTTCTACCTTCCTGGGCTGTCAGGTCTGCCCATTCCTAAACCAAAATCTGTGTGCGTTGGTTATCTATTGCTGTGTAACAAATTACCCCAAAACTTAGTGACTTAAGGCAGCACACACATATCTTACAGCCTCTGTGGTTCGTATATCCCAGCATGGCCTAGCTGAGCCCTCTATTTCATAATCTCACGTAAGACTATAATCAGAGTTCCAGCCCAGGGTTTCTCCCAAAACTCCAATAGAGATTACAGCTGGGATCACAGTCATCTCAATGTTGAGCTGGGGCAGGATCTGCTTCCAAAACCATGAAATGGTTTCTGGAAAAACACTCAGTACTTCTCAGGCTTGGACTGAGGCTTAAGTTCTTTGCTGATCTTTGGTCAAAGTTTGCCCTCAGTTCCTTGTCAGGCTGTCTCCTCCATTCAAGCATGTGAGAAGAGGCAGAGAGAGAATATCGGCAAGTTGAAAGTCACAGTTTTTCATAACCAATCAAGAAATGATATCTAGTCACTTCTGTCACATTCCATCTGTTAAAAGCAACTCTTTAAATTAAGCCCACATTCAAAGATGAAGGGTTACCTAGAGGCATGACTATCATCGGAGGCAGTGGTTGTTGGGAGCTCCACTGTAAACTGCCCATGACACTGGTCTTGGTAAACTGAAACACAGTAGGGCAGGCATGGCCAGTTCTCCATCAGAGATGATGTCCTCCTTCCAAGGTGCAGGGTTCTTTCTGGAAAGCAACTTCCCAGCCCAAGATCACATTTCCCAGATGCTTTTGGCTTGAGGCCCTGTAGGTCGATCTCACCAAAGAAGACAAGCAAAAGAGATCCTCACAACACAGAGTCACAGAGCTTGGGACACAGGTGAACTTCGCCACTTGTTCTTTCCTTTTGTGCCATCTTGTCAGGGATTATCTCGTCCATCTGGGAATTCACTGGTAAAAATGGAAAAGCCAGAAGATAGAAAGCCCTGAGTTCCTCTAACCACTGCTTAGAAGAGAGCCACTCAATGATCTGAAACAAGCATTTGAAATTTGTTGAAGTGAGAACTAATTTGCAATTATATTTGACCCTGTATGTATTCTGGGGTTTGTTACAATAGTCATCATTACATTAATAGCACACATGCACACTCACACAATGGGTTTTCCTGTGTTCTTCATGGCTAATTAAGTTCATCAGTATACAGACTGGTATTCATTCATTCCCTCAAGAAATTTTTTGTTTGTTTTTAGATCTAGCTGTGTGTTATGTATTTGGTAGGAGCTATGGATGAAATAGTAAACAAGACATCTTTAGTCTATCATCTAGAACTTACAGCTTAAAAGATACAAATAAATATACTTCCACACAGTTTTCGCTCATATTCATTGAGTTATTTGATGCCTGCAACACTCCTAGAAAGTTGGCAAAATAAGGCACATTCTTTCCATTTCCAGGCATGAGACCTGAGACCCAGCAATTTAGGACACACAGCCAGTACAAGATTCAGACAAGACTGAAGCTCACCGATCCTGAGTCTGGTAGAATGTCCCTCCGACTACACCTCACTGTATCTCAACGTGGATTGCAGTAAAGCAGGCACTACAACTTGTGTGTGAGTGTGTGTGTGTGTGTGTGTGTGTGTGTGTGCGCGCGCGCGCGCACGCACGCGCACGCGTGCACATGAATGTGTTATTTATATACATATATAAATGTTTTATATATGTTTTATACGTATATATAAATAAAACATCAGGATGCCCCAAGATCTTAAGGAAGTGTTAAGCAGTAATAAAAACACAATTATCACCTTGTGACACTAATTTTTTTTTATACACCCTGAAGAATAATTGTTCTCACTTCTCACAGAACTATTTCATGTTTCTGAAGTATCTGGTGAGTCCCTAATTATGTGAAACATATTAATCCATTCTTTTTTTTTTCCCATGCACTGTCCTCACCATCACCCCCTCATAAGCAGGGCTGCTGGGTGACACATAGAATACCAACTAAATTTGAATTTCTGATAAATTATTCATTTTTAGTATAAGTATATCTCATATATTGTTTCAAATATAATTGTACTAAAACTATTTGGGATTTATCTGAATTCCAAATTTAACTGGGAGCCTTGGATACATATTTGGTAAATCTGATAACCTTACTCCCAACACACAATCTTTCTTCCTCCCATTTTACTTCTTCGTCTTTAGAAATACCAACGGACAAAAAATGAGATCCAAGGGGAAATATTTTAAATAATTCCTTTCTACATTGATTACTTGCACTTCAAGTCACAAAGGGGAAAACACTCTCAAACTGTAAATTAAATGCATAATCCAAATGCCAATGCAGAAATCATATTCATTTCCTTAAATAAATGTCAGTTTTAAAAATGTGAATTTATGAAGAGGTAATATATTTTTAAAAGCCCTAATATTCTTATGCAGGATTTGATATTTCCAGTCTCAAGAAATAAAATGCTGATAGAAAAAGACAAAAGGTAGGATCCTTTTGTGAAAATGTATAATCAGAAGCATTTGATAAGGACGCTTTCAGCAGATGCTCACTCTGTTTTCAAAAGGACAAAGATTTGTGGAGGGCAAGAGACATCTAGGGAATCCTCAAAACCCTGTTAGTTTTAAAAGATTTCTAAAGTTTTCAAATTATATTGAACAAATGAAATAATTAGATTTGTACTGAGCGAAGACATTTTAAGATAACCTTCATTGTGGCAATAGAAATATGGCGGTTTCCATCATTGTGGTCAATGTGCGAGTTACCAGGGCCATTCCCATCGTCATATTAAGCACATGACCTTATATATTCAAAATTAAAAATTTTAAGAAAGAATATGAAAGGTGGGTTTCTTCCACTAAAATAGTTAGGAAATTTTCCTTTCAATTCATGCTAAAGTGTGAAAGAAAAAAAAAATAGTGACATACAGGGTAGTTGGGGGGAAAAAGTCAGTGCTTATATATATTGATTGATTTGAAAGCGTCCTCATCAAATGCTCCATATCAAACAAGTTCCACCCGCATCAGTTAGTTACTAAGAAAAGAGCAAGTTGGACTGGCTGACTTGGAGAGATTTAAATGAATGCAAACAGCTGCCAATACAACAGGATAACATGGAAGAATTTCAAGAGGAGAGAAAGTACTCAAAGTAAGGAAGGGCCCAAAAAAGCCAGGGGAGAAGTTACTGTGGTTTTTCTTGAAGGGTTTATCCACCTAGCCTGGACACACTGCAAAACCCAAGTACAGCACCTGTCTAGGGAGTTCCCAGGGCTGACCTCTATAACCTCTGAAACTTCATGGTTGTAGGAAGAGGAAGTTTCTCAGAAGATACAGCAAGGATAGATGGAAAAGCAATGAAACAGAATAATGATACAGTAATCACATAATGCAACGTGTTCATTGGTGACTCAGCTAAGAACTAAGAGGACTTTTTCACTGATACATAATATTGTACATATTTATAAGGTACATGTATTTGTTACATGTGTATAATGTGTGGTGAGCAAGTTAGTGTATTTAGGATATTCACCATCTTGAGTATTTATCATTTCTATTTGCTGGGAACATTTCTTTTTTTAATTTTAGAGCTGTGGAATGCATGTGAGGATTAACTACATACGTAAATTATCTGCAGGTGATGTTTGGCTTCTGGTAAGCCCTCTCTCCCCCGGTAGTGGACCTGGTACCCAGTGGGTGGTTGTGTGCCCTTTATCCCTTCTCCCTCCCTCCCTCCTTACCAGTGCCCTTCATCTGTTGTCCCCACACTTGTGCTCATGTGGCCAGTGATCGGGGCCTGCTTATGAGTGAGAACATGCAGTGTTCAGTTTTTTGTTTCTGTGATAGTTCACTTAGAATCATGGTCTCCAGCTGCATTCATGTCACTGTAAATGGCATGATTTTCATCTTCTTTATGGCTGGATAGTATTACATCATGTATATGTACTACATTTTTTTCATCCAGTCAGCTTTCAATAGGTATATGGGTTAGTTCCATGTTTTTGCTATTGTGAATAGTGCTGCAATGAACATACATATGCAGATGTCTTTTTGGTTGAGCAATTTATATTCTTCCAGGTATATTCCCAGCAGGGACATTGCTGGATCATATGGTATTAGGTTCGTGCAACAGTAATTGTGGTTTTTGCATTGTTGATATTTGCCATTTGATACTGGAATACATTCTTAAATGTGGTCATGTTATACATCATTTTAATGAGCATTTCTCAGGTCGTTTTTTTTCTGCTAATAACTTATTACTTGCTGTTTATTTTATATTTATTTTAGACTATGGAAATGATGTTAGACAAAAGCAAATTCTAGTGATTTTCTTATTTGATTTCAAAGTGAGTCTTAAAGCACCAGAGACAACTCGCAATATCAACAATGCATTTGACCCAGAAATTCTTAATATGTGTACAGTGATATTGATATTTGCATTAAAGAGGTTTTGCAAAGGAGACGAGAGCCTTGAAGATGAGGAGCATAGTGGCCAGTTATCAGAAGTTGACAATGGCCAACTGAGAGCAATCATTAAAACTGATCCTCTCACAACTACACAAGAAGTTGCTGAATAACTCAATGCCAACCATTCTATGCCGTTTGGCATTTGAAGCAAACTGGAAAGGTGAAAAGGCTCAATAAGTGGGTGCCTCATGAGCTGACTGAAGATTTTTTTTTAAATCATTGTTCTGAAGTATCGTCTTCTCTTAGTCTATGCAACAGCAAACCATTTGTCGATCAGATTGTGACATTTGATGAAAAGTGGATCGTGAATGAGAACCAGCAACAACCAGGTCAGTGGCTGAGCTGAGAAGAAGCTTCAAAGCACTTCCCAAAGCCAAACTTGCACCAGAAAAGGTCATGGTCACTGTTTGGTGGTTATTGCCAATCTGATCCACTACAACTTTCTGACTCCTGGAAAAATCATGACGTCTGAGAAGTATGCTCAGCAAATCAGTGAGATATACCAAAAACATCAATGCCTGAAGCTGGCGTTGGTCAACGGAAAGAGCCCAATTCTTCCCCATGACAATGCCAGACCCCAGGTCACACAGCCAATGCTTCAAAAGTTGAATGAGTTGAGCTACAAAGTTTTGCCTCTGCCATATTCACCTGACCTCTCATCCATCGACTACCACTTCTTCAAGTATCTTAACAACTTTTTGTAGGGACAACCCTTCCACAACCAGCAGGATGCAGAAAACACTGAAGCACCTTTTTTTTTATTCTATAGAAATGAACAGACTTATTTCTCATGGCAAAAATGTGTTGATTGTAATGGTTCCTATTTTGATTAATAAAGATATGCTTGAGCCTAGTTATAAGGATTGAAAAGTCATGGTTCAAAACTGCAATTTCTTTTGTATCAACCTGTATCTCAATTTGTAGTTATTTGAGAAAATGCCACACTGTTTCTTCAAAGGCCGAACTAACTTACATTCCCACCAATAATATAGAAGCATTTTATTTTTGCCACAGCCTTGCCAACTCCTGTTTCTTTTGTTTGTTTGTTTGTTTTGTTGTTTTGTTTGATGTTGTAATGATAGCCATCCTTGCCATTGGTAGGTGATATCTCATTGCAGCTTTGATTTGCATTTCTCTGATGATTTGTGAAGCTGAGCATTTTTTCATACATTTGTTGGCTGTTTGAATGTCTTCCTCTGAGAAGTGTCTGTTCATGTCCTTGCCCACTTTTTAATGGGGTCATTGGATTTTTGTTTGGTTTTTCTTTCCTTCCCATCCATTTGTTTGAGTTGCTTGTAGATCCTGGATATTAGGCCTTTGTTGAATGCATAGCTTGCAATTTAATTTCCCCACTTGATGGGTTGTCTCTTTACTCTCTTGATGGTTTCTTTTGCTATCCAAAAACTGTTTAGTTTGACAAGGTCCCACTTATTGATTTTAGCTTTTGCTGCATTTGCTTTTGAGTACTCGGCCATAAATACATTGCCTACTTCGAAGGCCAGGAGCATGTTCCCCAGGTTTTCTTCTAAAATTCTTTTATTTGAGGTTTCACATTAAGTCCTTGACCCACTTTGAGCTAATGTTTGCAAATGGTAATAGAGGGTCCAGTTTCATTCTACTGTATGTGTTCAGCCAGTTTTCCCAACACTATTTGTTAAATATGGTCTCCTTACTCCATTGTGTGTTTTCATCAGTTTTGTCAAAGATGAGTTGATTAAAGATCAATGTTTTTATTTACGGATTCTCTGTCTTGTTTCATTGTTCTATGTGACTATTCCTGTAGCAGTACCATGCTGCCTCGGTTACTGCAGCTTTGTAGTAAAGTTTGAAGTCTGAAAGTATAATATCGATGGAAGTCAGGAAAAGGATGGCCAAGCCAGTCACTCTATACAAGTCCTAGTGTGAGTGAGTAAGTGTATGGGAAACTTTGTGTACGTGATGGTGAGTGAGTGGGTGTGTGAGTGGCTGACTGAGTGAGGGCTAGGGAGCTAGCGGCCAGGGCTCTCCTGGTGCAGTAGCTGGTGTCGCAGCTGCTCGGCTTGGACTCTAGCAATTCCTGGGTCACAGATGCCGAGCACCATTACCTTTTTTTTAAATCAGCAAAACCCTTCCTGGGAAGAAAATGCAGGAAGAAACTGACTAAGTGGAGGCTCATGAGCAAGTGGCCAGGGCTCTCCTGGTGCAACAGCTGGTGCTGCAGCTTCTTCTCCTTGGTCCCTGGCTCTTCCCAGCTTGCAGAAACCAAGTACCATTATTTTTAATGGACAAAAGTTTTCCTGTGAAGAAGCAGCAGGGAGAGACTACCACTCCAGGCTCTGACTCACCACTGCAGCGGGAGAGATTGCTGCCTCCAGGTTTTGCCTCACTAGTTCAATGCCTGGCCAGGCACTGGCAGCAGGGACTGTGGAGGGAGTCCAGAGGCATAGTCCCATCAGAGTGTACAAAGGAGGCACCCCGCCGCCATCTTGAAGGCAGGGCAGGAAAATGCCCTGATTCCTCACCACGGAGCAACAGACCTGATCTCTGTGACTGGCAGATCAGCTACTCAGGGGTTGATTGTGACCCAGAGGGAATATCCTGAAAGCATTAACTACGGAGAGACCTGGCGAGTGCTGAGTCCCAGGCACCCTTCTACCCTGATCCAGCCGTGGGACAAAGGGTGAGGCCAGAAAAGGATAAGGAAGAACTCCAAAGAGATCAGTGGTGAGTCTGGGGCTGACCCAAACCCCTCCTCACCAGAAATCCTCTGAACGTCAGATCCACACAATTGGGACACCACTGAGAGTAACAAACCCAGGCATAGTCTTGACGTCAGTTGCAATCGGAGAACTCCATTCCATGATAGGCCTAGCTGGGACACCTTCTGTGAGTACATACCCAGAGAAGCAATAATTCCACACCTCCCTACCAGAGTAGATCTCCCTGACCATACGAGAGTGGGAGGGGAAGACTGCAGCCCCACCCACCTCCACTGCCCCTCCTCCTTCCCTGCTCTGGACACTAGGGAGAGAGTAAATGAGGAGAGAGCAAGAGAGAGCAGGAGACAGCTGACTAGAGGAACAATTACAGAGAATGCCCCAAGAGGGCAGGGGTTTTTTTTTCCAATTTTTAATTACTGTTTTAATTTTTAAAAATTATTTGCCTGTTTGCTTGTTAATTTGTCTGTTTTTTAAAATATTTTTCCTTTGTGCATGAATGTGTATGCAAGGGTTAGATCTATCACAAATGAGGAAAAAATCAAAGGAAGACCACAGGTAATTTCAAGTATAACAAAGAGAAAACCCCTGAAAAATCAAACCTTGGTCCCCAAACAATGGAAGTCACCAACGACTGGCCCCAGAACACGACAGGGATTAAGGAACAGATGGAAAGAATGAATAAGACTCAAGAGAGACAAGTGCAACACTGAAAGAACTTGTAACAGAGATTTTAACAATAAAAAATTTCTATCCAGGAAGTAAATAACAAGATGACAAGCATGGAAAGCAGAATTAATCTAGCTGAAGAAAGAATATCAGACCATGAAGAACAGATCATGGAATTAACCTGATATGCAAAAAACATAGAAAGAAGACTCAGAAAAAAAGAACAACGCTTACAAGAGATGTGCGATTATATCAAGATGCTGAGCCTATGCCTGATTGATATCCCAGGAGAAGAAAGGGAAAAGGAAAACAACTTGGAGCAAGTATCTCAGGAGCTAATTCAAGACAACTTTCCCCATCTCACCAGAGATGTGACCAGTCAAGCACAAGAGATACAGAGAACCCCCATAAAACATCAAATGAAAAGACCAATCCCAAGACACATAGTATTTCACCTACACAAAAGAGGCACACACAAAAAAATCCTAAGGGCAGCAAGAGAGAAAGGTCAGACTACCTACTGGGGAAAACCAATCAGAATAGCAGCATACCTATCAGCAGAAACACTACAAGCAAGAAGGGACTGGAATCCAATGTTCAAAATCCTCAAAGATAAACAATTTCAACCAAGAATTTCCTACCCAGCCAAGCTCAGCTTCATCAATGATGGAGAATTAAAATCCTTCCCAGACATCCAATCCCTAAGAGATTATGCAGCTACCAGACCAGTTCTACCAGAGACACTTAAAAAGGTATTAAGCACAGAAGAAAGGAAAAAAAGAATGACCACACACAATTCAAGAAAACAGCAGAGCACAGAATCAACAGAGAATACAGCACAGCAAGAAACTAGAAAACACACACATACATTAACCACAAAGCCAAAAGAAGCAAGCAAACAAAGAAAAAATGTTATAAGAACCTCCTGATAGCAATAAGCAATCACATTTCAATAATCAACCTGAATGTGAATGGACTAAATGCACCACTGAAAAGGCACAAAATGGCGAAATATATAAGAAACCATGACCCAATTATTTGTTGCATCCAGGAAACTCATCTCACCAAATGGGACACACACAAACTCAAAGTTAAAGGATAAAAAATGAGTTTCCAGGCAAATGGATCACAAAATAATGCAGGAGTCATGATCTTAATATCAGACAAAACAACCTTTAAGCTATCAAAAATTTAAAAAGATAAAAATGGACACTGCATAATAATAAAAGGTTCAATCCATCAACAAGAAATATCAATTTTATATACATATATATATATATATATATATATGCATCCAACACAGGAGCACCAGCATTTATAAAGCAACTACTAGGAAAACTAAAAAAATATATTGACCCTAACACTATTATAGCAGCGAACTTGAATACCCCACTAACAACCCTAAATAGATCATCAAGGTAAAAAATCAATAATGAGATCCAGAACCTAAACTTAACACTCAACCAAATGGACTTAATAGATACCTACAGATTATTCCACCCAACAGGCACAGAATATACATTCTACTAATCACCACATGAAACGTACTCTATGATTGATCACATCCTTGGCAATAAACCAAGCATAAATAAATTCCATAAGGCTGAAATTTTGCCATGCACCTTCTCAGACCACAGTGGAATAAAAATAAATATCAATACCAACAAAGCCCACAAGATATGAACACTAAACAGCATGATGCTGAACAACTACTGCATCAACAATTAAATCAAAGCAGAAATTAAAAGATTCCTGGAAACAAATAAAAATGAAGAAACATCCTACCAAAACCTCTGAGATGCCATGGAAACACATCTAAGAGGGAAATTTATACCTCTACAAGCACACATTATGAAAACAGAAAGATCACAAGTGGAGAGCCTAACAAATCACAAGGGAGCTGGAAAGAGAATACCACCAAACCCCAACTTAAGCAGAAGAATCCAAATCACCTAAATAAAAGCCCAAATACAGGACATAGAAGACAAAAATATCATAGAAAACATCAACAACAACAAAAAAAACTGGCTCTTTGAAAGAATTAACAAGATTGATGGGCCCCTAACCAGAATGACCAAGAAAAAGAGAAAAAACCCAAATAAGCACAATCAGAAATACAAAACATCAAATCACAACTGACCACGAAGGAATACAAAAGATTATCAAAGATTACTATGTCACCTATATGGAAACAAACTTGATAACCTAAATGAAATGGAGGAATTTCTCACATCACACAATCTCCCCAGGTTGAAAAAAGAAGACATTGAGACACTAAATAGACCAATAACAACCCAGGAAATTAACTCTGTCATACGAAAACTACCTACCCCCCCCAAAAAAAAAGCCCTGAAGGTTTTCCACCAGAATTCTAGAAAACGTACAAGGAGAAGCTGATACCAATCCTATTGAAAGTATTCCAGGCAATTGAGAAAGATGGAATTCTCCCCAAATCATTTTACAAATCTAACATCACTCTGATACCAATCTGGGTAAAGACCCAACAAAAAAAAGAGAGAACTACAGTCCAATATCTCTTATGAACATAAATGCAAAAATCCTCAAAAAGATTCTAGCAAATTGGATCCAAAAATCATCCACCATGACCAAGTAGGCTTCATCCCCAAGATCATAATTGTAATTAAATACATCAACAGATGTAAAAACAAGAACCACATGATTGCATCATTAGATGCAGAAAAAGCTTTTGATAAAATCCAGCATCCCTTCTTGATTAAAAAAAACTCTCAAACACTTAAGTAAAGAAAGAACATACCTCAAAATAGTAAGTACCATCTACAATAAACCCACTGATAACATATTGCTAAATGGGCAATAACTGGAAACATTTCTCCTGAAAACTGGAACAAGACAAGGCTTCCCACTCTCATCCCTCTTGTTCAACATTGTTTTGGAAGTCCCAGATAGAGCAATTAGACAAGAGAAGGAAATCAGGGGTGTCCAAATAGGAAAAGAGGAAGTCAAGTTATCCATCTTTGCTGACGATATGATCCTATGCCTTGAAAATCCAAGAGAATCTGTCAAAAACCTGCTTGCACAGATAAAGGACTTTGGCAAAGTCTCCAGGTGCAAAATAAATGTGCAAAAGACAGTTGCATTCCTATACACCAACAACAAACAGGCTGAGACCCAAATAAATAGCACAATCCCATTCATAATAGTCACCAAAAAAACCCCAAAATACCAAGGCATCTTCCTAACCAGAGAAGTGAAAGATCTTTACAATGAGAACTACAAAACACTGCTCAAAGAAATCCAAGAAGACACAAGCAAATGGAAAAATATTCTATGCTCATGGATAGGAAGAATCAACATTGTTAACATTTCCATCCTACCAAAGGCAATCTACAGATTCAACGCAATACTCACGGAGTAACCAACATCATTCTTCTCAGACCTGGAAATGACAATACAGAAATTCATATGGAAACATAAATGACTACAAATAACCAAAACAATCCTTAGCAAAAGGATCAAAGCAGGAGGTATCACACTTCCAAATTTCAAACTTTAGTATAAGGCTACAGTAATCAAAACAGCCTGGTATTGGTACAAGAACAGGCATATAGACCAATGGAACATGATAGAGATTCTGGAGGAAAAGCCTCAATTTCTCAACCAACTCGTCTTTGACAAAGCCTCCAGCAACAACCACTGGGGAGAAGAGAACCTATTTAGTAAATGGTGCTGGGGAGACTGGCTGATCACATGCAGAAGAATGAAACAAGACCCTAACTATCCCCATACACAAAAATTAACTCTAAGTGGGTCAAACACCTAAAGTAAAACCTCAATTATAAGAATCTTAGAAAATGCAGGAGACACCCTTATGAAAGTTGGAACTGGCAACCAATTCCTGATCAGAACCTTAGTGCCCATACCATAAGAAATAAGATAGATAAATGGAACCTCATCAAACTGATGACCTTCTGCAAAGCAAAAGACACCATCAAAAGGGCAAGGAGACAGCCCACAGAATGGAAAAAAAAATATTTGCCAACTGTACATCTGACAAGGGCCTAACACCTAGGAACTACAAGGAACTCAAACATAACTAAAGGGAAAAAAAAAACAGCCCCATTACAAAGTGGGCAAAAGACATGAATAGACACTACTCAAAAGAAAATATATGGGCAGCCAACAGACACATGAAAAAGTGTTCAGTCTCACTCATCATCAGAGAAATGCAAATCAAAACTACACTGAGTTACCACCTAACCCCAGTAAGAATGGTCATCAATAAGCCAAACAACAACAGATGCTGGTGAGGATGCAGAGAAAAAGGAATGCTTCTACACTGCTGGTGGGAATGCAAACTAGTGCAACCTCTCTGAAAGTGTGGTGATTTCAGAAAGAACTAGAAATTGACCTTCCATATGACCCAGCAATTCCTCTATTGGGAATATACACGGAGGTACTCAAATCATTCTACAGAAAAGATACCTGCACACAAATGTTTGTTGCAGCTCTATTCACAATAGCAAAAACATGGAACCAACTATGTTACTCATTGAAGCTGAACTGGATTAAAAAATGTGGTGCATATACACCATGGAATATTATGTAGCCATAGAAGGAAAAACATATGGACTTTGCAGCAATGTGGATGAATCTAGAGTCAATCATACTTAGTGATCTATCACAGAAAAAATGAACAGAGTACCATATGTTCTCACTCATAAGCGGACCTTGAACAATTGTCATAATACTATAAGAAAGGGATTGGCAGTAGTGGGAAATTGCCAGGGGTGGGGGAGTGGGATTGGCAGTTGAGGGAACCTGCTAGGTGAGGGAGGGGCACACCTCATCAACAAGGGTGCCTACATAATGAACATTTGTATACCTAACCCTGAATTGTAGCCCACATCTTTAAAATAAAATTTTAAAAAAAGATAGTGTGATACCTCAAGCTTTGATCTTTTTGCTAAGGATTGCTTTAGCTGTTCAGGTTATTTTAGCTTCCATATGATTTTCTGTACTGTCTTTTCTAGGTCCATGAAAAGTGATGCTGGCAATTTGATAGGAATTGTATTGACTCTGTGGATTACCTTGTGTAAAATGGACATCTTGACAAAATTGATCCTTTCAATCCATGAGCATGGGGTGTTTTTCCATTTGTTTTCATTGCCCTTGATTTCTTTAAGCAGTGTTTTGTAGTTATCATTGTAAAGGTCTTTCACCTCTCTGATTAGGTGTATGACGAGGTATTTTATTTTTTTGTGGCTATTGCAAATGGGACTGTGTTTTTCATCTGGTTCTCAGTCTGCTTGTTGTTGGCGTATAGAAATTAATCTTTTTTTAAGCATTGATTTTGTATCCTGAGACTTTTCAAAGTTGTTTATCAGTGCAAAGAGGTTTTTGACAGACTCTCTAGGGTTTTCTAGGTACAGAATCACATCATCTGCAAAGAGGGATAAATGGCTTCCTCTTTTCCTGTTTGGATACTCCTAACTTCTTTCTGCTCCCTGATTGCTTTGGTTAGCACTTTCAGTACCATGCAGAATAGAAGGAAAGAGAGGAGGCATTATTTTCTTGGGAAATATTTCAAGTCCTCTTTTTTAGCCACTTAAAAATACACAATACATTGCTGCTAATTATAGTCACTCTACTCTGCTATAAAATATTAGAGCTTTTGTTTTATATCTAACTATATGTGTGTACCCATTAACCAACCTCTCTTCATCCCTCCCTCTCCCCCCACCAACCACCTACCCTTCTCAACCTCTGGTATCTATCATTCTAGTCACTACCTCCTAAAGACTCACCTTTTTAGTTTCCACATATGAGTGAGAACATGCAATATTTGTCTTTCTGTGTTTGGTTTATTTCACTTAAAATCATAACCTCCAGTCCCATTCATGTTGCTGCAAATGACATGATTTCATCCTTTTGTATGGTAGAATAGTATCCCATAGTGTATACATACCACATTTTCTTTATACATTCATCTGTTGGTGGACATTTAGTTTTATTCTGTATCTTTGCTATTGTGAATAATGCTGTAATAAATATGTGAGTGCAGGCATCCTTTTGATTACTGATTTTTTTATAAATAATTGTTAGTGAGATTAATAGATCTTACAGTAGTTCTGTTTTTGATAACTACAAGGATTTTTGAAACCTTTGGAAAAACCAGGATAGACACATTGGGTCTATGAATTTAAAACTCATCGACTTTGCAAAAAATAAAATAAAACAAAATCTCCTTGTGCTCTCAGAGTCAGTGTTTAAAGTTGTTTGCACATAGCTGTATAGCTTGATTAGAGAATACTCTAACATAAGCAAATACTCTAATATAAGAATAATATAAGAGAATACTCTATGTGAGATGTGACAGTGAATGGTAGAAATCAAAAGGAGAAAAACAATAAAAATTAAAAAGAAGAATTAAAAAGACTTGCTAGTGTGAGATTACAGATGAAGAGAAGTAGCTCTTGAGACCATCATTTTGTCTCAGTCAAGCACAAATCACCAGTTGTCATAACCAGTGGTCACTACAAATCATACACACACACACACACACACACACACACACACACACACAGTGTCTTCTGCTTAAGCTGGCTTTATAGAAAGATACTAATTAAGCATGATTTAAATACAGTTTTGATCCTTAAAATGTGGTGAGCCTTGTGCATATAAAAGGAACAAAAGGAATTCAGTTTCAACAAACCTGCAGAAGTTCTCCTGGCATCATCTGCATGCTCGTTCTCTCTCTCTCTCTCTCTCTCTCTCTCTCTCTCTCTCTCTCTCTCTCTCTCTCTCTCTCTCTCTCTCATCTGCTGCAGCATCACACATAGATAAAGGCTGCCACTTTAGCCTTCATTTTCTTTTTACTATGGAAACTCTTTCTCCTTGTCTAACCTGGACAATGGCTCTATTGTGCAAAGACTCACCAGTGCATTTCGGCCTAGCTAGAAAGTCACAAATTAGGCCCACTGTGGGATTATGCTACAACAAAAAAACACCACTTAGTTCATGAAGATGGGGTCAAAGACTTAAGATGCTCCCTCAAGCCTACACACAAGTCAAGTGTGCTAAGAAGTGTGCTAAGAGCTTTACACCTGCAGTGTAAATGGGAATCTGATTCTGTTCATCATAGTGTTGGGGTCACCCTAGACTATTCTGAGATGAGAACAAGATGCATTCGGAAGAAGTTTCCTCCTAAAAGTCAAGATGGTGTTGAGGGTTTGATTACATCAGGGCAAGTTTATAAAAAGAAATAAGTTTTAGGGTACTGAAGGACACAGTTCCAAGAAGAGATGTTCAATGGAGAGGAACTGGAAACTCTATTAGCAATCAGTGGTGAAAAGATCCATCTAGAAATTGAAGTCACTAGATTTATTTCTAGGAACAGATTATTTCTGCATGGAATCTTTAGGAGAAACAAATACCTTTCTGCTCTGGGGTGAGTTAAATACCAACATTTAAATCTATGAAAGAGTTCGAAAATCCAAATCCATAGACAACTATGGGGTAGAATGAGACTCCACTGCAATTTGCAAAATACCATTGTTACTACTGAAAGTCATAAAAATGAGGAGGGATTAAGCTGCCTCTGGAATACATTTAAATATTCACATAAAAAGAGCACATTTCACCAATTTCAGTAGTGAATGTGTTTAAAAAAAAAAATACCCAGTCATTCAACACGGCAGAGCCTCCATCTCTGGTCCTTCCACCTTCTAGAGGATGGGTGGGTCATGTCACACTTTACTCAAGTGCTCCAGCATGGTGGCACATCTGTCTTCTTTCTGTGCAATTTCATCATCTTTTCTTAGTCATCACATAATTTTCTTCACTCCTTTGTCTTTATGAAAATCACTGTAAAAGTAAGAAAAAGTTTTTACTTCGTATTAAAATATAAAAAGAGACTTTTAAGAAAACAAAGTTTAAGCTATTAGCTTTAGGAAAAGGATAAAGTAGATGGAGTGAAACATTGTAAGACTTTAATGAATTCAGATACTGAATATAAAATTAAAGCCAATAGCTGATTTAGATTTCAGGGGATACGTTAACCACACCTAATGATATTTTCCCCCTCTGGGATTTCTCTCTTTCTCTCCTTCTCCCACTCTCTCTCCCTCCACTCCCCTCTCCCCCCTCCACACACACAAGAACAAAATAAATAGCAATGTAAGTATTCTCTCTCTTCCCACCCCAACACAAAAGAACACAAAGACTGAAGTATATGTTAAGCCAAGCAAGAAAAAATATGAATACCTTTTGAAATTTTTTAATCTCAGTCTTGTTAGTAGAAAGGATATATTCCTTTAGGATTTAGTCTTTGACTTGCAAATCATACTCCAATCCTTCACCTTGCAGATAATATATCATTTCTATGAAGTGAATGACAGTTAATATAATCATCATTGTAATAAAGATCGGATGCAAGGAGAACCCAGGTACATAGTAATCATTTGGATTGCCAATGTAAAAAGATTCCTGTATTCCACTGACCAAGGTAAATGTCTGGTATTCTCTATTGTTCCTTTTCTGGGTTGATTTTGTAGGGAAAAAATGCAAATAATACCTACTGACTATAGGTCTCATGAACCATGTGGTGTTACAGGGTTAAAACCTAGGGATTACTCATCAGTATTTGGCATAAAAATCCACTTACTCAATAAAGGTAGTTTTCAAAGGGAAATGCAAGTTATGGATGTGTTGTTACCTTTTGCCTCTGTTCCTTGTCAAAGTTTTGTGAGTGTTTTCCTTGAGATTGTATTTTTAATCTGAAATATTGAATATTGAAAGGAAATAGTAAGAAAATTAACAAAAAAGCTGATAGTTCTTTACTTTCTTGCTTCCTTTTTTCATTTTTCTCTAATTCCACAGAATCCTTAGCTTTCACTCAAACATACTAAAATAAAAAGTGAAAAACAAAGTATACATTTGTCATCACTAATTCATGCTTGTTTGTTTTTAATTAACTAGAAGATACCAAAAGTCAGAGAATAACATAAGAGGCTAAACAGGACCCCAAACTGAATTCATTCATTGGTATTCAAAAGTTTGAATTTTGTACCATATCATCATTTTGTCTACATATTATAAAGCCATTCAAATAAACAGAAATTCAGTGACTCTTTATGTGTCAAGTATCATAGACTGAATACAGTTTCTTTTACTCCTTTTCAAGACAACACTAAAAGAAGTATAAATCACTTTTTAAAGGCATAAACAAGCCAGACTCAGTGGCTCAGCCTGTAATCCCAGCGCTTTGGGAGGCTGAGGTGAGTGGATTGCCTGAGCTCGTGGGTTTGAGACCTGCCTGGGCAACTTGGTGAGACCTCATCTCTACAATAAATCAAAAATATGCCGGGCATGGTAGCACACACCTGTAGTTCCATCTACTTGGAAGGCTGAGACAGAAGGATTGCTGGAGCCCAGCAGGTAGAGGCTGCAGTGGCCGGGAGCGGCCACTGCACTCCAGTCTGGGTGACAGAGTGAGACTCCAACTCAAAAAAAAAAAAAGGCATAAACACACAATGAAAAAGAATATAAGAGCAGAGACTATGGACACAAACTTCTGGATGCTGAATTACAGTGGCAGACCAAGAAAGATAAATCATTAGCAAGCAAACAGTATAGAAAATCAATCCAAGTTAAACCTTAGAAACCCTCAAATGCTAAAGAAAACACAGCACTAAGTACCTCTAAAAAGGGGAGTAGAAACAGAGCTAAAACAAGTTGTTTTCGCTCTGCTAAAGAGCACTGTTCTTTAGTCCCTGAAAATAAATGAAACAGCCTCTGCAATGAGCAACACAAGGCCCAGTCTAATGTGTATATCCAGAACACTGAGACATGAACTCTTCTCCAAATCGGCTCTAAATTCTTACAACTAGGCCTCCATCCTCCAGGAAGGAGGTTGCAACCTCTTCTCTGGGATATTGATCACCCATGGAGATAAATCCAGACATATTGGCATCAAGGTTTCCAATTCAAATAGCCCACCTAATCCTCCACAGTGAAGACACCAAGGACAAGCCTCATCACATGTTTAGCTGTGATGGTTCTTGCTCTCTGATATGAGCAGACAACAAAAGAAGACACACACACACACACACAGAGAGAGAGAGAGAGAGACTGACAGAGAGAAATCTTCATTCATAAAAGATAGATTTCAAAACTAACAGCAACTTGGAACAAATGGAGACTCTGTAGGGAGAAAAAAATTCCAAAACCACAGAAATGTACCAATATAAATACATTATTGGAAGATATAGATTATATAGCTTATATATTTATAATAAATTATAAAATAGAAATATTTATTCCATTTAAAATAAAAAATAATTAAGTGACAAACTTGAAATGGTTGCCTCTGGGTGGAGAAAAGTGGGAACTGCTTTTTTTTTATTTATTTAATGAAAAGCCTTGGTGAACTATTTGAATCTTTAAACTCTGTAAATGCATATATTTGATATCAAAATGCCATGGCGTTAGTTATTATACATATATAAATCTAACTCCCTCCACTAAGATGGACTAGAAGCAGTGACACCCCATTAGTAATGAACACAGGTAGCACCTGGATCTTGGTTTCTAAATATCATTCATCAGTAAAAGACACCAGGGTTTCTTGAAGAACTTGTTGATTCTAGGGCTAGATAGAAAAAAATACAAAATGAACTAAAACATTTTATGATACCAGTAAGAAAATACAAACACATACACACACACACACACACACACACACACACACACACACACAAAACAAAACAAAACACCAGACTGACCTAAAAAAGACCAAAAATTGGAATAATTTAAGCAGCAACATAAACAACAAAATAACAGTAGTCCTGAATTATAACCCAAAGACTAATATCAATACCCTTAAGATCATGCTTATATATAAATAAATAGCTTTTTAAAATGTAAGAAATGGATACAATTCTTCCTTAAAGAAAAATTTCAATTAGTGATCATAAAAGAATAGGGGAAATACAAAATTGCCATGGGGACACCCAAATTATAGCTACCATTTACCCAGAGTTATTAAAATTAATGAATGAAAGTTTAAGCAGATATAGCGTATTTGCAGTCTCAAAGATTATTCCTTAAAATAGCTATTACAAAGAGAAAATTAGTAACTTCACAGTGGAGAATCCTGTCTGACAGAAGTTTAACCAAATGATCCAGATCAACATCACCTGTAATAAACCATGTTGACATTATTGATCATAATGTGATGAAGAGAACCCATCTCTTCTGTTGGCATGCTTTCAACAATGCATCATTTCAGTTAAACCATGAGAAAACATTATACAAATCCAAACCTAGAGACAGTCTGCTGAATTACTGACTAGTTGGCTTCAGAAGTATCCAAGTCCTGAAAGATGAGAAAAGAAAGAGGAACTGCAACGTATTGAAGGAGATGAGGGAGACTGGTCAACTAAATATAATGTAGACTGGACCCTGGAGCAAAAAAAGGGTATCCGTTTTTAAAAAGTGAATTCCAAATGCATATCGTTATTTAGGCAATATGAAAGCAACAAAGTTAATTTCTTAAAGTTAGCCATTGTTCTATGGTTATGCAAAATGCTAACATTAGGAAATTGCATGGGGGGGTGCACTCTGAATTATTTCTGCAACTATTCTGTAATTCTGAAATCATCTCAAAATTTTATAAAACTGCCAAGTTGGTAATAGTATTTTTTTCCAGTTTTTCTTCAAAATATACAGATTTTTTATACCTAAAATGTAACATGTCCTTTCAACACTCATTAACGGAAACATTTTCTCCCCCCAGAGTGTCTGCCCATAATTCAATTATTCTCTATGCATATTGGTTTAAACATGGGTCCCAGTGTTTACAAAAATATAAACTATGGTCCATGTCTCAAAGAACTCACAAACTAGCCTAAGAAAGACAGATAGACATTTGAAAAACCTAGATGATGTCACATTCTGTATTATAAGAAGTTTTTTAAGGAACATGTTTTCACATCTTAATATTCTTGAGAGTGGAATGCATTTTATATCTAATGGTGCCTTAAAATTACAATCAGCATCATTCATTCTTTATATTCATTCTATAACAAAATAATAATGGTGCATTGTACAATTGAGGGAGTTTTCGCTTCAATCAAAATGGTAATGAAAGGTTACATTATTTGATCCTGATCCTAATGAGACAGGAGATAGCTAGAGAAAGGCTATGCAGACAGACCTGGGGTCCTCTAGTAACAATGTAGCAAACTCTAACAACGTAGCAAGTTCCAGGCAGGCCTCTCAGCCTCAGCATTGGTAAACAAACTCCTTGCAAGCCTCTCAAACTAGATCTTAAGTACTCAGTGCTGGGTACTTATAGCAACCAATCAGCTCACTATTAGGCCCCTACCTCCTGCCAATTGATCCTTAGTACTGACCAATCAGAACAGCTACAGCTCACAGCTAGTGCTAGCCAATCAGCTTGGACTTAGGGATATGTAAGTACCAGGTTTTTGGCCCCAGACAGGCAACCCCTTTGGGTCCCCTCCCACTGTGGGAGTTTCTCTGTCTTCTCGATAAGTCCTGCTTTCTCACAACTGTCCGTGTCCCTCATTCTTCCTGGGCATGAGACAAGAACCTCAACTCTGAAGAGCTGCTACCTGAAGAGCTGCGGAAGATCCTCAGAGCCAGTTGAACCAGGAGAGCTACTGAAAGAAGGCGGAACTCTGAAGCTGAGACACCTCGGGGGACTAGACTTGCCAGCCCACCAAACCAGCAACACTCTTGGGGCTTGGTTTGCCAGTCCACTGGAGCCAACACTCCGGGGGCTAGACTTGCCAGCCCACTGAATTGCAGCACTCTCGGGGCTTGGTTTGCCAGCCCATTAGAGCTGACACTTCCAGGGCTAGGCTTACCAGTCCCTCCAGACTACCCTCTCAGGGGCTTGGCTGTCTGACCCATTGAGCTAACGCTTTCGAAGCCCAGGCTAACCTAAAAAATTGACATCACTAAGATCTGCAGAAACCAAAGAGCGTGGAACCCCGAGTTGAGGCAGAACTTGGGCGTGTGCGTCTCTATTACTCAGCCACAGAGAAGACAGAGATAACATACCCCGACTCTCCCTTCCTGGCATCCACTTCCCTCCACCATCAGGCCACCTGATTTTATTCAAACCACCACCTTCTCTGCTATGTGACCGGCCCCAACTGGGCTTCTTTCTTTCAGTTCTGTCCCTTCCAGTCTATTCTCTACCTGCAGCCCTGATGTTCTATATTTCTCATTTCCAGCTTTATTGAGGTATGCCTGTCAAATAAAAATTGTATATATGCAGGGTGTACAACATAATGTTTTGACATACATATGCATTGTGAAATGATTACCACAATCAAGTTCATTGACATACCCATCACCTCCCATAGTTACTTTACTTTCCTGTGTGTGTTGAGAACACCTGAGATCTACTCAGGAAATTTCAAGTATAAAACATTATTAATGACTATAGTCGCCATGTGTTACTTTAGAGTTCTAGTATTTATCCACCTTTTAAGTGAAGGTTTGTATGCATTGACCAATATATTTATTAAATAGAAAATGAATTACATCACTCTCAGGTTAAAATCCTCTAATGTCTTCTCATTGCCTGAGGATAAATTGAGTACTCCAGGGAAACAAAGCCCATCATAATCCTACCAGCCCCCTCCCCCCCCCGCCCCCTGCCAGCATTATAATCCCATAGTCCACCTTCTCTGGATTTCCAGAATGCACCTCTCTCTCTCTCTCTCTCTCTCTCTCTCTCTCTCTCTCTCTCTCTCTTACACACACACACACACACACACACACACACACACACACACACACCCCTACCTCTAGGCCATTTATAGGGGGAACACTACTGCCTAGATGTCACTCCACCCTTTCCCCTGGGTAAAAACTCTGCCAATCCCATGGACATTTGGCTCACACTTTGCGACAGAGAAGGTTTCCCACATTCGTGCTCCCTGGGACTTCCCACTAAGGAGAGTGGCCACTGCAGAGCCTGGGATATCATTTCCCTTCACCCTCCAAGTTCAGCTGTGTGACTGGTCTTTCTTTCATGGAACTGAAGAGTGTCATTCTTAAGCCAAGGTGCTTAGGAAGTGGGTGTGCCTTCCCTGTGCTTTTTCCTCCCCTGTCTGTTGGTCAGATGTCAGGGACCCCCAGGGCCCAGGGAGCAGATCCCCATCCTGATACCATACTGAAATGCATCTGTGGTCAGAAAGAATGGACAATAATTACTTTGTATTGATACATGATGTTTTGGGATTTCTTTGTGAAAATAGCTACCATTACCATAACTATCTCATAGTGCATATGTAGGCAAGCATCCCTTAACAACAAGGATGTGTGCGTTGTTGGGTGATGTCATCATTGTGTGAACATCATTTAGTGCACCTACACAAACCCAGACAGCACAGACCACTATACATCCAGGCTAGACAGTGTAGCGTATAACAGCCCAACTCCCTTTCCCAGAGTGGAGACCTGTTTGAGCTAGCTATTTTTCATAAGCTCCACGTTGGAAGGGAGCCGCACATCTTATTCTCTCTCCCTACATTGAGTGTTTTTTCTCCTGCCCCTAACTTGCCAGCCAAACTGTCTGATACCAGAAAAGATCGGGGGGAGTAAATTCTTACTTGATTGGAACTGGTACAAGATGGCATTGTGTTCTGATGCCCTGACAGGTGCTCAAAGCCAACTCTGTCCTACTAGGCATTTCCATGGATGTGTCCAAAAACCCCTTTGGACCCATCCAAACAAGATACCTTTGGTTCAGATGAGGCCTCCTGTCACGCTGTCTGCTTCCAATTCCCCTCAGCCTCTGTCCCAGGAAGCACAGCAGAGCCTCATACTCGTAGGGTCTCCTTGACCTGGCTAGCTGCCCTTTTCAAACAGCTCCAGGCCAACACATTCATTATAGGCTCTGTGACAGGTCATGAGAGTTCACACACTTTTATTTGTTGTTGTTGCTTTGTTTTTTATTTTGTTTTTGTTTTTGTTATATGAGTCAGAGTCTCACTCTTGTCACCCAGGCTGGAGTGCAGTGCCACACTCATGGCCACCACAGCCTCAACCTGCTGGGCTCAGGCAATCCTTCTGCCTCAGCCTTCCAAGTAGCTGGAACCACAGGCACACACCACCACACCTGGCTAATTTTTTGATTTATTGTAGAGACAAGGGCTCACCCTGTTGCCCAGGCTGATCTCGAACCCCTGAGCTTAGGCAATCCTCTCACCTCCGCTTTCCAAAGTGCACACATACTTTTATATGAGCAAATAAAAAGCATGTTTTTCCCTCTTGTCCCCCCATGGTTGCCCTCTCATCTACTGCCACTGGCAGGTTTAGCTGTCCCTGACATGAACCAGCACCAGCTATCTACCCCCATCGAACTGCAGGGATTCAGGTCAAGCTGCACATGGCCCCATAGGAGGTCTTCCCCAGGCTGGTGTTGAAGGGCCACATCCCCATCCTTTCTCCTGAGTTGAGGGTGGAACTCACAGCACAGCTCTGTGTAAATATATCTTTCTGGGCCTTTCTTCGTCATCTCTCGGACACCCAAGACTCTGTTCCACAAATGCACTCAGTGAAGATGAGTCATCCAATCAACTTTGAAATATCGACAGGGTGGCCTCTTTCGCACCACATGTTGGCATTTGGTCTCTATACCTTTTTGGTTCCGCAGTCCTCACTTCCAGTTCATATCCTGAGATGCATGTTTACAACTCTCTTCCCAGACAGTGAATTTTTGAATTTTGAAGACGGTGAAATTTTGAAGGTATTCTTGGTCAGAACACTAGGATCTAGCACACGTTCTTGGTTAAGGAAGACATTCCAACTGAGGGATAAGATGAACCTTCAAATCAAGGCTTGGGATTGAAGTGTTGGTAAGCTATCAGTACAGTCTTACAGGCTGCACACTCCTCAAATCAGTACATGATATGAACATACACTATGGTGTCAAAAGTATCTTACAGAGTGGAGCATTGAATGCAGGACTTACCTGCATCACCTCCAAGATCCTCTAGGCAAGATGCTCTAGGGTATGAGGCCCCATAGTGTTGCCCAGGGGTTCAGCCAAGATCTGGTTGCTTACAGCATAGAAAACTCATCACTGAGACCATCAGTATTACCAAGGAGGGGCTTATTAATGTGAGTGACTTCAGCTAGGAGATAGGAGACAAGTCTCAAAACCATCTCCCAGCCTATCAGAATTAGGGAATTATATAGCAAGAAAGAAATGTGACTGTGTGTGAAGAAACAGGAATTAAGGAGAGTTAGGAACAGAAGTTGGTCCACAGGCAGCAGGTGGTCACCTGTGATGGATGAGGGGTCTGTATCTCACTGCTCAGATGCGGTGTTCTGGTAAGTTTCAGTTCCTTGATACTCTCTAGGAGGCCTGAAGGTCAGTTTTCTAGGAAAGAAACTCAGATAAAACAAATGTCATTTTCTCAAGTTAGAGTATAGGGTTAGAGTTAACTTATATGTTTATTCAAAAAACTGTGAATATCAGTTCTATGGGACAATAGGGTGAGTTTCAGTAGCTTAAGTCATCTCTCTTTCTGTTTTCTATTCCTCTTACATAGCTTATTTAGGGTAATACTAGTTAAGGATGATCAAAAGGTAGCTCAAAGATGAGCAAAGGAATCATAAAACTTCTACAGAAAGCAAGACAGTGCGTTCTCATTACCCAGTCCACAAAACCAGTCACAAAGAAATTTCAAGTGATAAAACATCCGTGTCAACATCAACATATAAAATCAGTTACACAAAAACTGAAACATCAGTGTCAATTCTCTAAGAGGTATGATACTTTGTACAGACAGAACACTTAATTATAATGAAAGTTGATTTTGGATACAACATTCTAAAGCATCCAAACTTTTAAAACTCTTTATCATCAGAAAGTATCCAAATTGAAGACAATAGTAGGATTGTTTCTTCCCTTTCTGTAAGATGCTGTAGAGAAGCTATTATTAAAATAACTATACAGTTTCATCTTAAGCTCTCCGTATTGCATTTAAAGTCATATGTTGAAGCATTTGTTTCAGAAGAAACAATGTGCCTGCACAGGGAACTTTTCAAAAAAAAACACTGAAGCTAGTCATCATGTTGGTGATGCTTCAGAAGGCCTGTGGCAGAGCCCACGTTTGCTGGTTGAGATGGTGAAGAAGAGGAAGAGAAATGAAACAGAGGATGAAGCAAGAATAAGTCTTAAAATAATAGAGGGGTCACATGCTGCTAGGGATACGGGGAAACTCCTGCAATTCTCCCTGCTCCAGATAGTACTAAGGGCCCTCATACAGGTAAAACAATCAATAAAGTGAGGAACTATATTTAAAAGTAGGCATGACAAATTGAAATTTCAACCACTTTTTTAAAAAATGCAACAGCATGAAAACTGTCTGAACCAGTAAATGAAGTAAAAGAATAACAATCCAGCTCCAGTAACGCAGGAAAGGAAGAAAAAATAGGCATAGGAAAAGCAAGATAAACTCTAAATGCAGCAGAAAATCTGTTAGGAAGAAATCTTTGTGCATTAGAAGACACAAGGAGAAGCAATTTGTGGTAAAAACAGAGCTCTTGAGAGTGAGAGTTTAAACAAAAAGGGAAAACTGAGGGGGATATGTGTAAGCTATTCTTCCTGGAAAAAAAAATGTGTTACTAATCTACTAATTGTAAAAACAAGGCACAGAAACAGGAGAGAGAGGAGCAGGGACAGCCAGGTCACAGACCCTCACGTACGAGACAAGAGGGCGCCCCTCCTCTGCTACTGCTGGGATGTGCAGTCTGGTGGGCAGAGAGGGGCTGCATGCCAGGCCTCTCACCCCTTCGCCAGGAGTCTCTGTTCCCTGCACATCCTGTACATCTACAAGCAGCCGTCTCTTTGAGAGGAGTCTGTCAACAGGGCGAGATGGGCTCTGAGGTCACGTCCCCACCACCCAGGCCTGAGGAGCCACATTCATGAACCATAGGCATAAGCACCAAGATGCATCATGTTCCCTGTGAGGTCATCTGCATTGCCACACTATAATCCCTGGATTTGCTGTTCCAACTACCTCCCATACCCAGTAGAGTCTCTTAAACACACACACTCTTATTTTAAACTTTACTGAGATATAATTGATAGGCAAACAATTGCACAGATTTAATGTCCACATCTTCATGAGTTGGACATGCACACACCCCCGTGATACCATCAACCAAGGTACTAAAAACACACATCATCTTCAACATTTTCCTTTTGTTCGTTTGTGTGTTTTTGCTTTGTTTTGTAAGAACACATAACATGAGATCTGTCCTCTTAACTTCTTTTAAAGTGCACAATAGCTATTAAGTACTACAAGTATAGCAGCTCTCTAGGCCTTATTGCATAGCTGAAGTTTGATGCTCATAGACCTACCAGCCTCTCCCCATTTCCCTCTGCCCCCAAAACTGGGGCAACCATTATTCTATTCTCTGAGTCCATGGATATGATCACTTTTGGATTCCACCTAGAAGTGAGATCATGTAGTATTTGTCTTTCTGTCCTTGACTATTTCACTTAGCATAAGGGCCTCCAGATTTGGTGCAAATGACAGGATTTTCTTCCTTTATAGGGCTGAATAATAGCCTATTGTGTGTATACACCATCTTTTCTTTATCCATTCATCCATCAATTGACACTTGAAGTTGATCCCATATCTTGGCTATGGTGGATACTTCTGCAATGAACATGGGAGTACAGATGGTTCTTCAACATACTAATTCCTTTTTCCTTTTCTTCTTTTCTTTTTCTTTTTGTTTTAACTATATACCAAAAGCAGGATTGCTGAGTCATAGGGTAGTTGTGTTTTAAATTTTTTAGTCACATTCATACTATTTTTCATAGTGGCTGCACCATTCTATACCTGCAAATTTTTTTTTTTTTTTGAGTTGGAGTCTCACTCTGTCACCCAGTCTGGAGTGTAGTGGCATGCTGCTCACGGCCACCACCACAGCCTTGACCTGCTGGACTCAGGTGATCCTTCCGCCTCAGCCTTCCAAGTAGCTGGAACAACAGGCACACACCACTACAGCTGGCTAATTCTTGTGATTTGTTGTAGAGATGAGGTCTCACCAGGTTGCCCAGGCTGGTCTGAAACAGTCCTCTTGCCTCGGTCTCCCAAAAGTGCTGGGATTACAGGCTGAGTCACTGCTCCCAGCCTGCAAATTCTTTGTGTGAGTGATGCTTTGTGGAAACCAAGGAAGAGGATGGACCAGTGAGTCATTCACAGACTTTCAGCAGCAGTGGTTGTTTGAGAAATGGATATGGGACCTTCACAGTCCCACAGAGAATGAGGTGAATGGCTTGCCGGGAATGGACACTCTGATGTATAAATCTTCCAGAAGTTAAGGTCTACCGCAAGAAGTACCAGTGTACATATCTCAGGAGATACTAGACTGGGGATGTTTGGTGATGGTATCTTCCCATTCATGCCAGGGCCTTGTCAGTTGGGCTTCCCAAGTTTCTTATTTCACCAATAATATTCTAAAATTCTGAAAAGTGTTTATAAAAACTGTCATTAGCCAATGCATTGACTGGATCCACTGTCAGCTGCTTTCTACATTAACAGTGCCATCTTACCCCATTGTCCACTCATAACACAGCGATGCCTGGCATGACACCTGCCCAGCTGCTTTGCATCTATGTATAGTGTCCATTCTGCAGACAGGAACCGTCAGTTCAATGTCTGAGAGGGGCTGAGTCCAGAAGGCTCCTCCTGGGCTCTCTGCAGGTACCTGGAATGCAATCAGAACACATCCAAGTCTTGGTGGGAGCTACTGAGGAAAGGCATTCTTTTCTGCTGGGTGTAAACCTTGAGGGGTGTGAAGCTGGAGCTGCAGGCAGCCACTGCTGCCTCCTGAGGGAAGAGCCCATCTGACAATGGAATGCAAACAGCAGAAGGCAGGAAATGCAGGCTAAGAGAACTCCTGGATTCAGCAGGACCTGCAACCTGCCCTGCCTCTGAGTACTGTAACCACACAAAATGTAACACCATTTTTTTAATGGGCCAAACGGATACATTTTATACATTCAGGACCATGAGTTGCTCATTTTTGACTTCCTGCTTTGTGAATAACAGTTAAAATAAAGCAGATACTGCAGATAGTTGGGAGGAGACAGGGAGGGGGGAAGGAAGGCTTGTGAAAGTTTTAGTTGAACAGCCAACCTGAGAAAGAGGAAGGCTAGAAATAGATGGCCTTATAATCTCCACCAAAAATCACCTTGCTGTGACCCAGGTGGTATTGCCCATGAAATAAAATAGTCTGATGGGCTTATCCGTCTCTCCCATGGATACTTTTGGCATTGAATAACCACCTTTAAAAACCTTATTATTTTGAAAGTAATTTGAGTAATTTTAGTTGGATGGTGAATTACACGGACCAGTGGATTTTGATAAACAAGCCTGTTCTAAATGGACACACTAGAAAAACCATTTCTAAAGCAATTAATACTGGGTTAGATTCCAGCCTCCTGCCTCCTTTGGGATCCAGAATGGAGAATGCTTACACCCCCAGAAGAGATGACTCTCCCCTTCACAGGAAACTGACTCTGGAAGACGGGGCCACGGCTCCAACTCCCCTGAAAAGTGGGCTTGGAGATTCAGAACACCCACGATAGCAAGGCTGCCAGATCTTGCTTTTCCTGGAAAATGTACAGATGCCGTACAGGGAGGAACAAACAAACCAAGAAAACCAAAACACACACACACACACTCATGCACATATACATGCACACACACTCACACATAGGCTGCACATACACACACATGCACACACATACACAACAAAAACAAAAAAGCCCAGTTCACTTTGAAGCTTGAAACATCCCATGTTTGTGGAAGAAAAACTCACCACTAAATAGTGAAACTTTCCATACTTCTGGGATATTCATTTTGTTTATGATTACACAGGAAAAAGTAGAACACAGAGCATAGGACGCTTGAAGACAAAACGTGCTGTTAAAGATCTGAAATATTTAGGCATTCTTTGTTTTTGAAGAGACCAACATTTAGAAATGCAGACCTAGTAAAGAGATGAAAGAAACATTTCCCAAAAAGGAATGATATCCAGCTACCTGATGAAGGTTAAAAACAAAGTGAAAGCCACGTTGGTCAGACCCTAAAAACCCTTCCACAGATTACTCTTTGGAAATATACTGAATTGAGCACTATTGTTCTGGGGCACGAGTCCTGCATTCCAAAGAAATAGACAGGAAAGAAAAATGACAACAGTCATACTGGATTAGGGACCACCTTGATTTAGGACAACCTCCTCATAATTACTTACCTCTGTAAGGATCCTTATTCCAAATTTCCAATCATGGCTGCCTTGTCTGTGGGGTGAGGCTGCACTGCTAATGTAGAAAGCAGCTGATGACACATCCAGGCAGGGAGCTGACTGAAGACAGTTTTTATAAGCATATTAGGTAATTATTTCAGAAAGCTCTTCAGATGCAGGTAACATTCATGCCCAACTGAAATGGCTCTCAGTGTGCCAGATGTTTCAAAAAATACCAAATTCTGATTTGGAGGTTTGAATGTGGGCCACCAGTGTGATTCTGAATGTGTCTTATGGGATGGTTTGCCAAGGGGAGCCCTTCTGGGATCCACTCTGCTTTTCAGCATCTCTTGGCAACAATGAATTAGAATGTCCGTTTCCTGTGACTGCCATAACAAAATAGCCATCCCCATTATCAGAGGGGGAGTCATTCCAAGACCTCCAGTGGATGCCTGAGACTGCAGAAAATCCTGACCCCCTACACATGATGTGTTTTGACAGAAAAACTTAGTCAGCTACCAGAGACTACTGTGCAGGCTGTGTCTAGAGCATGGGTCTGTGGGACAAAGGGGTTGTTAGGGTACGGACGCACCGGGTGAGGGTGGAGAGGAGAGGCAGGCACGCAACACTGCCAGGGCTGGCAAGCTGGAGGTGCACGCTAGGAACCCAGAGATCCGAGTAAATCGCAAAGAATTGTGACACTCAGAGGTGAGAGAAGAAAAGATTTATTTAAGAAAAGTTCACCCCCCACAGACAGGGAGTGGGCTTACATTCTAGGTGAGGGTCACGTCGTAGCCCCCCAGAGTCCTGGCTTAAATCCTTTTCTTGGAGATGTGGCACATGATTGCCGTGACTGCTGTGACTTCCTTGTCGACCTCCTGTGGATGTCTTGGAGAAACTGACACAGAGACCCATTAATGTTCGCCCACGTCATCACAGCCCCTAGAGAAGGGCGTGACAAGGATTCTAATGCTCCTGCACCTTCCCAAATGACATTCCTTAGACCTAATGGAGGGTGTGCCTCTCCTTATCTTGTAGACATTCCCAGTGGGTAGTTTCGGGGGGTCCTTGGCTTCCCTGTAGATAGGGCCCAATTTACTGGAAGATCGAATCCCCACCTGCTCCCCCTCTGAGCGATCATAACTTTTGTAATTACAAGTTTCATTACTTTTACAGTCCTTGCCCAATGCATGATGTCTTAGGCCTTGTAAATTCCCTTTACCCTAGGCAAGCTTGATTGCCACTATGAGATTCCTCTGATACCTGGAAGTCTGTTTCTGAAAAGACAAAGTCGGTAAAGTTAATTATACCTAAAGTGTGCATTTCTCCACAAGCACAGCTTCTACTTTCTCATCAATGTATCAGGGTTTAGGAACAAGATGAAAAATGGCTTCCCATTCTCGGTCTGTCCTTTCAGGGGTGATTCTCAACCCAAGCAGAACAGAGCAGGGCGGTGTGAGATTGTGTCACACAACTCAGAATGGCATGTAATTTTTAGACATACAAACTTCTGGAATTTTCCATTTCATATTTTCAGATCGTGATTGACCTCAGGTAACCGAAACCACAGAAAGCCAAAATGTGGATAAGGGGGAACTTCCGTACCGCAAACTGGGGAGCTTAAAACAACAGAAATGAGTTCTCTTTCAGTTCTGGAGGCCAGAAGTTTTGAATCAAGGTGTCAGTGAGGCCATGCTCTTTCTGAAAACCTGTAGGACCATCCTTCCTTGCATCTTCCTAGCTTCTGGTGGTCACCGGCAAGCTTGTCACCTTTCACCTGTAGCTGCACAGCTCCAATCTTTGTCTCCGTCATCACATGGACTCCTAGTGTCTCTGTTTTCACATGATCATCTTCCCCTAAGAACACCAGTCACATCAGATTGGGGCCCATTCTACATTAGTATGACCTCATGTTAACTTAGCTTATTACCCCTGGAACAACTCTATTTCCAAGGAAGTTCACATTCTGAGGCACTAAAGGTTAAGACATCAACACATGCTTTTGGGGAGGACACCATTCAATTAATGAATGTCTACACTCTAGCCCTGCAAAATGTGTGTCCTTCCACAGCCATCCATCCTATCTCAATATCCCTCAAAGATTTGATGCCTTCCAGTATAAAAAGTTTTATCTAAATCCTGAGACAAAATTCCCTTCAGCTGTGGTCCTGCAAAACCTAGAAAACAAGTCACCCTCCAAAAGACCATGGTGGGGGCTTGTGATCCACGCAGTCATTCAGGGCCTTGAGCTCTGTCTTGTGGTGCTGGTACCCTCATAAGCCTCAGGCTTCTCTACAATCAACTAATGCAAGACTAAGAGAGAAAGAATGAGGGTAAGGCAGGCTACTCACCGCTGCATCTTCTGGGAGGTTCCTCACACCACTTCTGTTTTCATTCAATGTGTAAGGAATAGTTTCCTGGTCAAACGGATTGCAAGGAGGTGAGTGGTGTGTTCAGTAAGAATGAGAGAAACAAATACTGGTGAGCACTGACAGATTCTGCCATGGAGTCGACAAGCTGACCCATGAAAAACCTATCTCGTGCCACTCACCAGATTGCTTCCCCCATCTATTGGCCAAACTCATCAGAGGATTCTTAGCTCTTGGAGAACGGCAGAGCCACAAGGTGGACAGAGCCCGGTCTCTGAGTGACTGCCTGCTGGCCCTCCGCCAATCAGCTGTTTACACTTGACCAGGGTAAGAAATAAACTTCACACGGCAAACTTCTATTGAGTCAGGCCACTGAGATTTGGAGGTTATCTGCTACTGAGGATAGTACTGTTTTAACACATCCAGGGCAGCCTTGAATAATTGACAGATACCCATGCAGAAGCAGGATGTCTTCACTATAAAATTCAGTTTCTACTCTTTAAAAAAATGTTTTAACTAGAGACATCATTGAAAGTATAATTCCATTATCTCCAACTTCTAGTCATTAAGGTTTTTAGAAGTTCCTGGTGTTCAGTCTTAATCACAACAACCTCAAATATTTATAAGAATGTTAATACTAATGCAGTAAGAATTATCAGACAAACTGGTGACAGAAGGTAATAGATTAAAATATTAAACACAAGCACTAACCAACATTATTATAAAAGCTGTGTAAACCCTCTATTAAGATATGCACCAAACTCATTTTATTACCTGTTCTAATAACTATCAAAATGTTTGCATATTTAAACATTTCCTTGTTAAAGAAAATCTTTTTTTCTTCCTTATTGACCATTTGCTTTATTGTGCATTTAGCCAGCAAGAGAAAAATTGATCTGACATTTATTCTAATATGTGATTTAATATACATATGCATGAGTCTCAAATATATTTTTCCCCTATAACCACAAACCAAAGTGTTTCTCTCCTACCGGCTATAGGAAAGGTTGTTAAAATAACTTTATAATTGGCCTTTCCCTGTGGATGAAATTCTAATGCAGTTGCCCTTATTATAATTCACATATTAATCCTCTACCACATTTCAGTAACCAAAATAAATGTATTGAAACATTAAAAATTGGTCAAAATCACCTATGCAATTAACATTTATAAGTATGAGACCCTATGCAATTTAGAAAATTACTACATTTGATTTTCTTTGATCTTCTAAACATAGACCATTTGTGTTGAAGGAGATGGCAGTTTAAGTATACAATACATAATTGTAATGTGTGTGTATATATATATTTTCTGTATATTATGATGTTATATTAATGATGTGTATTAAAAGGAAAAAATAAAAACATTTTTGGCTGGAGAGATACTGCCTCTTCAGGGCTAGCCAAGCCTTAGATATAGCAAAGGACTCAGCAGGGAACATTTGATATGCAAATGAACCAATCCAAGAACAGACCTCCTCTATCTGGCCCAGGAGGCAATATTAATCACCCCAAGACCAAGTGCCAGCTACCTAGGGAACGCCCTGATAGCTTAGAACCTGCTGAAATCATTCAAACTAGTCAACCCTGCACTGCTTACCCTGCTCTGAATTGTATTTCCATGGAAACCTCCACGAAGGCTCTGACCTAAGGCTTTCCCCCACCCCTGTCTTCTGTCTCCTGACCCCCTTGGTGTCCTTCTCATCTGATCCTAAGGCAGGGAGGAGCCTCCTGCCTCCTGTCTTTAGGACTTGCAAGTACAATCAACATTATTTTTGTGAGCTCCTCTGTCTCTTCTTGCAGCCGCACCTAACTGACCATCACATAAAAGAATACAGGCATACCTCCGACCTGTTGTGGGTTCCGTTCCAGACCACCACAATAAAGAGAATATTGCAATAAAGCAAATCACATGATTTTTTATTTCTCAATGCATATAAAAATCATGACACATATATACTACAGTCCACTACAGTTTGACTGCTATACTGTAGCCTATTAAGTGTGCATTAGCATTATGTCTAAAAAAATTGTGTGCATACCTTATTTTAAAATATCTTACTGCTAAAAAAAATCCTCACCATCATCTGAGTCTTCAGCGAGTCATAATCTTTGCTGGTGGAGGGTCTTGCCTTGATGTTGATGGCTGCTGACTGACCAGGATGTTGGTTGCTGAAGGCTGGGGGTGGTTATAGCAATTTCTGAAAATAAGACATCAGTGAAGTTTGCTGACTCTTCCTTTCACACAAATTGATCTGTATGGTGTAGTGCTGTTTGATAGCATTTTATCCACAGCAGAATTTCTTTCAAAATTGGAGTCAATTGTCTAAAACCCTGTTGCTGCTTTATTAACTAAGTTAATGTCATATTCTAAATCATTTGTTGTCATTTCAACAATGTTCACAGCATCTCTACCAGGGGTAGATTTCATCTCGAGAAGCCACTATCCTTGCTCATTCATAAGAAGCAACTCCTCATTCATCAATGATTTACTATGGGATTACAGCAATTCAGTCACATCTTCAGAATCCACTACTTCTTCTAGTTATCTTGCTATTTCCACCACAACTGCAATAACTTCCTCCGTTGAAGTCTTGAGCTCCTCCAGCCACCCACAAGGGCTGGAGTCAACTTTTTCTAAACTCCTATTAATGTTGATATTTTGACTTCCTCACATGAATCAGGAATGCTCTTAATAACACGTAGGAGCCGGGCTCGGTGGCTCAGCCTGTAATCCCGCGCTTTTGGGAGGCTGAGATGAGTGGATTGCCTGAGCCCATGGGTTTGGGACCCACCTGGGCAACTTGGCGAGACCTCGTCTCTACAATAAATCAAAAATTAGCCGGGCATGGTAGCGCGTGCGCCTGTAGTTCCAGCTACTTGGAAGGCTGAGGCAGAAGGCTCGCCGGAGCCCAGCAGGTCGAGGCTGCGGTGGCCGGAAGCGGCCACTGCACTCTAGTCTGGGTGACAGAGTGAGACTCCAACTCAAAAAAATAAAAATAAAAAATAAAAAAATCACACGTAGGATGGTAAACCCTTTCCCAGATCCATCAGAGTAATCACTATCTATGTCATCTACAGCCTTTAAGCAAGTTTATTTCTTGGGCCAGGCTTGGTGGTTCAGCCTATAACTGCAGCACTTTGGGAGGCTGAGGCAAGTAGACTGCCTGAGCCTGTGAGTTCAAGACCATCCTGGGCAACTTGGCAAGAACTTGTCTCTACAACAAATAAAAAATTAGCTGGGCATGGTAGCACATACCTGTAGTTCTGGCTACTTGGGTGGCTGAGGCGGAAGGATCGCCGGAGCATAGCAGGTCGAGGCTGGGGTGGCCGTGAGTGTGCTACTACACTCCAGCCTGGGCAACCAAGTGAGACTCCAACTCAAAAAAGAAAAAAGTTTATTTCTTAAATAACAGGACTTGAAAGTCACAATGACTCCATGATCCATGGGCTGAAAAATGGACATTGTGTTAGCCGGCATGAAAACATTAATCTCCTCATCTTCAATCAGAACTTTTGGGTGACTAGGTACATTGCCATTGAGTAATAATATTTTTAAAGGAATCTTTTTCTGGGCAGTAGTTCTCTACAATTTGCTTGAAATATTCAATAATCCATGCTATAAATGGATATTTTACAATCCAGGCACTGTTGTTCCATTTATAAAGCATAGACAGAGTAGATTTCACATAAGTATTAATGGCCCTAGGATTTCTGGAATAGTAAATGAGCATTGGTTTCAACTGAAAGTCACCAGCTCATTAGCCCCTAACAAGAGAGTCAGCCTGTTCTCTGAAGCTTTGACTCTAGGTATTGACTTCTCCTCTCTAACTATGAAAGCCCTACATGGCACCTTCTTCCCATAAAAGGCTGTCTCATCCACACTGAAAATCTGTTGTTTAGTGTAGCCACCTTCATCAATTATTTCAACTAGCTAGATCTTCTGGACAACTTGCTGCCGCTTCTCCATCAACACTTGCTGCCTCACCATGCACTTTTATGTCATGGCAACAGCCTCTTTCCTTAAACCTCACGAACAAATCTCCACCAGCTTCAACTTTTTTCCTTCAGCTTCTTTGCCTCTCTCAGGCTTAAAAGAATTGAAGAGATTCTTTAGGGTCTTGCTGTGAATTAGGCTTTGGCTTAAGGAAATGTTGTGGTTGATTTAATCTTCTGTCCAGACCACTCAAACTTCCTCATCAGCAATGAGGCTGCTTTGCTTTCTTACCATTCATGTGTTCACTGGAGTAGCACTGGTATTTTTCTTCAAGAACTTTTCCTTTGCATTCACAACTTGGCTGTTTGGTGCAAGGGGACTAGCTTCAGTCTATCTCTGCCCTAGACATGCCTTTCTCATTAAGCTTAATTATTTCTAGTATATTTTTAATTAAAAGTGAGAGATGTGCAAACTTTTCTCTCATCTGAACACTTAAAAGTCATTGTAGGATTATTAATTGGCCTAATTTCTTTTTTTAAAAAAATTTATTTCAAAGATGTGGGGGTATGATTCAAAGTTAAGTATACAATGTTCATAATGCAGGTACTCTTGTTAATGAGGTGTTCCCCCACTCCCCAGGCAGAATCCCACTACTGCCAATCCTGCCCCAGCCCCTGGCAATTTCCCACTACTGACAATCCTTTTCTTATACTATTACGATAATTGTTCAAGGTCCACTTATGAGTGAGAACATATGATACTCAGTTCTTTGCTTCTGTGAGCGATCACTCAGTATTATAGACTCTAAATCCATCCAAGTTGCTGTGAAGTTCATAATTTTGTCCTTCTTTATGGCTGCATAATATTTCATAGTGTATATGTACCACATTTTTTTTACCCAGTCCTCTTTCGATGGGCAGCACGGTTGGGTCCATGTTTTTGCTATTGTGAACAATGTTGCAATAAACATGCGTGTACAGGCATCTTTTTCATAGAGTGATTTGAGTTCCTCTGGATATATTCCCAGTAGGGAGATTGGCCTTATTTCAATTTTTTTTCTTTGAGTTGAGGTCTCACTCTTTTGCCCAGACTGGAGTGCAGTGGCACAAACACAGCTCCCTGCAACCTCAAACTGCTAGGCTCAAGCAATCTTCCCATCTCAGCTGCCCAAGTAGCTGGGACTACAGGTGCACCACTCCTGGCTAATTTTTTAATTTTGGGTAGAGACAAGTTCTCGCTATGTTGCCTAGGCTGGTCTCCAACTCCTAGGCTCAAGCAATCCTCTCATCTTGGCCTCCCAAAGTGCTGGGATTACTATTTCATTATTTTTGTATCTTAGGTAATAGTGAGGCAGCAGGAGAGGGACAAAGGTGAGGCAACAGCCATTTGGTGGAGCAGTCAGAACACACACAACATTTATCCATTAAGTTCGTCCTCTTATATCGCCTTGTCTCATGGCTCCCCAGAGCAATTACAATAAAAGCATCAAAGATCAATCACAGATTCCCCATAGCAAATATCAGAAAAATGAGAATTTTGAAATATTGCAAGCATTATAGAAATGAGACAAAAGACACGAAGCGAGCACATGGCACCTACAGATTTGCTGAAGGCAGGGTTGCCACAAACCTTCAATTTGCAAAAAAGAACAATCTCTGCAAAGCACAATAAACTGACAGTCAATAAAATAAGGTATACCAAGCCGGGCTCGGTGGCTCAGCCTGTAATCCCGCGCCTTTGGGAGGCTGAGGTGAGTGAATTGCCTGAGCCCGCGGGTTTGAGACCCGCCTGGGCAGCGAGACCTCATCTCTACAATAAATCAAAAAATCAGCTGGGCGTGGTGGCGCATGCCTGTAATTCCGGCTACTCGGAAGGCTGAGGCGAAAGGATCGCCAGAACCCAGCAGGCCGAGGCTGCGGTGGCCGGGAGCGGCCACTGCACTCCAGTCTGGGCGACAGAGTGGGACTCCAACTCAAAAAAAAATAATAATAATAAGGTATACCTACTCAAAACAGTAACATCCATCCTGCACACAGCATACCGGTCATGACCTGAGGTTCTGGACTTGGATGATGTGGCTCCATCTCTTACTTAATCTGTTCATGACCTTAGGAAATTTATTGCAGCAGAGTTGAAGTCGTGGAGAGGATTAAGACAGCATGAGGAGGGTCACCTTAAAAGGATCTCAGCTTATAGTTTCACAGAGAAATCATAGAAGAGCTCTGATCCAGCCTTGCCTGAAGGCCACATACTGCTGTTCTTTTTCATGTGCATGAACCAAAACATTATCTCTGTTGTTTAGGTCATACTGAGAATGATTGATGCTGTATGTCGCCAAAAGTCCCCTAACCTGCCTCGGTCCGTGTTCAGTAGTGTCTGGCCTTCCTTCCGGATTTAGGCTCTTTGGAGCCGTGGGCCTTACTGCTTCATGGAGCATGCATTTTTTATTCATGACACATTGTATGGGCATCTGAACTTTAGGTAACTCTTATTAAAGAGAGAGGAGGGATAAGAAAAAGTTAAGAAGAAGAAGGAGGAGGAGGAGAAAAGAAAAGAGTTTTGCTTTTAACACTTATTAAAGAGAGAGGAGGGATAAGAAAAAGGAAGAAGAAGATAGAAGAAGAAGATAGAAGAAGAAGAAGAAGAAGAAGAAGAAGAAGAAGAAGAAGAAGAAGAAGAAGAAGAAGAAGAAGAAGAAGAAGAAGAAGAAGAAGAAGAAGAAGAAGAAGAAGAAGAAGAAGAAGAAGAAGAAGAAGAAGAAGAAGAAGAAGAAGAAGAAAGGAAAGAAAAGAAAAGAGTTTTGCTTTTTTAAAAAAAATGTAAGATATGAGCCCTGGAGAATGCAAACATTCAGCCTAAGAAAATACTACCTTACAGACCAGAAGCTTCTCAGGGTGTCTTGCCCAGTTTCTTACCATATATCTGCTCAGAGATTATCTTCCTAATTCAAACCCTCCCTAAGTTCCCTTTGGTTATAAATCCTTCCCAGTCTATCTATGTCAATGACCAGATGAGGAAGGTGTGGATAGTGAGTAAGGAGAAAGTACCTTTCCCAAATCAAATATCCATGAGGAAGCCAAGGGTCAGCTGCAGGTTGGCTATCCATCCTTTTCCTTTATTGAGTAAAGCCCGAGAGGGAAGGAAAGATCCTGCTCAAACCTCCTAATAAGCAAGCCATTAGGAGATAGTCTTGTCAGAGGAAATATAGAACACCTAGTTAAACTTGGCTTTCAGACAAGAAAACAATAGATTTGTATAGTGTAAGCATGTCCCAATTCTTGCATGGGGTATACTTATACTTAAAATAATGAGAACTACTTATACTACAAAATTATTTCTTGTTTATTTCAAAATCAAATTTAATTAGACATTTTGTGGTTTTATTTTTTAAATCTGGCACTCTTTTTTATAGTCAATATTTGTCATTATGATATTGTGGGGTACAGTTAAGGTTAGGTATACAAATATGCTTCGTTCAGGCACCCTTGTTGATAAGAGGTGTCTCCCCATTCCCAGACAGATATTTGCTACTGTTAATCTCATCTCCCTTCCCCTCCCCCCCCATAGTTTCCCACCACTGTCAGTCATTTTCTTACAATATTATGTTGGATGTTCAAGGTCCACTATATGAGTGAGAACATGTGATACTCAGATCTTTGTTTATGTGAGAGATCACTCAGTATTATAGACTCTAGTTCCATCCAGGTTGCTGCAAAATTCATGATTTTGTTCTTTTTTATGACTGCATAGTATTCCATCGTGTATATGTACCACATTTTTTTTAATCCAGTCCTCTTTTGATGGACAGCATGGTTGCTTCCAGGTTCTTGCTATTGTGGACAATGCTGTGATAAACATACATGTGCGGGTATCTTTTTTATAGAGTGATTTGAGTTCTTCAGGTTATATTCCCAGTAGGCGGATTGCGGAGTCATATGGGAGGTCAATATTTAGAGCTTTTAGGAATCGCCATACTGTTTTCCACAGAGGTTGCACTAGTTTGCACTCCCACCAACAGTGTAGAAGTGTTCCCTTTTTGCCACACCCTCTTCAGCAACTGTTACTTTTTGAGTTATTGATAATTGCCATTCTGACTGGAGTTAGGTGGTATCTCAGTGTGGTTTTGATTTGCATCTCCTTGATGATTAGTGAGGTTGAACATTTCTTCATGTGTCTGTTGGCTGCTCGGATAACTTCTGTTGAAGTCTGGCACTCTTGTTGGGAGACCTTCTGACAAACACAAAGAAGGTATTTTCTAGCAGGAGAAGCCTTATCTATTAACAGAATAAATCTGGACTGTCTCGAATTGCATATGTTTTATTTTTTATTTTAACAGCTTTAGGGATACGTATTGTTTTTGGCTACGTGGCTGCATTGTATAGTGGTGAGAAAATCTGGGCTTTAAGTGTACCCATCACCTCCAATAATGTGCTTCATACCCAACAGGAGATTTGTCAACCCTCCCTGCTTCCCATCCTTCCCTGTCTGAGTCTAATGTCCAAGATATGATACCATTCTATACAGGATTGCGTCTGTTAAACACATGAATGCATGAGGCATGACTCCTTGGAAAATGACTCATAAATTACATAGCTATCAAAATATTAATTAAAGATGTTTCATGGTCAAACAACTTACTTTTGTGAACAAATAAGTCCAGAGCCAAACACAGTGGCTCACACCTGTAATTCTAGCAACTAGGGAGGTCAGAAGTTGAAGACTAGCCTGGGCAACATAACTAGATCCCACCCAAAAAGACAATTAACTAGGCAGGTTAACCATATGTCCATAGTCCCATCTACTCGGGAGGCTGAGGCAGGAGAATTGCTTGAGCCCAGGAGGTCGAGGCTGCACTCCACACCACTGCACTGTAGCCTGATTACAGTTGTTAAAAAAAAATCACGTGTTGGGTGACCATGTAGATGTCCTACTCACATCTCCCTTCAAGAGGATCTGCCAGAAGAGCAGAGCAGAGCTGATTGACACACTCCACTGGGGACACCCTGGGCTCTGATGACGTGCTCTGTCAGGCCATGCCTCTCCCGGGCTTCTCTGGTCCATGAAGAGCACAGCAGAGGTGTGACCTGGGCCTATCCTGCCTGACTTGGGATTTCTCTCGGGGCATCTTTGGCTCTGAAGCTCCTAAAGCCTGGGATGTTTTCAGACCCGCACTTCAGTCAAGGCTCTGCCCACTCAATCCCTCCTCCCCTGTCTCCTTTCTTAGGCAGCAGCCCTGCTTCCCAGGCCCAGGCACTCCCTCTCTCCCACATGCTCTCCTGTATCTTGCATCTGCATTGCCCCCAACTGATCTCCTGCCTGTTCAATCTCCTTTTGGCCTTGGGAAGGACACAAATGGGTGCAAATGTATCTCCTGGAGATCTCGTTTTTCTGAATCATTTCGCTGTTCCAAAGCAAGCCCTGTGGATCAAGAAAACACTTGGGAACAGGCAGCTGTTAGTGCTGGACCCCTGCCTGCTCCCTTATGCCTCATGGTGGCTTTTGTCTTTGAATTGTTAGTGAAGTTTGTTACAGGCAATATCAGTAATTCCCAGGAGTCCAGTTTGTCAATCTAAAGCTCAGTTTTATCTGATCTGTTTTCTCTTACCACCTCCCTAACCAGGATTTTACTAAATAATAACTGCAGCTATATATATGTGTGTGCATGTACACACACACACATACCCACAGCTCAAAAGCATAGAATTCAGCACAGTTTTGATGAACACTAGATAATGACAAGTTGACAAGTCATACTCTACTCCCAATAAATTGGGGAATCAATTTCTCTCCTGTGTGACTATTCTTTCTCTGTTAATAAATATCTGAAGAGTCATTATTCAAAGCTGGACCACAATGGCTGCTGTGGTGAATTGCTTTTCCCCATAATTCACATGCTGGCATTCTAACCCCCTATAAGACTGACTCTGGCAATAGGGCCTTTCAAAAGGTAGTTCAGATTAAGTGAGGCCATAAGGCTAGAATCCTGGGTCTGTGGTGCCCTGTTATGACAGCCCAAGTAGACTAATGTACTGGTTGAACAGGCAGATGACGTCAACACCCACATATCTATGGCAGTTCCATACAGTCACTCGGGGACTCAGGCTCCCTCCACCCCAAGACCTGCCATCCTGTAGGGCCTCAGCACCTATGCCTGGATCTTTACATCTGGCCAAGAGATGAGGGGAGGGGAGTGTGAAGGACTGAGCAGAAGGCTACGTGGACAGGGCTGGGAGCATGCACCTCCCAATCCATGGACCAAAACTCAGCCTATAGATACTGGAAAAGACCACTGAGCTGGTTGTCCCAGAGACAAAACAGTGTTTGGAAACCAAACAGCAGGTCTCTGCCCATTTTTAACATGGTTGGCACAGCTGAAGGAAAGAAATCAAGTACAGCACTTAGCTCGGCTCCTGACTTATTATTCAATAAGTGTTAGCAATTTTCCTAGTAGGTGTATTAGTTATATCTGAAAATATTTGCAAACAAGGTCTGATTTCCATTATTATTATTATTCTATTGTCACTGCTGTTTCAGAGAACTTGTCTACGAGCCCCGTTATAGAAAGCCCAAGAGGCAAAAGTGGGATAAAGAGTTCCCCCTAGGAAAAAATAGATGCAAAATGTTTGTTGTTTTTTTGGAGGTATATGGATTGGAAAATGTATTATATGAAAACTAAGCTCCCTCTAAATACACAGTGCAACTCAGAACCAAGATTTTTGTTTCCCACAAACCCCTAAACCATTCCTGTGGTGTAGGATTAGGCTAAAATTATCTTTATACATGGAGGCAAAAAAAAAACCACAGAATTCAATTCAGATGCTGTAGGTACTTTGGAGGTAACAGGACATCCCTCTGTTCAGTTCTCAAAGGAGGAAAAGGCAATAAAAGAGGTTATGAATGTCTAGAGATATTGGCAGAAACGGATTTTAAAAAAACATTGTGGTTCATCAGCTTTGATCCACACTCTTTATTACAGCAAGTGGTGGTTATTAGATGAAGATGCCTTGCGTGTTCTCTGCAAAGTAGCGACGGTGCTTTAAACTCATTTTAGCTGGTTAAGCTTTCATGGATTAAAAGCCTTTTAATAATATCTGCTGAAAAGTTTTTCTCTCCAAGTGCAATGCAGTAATGAAACTCATTGTTCAGCCATTATTTGGAGACTGGACCAGAAAGATAATGGTCTCAGCTTTATAAAGGTAGTTGTCTTGATAGACTATGACCCCAAAATTGACAGTACAATTCTGTACAATAAGCATTCAGAAGTGCAAATGTTTATCCGAATTCTAGGACATACAGAGACACATTTCTGCCCATCAGCTTGTCCTGCAGCAGTTTCATGTCTTCTAACACTAAGGCATAGCACATCAGAGTCTCCAGGGAGCAGAGTCAGGTGACTCAACACAAGAAACCCATCTGTCTGCTCTGGCACCTACATAAGGGATCATGGTAGGAACCAACACCTGTCCTGCTTTCGGATAAGGCAAGAACTCCCCCATCATCAGCATTTTCAAACCTTCCCATCTTGGGGACTCTCCAGGATATCTAGGGCCCCCAAACATTCATAAGGCTGCTTTGGGGTAGGTCACATATAGATGTTGCCCTGTCTTCCCTGGATTTATGTGCTGAAAGTATACCCAGCTTTGTCTGCTCTCTAGCACCTGCATCTGAGCAAGGAACCCACTAGAAACACAACCCTTCTCTGGCAGAATTAACATGTCATCATTGATTGGCTTAATTTATCTTTAATTAATTTAACGTACCTCCAAAACCCCATCTCATTCCCTTCCTCACCCCTTTACAACCTTCTTTCTTTGTTTTTCCTTTCTCTTCAGCCCTTAATACCATCTTCTCCCTTGTGTCTCCTTTGCAGACCCTGAAACTCTGAATCTGAGGCCCTCTGTCATGTCACTGTTCCTACAAGAGCATACAAATGTGTACCCTTTACTGGGGTCAGTGTTTTGCGATCATAGACATTTTCTGCTCGCCCTTTCCTCCCAGTATCAGAAGTCGCTGAGCTCCATCTAGAATAACATGCACAAAGCAAAGCTTGGCACCTAGTTCAGTCAACACTCACTGGTATCTACATATGCACACACATGCACTACACACATCAAATCCTGAAGCTGTGTAGCAGGCTTTTTTTTTTAACCCAACATCTGACTCCTTGCAGTACTTAGCACAGAAATAGTGGTGAGATGCCCATTTAAAATGACCTCATCGGTTGTAATGTAGAGGGTAGATTTGAGGGGCCAAGAGAGGATGAAGGGAGTCCAATCAGAAGACATCAGTCCACTCAAGAGGCATCGGGAGGACCACCCCAATAGAAGTGGAAAAAACCGAGTAGATTAGGATAAGATGGAGTGGGAGTGGGGAAAATGAAATGAAATGCAGAGACGCAGAAGATAGCTGGGAAAATACATGGAAACTTGGTTGCCCACTTAAATTTAAGTTCCTTTTAAGAACATTACCTTATGTTCCTTTTAAGAACATAAAAGGAACTTTTAAGTTGTATCTCTGTTGGATAATTGAGAAAAAAATGGATGGATAAGTGGAAGAATGTGGCAAAGGTTAACAGGTTTATTTAATGTTGGACATCTCAAGCTTTTATATTTTGTGACATCTCATGAATGGCTTAAAAATAAGACACAGTTTTCAAGGTTCCTCAGTATTATTTGGCTACAGAACAGCTTCTTTTCCCAGAAGACCCTTCTCTGAAGGAGTGCTCTGTGCAAATCAGAATCGTGAACCTAGCCCAACCATCTCATTTTTGCAGGAAGAGACATAGGAGCTACAGAAAGGAGAAAAGAACATTTTGAAGTCCTCACATGACAAGCAGAGACAGAGGCTTACCACCATCCATTTACAAAGGAGTCGCTTGGGTTTATTTTAACCTATGAACTCGTTCTCTGCAAAGGCTCCACAGTTGAGTCTTTGGAGAGCCACCCCTCTGCTGGACTTCTGCATTTGGTCAAAACTGAAATTCCCAGGCAAGGTAAGCCCAGACATTTCCTTAACTCAAAACAGAAAACACCCTGTTTGAAAAGCCATCCCACGGTCCTCTGTGTTTCGGCTCTAAGACCCATCTTTTTTAAGTGTATTGTACCTTTGCACTTGAAAGTCAACTGACTCTCAAAATGCCCCTTTAAGCAGCTCTGGCAAGTTCCCAAATGATAATTAGTGTGCTGCCCATGCCAAGAACTGTCTTTTTTTCCCCTGTGCTGAAATAATAGACAATAACCAAGAAATGAAACTCTTGAGATGGTACAAGAGGAAAAATAGGCTTGCCAGTCCTGGGAACAGTAATTAGAATTTTGCACACAAAGATCCACACTGAGTTCTCAGAAAGCAATAAAGAAAGAGAAGGGAACAAAGAAAAATTCACAATAAACAGGAAAGGTTTATTTTATTTTTTCTGAAGTAAATTCCTTGGGTGAAAGAGCTGTGAATAATTATGAGCAATGCCAGTGTCCATAGAGATGGCTGTGACAGTGGCCTCAGCGGCTGACAGCCTGCTGTGAATTGAGGAGAGCTTGTCATACCAAGGTTGTCTCACAAATCAGGGCTTTAGTCTTACCTGAATGTGGTTTCTAGAAAAGGCTTAGCCTTGTAAGCTGAAAAGCTATTGACAATCTCCAGTGGGATTTTCAAGACAAGGTGTATCTGTGTGAGCAAGCCTCCCCCTGGAATTTGGGCAATTTAAGGGCAGAGAGGGTCTGTCTTACTTTCCTTGGGCTCCCATAACAGATTTCCAAAGCCTGTATATCTTACAACAACAATCAGTCATTCTCTCACAGTTCTGGAAGTCAGAAGCCAAAAATTAAGGTGTCAGCAGAGTCATATTCTTCTGAAACTCTAGGTAAAAATTACTCCTTGTCTCTCTCCTAGCGTCCGTCGGCTGCCATAATCCTCAGTGTTTCCCGGCTTGTAGACACATCACTCCAGTCTCTGCCTCCGTCTTCACAGGAATTTCTCCTCTCTGTTCCGTATCTTCACAAGGACTTTCACCCTAATCCAGGATGATCTCACATTAACGTAATAACATCTACAAGGACCCTATTTCCAAATAACATTTGTAGGTACTGAGGGTTGGGATTTTAACACACAATTCAACCCACAAGAGGGTCTTATCATCCCTGGGTCCCTGGCACCCAGCACAAAGCCTGGGACAATATAGGTTGGTTCTCACCGCTGCCTCCAAATGAACTGAGTTGAATTGAACCAAGAACAAACAAAGCATCAAACTGTTCATTTAAAAAAATCAGCAACAAACAAAACCTCAAGGTCAAGATCTGCAAATCTAGAGAATCTAGAGTGGGTAGAATCTGCCCAGTGTGATTCAACTGCTTAATATTCAGCAAAGCCTAATCTCACCCCATCCCACCCAGTTTCCTCTTTTAAAACTCCAGTTCCCCTATAAACAGCCCCAGGGACTGTTCTTGACACGCTCAGGACCCTCTATGGGTAATGAGCTGTGTCTCTCACTAATGGGAAGGAAAGGTATTGGAGGAAGTAATAGCTAGGCTGGCTAGGCGAGGGAAAACTTCAGGACTCTAAGGAAAATTCCAAACTCATTAACACCTGCAGCAGCCATTCGTTGCAAAATCAGACCTGCAAGCAAGCCATCTAACTACAGGAAAATTCACACCTACCTAACCCTCAGACCCCAATTAGACACACCTGCAGCAGTCTGGTCCTTTGACCCAGCACATTTGCAATCAAGAGCCGACCACCAAGGCAGGGACTAGCTGGAAAAGTCCAAGAGCAGGTCCATTAATAGCCAAGGATGACCCAAGATAGCCATGACCCATTTTATCTCCATTATATGCTCATTATAATAATATCAGCATTGAGGTTTTACAACATCTCCACCCACCAGAATGCCATGATAGTCCTGATATGACCCTAGAAGGCCTGGCAAGATAGGAGGAAGGGGTCACAGAGATTCGCCCAAAGAGCACCCATTTTCAGGAAAAGCCCACACAGAGGAAGAGCCCCTTCCTAGCAACAAAGTGAGCAGGGAGCCTCGACTCAGTTCATCTGTTGCACTGAGGCCCTCTGCCTTCTCATAGCCACACGGGATGCCATGGGTCCACAGGGTACATTGAGGCACACACACCTTGGACACATGGCTCCCCCTCCTGTGCTTACACTACTGCTTGGTCTAGAGGACAGTTCCAATATTCCACCCTCGTGTATAGACATGAATCCATTTCCTTCAAGTCTAAGTTAGATGCCTGGAAAAGCGATTTCTCTCCTGCAAACTAGCCTCTAAAATTTGCAGGGTCCAGCAAATGAGGAAAAATGAAGTCCTATTGTATGCCTAACTAGTTGAAAGTTATCTATCATCCAGTAAACAAACTATAAAATATGTCCTACCTTCCTACTTCAATTTAAGCCTTTGAAACAACCTTTTTATTTTAAAGCCCAAGTTTTGGATTAAAATTCTTGAACTTCACTGAGTTTTATACCAGAAAATACGGGAAAAATCAGGCTCTAGTCCCCAGCCACTTCCAGTCTCCCTTCCTTTTGTCCCCCGCTCCAGCTCCAGACAAGAGCAAGAGGATCCCTCGTGTTCACAGATACAAACACCCTAGCCTGCATATCCTAGGGTCTCAGGCAACCCCACAACCCAGGGACAGCACAGCACAACAGTGTCAGGGCTTACCTGCTCACTGCAAGCAAGGGGCCCTCACCTGTGAGCAATGAGAAAAGACACAATCTAAGAATCCAGGTCCCGCATTGCCATGTCAAAAGTGGATGTGCTGAAGAAGATTTAGCCCTGTCCCCACTGATCAAAGGGCAGAGTATTAGCTTCCTGCTGCTGTAACAAATTACTATAAGCCTAGTGCTCACAAAAACTGAGATGTATTATCTCCCAGTTAGACATCTCAGGAGTCTGAAATAAATCTGCAGGGCTATGCCCTCTCGTATGTTCTAGGAAAGAGTCCCTTTCCTTGACTTTCCCAGCTTCCAGAAGCTGCTGACATCCCTTGGCTTGTGGCCTCACATCACTGGCTTGTGGCCTCACATCACTCTGACCTCTGCTTCCACCACCACGTTCCTTTCTCTGACTCATCTTCCGCTCTCCCTTTTATAAAGACCCCTTTGAGGACATTGGGCCCAATCAGGTAATCCAAGTTAATTTCCTCATCGCAACATCCTTCACTCAATCACATCTGCAGAGTTCCTTTTCCACCAGGTAAAGTTCCTTTTCCACCAGCTATTCACAGCCTCCAGGGATTAGGGCGTGAACATCTTTGGATCATTGATCTGCTGGCCTCCGGCATTATTTAGCCGAGGGGCTTCGGTGGCAAGGAAGGGTCAGGTAGGACAGGTGTCCGGTGCCCACAGCACGTATGTGAGAAAACCCTGTATCTGCTCAGTTCACACTCACCCCTGAATCCGCAGAGCAACCTCCTCCTCCTTTTCTTATTAAAATCTGAAGCACTGATTAAGGGCTCTAGAGGGAGGAGGCCATTGTCCTTTCACACTGAAAGCTCAAGGGAAGATTTCCAAAGAATTATTTGGTGCTTTGCAGACTTGGAGATGGGAATTATCGCTCATGAATTACACCGTGAGATAAGGTGGGAAGGTAACAACACATCCACTGGCCTAAGAGCACCCTCTGGCCCTCAGGTCAGGTCCAACCGTGCACATGATTGAAAATGCCCAGTACAATGATCACTTGTATACCTAATCCTGAATTGTACCCCACATCTTTAAAATAAAAATAAATAAATAAATATATAGTGGAAAGAAAATGCTCAGACATATTGGCAGAAGCGCCATTGTCCGTCTTTTAGGGTGAACCTCCGAAAGTCCCAAACTTGCGTTTCTTTTGGCATTTCCTATAATTCAGACTTTGCAAAGGCTCATTCTCTTCTGACTGCTTGAACTGCAAAGGCTTAAATGGAAGACACTTGTTGGGGCGGCGGCCTCAGGGCACAGAGAGGGTTTCCTGGTGAATTTCTCTAAATGGTCAACATCCAGATCTGAGCCTGCCTATCGGTTGCTTGGTAACAACAGGTAGAATCTCACTTGGGTTTTGGAAATGTGATCCACGCCTTTGCTCAGGCTTGGAAGGACAGCTGCATCCTCTGTAGAGAAAGAAGGATGGTTGAAGGGTGTTGGTCTTGCGAGAAAAGGGTGAGGCCTGGGAGAAGGCACATTCGCTATCTCCTCACCTGTGATCCCACCTTCATGCTCCAGCCAGAGACAACCCCTCCCCACCCCTGTCCTGGACTAAAGACAGGAGCCAGGCTGAAGGACAAACATCAGACACCAGCCTCCAAAAGCAGAGCTGGGAGGCTAATGAACCAAGAGCAATGATCAACCACTAATGAGAGTGCCAATAGCAATCCCGAATCCACATCCGACCATACTGCAGAGAACAGTGGAAGCAGAGATGTTCTGTGTCTGAAAATAAGCCAGAAACCCACATGCTGCAATGATCTGTGTGACACACAGGTCCAGACACATGTGTGAAAATGCCTTGACAAAGCCTAAGATAACTCACATCAAAGCTAAGATTGCCCCCAGCTGGGTACTTGGATAGGGGAGATGTGTGTCAAAGCAGCTGTAGACTTTCCTGAAATGTTTTCATTTTTTGCATATAATTGAACTTGTGCATCCCATGTTTAGCTAACGTGTATCTGCACAATTAAAAACAGACAATGAGATGCTGTCTACTTCGACAGGCTCTAATGGTCTTGCTTTTGTAAAGTTTTTATGTCAATAGCTTAGAGTGGACACCTGAAAGTCCCAAGTATGCTTTTATTAAATTTATTCATTTGTTATTGAGTTGTGAATAGGAAAAAAATGTTTGCAAAGTATGCATCTGACAAATACTCATGTCTTTTTATATTGCCTATAACTCGGACTTTTCTTTTTTTTATTTTAAAGATGTGGGGTACAATTCAGGGTTAGGCATACAAATGTTCATTATGCAGATACCTTTGTTGATGAGGTACACCCCTCCTTCCCCTGGCAGTTTCCTTCAACTGCCAATCCCAGCCCCTCCCCTGGCAGTTTCCTACTACTGCCTATCCCTTTCTTATAGTATTATGATAATTGTTCAAGGTCCACTCATGTGTGAGAACATATGGTACTCTTTTCCTTGTTTCTGTGATAGATCAAGGAGTATGATCGACTCTAAATCCATCCAAGTTGCTGCAAAGTCCATATGTTTGTCCTTCTTTATGGCTGCATAATATTCCATCGTGTATATGTACCACTTTTGTTAGTCCAGTTCAGTTTCGATGGTCATCATGGTTGGTTCCATGTTTTTGCTATTGTGAATACAGCTGCAACAAACATGCATGTGCAGGTATCTTTTTTGTAGAATGATTTGAGTTCCTCCAGGTATATTCCCAATAGGGGAATTGCTGGGTCGTTTGGAAAATCAATTTCTAGTTCTTCCAGAAATTGCCACATTGTCTTCCAAAGAGGTTCCTCTAGTTTGCATTCCCACAAGCAGTGTAGAAGTGTTCCTTTTTCTCTGCATCCTCGCCAGCATCCGTTGTTTGTTTTATTAATGAAGGCCATTCTTACTGGAGTTAGATGCTATCTCAATGTGGTTTTGATTTGCATTTCTCTGGTGATGAGTGAGGCTGAGCATTTTTTCATGTGTCTGTTGGCTGCCCATATATCTTTTTTTGAGAAGTGTCTATTCATGTCTTTTGCCCACTTTTTAATGGGGCTGTTGGTTTTTTTCTTTTCAGCGCGCTTGCGTTCCTCATAGATCCTAGATGTTAGGCCTTCGTCAGACATACAGGTTGGCAAATACTTTTTTCCATTCTGTGAGCTGTCTCCCTGCTCTCTTGATGGTTTCTTTTGCTTTGCAGAAGCTTGTCAGTTGGATGAGGTTCCACTTGTCTATCTTATTTCTTAAGGTACGGGCATTTAGGGTTGCCAGTTCCAGTTTCCATATGGGTGTCTCTGGACTTTTCGAATACTTGTTCAAATGGCCTTTTTCCTCCTTTGGTAAAAATGTTCTACCCCAAAACCTACTGTCCTGGAAGAACCATTTCTGGGCAGTAGATAAGAACATGGAATGTGATGCCCCAACCCAGGGTCCAGATCCTGCCTCCAACCTCTGCTAGCTGTGTGATTATGAACATCATCCTCTGTCTCTCTGTGCCAAATGGCCACGTATATCAAGTTGAGATAACGACAGTATCTACCTCATAGGTTTGTGGTGAGGATTAAATGAGCTGATATATGTAAAGGACTTAGAATAGAGTCAGGCACAGGAGAAGCACTATTCACCACCATCGCCATCACCACCATCGCCATCCTACTCAATTCTGTCCTTGTCACACAAAAGCAACTGCAAAGTGTAAAAAAATGAATGTGCTGTGTTTCAATGAAATTTTATTATGGGCACTGGATTTTGAGTTTCAGATCACTTGTATATGTCACAAAATATTCTTCTTTTCTTCTATCAATATTTTTTATTATGATATTGTGGGGTACAGTTTAGGGTTAGGTATACAAATATGCTTCATTCAGGCACCCTTGTTGATAAGAGGTGTCTCCCCATCCCCAGACAGATATTTACTACCGTTAATCCCATCTCCCTTCCCCTCTCCCCGCATAGTTTCCCACCACTGTCAGTCATTTTCTTATAGTATAACATTGGATGTTCAAGGTCCATCAAATGAGTGAGAACATGTGATACTCAGATCTTTGTTCCTGTGAGATATCACTCAGTATTATAGACTCTAGTTCCATCCAGGTTGCTGCAAAATTCATGATTTTGTTCTTTTTTGTGGCTGCGTATGTTTATCGCAGCACTGTTCACAATAGCAAGAACCTGGAAGCAACCATGCTGTCCATCAAAAGAGGACTGGATTTAAAAAATGTGGCACATATACACGATGGAATACAAAATATTCTTCTTTTAATTCTTTCCTAAAATTTAAAAATGGAAAATTATTCTTGGGTCATACAAAAAGGAGACATGGGCCACATATGACCCCCTGAGATGCAATTTGCTGACCCTTGTATAGTACTCTACTCAAATGTTAACACCTAGGAGGGATCATCTCAGATGACCCTATTTGCCCCTCTCCCTTCATTTGCTGTCAACTCTCTCTGCTTTGTAATTCATAACAATTATTGCTTCCTGACACTTCATAACTGTGTGGCCTGGGCTCATTACCTAACCCATGCATGCCCCATTTTGTTAATCTATGTTATGGGTGCAAAAATAGTAAGACTCGCTATATCTTGGAATTATCAAAAGAATTTTACAAGTTAATATATTTGAAAAGTCCTCAGAAAAATGCTGGTTGCTTCACAAAGGTTAATGCCTTTTAATGCCCATTAGCCATTAAGCGTTATGGACGCATACCTGTCTCACCTCTAGAACCGTCTTCCCGAGGGCAGGGACCCTGTCTGGCTTTGTCAACAATATGTTCATCGGCCAGCTCATAGCTGAGGCTCAGTCAGCACTTGCCAGATAGATAAATGAGTAACAGTCTGGATGAACATGACACTGAGAGCTTGCAGGACTGAAATTCAGATACGTTTATAAGAAACTGTGACATCACGCTTCAGATCCTTTCTCTAAACACAACTTCTGCAACTAAATTTGACCTTGATTCTGTCAATTATCCCAGAGACCAGTAACCATTGCTGGTTTGTTTTACTCTCTTTTTCTTAGCTTTTATTTCTAACTTTAAAAAAACAAACAAACCTGTCTATTGGGTGAACACACACAAAACAGGAATAAACAGATGCTTCTCATTAGTACAAGATGGCTTTAATCTTTCACACAACTTTCATTTTATTTTCCTGTGTAATGTTTATCAATAGATTTTATGGAATAAAGACTTTAGGCAAACAATGCCAATTCACAAGTTTTCACTCGGGGAAACTCTGCAGAGTTTAGACAGAGGATACTCCAGCTACCATTTTCAATTTGTTCTGATGACAGAGAGAAGTAGTCTCTCTATAGGGCATAGATGGAATTCATGGGAATGTTTATGTTTTTTCATTTCCACTCCTTTCAACTCATACACACAGAACATGCTGTTAAGCTAATCACCTGTACATGTTTCTTCTTCATCTCTTTATGTGGCAAAAAAATCTTATTTAACCCACATTTGGGCAGTCATGTTTGAAGACCACAGATTCAACCCATTTGCATAGCCAAATGTGAGATGACTCAATCCCTGATGCTTGTTTTAGGTGCTGTGGAGAAAGACATTACGGGTTGTATTTGTAAGTCTTGGCCAAAGCAGACTCAAAAATGCCCCCAGGAAACTACTCACATGCCCTTTAATGGATAAATAGTTAAACAAACTCAGCTGTATGCAAATCGTGGAATACTACTTGGTAATAAAAAGGAGCAAACTCTTGGTAGACACACCAACTTGGATAGATTTCAAGGGTGTTATGCTGAGTGAAAAAAGTCAATCTCAAATGACATGATGCCTTTCATATAACATTTGGGGAATTACATAACTATAGAGATAAGAACAGATTAGTGGTTACTAAGGGTTGGGGGAGGGATATGATAGGGAGAGGCTGAGGCTCTAGGGTAGCACTAAGGCATCTTAGGGTGCATTTATGTACCTCAATTGTGGTGGCTACATAGAGCTATAGAGTGATAAAGCTGCATAGAGCTATAAAGTAAACACACACACACACACACACACACACACACACACACACACAAGTGCAGGTATGGACTGGAAAATTTCACATGAGATCTGTGGGTTGTACCAATGTCGATTTCATGGTTCAATAAATGTACTGCAGTTGTGTGAGATACTGACATTGTGGGAGGCCGAGTCAAGTGTCCACAGGAGCCCTTTGCTTGTTTCTTTGCAACATCCAACAATCGGTAGTTTTATTTCAAAACAGGTATTCAGGAATACATACTAATTGAGTGGTTGGCATGCCAACCTTAAAGAGATTTTAACTTTAGTTATATAAATTCATTTGGAGTCTATGAACATCTTCCCCCTCCTGTAAGTCGGGAACAGGTAAACATGTCCCCATGTTAATCTATCAAAGTTCAAACACATCTTTGGAACCTTTCAAACTAACCCAAGAACCCAGGCATATGGTCTACGGTCTACGGTCTCTCTCTCTCTCCTCTCTCTCTGTCTCTGTTCCTCCCTCCTTCCTCTCTCTCTTTCTCTCTCTCTCGCTCTCCTTCACTCCCTTCCCTTTGTCTCTCTCTGTCTCTCTCTCTTTCTGTCTCTGTCTCTTTCTTTCTCTCTCTCCCTCCCTTCCTCCCTCCCTTTCTTTCTGTCTTTCTCTCTCACCCCCTCCTTCGCTCTCTCCCACCCTCTCTTTCTCACTCTTGCTCTCTTCCTCTCTCTTCCTCCCTTTCTCTCTCTCTCTCTCCCTCTCTCTGCCTGCGACTCCCTCTCCATATGTCTGTCTCTCTCCCTCCCTCCTTTTCTTTCTCTCTCTCTCTCTGTCTCTCTCTGCCTATGTCTCCCTCTCTGTGTGTCTGTCTCTCTCTTTCTCTCCCTCCCCATCTCTCTCTCTCTCCTATGACTCAGACACATTAAACTTCATCAAAGGAGTTATTGTTCTAAGACAAATGTCTTCCTCTTATACCCTAGCCTTTGTTTCTCTTAGAATACATGCGTGATATGAATTTCTAGTTCTAGCTGGGCTCGGTGGCTCAGCCTGTAATCCTGCGCCTTTGGGAGGCCGAGGTGAGTGGATTGCCTGAGCCCGTGGGTTCGAGACCCGCCTGGGCAACTTGGCGAGACCTCGTCTCTACAAGAAATCAAAAATTAGCCGGGCGTGGTAGCTCGCACCTGTAGTTCCAGCTACTTGGAAGGCTGAGGCGGAAGGATCTCCGGAGCCCAGCAAGTCGAGGCTGCGGTGGCCGGGAGCGGCCACTGCACTCCAGTCTGGGCAACAGAGTGAGACTCCAACTCAAAAAAAATAAAAAAATTTCTAGTTCTAAGTGGCAGAATCCTCCCAGCAATTCCAAAAGATGGAATAAAGGGAGTGACTGTATACAGCTTACTAACACACCTCAGTCCAGAATCAGTGTTGCCTTCGAGCTAAGTTCAGTAACTAGCCCAACACATGACAAGCGCGGCTCATCTTCCACAGTTTCCATTCAGGATGTATTCGTCTTCATTACGTTCTTCCCTCTAATTCTGTGGATCATAAATCTTTTGAAACAAAAAGCTTTAAGTGGCCCAAATTCATTAGGCTCAAACCTCAATTTACAGTGTGCAAGTAGCCAGTTACCAGGCTTAATTCAAATGTAAATCTTTGCGAAGGAAGTCAGTAAGCTGAAACTGTAAAGCCATCGCAGAAACCTTAGAAATCCTGCCTGAGAATGGTGGAGTAGCATTTGGAGACGTGCAGGTCACATCACACCATCATCTGCTACTGTGGAATCCAGAACTAAAACCCAGAGGGAGCATGTATTTGCTCCTGGAAATTAACCATGGAAGTGCAGGTTTTGAGCTTTCTTGAGGTGACAAATTTTGTGGGGTCACTGTGCTAATTAAGAGTCAGCAGTAGCCAGGCTCAGTGGCTCAGCCCAAGCTTGGGAGGCTGAGGTGAGTGGATTGCCTGAGCCCGCGGGTTCGAGACCCACCTGGGCAACTTGGCAAGCTCTCATCTCTATAATAAATTTAAAAAAAGAAAAAATTAACCAGGCGTGGTAGCACGCACCTGCAGTTCCAGCTCCTTGGAAGGCTGAGGCAGAAGGATCGCCGGAGCCCAGCAGGTCGAGGCTGCGGTGGCCAGGAGCGGCCACTGCATTCCAGTCTTGGCGACAGAGGGAGACTCCCATTCAAAAAAAAAAAAAAAAAAAAGAGTCAGAAGTGACACCTCTCACAAAGAAAATTCAAACAGGAGGCCCCCTCTTCACTTTTTATGACCGTTTATCCATAACCACGCAATCCTGGCACCGTCTTTGGGAGGCATCCTTGATGGAAGAAAGACATCGGAGCCACAGAGCTCTCACTTCCAGGAAAGAGACAACAGGTCAAAAGTGAACTAACAGGAAAGAAGATGGAAAGGTAAGTACATTTTTTACTTTGCATTATTTCTTTCATCCATCCTAAGACCCCATTTATCTCAGACAGTATTTTGCATCTGAAAAGTACAAAGCAACTGTCAGAAAGCCTGTGCATTTTATGCTCCAGAGGAAGCAAAGATAGTTTTAGGCACTGAGGCATAATGAAGCACCACCATCACCAATAGCAATAATAAAAAGAAGAAGCACGTCTATCTTGTTTGGTGCTGAAAAGTGCCAGGTGTTTTGTAGATAATTATTAAATATTTAGCAGATGAAGGGGAGAAGGTCACGAGATTTATTTTGCTTTCCCTCTTTTTTGGTCCATACACATCCTAAATAATTTTGCTTTTGTGTCATATAAAATATTTGTTTTAATTGTTTCATTAGAGCCACCTCCAAGAAGATTGTAATCTTCCAAAGGCTACTCTGATTCAGGTATTTGGGAGCTAAATATTAAGCAGGATCTGAAGAAACGGCTGGGATATGAGTAAGTCAAGGACAGGAAGGGCATAGGATGGCAGGGACTAGATTAAGTAAGGCTGAGGGTTGGGAAAAACTGTGGCCTAATAGGAGCAAATAGGATACGTGTATCTGTTGGGAATAAGTTCAGCAGCAAGTAACAGAGAACACATTAATCATTCCTTAATCCATAAGGATATTATTTACTTAGCAAGAAGCACTGAAGAACCAATGCGGAATGAGTTCACCAACTCTGCGATGTCATCAGGACTCCAGATCCATCTATCCTTCTTGCATCAGACTGACGTTTGTGTGCAGGCTTGTACCTCATGGTAATAACATGGCTGCCACACATCCAGACATCACACCTGGTAACACAGCTTCCAAATTTGGATGGGAGGAAAAGGGACAGGGAGGGACGGAGTTTTCTTTCATTGCTTACTTTTAAAAGAGAGGAATTTTTTTCTCAGACTATGCCAGAAGACTTCTTGGTATGTCTCATTGGGTCAAATTATGCGTGCCAACACCAGTGACTGGCACAGAGGAATAAAACTACTGTGATTGACATACTAAAACAATCACAATTAATGTTCTAGACCAGGGGACAGGCAAAATGCTGCACCTAATATCTGAACAAAACTGGAGGTGGCTGTTGGCAAATATCCAGATAACCTTTTAACTTCTTTCCTCCCTAACAATCTTCTCCCTTTATAATGAATAGGAAGCAGACACCAGGCTCATCCCTGGTCTAATGTTTCATTGTATCTATTTTCATAATTATTTTCTATTTATTGCAAGGGGTATTGGTTTTTCATTCATACTATTCATGTGTTTCCCATTTTAAACAGTATTTTAGTAACATATTTTAAAAGAAAAATATTGCTCACGCCTGTAATCCCAGCACTTTGGGAGGCCAAAGTGGGAGGATTACTTGGGTCAGGAGTTCAAGACCAGCCTGGGCAACATAGCAAGACCCTATTTCTACAAAATATAGATTTTTTTTTTCAAGTTCACCAAGCATTACGGTGTGCCTGTAGTCCCAGCCACTCAGGAGGCTGAGGTGGGAGGATCACTCGAGCCCAGGAGTTTGAGGTTGCCATGGCTCACTAGTGAGCCCTGATCATAAGAGACAGAGTGAAATTGTTTCTAAAAAAAATTTTTTTAATTAAAAGAAGATACTAACTAATTAACAGTGAAAGTTGTAAGGCAAATATAATTTTTAAAAATCACGAGGGCATTTTGCAAAAGACTGAAAATTTGGGCACTCTATTTAGAGAGTCATGGGAGAAAGTTTAGGGACCTCTCAAGACCTTCAGGATAACCCAGAACATATTAGGGAAAAGTGCTTCCTCGTTCACTTAAGGCAAAATCAGCAGAAACCTGGGCTTATGTTAGCTTACTTCTTATTTTAAAAACCTAAGCTTTTTTCCCTCTGATGCCATCCTGCCAGTCCAGACACATCCCCCAAACGGTTCCCCAGATGCTGTGGATTTACGTACAGACAGATATCGGGTTGCTGCATGATTCACTGAATGCCACGCTGGCGTTTCCCATCGATCACTGCCACAGTCACAATGGTTTCTGAAAACAAGCCCAAGTATGCAGGTCATGATTCAAAACATATTGATTTTGTCCTGGAATTTAGAATTATGATGGCAGAGAAAGCCATGAGCTAATACATTTATGTCAGTGATACGTGATTTATCTTTAGATGACGTTTCTTAAAGTAAAGCAGTAAGTTGAGTTCAAGGAAAATGCTAACTTGTACAAAGGCAGTATGAGATTGTACGCAGCGACAAATAGATTTTCAAAAAGTCATAAGGATGATTGCTGAGCTATTGACATCTGGGAAAGACTGAGCTCTGGTACATGGCAGGGCAATTTGTGTAAGAGTCCAGGCCCTGTGAGAATGGAACCTCCAGGCCGAGGAGACACTTGAGTAACACTTGATATTTATCTTGCCCTATCGCCTGTCTTCACCGCTGAATCCATCCCAGATCGAGAAGAACCTCTTTAGAGGTTGTTATGGTCTGAATGTTTGTGTTTCCCAAAAGTCATGTGTTGAAACCCTAATTCCTAAGATGATAGTATTAAGAGGCAGGGCCTCTGGGAGGTGATTAGGTCATGAGGATGGAGCCCAAATGCTTGGAATTAGTGCTCTTATAAAAGACAGCCAGTTTTTCGTGGCTCACCAAATATTTTCTTAATGAACTGTCAACTTGCCTCAGTCTGATTATCAAGACTTTTAAATTAAGGACATCTGAACAAGTAGGGTTTGTTGAATTCGACATGGACAGAAAATCACAGAGAAAGACTTTTCTCTGTTATGTTTGAAGAGAAACGTAGCCAGATCACACCTATTACCAAGCCCTGACCACGTGCCACACTCATACGGAGACATCTAAGGTCCATCCATTTGTCATCACAACAGCCAAGAGGCGGATACTACCACAGCACCCCTCACAGATGCAGCACCCCTTAACACAAAGCATCATACTGGACACAAGGGTGAAATGACCCCCCATACTCCAGCCAACCTCTTCCCATACCCATTGCACTGAAAGAGACAGCACTGCTGTGCTCAGATCAATTTCATATTCTGAATTCTTCTCCAGGCAACGGGCCATGTCCACCCATCTGAGACCAGAGGCTGCATCCCACGATTTCAATTTCTCCCTGGCATCCAGACTTCTCAACCAGGACTCAGAAGCTGAGGCTCCCACAGACAGACGCAGGTACATGATGTATGTTGGACCCCTGACAGTTTTCAAGCTCTACCTTCCTCACCTCCCTCCTCTTCTGCCTCTCACCTGGGAAGTCCACAAGAAAGCCAGTAAGCGCTCCCTTCTTTACTTCCTGGGGAAAATTCAAACCACAAATCCCCAACCACTGTGGGAACTCCTTCCAAGCCCCACCCCAGGCCCAGAAGAGCCCCGTCCATTCTTTCAGCCTTTCTCAAGCCAGCCTGGGTCTGCTCATACCACCCTGATCCCCATGGAAGCCCCTTGTGTGCGTAATAAAACTTCTCCCAAATTCTCTCAGTATCTAGAGTGTCATCAGCCCTGATATCCTACCTATTCTTTCAGAGGAGTCCATCCTCAAGGACCAAAAAGGTCAGGATTAAGCACCCCCATGTGGCTTTGAGGACATAGCTAAACTTCTGCACACCTCAGTCTTTTCATTTATTTAATGGGATACTGGCAGATACAGCTGGTTACTGTCCCCATATCTATTCTTGCCTTCTTCCTTAAGAGCAAGCCTGAGTTTTGCTCAAGTTGGCAGTTTGGAAAAATTGTGTAGGCTCCTCCCAGCTATAAGTAAACATAGTTGTGAGTAAACATGTCCTATAGTCCCAGCCAGTGAGAAGTACACAGAGGTTACTGGGTGGGTTGTAAGAGAGAGCGTGGAAATGGTTAAATCGTTGGGTATTTTCTCTTCGCCATTTTCTTCTGCCCCATCCCTTCTTTCCTATAAATTGATCAAGGCAATAATAGACACAGGCTAGGGACACAAGAGACAAAGGTATTGTCTGGGTGCACCAGTCCTGGAAAGGTAATTTCTGGATTTCATGTTACATGAGAAAATAAACTCCTAACACACACACACACACACACACACACACACACACACACACACACCCCAGAGAGAAAGATTCTTCCTGCTTTTGATGTGACTGGGTGAAGTATGTGATGTCAAGAGCATTGGCAGCCATTTTGTGACCATGAGGGGACAAAACTAAGAACCAACCAATATGCTGAGGATGACGCAGCAATGAGAAAGGAGACCAGGTCCTTGGAAACATGGAAGAGCTCCTGAGACAACCCTAAAACTGCCCAGTTTCAGCTTCGGGCTTCTTGGTGTATGAGGTAATGACTCTTCTTGTTTAAAGACTTTCTGGTTGAACATTCTGCTACTTGGCTCTAATACAAGGTAGCATTCAAGATCCCAAAGAAACTGATGAACTCGTGATGAACACATGAAGAAGATTTGGGGGCGTTGGGAGTATTCTTCCCCAAACCCTAGGGATATACAATACAGAGCACTATGTCACTTAAGTGTGACACTGATCTGAGCACCACAGGGCTGTCTTTTCCAGCACAATTCCCAAGAGCCATATCCTGCCTGTGTGCGTCTTTGTGAGTGCTCGTGTATATTCTCAGGACACAAACTCGCAACAGTAGGCCATCACCTCAGATGCTGCTATTCACAGTTCAGAGCTCCGACCTGGATTCATGAAGTGGATGGTTTCAATGAAGACCGACTTCCAGACACACCCAACGCCGTGGGTCTAAGAGTGTGGGGACCTGACCGGTTCCTTTCCATCTCATGTGAGAGGGGCAGCTGCCCTATTCCATCATCTGCCAGAAGTTCCTAAGAAACATTTACCAGTGAAACCGCCTTGTGCCAGCCTGGTAAGCAAACCCAGGCAAAGCTCCATGAGCCAACTGTGAATTTTTCCAGCTCAGAAATTTCCATCCTTTCCCAGAACCCAGGCTGACGTCACGTGTGTCTGGGCATTTCGTGGGTTAAATCTCCCTTCCCTGGGTTGGGTCTCCGATCACACCACACAGGCTAACTGCCCACCAGGAGACCACCTCTCTCGGTTTCACTGTCTGATAAAAGTAGAGATTGCAGGAAACAATCACTGCGTGACAGGCTGAGAGGATACAGTTTGGGGAGATTGAACGGGTCAGATTTTAGACGCCTACAGGCTTTCCAGCCATGAGCAGTGTCAAAATAGGCGGAAAATGACGCGGGACTGACCCTAGGCCGTTTCTCAGGTGATCAGCCGCCAGTCACCTCCACAACATTCCAGTCATGTGTGTTTCCTCCAACAACAGGGAGTTAAAAATAGCACTGGCTTCCTCCAAGAGGAACAGCAGGCCCACTGCCACCCGGCATCTGCAGAAGGGGCCTCCCTGCTTATCTTGGAGACGCTCAACAATCACATGAATAGCATGTGCTCATTATTCAAATGGGATTTTAATTGATTCCGAGCTGGTTCCCATGCTCGTTTCTGGAGACAGCTCAGGGTCATGAGCTCCCAGCTCTTCCTCTGGCAGACTCTTCCTCTGGCAGCTCGTATCTTTCTGCTGCGTGGAGGAGTGGGAAGCCAGGAGTGCCGGTCGGTGGTTTTATTCTGCGGCCGCAGGACCTCAGCTCTCCCAGATCCAGGGCCTCTTCTCTCCTCCTTGTTAGGGTCGGAATTGATGCTTTCACATGATTTTTGGAGTGGCATGGGAAGTCTCAGCTCCAGGGAGTCTGAGGTCTTCTTTAATTTGCATACTTGGAAACAACCCTAGCCCTCCCTCCAGCCAAAGCGTTTCATGAGCGATAATGAATTATCAGTGGCCCTTAACCCCACAGGGTCATAGCCTTGCTCTCCGGCACCAGGGGAAGCGAGGGGCCAGCCCCTTGTGAGTCCTGGAGTGGGCAACCAGGCCTGGGTGTCAGAGGACAGAGCCTGGGCCCAGATCTTCCTTCAATCCATGGTATTGTTGCACCTGTCCTACCTGCTGCATTTTCCACTTGTAAAAGACAGCTGAGGACACCTGCCCTGAGGCCTCCTGCAAAGAGCCCCTGAAGTGAGGGGGCTGAGGCACGTGTACACTTCGAAGCACCCCCCACGGAGAAGCCACAGCCCAACCCCACCAGGTCGTCTTCCTCGTGGTCGCCAGCCTCGGACTGTGTGTCTTCAGAGAAGAGAGAACCCAGCTCGGCACAGCTGCAGCCTCAGAGGGAGGGGACTCTGGGGGCAGGTGAGATAGACGAGGAAATGCTGGTCATAACTTTGCGACTGTGACTCCGTCCATGAAACAACGTCTTCTAGCTCCTCTCCAGTCCGCACGCACCTGATACGCTGAACGTGCGGCTGTCACGTGTGATCCAAACGTAGTATTACTTTGTCCCTCCTGACCCTTCGAAATGTATGAATCGGACGTTTCTCCCCATCCCTGTGTGAGGACTCCAGCGGATCCTATGACTCTCCTGCTCACAGTTAATGAGCTAGCCCACGGTTCAACTAGGCCATGAACACAATCTCAACTCTCATCAAAACGTTCCCTTCAAGATAGAGCCCAGACGTCGTGCCATCCAGCCTGGGGCTGCCGCAGGCTTCCCAGGGCCCCTCCAGCCACCAAGCCCACTCTCCACCCAGAGCCGCTGCTCCCCTGTGACTGACCTTCCTCACTCGCGCCTCACGGTCCACTGCAAGGCCTCCCCGTCAGCCTAAATCAAAGCCCCACCGAGTCATTCTCTGCTGTCCTGTTTTACGTTATTCTTAGCAGCCATCAGTATTTGAAAGCCTTTTATGCGATGACTTGGTTTACAGATTCATGGTCTCCCCCAGAGCACCCTTCTGAAGGGCCGGAGTTTGCCCCGTCCACTCACTGCTGTCACTTTTGTCCTCTCCTCAAAGCCCCCTTCTCAGCTAGCAGTCACACCTTCTATTTCACTGAGAAAATGGATTCAACCATGAAAATAGAGACATACTCAGAGGAATGCCTGGCATGTGGTAGATGTTTCATTAATGTTTGTTCAATAAAAAAAAGGATTCGAAGCCTAGTACCATAAGGAGAAACATGAGATTTTAGGAGACGGCGAACACACGTCCCTGGTCCTTGTCCTCTAACGAGAGAGAGAGAGAAAGAGAGAGAGAGAGAAGGGGTGGGGGAGAGATAACAGGAGTTGGGGGGGTAAGAGGGGAAAAGAGAGAAAGAGAGAGTAGGGGAGGAGAAGGGAAAGGAGAGAGAGACGGTGGCAGGGTATGGTGAACCCATCTAGAACAAAAGGTGCAGGTGAAGACGCCCACCTGTGTCTTTCCAGGATGACAAGCAGAATAGAGTTTGGCTCCTGAGAACCAGAAGAGATGACACGCTGAGGTCACATCCAACAGATGCAGGGGCAGAGACAACTGGAAGTTCACAATAAACACCTGGGACATCCAAGTTCGTTCTGTCACAGACTGAAACTTATCCAGCCAGTAACCCAGTTTAACTGACTACTTTGTCACTCTTTATCCAGGTGTTATAGACTGAATCTGTGTCCCCCTAAAATGTTTATGTTGACAGACTAACCCCAATGTGGTAGTATTAGGAGATGGGCGCTTTTCAAGATGATCTGGCTTAGATGAGGCCACCAGGAAGGAGCCCTCATTTTGGGATTGGTGTCCTCATCAGAAGAGACAAGAGAGAGCTCGCTTCCTCTCTCTCCATCATGCGAAGCTACAACTAAAAGATGGCCGTCTGCAAGCCAGGAAGTGAGACCACCCTGGACACCAGCACCTAGATCTTAGACCTCCTGCCTCCAGAACTGTGAGAAATAAATGTCTTGTTTAAGCCACACGGTTGATTCTGTTCTAGCAGCCTGCCTAGACTAAGCCGGCAGTGTTTGTGAAGTCACAGCTTCTCAACTTTGCCCCCCTGAATACATCCCTGAGATGGTGCAAAGGCCAAAGAATATAGCCCGAACCAAACCAATGGATAATGACCCCAAGATGTACGCTCATGCTGAGAATTCGCCAAGCACCCCCTGTGATCCAGGCAGTGATGAAGATAAAAATGGAGTAGAAAGAAGAGCAGTAAAACCCCTGCCTTCATGGCTGACATGCAGATGGTAAGCTAACAGGCAAGTGAGACATACAGCAGGTCAGATGGAGAGAAGTAGGAAGGAAGCCCATAAAGTTGAGGGGGGTGCTTAGGGAATTCTGTGGGGTGCCATAATAAACAGGGGGGTCGGGAGACCTCACTGAGAAAGGGCCAAAAGAGCAAAAAGCTGGAGGCGAGGAGGGACACAGGAAGGTATCCACAGTAGAGCGGGTCCAGGAAGAGAAAATAGCCGATGCAGAGGCCCCGAGCAAGGAGGCTGAGGGACTTACAAGCAGAAAGAGGCTGGAGTGACTCCCTTGGAATGTAGGAGTGCTGGAATCTAGTGCCTGGAGGAGGGGCTGCCTTAGGTGTTTCATACATAGCATAGGAAGGAAGGCAGATTTTATTGTAATAGACTCAGACAGGTGAGTGGACTGTTTTGAAGGTTTCTTCTGTTGGCTCTTATTTTCTTGGTGAAATAGAAAGCTTGAATATCAAGCAAGCATGAGAATGGGGGAGGAGCGTTGGAGGTTTGAGGAGAAAAGACAACAATATGGGATCGTCACCTAGGAAAGCCGGTGAGTGGATGGCCAGACAGCCCACCTGAGGTGACCATCCTGACTATGCAGTGAGACCAAGCGGCAAGGTGGTACGTCCCCTCCAGCTGGGTCAGCAGCAGGGGTGCGGGTGCCCCGGAGCAGAGCTCAGCCTAACAGAGCGGGCTTTTTGCCAGGAAATGTGACGAGCACCGCGGCAGCCTCTAGGGAGCGTTGCAAGGGGTGAAGCAGGTAGATGGGGACTGTGGCAGCTGAGACGGTCATGAAAGCCTGAGAGGCCGGCTCCAGCTACTTGCTGCACACATGGGTAAATGCATGAGAGCGTGAGTAGGGGCATGTCTGGGAAATGAGGGTCACTAACCTTCTGGGGTTTTTGTTTTCCATGAAAACCACAACATCTAGATCTTCATGAGAATCTCTTCTAGTGAACCAGTCATTTATACAAAGCAAACAGAGTAACCACCAAACCTCCAAAGATCACATAACCCCATGAGCTCAGCACATCTTCACGGCCACTGTGACCCCAGGACCTGCAGAAGAAAGCGCTCATGATTATTATTCTGGTTATTTACTGGCAGACACTGCAGTGAGAGAAAAACACTGGAATTGCTAGTGTGCTTATCATTAAATGCCTCATTATGGAAAAAGTGCCTGAATGGAGCAGTAAGGGTGAATGCCAATTTACACAGCATTCAATCCCGTGAGCTGGAAGTGGTACAATTGGAATTGAGTTTTTAAAAGTACACTTTTCTCATGCCAAGGTTGCATTTTTCAAGAGCAACCAGAAGAAAAAAAGTGTTCTCAAATACAAATATTCAGTGAAAACCCTTGCCTCCCAGGACGTGCTGGCCACGTATCTGCAGCTAAATGCAGTTTAGCGTCTGCCCTGTGGTGGAGTAAACCCGTGTTACCAGGGTGCCATCCATCACAGCCACAGGCCTCCTAGGACCCCCCCCTACTGAGGGTCCCCAGGAACCTAAGTTTCCTACCCTCAGCCAAAACTGCCTGGAGCCCTCCAGGTGCCCATCTGTAGTGCCAACTGCCTGGGCAGGCACAGCCTCAGCTTCTCTGTTCACTCATGGGAGACAAGACGGGGAAAGAAGGGTGTGGAGGAAATTCCCCCAAAGTGGCACAACGTCTTTCTTGGATGTGCTTGTGCTGAATAAAGAAGAGGAATCAGCTTTTGGAAGCAGGGTGCCATTCATCCATTCATTCTTTTGGAGATATGAGTGGGAACACCAGCTACAGGAGACCTGAGATGTGGTGGAAGGCATCTGGCAGCCTCTGAAAGATGGCGTCTTCCCCCACCCAAGCACCACTGCTGAGACCACAGTCTCCGAGTCAAAGAGTTTGGGAGAAGTCACCAAGAGGGCCAACTGCCTCTCCAGCATATCCCCAGTCTGGGTGAGTCATGGCCACCCTCAACCACAGACGTGACTCTAGATCCAGAGCTCAAGGTCAAGTCTAGTTCTGCCTCCAGGGATCCAGGCCTGTTCTCTGACTTTGGCCTCAGCCCACTGCCAGGTGGGATGAGGATAACGGTAGCCCCTCTCTGTGTGCTGTGTCCTTTGGGAAGTGGACATGGAAACAGAGTAGGGGGGGCAAGGGACCCCTTGAGGGGAAAAACTAGGGGGATGGGAGTTGAAGGGGAGGAAGCAGCGTGGGCAGGGAGGGTGCAGGCCATAGGCAGGTCTGGAAAAGCCTCCAAGAACCCAGCCATGAGCTCCGGAGCAGACCTCCCATTAGGGTGACTCCTGGTGGTATGTGGCCAGCTCCTGGCACCTGTTGGGCTCAGATACTGGCTGGAGCTTCCTGGGAGAAACAGGGCCCATGACTGAAAGCTAAGTTGGATGTCTAAGACACTGAGAGCTAGAGAAGTCAGGGGCCATACACCTTGGTGCTGGAGGTCCAGCTCTTGCTCGAGGGAATATCCAAGGGGCGCATTTCCAGGACCTCTCTGACCCCAACCACACTGACCCACCCTGGACACTGTGGAAAGCAACTCCTTCAGAGTTCCGGGAATGTGGTCTGTCTTTGTTTTCTCTTAGAGACAAGATCTCACTCTGTTGCCCAGGCTGGAGTGCAATAGCACAATCATAGCGCACTGCAGCCTTGTACTGCTGGGCTCAAGCAAGCCTCCTGCCTGTCTCGTGAGTCTCTGGGACTACAGGCAGCGCCACCATGCCAGCTAATTTTTAAAAATGATTGAAGAAACAGGGTCTTGTTATGCTGTCCAGGCTGGGCTCCAGCTCCTGGCCTTAAGCGACCCTCCTACCTCAGCCTCCCAAAGTGCTGGGATCAGAAGAATGAGCCACCCAACCCCCAGCCCTGGGGCTTCTTTCTGAGGAGAAGCCTGAAAGGGGTGGTAAGCCAGATGATCTACAGTCCCATCAATCAGTTGGCCTCAGGGTCTTTACTTGCTCTTCCTGGTCTTTTAGCCAACGTCAGTTCCAGATTCTCCTACCCCAGCCCTCTCCTCTGCTGGTCTTGGTGACTTGCCTGCACGTGTGACCCGATCTCCCTTCCTGAAGTTCCAAGCAGCTGTGCCCTCCAGAGGCCTGGGTGCTGCCCATGTCTATTCAGAGTTACATGGGGCAAGAGGCACCCCCGTGGGTCACCTTGACTCCGCACTACCCCTCTCTCCCTCCATGTACAGCCACAGTCCTACCTGCTTCGTGCTCTGGGCCAGGTTCCCTCCACAGATGGTCACAGGTCTCCTTGGCTATGGGTTCTCACATGCGGAGCCCAGGGTCCCAGGCGGTGGCTATAGCTTGCACATCAATGGAACCTTCCTATGTCCCCCGGAAATGAGCCCTCTCATGCAGCCATGGCCTCTACCCTGCAGTGCCAAGGTGTGACCACGTCCAGCACAGATTCCCCCTGAGGACCCTGGGATGATGGATGTGAGACCGCCCTGCCTCTGCCCCTGGGCTCCTGGTTCCACGTGGCCTTCCTGTTGGGGACACAGCACCATGTAGAGGTCTGACTCACCCTGGAGGGCATCACCTGCTTCTCACAGAAAGTTGTCTCTCAGCTAGAGACACCATTTCAGGGAGCACCATTGAGCCACTCTGCCGCACTGTCAGTAGGTCGTTCTGGATGGCCTGTGGCACCGCCTACTGCCCCACCTCCTTCCTGTGCAGCGGTTCCCTGGATGCTACCTGGGCGGGAGTCACCTGGGCATCAGTCACCCCAAAAGCCCCATGGAGTGATGCTGCCCGGGCCCTGCAGGCAGGAGAGGCAAGCCCCTTCCCAGGGCAGGTGCGTGTTCCTGTGAGAACAAGCCCCGGTCCCTTCCAGCGCAGAAAGGGTCCCCTGGGGCCTGGATGGTCCTGAGACCAGCTAGTCTCTGAGCAGTTGGAGATGTGACCTCTCCAGTCTCCCATCTAGAGGGAGCCTACCCCACTGAAGCCCGTAGCTCCAGCCATGGGTGCCTTGGGCTTCCCTTCAGCCTCTGCGTCCAGGACGCTCATCCTCGGGAGTTCCAGTCCTGCAGGGGTGCAACAGCTCCCCAGGGCTGGGCGAGGCTCCTCCCTGGTGATCTGTGCACAGGCAGGCACGCCCATCGGACTGGCAGGTTGAGCTTCTACAGGTTGAGCTCCCCCTACCCAATCCCCTACCTCTCTCTCCTCTCACAGGCACCAGGACTCTCCTTGCCTTCCCCTGCACTCCTTCCTCCTCTCACAGACCTCAGCCCCAGACACACTTGCACTTCCAACTGCATCTTGCTGTCTGCTTCCAGGTAACCTGCCCAGACCTTGCCTCCTGAGGATATAGCTATAACAGGGCTCAGTCTGGCCCTCTGCTCCTGGCAGGTGAGACACGCAACGGTGGCTGCCGCTGGCCCAGCCTTGGGGAGTGGAGTCCACATTGTTGGGACTGTGTGTCCTCAGTCTCTGCTGCCACTGCCCCTCCATGTGTGTCCAGTCGCTCTGGTGTGGGGTGGCCAGTTACAGACGGTTTCTACCAATGGACTGAGCCACAATGTCCACTTCAGTGCTCAGTGTCTCTCCCAGGAGGGATGCTTCCTGGTGAGTACTAACATGCTAACACATGATGAAAGCCTCTTCACACTTTGTGTCTTATTCCAGATGTTCGCTTAATGGTTCTTCCCAACTCCTGGTCCTCCATTCCTCGGTCCCTGACCAGCCCACAGGGCCACTCCTTACTGCCCATGAGATGACATGTATTCTCATCTCAAGCTGTGTCTCTTTCCATGCAAAATGGATGCACAGAGACCCACTCAATGTTCTGCCCAGTGGAAAAACCTCCCCTCTCCGCTGCCTCTCAAAGCTGTCCTGAGTGCAGCTGTAAAGTAGCAGTCATCCATTTTGGTCTTGCATCCACATGCCAATAGGTCCACCCTTAGACTAAGTTTGCATGTCTTCCTCCTCCCTCAGGTGTAAAGGTCCCCCAATATGGTCACAGGTATGCACTGACGGGCAGGTGTGTATGCAACCATGGTGGGTGACCGGGGTCTGGATGTGGGGTCCTCTCCGGGCTCCATCCGGGTTGCATTTTTCCATCTTTCGTTGGCATTGCTCGGCTCACCTAACTCTATGCCCTGGAGGGTCCGAGGGAAGCTAGCTCACGATGGACAGGCCCAGAGTCACGGTCACTCATCACCCAGTCCTCCACCCATATCAAGGTCTTCCTCTTCCCATGGCAAGTCCGAAACTGTCTCCCAAGAGACATTGGATTCTCCACTGTAGACAGCAGAGTCTGTGGGAAGAGAAGGGATTCAGGGGGAGGCAAGGATAGCCCTGCTGTGAGCTCTCATGCTATGGATTCCTCTCTGCAGGGTCACAGGGATGAACTGAGGCCCTGGGTGCCATGCTGCACACAGGACGATGGCCTGTGCACGGAGGGGGGTCCCTCCCCTCAGCATTTAAACAGATCTGGGTAGATCACAGTGATGGTTGGAGAAACACCCTCTGGGAACATACCTGTATCCACATCTGTGATTTTTAACCAACAGGGATGGATAAACTTCCAGCAACTCCTCTATAAGGGAAATGGCAGTGGCTGGCTCACTGTTTCCCACATGCCTCTCCATTTTTGCGTCCACTTGAATACATGATTTATGAATGGAATTAATAGAAACCAATCAGCCGTGACAATGCCTACTGTGCTTTGTTCAACAACAGATGTTTCCCTTAGTAATTATGTTAGAATAATAACAACACAGAAAAAAGTGCCTGGTCATCAGAACTGGATCATGAGTGCCAACAAGGCGGATGGTTTCACCAATAAAACACCCAGTAGAGGAGGCTGGGAGTAAAGGAGGCATACGCCCAAGGCTGACCCTGCTCTTCTGCCTGCCCTGCCATCAGATTCCAATATTCTGTTCCTCAGTTTCCTCCGCTGGGTAGTAGAGGACTCTCTCTAGTTCACTGGCTCACTGTTTCGGTGGGCTCTACAGGACACTGATGTCTTGGGGCAGCTGGACTCAGAGGGGCAATGTGTGTCTCATTGTAGACAGTCCACAGTTCCCCCAAGTTATCAACTGTGTAAGATAGCCCGTCTGTGTGTTTGTCCAGTGCTGTCCTGATCTATTTTTGAGGCACCTGGCTAAGGGAGGGGCAGTTCTCCTCCAGCTTCCAATTAAATCCACATCCCCAACCACTTCCCTTACGGATTTCCCACACTCCAAGCCTCTATGCATCTCGCTAAGCTCCCTGGGGCCACATACCAAGCAACTAGTTACAATCCTATGCCCAAGAGCCCAAGAAAGGGTTCCAATAGCCAGCACACAGGGAGTCTTGGAAACTTAGCTAGCCCCACCTCGTTCACCATAGAGAATACGCCATTGCAGCCTCCACTGTCTGTGGGTGCAGCTCCGTATGTGGCCCTACCCAGAAACTCCCTGTTCTTTGCAGTTGTAAGTAACAGAATTCTGCCTCTCATCCTTCTGTGTGTCAGACTATTGTGTCCTGCCCTCAAAAGGGCCTTAGAACCTTATAAAACAACTGCCAGCACTGCCCCTGGTCAGCCTTCAGTTGTTCCCCCACTGTTTAACCAGCCTGTTCCTCATTCCAACTCTGCTTTTTCTTCTGTAGCCCTCACACAGAATTGGACTAGCTGAGACCAGGGATGTCCAACCTTTCAGCTTCCCTGGGCCACATTGAGTAAAGAGAAATGATCTTGGGCCGCATATATATAATATCATTAGCATATAGACATTAGAAGGTTTCTTTTTATATTTTTATCATAAAGTTTAGAAAAATGAGAACAATATAAAACTAGTGGGACATTTGACTTTGCAAAACTGATCTATCCATGTCTGGTTTAGTGGAAGTGGCCACAATTTTTAGTGAGTTCTCAAGGTTCTCGTTAGAAATGTTTGAATTTTGCTCTTCATGTGCTTCCTCATTGAAAGCAACAGCTCACAAGTGTGTGTGCTACTAAAAAGTATGTGTTATGAATAAGTGTATGTGTTATGAATGAGGTGCGATGGTGAACTTCAAAACCGAAGGTGCAATGGTGAACTTCAAAAACGAAGTTCAAAATGAACTTCAAAAATGGAGTCAAAGAAAATAAACACTAAAAAACCTGTGATGTTAAAAAGATTTTGTGGGACCACGTTACTGGCTGTCCTGGGCCGCATGTGGCCCATGGACCATGGGTTGGACATGCCTGGCTCAGAGCTTACTCCTGACTCAGACAGCCCAGGTTCGGGTTCACCCAGGCTGGAGTGCAGTGGCATGCTCATGACCACCTCAGCCTCAAACTGCTGGGCTCAGGTGATCCTTCCGCCTCAGCCTTCCAAGAAGCGGGAACTACAGGCACACACTACCACACCTGACTAATTTTGCTTGATTTATTGTAGAGACAAGGTCTCATCAAGTTGCCCAGACTGGTCTCAAACCCCTGAGTTCAGGCAGTCCTCTCACCTCTCAGATTGCAGAGCTGAGTCACTGCATCTGGCCAAGATTCTCACACTTTCATGCTTGTAGATGCATCTCTGTGCTCCTCTCTTCCCTCCTCAAAGAAGGAAGTTAATAATTGCATCTCCAGCCAGGCTCGGTGGCTCAACCTGTAATCCCGCGCCTTTGGGAGGCTGAGGTGAGTGGATTGCCTGAGCCCATGGGTTCGAGACCCGCCTGGGCAGCGAGACCTCATCTCTACAAGAAATCAAAAAACCAGCCAGGCGTGGTAGCGCATGCCTGTAATTCCGGCTACTCGGAAGGCTGAGACGGAAGGATCGCCATAGCCCAGGAGGTCGAGGCTGCGGTGACCGGGAGCGACGGTTCAGTATGGGCGACAGAGACTCCAACTCAAAAATAATAATAATAATAATTGCATCTCCTTCAGGAACTGCTGTGGGAGAAGGTCCAGGCCATTACAGATGCTCACTAAGAGAGCCATTGCACACAAACACACACACACACACACACACACACACACAAGTCTAAATACACACACATGCACACATGTATTCCCATGCTCTGGAAACAGGAGACAGAAGCCAAAAACATCCATCAGGTGGTCCTAGCAGGCAAAGGAGAGAAAATCAAGTTTGGCCTCAGGCCCCATCTCCTTGACAGCAATTAACTTAAGCCTTTTGATGTCGTGCCCGAAGCAAGCTACACAACCAGTGACAGAGCCACTCTGACAGCACTGGAAAAAGCAGACCCTCATCACACCACTGGAAACTTCTGACCACGCTCCTTGTAATCCAAATCTGTATCCTGTGAATTACGTATTATACCTTTTTCAATTTAAAAGCACTGACTTCTCTAAATTGAACATTTAAAATGTTGGATTTATGTATTCATTTGTTCTAAGTAAAGAAATCTGAGAGATTCCAGAAGCAAAACCTAAATTTCTCAACCAACTCACCTCTGAAAAAGCCTCCACCACCGCCACTGGGAGAGGAGAAACTATTCCGTAAATGGTGCTGGGAAAACTGGCTGACCACATGCAGAAGATTAAAACAAGACCCCCCCTACCTATCATCATACACAAAAGTCAACTCTAAATGGATCAAAGACCTAAATGTAAAACCTCAAACTATAAGAACCTTAGAAAATGCAGGAGACACCCTTATGGAAATTGGAACTGGCGACCAATTCCTGATCAAAACCCCAAGTGCCCATGCCATAAGAGATAAGATAGACAAGCGAGACCTCATCAAACTGAGAAGCTTCTGCAAAGCCAAGGAAACCATCAAGAGAGCAGGGAGATGGCCCATGGACTGGTAAAAAATATTTGCCAACTGTGTATCTGACAAAGGCCTAACCTAGGATCCACAAGGAACTCAAACATGACAAAAAACAAGCAAACAAACAGCCCCATTACAAAGTAGGCAAAAGAGGCCAGGCGCGGTGGCTCAGCCTGTATTCCCAGCACTTTGGGAGGCCAAGGTGAGAGGATTGCCTGAGCCCGTGGGTTCGAGACCAGCCTGGGCAAGTTGGTGAGATCTCGTCTCTACAATAAATCACAAAACTAGCCGGACGTGGTGGCGTATGTCTATAGTTCCAGCTACTTGGAAGGCTGAGGCAGAAGGATCACCTAAGTCCAGCAGGTGGAAGCTGTGGTGACTGTGAGCACGCCGCTGCACTCCTGCCTGGGTGACAAGAGTGTGACTCTAACTCAAAAAAATAAAAATAAAAAAACAAAGTGAGAAAAAGATATGAATAGACACTTTTCAAAAGAAGACATATGAGCAGGCAACAGATACATGAAAAAAATGTGCAGCCTCACTAGTCATCAAAGAAATGCAAATTAAAACCACACTGAGGTACCACCTACCTCCAGTCAGGATGGCCATCATCAATAACTCAAAAACAACAGATGCTGGAGAGGATGCTGGGAAAAGGGAATATTTCTATAATGTTGGTGGGAGTGTAAACTAGTACAACCTCTGTATAAAACAGATTGGCGATTCCTAAAAGGTCTAAAAATCGACCTTCCATATGACCCTGCAATCCCCCAACTGGGAATATACATGGAGGAACTCAAATCACTCTATTAAAAAGATACCAGCACACGCATGTTTATTGCAGCGTTATTCACAATAGCAAAAATATGGAACCAACTGTGCTGCCCATCGAAAGAGGACTGGATAAAAAGAAATGTGGTACATATACACAATGGAATATTATGCAGCCATAAAGAAGGGCAAACATATGGAGTTTGCAACAACTTGGATGGATTTAGAGTCTATAATACTGAGTGATCTGTCACAGAAACAAAGAACTGAGTATCACATGTTCTCACTCATGTGGACCTTGAACCATTATGATAATACTCTAAGAAAAGGATTGTCAGTAGTGGGAAATTGCTAGGGGAAGGGGGACCGGGATTGGCAGCAGTGGGATTCTGCCGGGGGGGGGGCACGCCTTATCAACAAGGGTACCTGCATTATGAACATTTGTATACATAACTTTGAATTGTACCCATCTTTAAAATAAAAATTGTTTAAAAAGAAAGAGATCGGGAAAGGGGGGGGATTGAAATGGCCCAGTTTTCTCTTTATAAATCAGAAAAACCTTACTGAGGCCCCAGTGTGGCCAGGACTCTTGTGGTTGACCTGCAAAAAGGGCCAGTGATCCATTAAAATTTGAAATGTCGAGCAAAATTCTGTGAAATTGTGTATGTTTGGGCGAAAGGGCCTGCTGATTTAAGTAGATTATCATAAATGGAGGCAAGAGGCAGAGCAAGAAACGAAATGAAAGGGAAAGGAAAGGGACGCACACATGGTGTTGGTTGAAGGCGGCCTAGGAGTGCGTGCTGTGGTTTCCATCAGGAATGCGCCGCGCGCCTCCCCAGGTGCGCGCCTCCCCAGGTGCGCGCCTCCCCAGTGCGCACCTCCCCAGGTGCGCGCCTCTCCAGGTGCGCGCCTCCCCAGGTGCACGCCTCCCCAGGAGCGCGCCCAGCCCTGCAGGACCCGCAGCACAGCTGTGCGATCCCGCGATGTGGCACCCGGCTCTGGTCTCCATCCTCCAAGATCGGCCGGCAGGAGGCGCTCTAAATAGGGACCGGTGGGAGCTGAAACCTGCTGTAGCCCAAGAGCAGCAACCAGGGGCCAGGCACTCCCCATGCTCAGGTGGAAGAGATCCGATCCCACCTCTTACAGACCCCGAGGGCGCCTTCTGCTTTCTTTATGGAGTCTGGGAACGATGGTGCAAAAGGGCCGGGGAGCTTTGCACAACCCTAGGACGTCTTAGACTCCGGCCTCCCCGGATTCGAATCTCAGCTCTGTCCTTCTCTGTGCAACCCTGGACACCGCTCTGAGCCTCCGTTCCCTCCAACCCCTAAAATGGGGACAATGAGCGCGCCTAAGTCACAGGGTTGGGGCAAGGATTACATAGGGGCCTGCACCTGCAGGTAGCACCGAGAACACCTGAAGGAGATGCACGCACACGTGAGCATCCACACCTGGCTCCGTTAGCAAATTCTGTAAACCAGATAATGGCTGTGCACCGCTAATCAGTCTGAGCCTCGTTCTGTTATTTTTTGACAATTAGACCTGGCTGTTGATCCAATTATCCAGGTCTAGAATTAGACTCTAATCATGAGCTAAAACGTGTGTGTGTGTGTGTGTGTGTGTGTGTGTGTGTGTGTGTGTGTGTGCGCGCGCGCAACATCCTGTCTGACAGTTAAAGGGCACCTTCTGTGGTCGAAGTGTCTCTCCCACTCGGCCTCAAAGATGTCACAAGCTAAAGCTACAGGTGGCAAAGGAAATCTTAATTTTCCCCAAGCCCTAAGTAATTACATATGTCATTGCAGCCTGATGAGTGTTTTCCCAACAGAATGAAACAATGCACTGATTCACGATTTAGCCAAAAGCTCAACTGTCATTTAAATAGGGCATGATATTTAAAATATTAATTTTGTTATCTTCTAGCATCTTATAATTATAATTCTAAAGTATCATTCAGAATATATTTGCATATGTAAAGATTTCATCATTACTGTGTCTCTGTGGCAGAAATGGCTCTTGTTTTGACTTCTGAACTTGAGTGGAGCCTCTAGGTATTGGAAAAGAGATGACAAAATGTGTTTCTGCATCAAAGCCTCTTCAATGTTGGAGAAAGACACAACGCAGAGAACGAAAGGTCAGCCGGACAAGGGGGAATGCCACGTCCGTCATGCGCCATGCATTCCTCATCTCGGTGTGGCTTGGTAACATCCACCTTTCTAGCTGCCAAGTCCATCAATAGATTAAAAGTCACTTCAGAATTCACCACAGTTCAACACCAGTCACAGAAGTAATCACAGAGATCATTACCGGCCTACAAAATTCTCAGGCTGAGACAGCTCTACTATTTCTCTAGGGCGGGGTTCTCCAAAGAATTTTGATCTCGCACCTTTATCCATCTGTGCTTGTGCGTACACTCGTAAAATAAAAATGACTACAGCAGCTGTCATCCTGCCACCAAACATTTCCAGGTTACTCTTCAACCGGAAACCTGATCGGATCATCACTCCCGACTCCTTCCGTTTCGGAGGGTCAGATGAATGACAGGCCCTGAGAGCCCTCAATGGGCTGTGAGCAGAAGGGTGTGTACTGTCTAGGAGGGGACTCCAGGCACAAGCAAGGCTGCTTAATGTGCCCTGGACTCTGTCCAGCATGGTCTGAGCCAACCCCTGGGTGACCTGGAGATGACCCCTTCGTCGTTCCTTACCTCATCGCTCCTTAACGGCTTTGCAGGACCTCCCCCAAGCTCCCCACCCAGGTCTTTGCCATTCCTCTTCCCTCTCCCTGGGCTCTCCTTTCCCCCAGACACCCCGAGGCCTTCCAGTTGACTCCTCATGTGACTTCTCCGTGGCCTTTGCCGATCATTCCCCTTTCAACTCGTCTCCAACCTCCGTCACTCTCTGAGACCCTCCCTACATTATTTTCCTCCATAGCTCTCTGCCCAACATGACCTGCTCTGTATTTACTGATGTACTTGTTGACTGTCTGCCTCCTCTCTCAAAAACGTAAGTTCTGGGCCAGGCACGGTGGCTCACACCTGTAATTCCAGCACTTTGGGAGGCCAAGGCAGGAGAACCACTTGAGCCCAGGAGTTTGAGGCCAGCCTGGGCAACATAGCAAGACTTCATCTCTACAAAAAATAAAAAATTAGCCAGTATGGTGGTGCATACCTGTAGTCCCAGTTACTTGGGAGGCTAGGGCAGGAAGATCGCCTAAGCCCAGGAGGTTAAGGCTGCCGTGAGCCAGGATTGTGCCACTACACTCCAGCCTGGGTGACAGAGTGAGACGCTGACAAAAAAACAAACAAAAGTTTGTTCTGTTTACTGCCTGTTCTCAATGCCCAGAACAATGATGTCAATAAATATTAGTTAAACCAAAGCATGAATAAACATCATCTACACAAACTCCACAACTGGTTGGACGGTCCTCCGTTTCACTATACAAGCCTATTTTTGGAGATTTGGGATTTGATGCCCATGTTTTCAAGAGAAACCAGGAAACTAGACTGCTAACATGTAAAACCCAGTGTTTCAAGTGTTAGCCATTACTTCTGAAGTATATGAGGAAATGCCCCAAGGTCAAATAAAACTTGTGTGCAGACTGCATCTGACCCCAGAATGCCCCTTGCACACCCCAGCTCTTCCATCCACAGGCCCAGTCGTGAGCATCACAACGACCACCACTCACAGGGACTCATCCTCAGGCCAGGAATCCTGACCTACAAAAATCACCACGTGAGCCGTCTTCTGGTATGGCTGCACCTGGGCATGGCCTTGCACTGAGAATTCACCTCTTTGAAAGTCCATTGTGTCATCTATAAACGGGCATGTGTCATCTATAAACAGGCATGCAGTTGCTTGTCAAAATCGCTTTAAAAAAAGTTTGCAAATTACTCATGACTGGCACACTGACTAGTGGAGGGTGATGTCTGACAGACAGTAGTGCTTATTGTTTTTGCCCTGTGGAACCAATCTTAGCACTCCAGGCATTTCTTGGCAATGGAGTAATAATCTATCGGTGGGCGTCTTATCCTTGGTTCATGAACTATCGTTGGTCACCTATCATCCAGAACAGAGAGAGAACTGAACTGAGATGTTGGGCACATGGGTTCTCATCTCCAGCCCACCCTCCCAGTGCCAGGGATGTCCAGATGTGGGGACACGGCAGTGACTGAGGCAGGTTCCTACTCTCATGAGGCTGACACTCACATTCCAGAAATGGAAAATAGTCAATGGAATGGCCTGGGAGACATGTGCTCTGGAGAAACACAGACCAGAGAAGAAAGACAGGGGGTTCTGGGGTGCAAGGAGTGACACTGTGGTCAGAGAGGATAGCAGTGACTTCTAGGTGAGGGGACAGCCATGAAGTTACTTGGGGGTATAATGTTGAAAGAAGGGAAGGGGAGGAAGTGCAAAGGCTCTGAGGCAGGGGAGTCTAGAGTTTGAGGAATGCAGGGAGGTCAGTGTTTTGAGCAGTCCGGGTGAGGAGGAGCAAGTGGGGTCAGAGCAGGAAGGAGGGAAGATCACGGACATCCTTGTGGTTCTTGTGGTCATGGTGAGGACTTTTGCTTTTACTCTGAGTGAGAAGGGAGTATAGAGTGTTAGGACCAGACATAATCTGACTTAGGTTTAACAGACTCATCCTTGCTCCATTGAGAACAGGCTGATGGACAGAGGAGGCGGAAAGGAGACCTGAAATCCCACCACTCTCTGATCTTAAAGTGGGTGATTTGCATTCCTTGAACCTGTTCCCTCTTCGGCACCATTGACCAGGGTTCACGTCCTGGTGCTGCTACATGCTAGCTGGTGACCTTAGACCGACTATGAGCCCCTTCTGTGCCACAGTTTTTCCATTCAAAAAATGGGGATAATAATCACTTCTATTCCAAAAGGCTGTTGTGAAGATGAACAACATGATCCTTGCCTAGTGCTTAGAAGGGCCTGATCCACCACAGGACCCCGGGAGCATTGTCAGCTATACCAGGAGCTGTTGCTCTGGCACCAGATCTCAAGGGCGTGCAACAACGTGCCTTTCTTACTCATGTTACACCAGGCTGTGGGTCAGCTGTGGGTCACTTGCAGCTTGGCCAGGCTCTGGTCACCTCCACGTGTGTCCTCCTTCCAGGACCTAGCTGAAGATGAGAACTCAGTCTGAAGTCTTCCTGTTTTAATGGTGGGGAAATGCAAGGGGGTCTGAGAGAAAACCTACTATACTTCCTAAAGAATCCTCTGTCATTTCTGTTCTCCTTCTGGTTAAAGAAGTCACATGACCAAGTCCAAAAGCAAGAGGGTACACACTGCCTGATGGGAGACAGCAAATAACCCAGTCCACCTCAGCAGCTATCAGTAATCATCATAGTCATCATCATCGTCGTCGTCATCATAACCATCATGTCATTATTATCATTGTCATGATGTCATCATCATAATCATTGCCATCATGATGTCATCATTATCATTGTCATTATTTTCATCATGATGTTATCATCATTGCCATCATCATGGTGTCATCATTATCATTGTCCTCATCATGTCATCATCATTGCCATAATTATTTTCATCATGTCATCATCATCATGTCACCACTATCTTTGCCATCATCATTGTCATCATCATCACCAGATGATCATCATAGCCATGTCATTATTACCATTGTCATCATGTCATCATCATAATCATTGCCATCATCATGATGTCATCATTATCATTGTCATCATTTTCATCATGATGTTATCATTGCCATCATCATGATGTCATCATTATCATTGTCATCATCATTGCCATCATCATAATTTTCACATGTCATCATTGTCATCATAATTTTCATCATGTCATCATCATCATGTCACCACTATCTTTGCCATCCTCGTTGTCATCATCATCACTTTCGTCATCATAACCATCATGTCATTATTACCATTGTCATCATGTCATCATCATCATCATTGTCATCATCATCATCATGTCATCATCATGTCATCATCATTGCCATCATCATGATGTCATCATCATCATTGTCATCATCATTGTCATCATGTCATCATCATTGCCATCATCATCATGTCATCATCATCATGTCATCATCATTGTCGTCATCATTGTCATCATCATTGTCGTCATCATTGCTATCATCATGATGTCATCATCATCATTGTCATCATCATGTCATCATCATTGCCATCATCATGATGTCATCATTATCATTGTCATCATCATTGCCATCATGATAATTTTCATCATGTCATCATCATCATGTCACCACTATCATTGCCATCATCATTGTCATCATCATCACCATCATCATCCTCTTTATGTCATCCTTTCTAGGTGGAAGGCAACGTAAGAATCACTGAAGCAGAGACAAGGATATATAGGGGAGCAATCCCATCCACCAGGCTCTAAGCAAAGGTGCCACAAAGAGTTATCATTACCAGGAAACAGTGCCGATTTGCTTTTGCATGGTCAGGCAAGCCAGATGTCAGCCTCCTGCCTGTGTATCTGAGCACTGGGGTGTGCTGATGAACCCACCCTAAGGAACACAATCTGAGATCGCCAGGCAGGTGTGCTCACTGCAGCAAACTCCTTTCTTCATTCATTTACTGCTTCTGCTCTATTTGGTGTCTCCCATTTTATCACAAGGATGAGTTATTGCCCACACTCAGCTGGCTTGGAGAAGATGTCCAGCAGTGTGACAAAGAGGACAGTCAGGAGAAGAGATAGAGTTAGGTTTTTATAGACCACACCAGGACCCAAAATGCAGAAGTGGGCTCACTTTATAAAACCGTGGTGATCTCCAAAATGGCCTGCCAAGGAAAGTTTCAAAGTGGGCTACATTTTGAGATGTCACCCTGACTTTCAAGTTGCTTTATTTTTATTTCTTCCTGATTTTCAGTAGGCAGAAGCACCTGACAAGTCAAGGGCCTCTTCTCCCTGAACTTTAAGAAGTTCGTTTTTTCTAATCAAATCTCCATAAAAGATGTCATGGTAAAAACTGTAAGGTGAGACTCTTTGCAAGCTTCTTCATTAGTGTATTCTTTTTTCAAGAATACATCTGAGTGTTTATGGGGCTTGAGCTGGCAAAATATAAATATAGATCAATTTGTATCTTTATGTAAAATCAACACAGAGGACAACATATCTGAGACATGGAAAAAGAGAGAGGAAGAAGAAGAGGGAGAAAGAGAGGGAAACGGGGAGTGGGGAAGAAGAGAGAAACAGAGAATTGCTAAGAGTGTTGATTGAGCAACTGGTTCAAGCTATACCTGAATTCACAGCTGACTTTTTGTTTATAAGTGCCAATAAATTTCTTGGGTTTTTTTGTTTTGTTTTGTTTGGGTTTTGCTTGTTTGATAGGTTTCGGTGTTGTCAATCAAAATAATCCTGAATATTAGGAAATTCATCCACTCAAACATTCATTCATCAAACAATTCTCAAGAATTCTTCTGTACCAGGCATTAGTCTCTACTTCTTGGAGTTCAAAACCCAGAGGGAGAGGAAACTTCAAACTACTTGGAGGTGATTCATTCTTATATTCTTGAGAATCTGGACATATCATGGATTGGTTGGTCAGCAGCACATTTATCCTCCACAAGCTACCCCCAAGTTTCAATGTCTTGAAACCTGATGAGGGAGAGGACTGCAAAATGCTTAGACAACATGTCAATGCAGACAAGTGCCATGCTTGTATAATGTTACTTTTACCTGACCTCAACCCCATCTCAAATTTATTAAAAAGGCGTAAAACAGTATGTCTGCAAATTATTTTCATGAAAGATGTTATTTTTCTACTGAATCTGGACAGTGACCAAAGAAAGCAAATCTAGTCATTCAAAGACTTGGTTTTTCATCTTTGCTTTATCGCTCCTCCTTTGCAGCATCTGATAATTCAAGAATCCTCCAGATTTCCCAGGCTTCTACTGAGGTCTGTGCTGGGACAGCAGAGGCATAAGAGTCTTTTGATAAAAGCTGAGATGTAAACTCTCCAGCTCATTCATGTCTGCTGTGTACATCTGCTTCCTCTAAGTCACTGAGCTTGCAGTGCACGAAGCCGACAGCCACCTACCTGATATTTCTTCTCTCTTGGGCAATCTAGCTTCGAGACAAAAAAGTACTTCTTTCCTAATTCTTCTTCTACTTCCTCCAAGCGGTGTGGCTGATTTTTTTTCATGCGCTTTGAAAAGTTCTTTTCTTTCCCCATATGGTTAATCTCCTCCTTCACCACTGAAGGTCATTTTCTGTAGAGTTTTGTTAGCTACTGATGGTAGATCATCCAGTCTACATTTTAATATTCTTCTGAAGTTTTACATTTTCATCTTCGGGATGCATTTTCTAGCTACGGGGAGGTTAGCCCAGTTCGGAGTTTTATCGAAATGCCAAGTGTTTTGTTTACTTCATTTTCTTCAGATAGTTTGTGTACATTCTAAAAATTATCTTTTCATTTAACTTCACTGGGCAGATCGGTTTCTACAAAAGAACTTTTACAAAATAGTCCGGGCCGCCTCCATTTTCTGATTCACTCTTCGAATGCGAATCTAAATTGCCATTGTCCCGCACCTCCTCAAGGGACACCAGGCCAGTCTGCCACCTTCAGCAGGTTTCTGTCAGAGTAAGGTGACGCTGACTCTAAGGACATGCTCCTTACATGCACAGAAGGTTTCCCGTTCATTCAGGCCCTTCTGTCTTCCTTTCCTGCTCTTCTTCTGGTGAAAACAGTCTGGACTTCTCTGTAATTGAGTGTTTCCATCCAACCTATCCATTGGTGATATCTGAAATTGTAGTGAATTTAAGAGAATGTCAAGGTACATTTTGTCTTGAACCACTTGGGATGGAGTGCTTTTTTTCTAGGAACACCAGCTATCTTCAAATCTGAGCCATACGCAGCTAAGAAGAAAAGTTAGGGACTCTTTTCCTGGTTCTTTGAGAAGGACTGTTTTATCATCAATTCAAGAGATTAACTCATTCATTTTTTTTTTTTCTTTTTTTTGAGTGGGAGTCTTGCTCTGTCGCCCAGGCTGGAGTGCAGTGGCACACTCACGGTCACTGTAGCCTTTACCTGCTGGGCTCAGGTGATCCTTTCACCTCAGCCTTCCAAGTAGCCGGGACTACAGGCTACCACAACCAGTTTTTTTTTAGTTGTAGAGATGAGGTCTCACCAAGTTGCCCAGGCTGTCTAAAACCCCTGAGCTCAGGCAATCCTCTCGTCTAGGCCTCCCAAAGTGCTGGGATTACAGGCTTGAGCCACTGCACATGGCTCATTCATATTTTTATTCCTTCCTGCCCCAGTAAGTGTCTCTAGCTTGTCTATAGTGAGAGCTTCCACTGGAGGTGACTCAAGGTCTTCATAAGCTTTGTAATCAGGCTATGCATGGTGTGAATTCCACAAATCTTTGGGTTACTATTTTCTTCTCCTTACAACAAGTTGAGTGTTGACTATAAAAACAATCACAGGACGACTTGCTACTGTCTCTTAAACTCAGAGCAACCCGGACCTTATCTCAAGCCTTCAGACCACACCACTGGAGTCCTGTTCAGCTTCTCCTGGATGAGCTGCAAGTGACACAGTGTGCCAGTCAGCACTCAAGGACCCTAAAGAGCTTCCTCTGGTTTCCAGTCGCCTGCTGGGGCCACAGCAGCCACACTCAACCCTGTGAAGTGTCCTGCTTGGAAATCAAGCAAGAGTCTGGAAACCGGGGAAGACCATCATTCAAGCCATTGAAGAGAAGGCCAGGGTCAATAAAAAAGTGTTGAGATTGCAGACTAGACCAACCTCTGGAAAGCAGTGTGGTGATCCCCAAAAGGACTAAAAACAGACCTTCCATACGATCCAGCAATCCCTTTCCTGGGAATATTCCTGAAGGAATATAAATGGTTCTACAAAAAAGACACCTGCACACACATGTTTATAACAGCACTATTCACAATAGCAAAAACATGGAACAGCCGGGCTCGGTGGCTCAGCCTGTAATCCCACGCCTTTGGGAGGCTGAGGTGAGTGGATTGCCTGAGCCCGCGGGTTCGAGACCTGCTTGGGCAGGGAGACCTCATCTCTACAATAAATCAAAAAATCAGCCGGGCGTGGTAGCGCATGCCTGTAGTTCCGGCTACTTGGAAGGCTGAGGCGGAAGGATCGCCGGAGCCCAGCAGGTCGAGGCTGCGGTGGCCGGAAGCGGCCACTGCACTCCAGTCTGGGTGACAGAGTGAGACTCCAACTCAAAAAAAAAAAAAAAACATGGAACCAATCCCACTGCCCATCCAAAGTGGACTGGATAAAGAATATGTGGTCCACATACACAGTAGAGTATTACACAGCCATAAAGAAGAACAAAATCATGGAATTCACAGCAAATTGGATGGAGTTGGAGATCATTATACTAAACGAACACCACAGAAGAACTGAATATCACATGTTTTACTCACAAGTGGGCCCTGAACAATCATCACAATAGCACACGGGAGGAATTGGCAGTCGATGGGCTCTGCCAGGGGAGGGATGGAAGGAGGGAGTGGGTACATGGCATCACAAGGGGTAACTGGTCCTAAACCAGAGGAAGAAAGGGGCAATTGGAGGTCCAAACTTCACCTGCATGAGGCCTGCTCACATAACTAATCCTGACTTGTACTCCACATATCTAGAATAACAAAATAAATTATAATCATAAAAAAGAAGTGTAGTCCAGCCTCTCTCTGTCAAATAATACAGGCAATGAAAACATTTGTATAGATGAGGTGGAAATGGATAAGCACGCCTGAAGACAGAGGTGGCCAGCCCATGACCTGGGCTATTCTAGACCCCAGAGAGTCCCACAAAGAAAATCCAGGTAGATCTGGTAGCCATTCTCTGCACCGTGGTTCAGGGCATCAAGAATGGGCTCTCTGCAGTGGAAGGCATTGCCTGCTGCTCCTTCCTCCATCAAAGTCTTCCTCTGCAGCCAGACGCCTGGTCCTGCCTACAGAAGGCACAGAAATTTTCCTCTCCAAGTCTCCCTGTCTGGTTTTGTTTTTTGCTTTTTTTTTTCTGGGGGAATGATCCTGAGATTTGAGGGATTTGATTATGAATGCAGGAACAGAAGTAAGAAGGACCTTACCAGGGATGCTTGTATTTGCTTTCTTTGTTTTGGAAGACAGTTGTTTTTCTCATGACTTTGCTTAATTTAAGTATAACTTACAGACAGTACAGTGGACAGATCTCAAGTTTGTAGTTCTATGAAATTTTAAAAAAGGTCTTTGCTAATGTAATCTAGACCTTGATCAAGATAAAGAATGCTTCTATCACCGTTGTGAATGCCCTTTTCTGGTCAGGGCACTCCCCTAGTAAAGGTTAACCCTGCTTTGCTGTCTACTCTGTCAATTAGTTTGCCTACTAGTCAATGTCATGTGAATGGAATCACACTGTAGATGCTCTTTTGTGTTTACCCTCCTTATTTTCACTCTGTCCATGAAGTTGCATAGTTTGTCCTTTTGTAAAAATTATTTTAGAGACAGAGTCTCACTACGTTGCCCAGGCTGGTCTTGAACTCTTGGGCTCAAGCGGTCCTCCCACTTTGACCTCCTAAAAAGCACTGAGCCGGGACTACAGGCACACACTACCCAGCCAAGGCCATTCCTTCTCTTCATTTCTGACAAGCACCCCACTATTTGTAAAAGAGACAACTGTTCATCCATTCTGCCATCATTGGATATTTGAGTTGTTTCCATTTGTTGCCTATTATGAATAAAGTTACTATGAACATTCTTATCCACATCTTCATGTGGAATCATGTTCTTATTGCTCTTGAATAAATACTAAAGAGTGTCATTCTTAGGTAATATGGTAAGTGTATGTTTAACATAACCAGAAACTAAAAAAAAAAGGTTTCCTGAAATGGTGACAGGATTTTACAGTCCTACTGACAATATCTGAAAATTTTGGTTCCTCCACATCTTTGCCAACACTTAGTACTTCAGTCCTTTTAATATTAGCTATGATAGTGATGGTGTGTAATAGTTCATTATGTTTTAAATTTGCATTTATCTGGTGACAAATGGTATAAGGGCATTCTTTCTTACACTATTCATTGATCTTCCTTTGAAAAATTTCTGTCCAGATCTGCTCATTTTCAATTGAGCTGTTTACCCTTTTAATTGAGTTATAGTAACTCTTTGCATATTCTAGGTATAAGTCTTGTATCAATAATATTTTCTCCCACTCCACAGATTGCCTATTTATTTTAATAATGATGACTTCTGAAAAACATAGGTTTTTAATTTTTATAAAGTCTATTATATGAATCTTTTGTTGAGCTAAGTGATTTGGTCTTAATTTAGACATATTTTCCTACCCCAAAATTGAAAGAAAACTATTGTCCTAAATTTTCTTCAAAAATTAAGAATTTTAGTTTTTACGTTTAGGTCTGAACCAAAATTTTCAGATATTGTCAGTAGGACTGTAAAATACTGTCACCATTTCAGGAAACCTTTTTTCAATTTCCGGTTAAGTTACACATACACTTACCATATCACCTAAGAATGACACTCTTTGGTATTTGATTATTTTTGTACACTGTGAAGTAGGGTTATTTTCACAACGTGAGGTAGAGAATTCATATTCTCCATCTGAATATTGAGTTTTTCTAGCACCAAAACTTCCTTTACTCCATTGACTCACTAGGACTCCTAGTTCAAAAACAAACATGTATTTTAAAAAAAAAGAAGAATCTACTTCAAGACACCATTCTGTTTCAATGATTTATTTATATATCCTTACACCAATGTCAAACTAGCTTTCATAACTACACCTTATTAGTATGTCTTGAAACTAGAGAGTCTAAGTTCTCAAAGATTTTTTTTGTTTTTCAAAACCATTTTGGCTATCCTAAGTACTTTGCATTTCCATTTAAATTTTAGAATCATCAAGTTTCATGACAAGAAAGGCTGAAATTTTTGTTGTGATTGTTTTGACTATAAATTTACCTGGGAAAATTGACATCTAAACAATATTGAATCTTTCAATCTAGAAACATGTTATCTCTCTCTATTTATTAGATCTTTAATTTCTTTCCACAATATTTAGTATTTTTAGTGTAGAGGATTTGCAAATACTTATATTTATTCTTAAGGATTTTGTAGTTTGAATAATATTGTAAGATTTATTTTATTTTATTTTTCAAATTTCCATGTCTAGGATATAGAAATACAATGAATTTTTATGTAGTGGCCTTATATCCCATGACCTTTCCTGTAATATTGCTTGTTGACTGTTTTTGGAATCAGCATTAATGTTGGCTTCATAACATCAGTTACAACTGTTTTCTCTTCCTCTGTATTTTGACAGCATTTCTATAAAAATGATACGATTTCTTCCTTATATATTTGACAGAATTCATGAATAAAGTCACTTAGACCTTAAGTTTACTTTGTGGAACATTTTTTAATGTATTTTATATAGGTCCTTGCATAATTTGATTCTTTCTAGTCTTAGTTTTCTAAGTTGTGTTTTTCAAGGAATTGATCCACTTTATCTAAATTGTCTATTTTATTGCCGTAAGTTAATCATAATATTTTCTTATTAACCGTTCAGTGTCTATAGAGTTGCAATAATTTCCTCTTTTCTGGACTGATATTAGTAATTTGCATTTATTTCATTAGTCTTACTTGGGATTTATTGATTTTGACATTTCTTTCCAGGACCCGACTTTAGTTTCATTGATTTTCCTCTATTGTTTCTTTTCTATTTTATTTAGTTCCAATCATTATTAATGCTTTCTTTCTAACTTCTATGGTATTAATTTACTCTTCTTTTATACTTCTTAGATGATAATTTAAATCAAGGAGTGACAAACTCTTGTTCTGAAAAAGGCCAGATAATACAATATTTTAGATTTTGTGATCAATACAGTCTCTCTCAGAACTACTCAACTCTGTCATTGTTGCAAAACAGCAGTCATAGACAATGTGTAATAAATAATGTAGCTGTGTGCCAATAAAACTTTATTTAGAAAAGCAGGCATAGGGCAAAATTTGTCTTGTGGTCTATATAATTTGCTAGTTGTAAAATTAGATCATTGATTTAGCAAATTCTTCATGTATGATGTTTGCATCTAAGCTATAACCTTTTCTGCTTCTCGCATTGTTCAAAGTGCTGTTTGTTTTTGTTTGCTTTTACTGTCATTCTGTTCAACAGGTTTTCTAATTCTTCTAGTGATTTCATCTTTGACCATAAGTTACATAGAATTATGTTGCTTAATTTCTAATACTTGGACAGTTTCTAGATAATGTGTTTTTTTTTTCTGTTGATTTCTAATTTAATTTTGTTGTGATCACAGAACATACCCTGCAGGAATTCAATTCTTTAAAGTTTATTGAGAGTAGTTTTACAGCCCAGCATATGCTCTATCTTAACAAACGTTCTATGGATACTTGAAAAACATGTGTTCAGTTATTGGACGTAATGTTTTATATATTTAAATTAAGTTGATTGGCACTGTAGTTTCAATTAACTATATCCTTATTGTTTGTATACTTGTATCAGTCCTGAGAGAAAAATGTTGAAATCTTCAACCATATAGATATAATTTTTTTTATCTCCCTCTAGCTCTGTTAATTTTTACTTATTTCTTCTGAAACCCCATTTTTAGGTGAATAGCCATCTGGGATTTTTATATCTTGTTAATAAATTGACTTTGCTGTTGCGATGATGTTGATGATGCTATTAATCTTTGATAATATTTCTTGTCTTAAAGTTTATCTTATCTTAGATTTAACCTAGCTAAGCTGGCCTTCTTACGATTTGCATTGCACATCATATCTTTTTCCAAACTTTTACTTTTAACCTCTTTACATGCAAAATGTGTCTCTTGTAAACTGCGTATGGTTTACTCTTCCATGTAGTTTAGTCTGACATCATTGATATGGTTGATTTAAGTAGATTGTCTTGCTATTTGCTTTCTATTTGTCATGTGTCCTTCCCCCCTTTTTTCCTTCTTTCCATAATCCTTTATATTAATCAAATATTATTAAACATTCTACTTTATCTCTTCTAGTGCCTTATTAGATAAATCTCTTAACATTTTAAAATTCTAAATAACTATTTATCACCTGCTGAATTAATATAGATCACTTTATGTATAATGCAAACCCTCAGCAATGTATAAATAGTTAATAATTCTTATCTTTGTGTTATCAGTATCATCTATTTTATATGGATGTATACATTCATGATAGGAGCTCAAGAATTGAATTGGCAGAAGAATAAGTGAACGAGAAAAATTGATTAGAGATTATGCAATCCCAGAACATAATGAACATAAAGAAGAAAAAATAAAGGAAAATGCACAAGGTCTCTGAGACTTGTAGAAAACAATTAAATACATCAATATATGCATAAAGAGAGTAAAAGAAGGGGAGGAAAGAAAAGAACAGAGCAAAATTTTTAAGATGGCTGAAAACTCCCACATTTGATGAAAAATATTAATCTATACATTCAAGAAACTCCATATGCTCTAAATAGAGTAAATGCAAAGACCCAGACACAATAATAAAAATGCTGAAAGACAAATAAAAAAGGCAAATAAAAAATCTCAGCCGGGCTCGGTGGCTCAGCCTGTAATCCCGCGCCTTTGGGAGGCTGAGGTGAGTGGATCTCCTGAGCCCGCAGGTTCGAGACCTACCTGGGCAGCGAGACCTCATCTCCACAATAAATCAAAAAATCAGCCGGGTGTGGTAGCACGCGCCTGTAATTCCGGCTACTGGGAAGGCTGAGGTGGAAGGATCGCTGGAGTCCAGCAGGTGAGGCTGCGGTGGCCGGGAGTGGCCACTGCACTCCAGTCTGGGCGACAGAGTGAGACTCCAACTCAAAAAAAAAAAAAAAAAATCTTGAAGTAGCAAGATGAAAATGACACCCCACATACAGGGAAATCATAAGATGAATAGCTGCCCTTGCATCAGAAGCAATAGAGGCCAGAGACAGAAGAATGACATATTCAAAGTAATAAAATATAAAAACTACCAACCAAAATTCCTACAGTTAGAAAAACTATCCTTCAAAAAGGAAAACTAAATAAGATACTCCCAGATAAACTAATACTGAGAGAACTTGTTGCTAGCACACTTTCCTAATAAGAAATATTAGAGGAAGTTCTTTAGGCTGAAAGCAAGTCATCCCAGCCAGTAATTCAAATCCACATTTTTAAAAATCACATTGAGCCGGGCTCGGTGGTTCAGCCTGTAATCCCGCGCCTTTGGGAGGCTGAGGTGAGTGGATTGCCTGAGCCCGCGGGTTCGAGACCCGCCTGGGCAGCGAGACCTCATCTCTACAATCAATCAAAAAATCAACAGGGTGTGGTAGCGCATGCCTGTAATTCCGGCCACTTGGAAGGCTGAGGCAGAAGGATCGCCGGAACCCAGCAGGTTGAGGCTGCGGTGGCCGGGAGTGGCCGCTGCACTCCAGTCTGGGTGACAGAGTGAGACTCCAACTTAAAAAAAAAAAAAAAAAAAAATCGCATTGGATAGGTAGCTATGTAATTATAAAACATAGTATCAATACATATCTCTTCTACTTTCTCCTCTTAAATAAATTAAAAAGTAATTATATAAAACAACAGGAATATATTTGTATTGTTGGATCCATAACATATCCAAATGTAATATACTTGAAAAAGGTAGCACAAAGATGATGGCTGGGACCAAAGCCCGTACTAGAATAATGAAATAGCATTGGATGGTTACTCTAATCCGCAGAAACAAATAAAGATAATCCGAATAATAAATAAGAAACTTAATTTAACAAACTCTACAAAAATATGCTTTATATCCTCTACACTCTTAGCTTCTTTAATAAACATAAATTAAACATAAATATATAAAGTAATAATCACACTATGAATAGTTGTGTTTGTAACGTGCAGATATTCCATCCATAACAATGATACCACAAGAAGAAAGAGTTGGAACAGAGCTATGCAGGAGAAAGTTTTCCATATCTCACTCAAATGAAGTTAGTATAAATCTGAAGTTTCGATACAGATGGCTCGCTCAAGCACAACCATTCAAAAAATGGCTCAATGAAGACCAAAGTGAGGCCCAAACTTTACCTACACAATGACCATTTGTTTACCTAACCCTGGATTGCACCCCACATCTTTAAAATAAAAAAAGAGGCCAGGCTCGGTGATTCAGCTTGCAATCCCAGCACTTCGGGAGGCCGAAGCAAGTGGATTGCCTGAGCCTGTGGGTTCGAGACCAGCCTGGGCAATTTGACGATACCTCATCTCTACAATAAATCAAAAATTAGCTAGTTGTGGTAGCACGCACCTGTACTTCTTACTACTTGGAAGGCTGAGGCAGAAAAATCACCAGAGCCCAGCAGGTCGACACTGGGGTGGTTGTGAGTGTGCCACTGCCCTCCAGTATGGGTGACAGAGTAAGACTCCAACTCAAAAAGAAAAAGAAAAAAATAAAACAACGAAATGTTTAAAAAGCTCAAAAATAGTGAAAAATTCATCAAGTGAATTAAAATATTACACTAGAAAATATTTTAATGCAAAAAAGTACAATAGAAATAGAGCCAAAAAGACATGGCATATAAAGAAACCACAAGGTAAAATGACAGAAATAAATTCAACTCTGTCAATAGTAATGTTAAATGTGGATGAACAGAATCAGAGCGAAAATTCAATAATAATAGTTGAAGATATCTATTATATCTATTACTAGGAAAAAGCTAGCTAGAGGCAGTAAAAATCAGAAATTGTAAGACTGTATTATTTTAGAAAGAGCTGTTATGCTGTCTACAGGAGACACACTTGAGACCCAAAAATACAAATAGATTGAAAGTAAATTAATGGAAAAAGATATATCATGCAAACAGCAACCAAAAATAAGCTAGAGTAGACATGCTAACATAAGCCAAAAACAAATTTTAAAAATTATAATCTTAATAGAGACAAAGAGAGATAAAAAGAGACAGAAGAATAAAAGGGTCACTCCATAAGAAGAATATAATAATAATAAATATATACACACCTAATAACAGATCCCCAAAATATATGAAGGAAGATTGGTGAGAATCAGAGAGATAATTCAATAATAATATTTGAAGACAACTATTGCATCTATTACTGTGAAAGCACTAGCTAGAGGCAATGAAGTGCTAGTTTCCAGAGTTCCATATTTCCCCAAAGAACAGCATGGGGCAAGAGTCAGTTAGATACAACACAGAGCAGAGACATCATCTTGCTTTCAAGGAGCCCTGAACAAAAGATCCATGCCTCTTTGTGGACCTGTAAACTAGGGAAAGTAGAAAAGAAAGGACTGACAGTAGAAAGGTACTCAGTGTAAGCCATTAAGCAAAGAGTTACCATATAACTCATCAATTTCACTCCTAGATATATACCCAAGAAAGATGAAAACATGTGTGCACAAAAACTTGTACATGAATGCTTGTAGCAAGTAACCTGTGTCCAGCAACTGATGGATAAGGTGTGGTGTATCCATATAATAGAATATTCTTTGGTCATAAATGAGGACTAAAGGACTGGTATATGCTACAGATTAGATCAACCTTGAAACCATTGGCCTAAATGAAATGAGTCAGTCACAAAATACACATATTGTATGGTTCTATTTATATGAAATGCCTATGAGAGACAAATCTACAGATACAAATCTACAGATACAAATCTACAGATACAGATAAAAACATTTTAAATGGGTGAATTGTGTTGTATGTGAATTATATCTCAATACAGCTGTTACAGACAAACATAAAAAGTGGACTCAAGCACACATGCATACATGGTTGCAGGATATATTTGGAAAATCTCTGAACCTCCTGCTCAATCTTGCAGAAGTTTAAATCTAAAACTGCTCTTTTAAAAAGTGGGGGGTTAGCCGGGCTCGGTGGCTCAGCCTGTAATCCTGCGCCTTTGGGAGGCTGAGGTAAGCGGATTGCCTGAGCCCGCGGGTTTGAGACCCGCCTGGGCAGCGAGACCTCATCTCTACAGTAAATCAAAAAATCAGCCAGGCGTGGTAGCACATGCCTGTAATTCCGGCTACTTGGAAGGCTGAGGCGGAAGGATCGCCAGAGCCCACCAGGTCGAGGCTGCGATGGCCGGGAGTGGCCACTACACTCCAGTCTGGGCGACAGAGTGAGATGCCAACTCAAAAAAAAGTGGGTTTTTTGTCTGTTTATTGGTTTTTTCTTTTTCTCTTTTAGTAAACCAAAGTCAAATTCACGGATTTTGGTTTTCTCGTGTGAATGTCTCCTTAATGATTGGGCCAATATGAGATGAATTAGTTTTTGTACAAAAATATATTTATTTTTATAAAAGCATTTAACTTATTTACCTTGCTTAGCTTCCAAAGGGCCCACAGTTTCTCAGGCTGAGCAAGTCCCTGTCTTCCCACCCATCCCTCCCTTCTGGGTGGATTTTGTGATTTGTGTTGAATCCTAAAGCTTTCCTGATTCCAAATACGTATTTTAAGCACAGCAAAAAATCCATGGGATCATCCAGGATGTCGTTCCTCTAAAGTTACTTCATATCCACCCCTCCACATTGTCCCAGACTCTCTCCATATGGGTATTTTCATTTCCTGAAAAGACTATTGAGGCTGAAAATCAAGTCAAATCTGAATTTTTAACAGTATTGACAGAACACTCGGCAGCAGCATTCCTCAAAGTGTGTGGTGTCATCTAGTGGAATTTTAATAGGTTTTAGGCAAAAATAGGCAGAAGAATTAAATTAGTGAATAACTAATAGGAAAAAAACAGAGAAAAATGAAAGTGGGAAATGCATAGACAAAGAAGAGTTAGGGAATGTTGAAATGCCGGGCTCGGTGGTTCAGCCTGTAATCCCGCGCCTTTGGGAGGCCGAGGTGAGTGGATTGCCTGAGCCCACAGGTTCGAGACCCGCCCGGGCAACTTGGCAAGACCTCATCTCTACAATAAATTTTTTAAAAATTAGCCGGGTGTGGTAGCATGCGCCTGTAGTCCCAGCTACTCGGAAGGCTAAGGTGGAAAGTCGCCGGAGCCCGGCAGGTCGAGGCTGCAGTGGCCGGGAGCAGCCACTGCACTCCAGTCTGGGTGACAGAGTGAGACTCCAACTCAAAAAAAGAAAAGAAAAGAAAAGAAATGTTTCTTTACAGCCAAACTTCTTAAAGCCTCAAATGTGATCTGAAAATCTTCAAGGGGCAAGACGAAAAAGCATTCCCCAAAGCATAACATGGTCATGGAATTTTTTTAATGATTTTTTTTGTTTATTCCAACATCTGATCTGGGCAAGTTTCTTAATTACAATACTCTTGGATAAATGCTATGGTAAAGTGTTAACTACAGTGCAAGCCAAATACTCTTTACTTCGAATCTACCTGCTCAGCTCAAGTGCTCCAACAATAGTTTTTTGCTTGTTTGATTGAGTGCTTGCTTGTTTTCTATTTAGAAATTAAAAGAATTAGGGACACAGGCCCCAGCACCCACCTCCTAGATGACCATAAACTCTTTGGAGTGAGAGACACCTCAGCACATCAGCCCAAATCTAGAGCCTTCCGGGCAGTTGATATGGCTTATGTTTGTTTTTAAAATGCAACTCAGGTCACAACTCTTTCCTGTTGACCACATCTCTTTCCTCTCCCCACAGGAATCAGTCTAAAGTCTGACCTCCTCGGTAAGGTTTCCTCACCCAGCTAGACTCTAACACATTTTCCTCTGCATGTGCTGCTGCCTCAACCTGAAATACTGTTTGGGCTTTGGTCCCTAATTGCCAGAATTCCCTCTTCCTCAAAGTACCAGGAAAAGCCATTATGGGATTTCATTGCCCTTTTTGCCAGATACATGATTAATGTTTTTTGTTTGTTTGTTTTTTGAGTTGAAGTCTCACTCTGTCTCCCAGACTGGAGTGCAGTGGCACGCTCCCGGCCACCGCAGTCTCTACCTGCTGGGCTCCGGCCATCCTTCCACCTCAGCCTTCCAAGCAGCAGGAACTACAGGCACGCGTTACCACGCCCGGCTAATTTTTGATTTATTATAAAGACGAGGTCTCACCAATTTGCCCAGGCAGCTCTCGAACCCGCGAGCTCAGGCAATTTACTCGCCTCGGTCTCCCAAAGTGCTGAGATTACAGGCTGAGCCACTGAGCCCAGCCAAGTTAATGTTTTTGATGCTTTGTTGTCACATAAACCAAATTAGAGGTTTTTTTGGACTCAGATTTGGTATTTCATATGAATGGTTATAGTCCCCTGGACATGAAAAGTAACCTGGAGTTTTTCTGCTTTGTTCCATAATTTTGTTCATAGTAAATAAAGCATACTGGTGGTCTTAATTTCTAAAAAAAATTGCAGACTAAGTTAATGAGAAGGTTTTTTTAAAAAGTACTTAATAATCTCCCAATGACAGGTTTATTATCATGAAGGCAGCTAAAAGAAATTGAAGAATAGCTTTGGTTTCATCATTTACCAGTAGGTCCCCTATGGCTTGTGTCTTCTCTGAACACTCACACATCCCCAGAATGAAGAAAATTTCAAGTGGTCCCCAGAACCAGGGCTCCCTCAAAGTTTCCGTAGACTCCACAAATACCCTTGCACCCAAAGATTCCACTCCAAGGCATATCAAACATTTGTGATGCAATCATGTAAACATGAAATGCATTTTTGTTAAAATTATTATTTTATCTCTGAATTCTCCTGTTTTAAGCAGCTCTTTACAATTGACTACAATTCCTTGGTGTTTATTGTATGCCTTCAGAAATTCTTGAAAAGTCAGAAAGTCCCACCCATGAATTGTTTTCAAATGTCATAAAATTTTTACAGGCTCTAAAATTAACAGTGAATAAAGTTGGCATAATAGTAATTCTTGCTGGCATCTGTAATCACTTTGTATTTAGTGGTTTCCTCTGCATCTGAGAGTTGAATGTGGGGTTAGGACGCCATAGGGTTGGTGTAGGTTGGCAAAATCACGCCTCCATTTCAGACCACTTAAGGAAAGACAGGAAGTCCAGAGCCTTCCTGAGGAGAGAAAGGTTAGAACCAAAGGCCTCTTTAGTGTGATGAGCTCCCAGGTACAGCACCTTCAAGCTTATAGCAGTTATTTACTCACTAACCCAGGTGAGCTCTGAGGGTCAGCATTTCTGGTTAAGCAGGAGGAATCCCTTCCAAGGCAGCTTCGACTCATATATGGTAAGTGATGAACCATAATATGGCCTCTGCTCTGACCCTCCATTAATATCTCTTTCCATATCTTTCCTCTTCCATCTCTGACACCTTGTCAACACACACAAGAAGGGCACTAGTCATTCAATTAACAGACACCATACCTGTAAAACTCCAATTATACATTCTGATTCCTGTTCCAAGGAGCACTGGAGAGCTCCTAGGTCACAGATGGTCTTGGACTTTTGGGAAATAAAGAAAGAAATGCTAGAAATACAAACTCCCCCTGTGTTGTATGGAACTAAATGATAATCCTAGGGAATGTCAATGTCAATATCATCTGTTATTAATCTTGCAGGTTTAAAACAAGAATATCTATATATACAGCGTACAAGTTCATCTTAAACTGTTTTTAGGGCAAGCATCATTTTAAAATTTACAACACCAAAAGATAAATTTTCAACAGCACTGACCCTTAATGAACTGCAGGACCAAGCAGGATTTTCCATAATGTGCTGCTCAGGCCAGGTTCAGTCCAGTCCACCACAGAAACTTACCTGGAGGTTAAATTTGCTCCAAAGTGGCATCAAATGTCTCGGAGATGCTAACTTCTTGAGTTGTTTCACTTCTTTGTTTCAAAGAGAGTCAAGGTACAGAACAAACATTTGTAGCTCAGCCATTCTCTGTTCATAAAGTTATTGTCCTTTGCAGGAACAGAGGTTGCTGTACACACCTCTTTAAGCCTAGAGGAGTGCTGATCATGCCATGGGATGAGAAGCTGCCACAGATCCCTATAACCATAAAAGTAATTAGGGAGCATGGATGTTGGCCCAGTTGTCAGAGAAAGCCAACCTGACAGTCTTGGGAGGGCATTTGCTTTTCTAAACCTGAATTCTAACAGAGGTTCGTCAACCATGCAGACTCTAGTCTAGGCAACACAGCCATCAAAAACAATTTTCTGGAGAGGGGAGGAATGTGGCATTTCGGAGTCCTTTATCTGGTCAAAATTTGCCACAGCAGTGGAGACTCAACACACTGAAATGTTTTGGTTGTCATGGTGTTAAATGTAACACATCTCAAGTCTACGAGCTGGATTTTAAGGTACCTAAATGAGCTTTCCTACAACTCAAACTTTATAAATAGGATTGACTACTTCCCTTTGGTTGGTAAAGACACATCTGATTAAAGTTTTCCCCTCATGAGAATTCAACTCTGTAAGCCTTAAAGGAAAATGGACTTTTCTTGACCACCAATAAGAATCTCTGTGTCAGCTACAGACATGCTTGAGCCACCGATCTTTCTGGAAGGTCCCCTCCTGGTGTAGGGAAGTTGACTGGCAAGATTTGGGCTCCCCATGACGTTTTGCTAGAGTGTTTTCTCAGGGCTCAAGAGCAAGCCTAATTCTCTTGGAATCTTGCCCTCACACTTAAGTCATTCTTTTCTCTAATTCTCAAGGTCAAAGCCTGCAATTGTCATCAATACCCTGAAGACATAGCTGCCTCTACTCTGGACCGAAGGACTTCTTAGTAACTTCCTCTGAACCCCTATTTGAAGAAAAGATCATTTCCTGGAACCTACCAATTAATTGTTTCACTATAACAAGGAATCATCCAACATGTTTTATTTCTTCATTTTCAAAATGTTTGGAAGTGCCTTTACAGAGACATTAAATATACCGTGGAACATATACAACAGATCATACTGAAACCATGGGTAATATCATGAGCTAGATACATTATACAAAAAAAGTATATAGAAGCACAATGTTATAACAGCATGCTCTGTTTATAATATCTGGTGTTTACCAGGGAATGAGAATCCAATCCAGAAAAGTGGAAAGTAAGGGATAACACCTTTCCCAAAGGCCAGACAAAACTTGTTCCCACTGTTCACTGCCTTGAAATCACCCAATAGTACACACATGGATGGACTGTGTGGGTTTGGCCACTCACTATGTTCTGCAGCCAAGATCGGACCCACACACTTATGAAGAGTCTGAGGCTGGGGACTGACGGCTGGGACACAGATTGAAGTTTTGACACAACAGCATGCTCTTTAGACATATTTTATAGATAAGCAGTATTGTAAAAATGATTTGCCATGGGAAGAGACACACGACTCCCTCCAAGAGCACGGGTCAGCCGCATAATACTCACTGTGTGGATGTGACTGTCATTCACAGTGTTTTTCCCTGGATTTGATCTTTTTTTTATTACTTAATTCTCCATTCTCAGCTTTTACCTTTCAGCTTTTGCGTTTGCTCGGACCCTCAATGATGTATGAGGAATGCCTAGAACATCACCTGAAAGGTTGGGTAGTAGGTTTGTCCTCGGAATCCACATTGAATTTTAAATGAGTGTCCTTGCTAAAAGCTCAAAATAAGCCTCGCAATGGAGGATAACTACAGAGAGTCCCTTGGTGATCTGGTTCTTCCATCAGCCAGTCCTGGCATCTCTGTGCATGAGAACTGGCGACTGTGGGACAATTCACTGCACCAGAGCAACTGAGATGGCAGTGGGTCCAATGCACATTTACAGATGTCCCCAGTGGAAACTGACACCAACCAGGATAATGAAATAAGAGTGCTGAGTACATGGGCAGATAAGTGCTTCTCAATGCCAGATGTGTGCTCCTTGTCAGTCTGCAATGTTTATGGGAGTAGAAAATGCTAATACTGTGCAGAAATATACATAGATAAAATGGAGGCCCTAAAGTGATTGTGACAGGAAAGGCACACTCTCTAAGGAAGCATCTCTAAGTGAAGTAACCATACCATACGGTCAGTATCTACACTGGCATTTTGTGTTATTTCATTCAGAGAGTCAGATTCCTATAAAGGAGGTAACAATAAAGTCGCAGATTAGTTCAGCCCCAGCCTTATGTGAAAAACAGAAAGTTTTCACTTGCTTTTTTGGCCAAAGGAAGTAAAGAAAGATACGTCAGGTCAAAAGTGATTTAAGTCATCCCAAAGATGGGTCCAAAAAATCAGCATCACATAGATCTCAAATTTCAAAGCAGCATTCATCTCTCTGTAAAGTGCTTTATTCCAGTGAGCAATGTGGATGTATAAAGAGGACATCTGTCCTCTGTTCTTGCAGCATCTAAAGAGATTCCAGTTCTTAACATAAAACTACAATGTTTCATCTGAACAACTGACCAAGAGTGGCAATTAAACCCAAATAAATGTTAAAGGCATCGCATGGAACATAAAGATTGCCCAGTATCACGAGTTGATGATATTATTGCTTTCTTGGACTGGGAAGATGATTTCCCTAATGGACTTGAATTGTTATTTCCCATCTGGAAAGTGATAGAGTCCTATTAGTCTTGAGTCATAGAATAGTCTATAAATGTGGTAACCCAGATTAGAAGGTTTCTGCACTTTTTTTGTATTTTTAAAAATGATTTAAGAGCAAACAACATAAAAACTCCATAACCTATATCAATCGTATAAAACCATAAAGAAACTAATAGGCAGTTAATAAGGATTTTAATACCAAAAAAAATGGAATACAGTGTTTGCATTTTGCACTCACACAAAAAATCTAAATCCAAAGGTTCATTCTCTTACAAATCTCATTTCAAGCTTTTTTTCCTTCCTCTTTTGAAACAGATTTTACTAAACTGTATACATGAATGCCGAGATCTAGGGAGAACCGGCTGTGTTTTATGGCTCAGTTCTTCTATGTTTTAAAGAAAAACAAGGGGAAGCTGTCAGTGGAAAATCGTTACCCAAAGTGTTCAGGAATAATTCTGATGGGAGTGGGTTTGTACACCTGGGAGAGTATTTTTGGATTCTTTGCTGCCAACAAGTTAAAGGCAGAAAAGTCTGCTAATCTGCAGCCTCAATATCAAAGCCAAACATTATGCTTACATCCAGTTACCTAAAAGATGTCTGTAGGGCCTAGAGAAAGACCAGGCTTGGAATGGGGCATTTATTATAACACGTTTAAGATATTGCCAAAGAGGTATCCCCATTCATCCTAAAAGCACTTGCCAAAACACCAAAAATAACTGACACTTTCAAGAAATGCACCCACCCCCACAGAGAGCCTGTGGGGACCTGGCAAATGCACTCCCCTTTCAGCAGAAATGTCTACCTCAGGCTTCAAAGCAGAATCCCAATTGTCTTGTGTTTTTCTTGTCTTTGGAGCTCTTGCCTGCCTGGGAACCTCAGCTCTCCAGGTCCCTGACTCCATACGAAGTCCCTGCCCCAATAAATGCACATAACCAAGCCATTGGTAAGACCAAAAGGGAGGTAGAAGCCAAAGGCTCTCAAACACCCACTGTATCATGCATTTCAGCAGTGATTTTCAAAATGATATGACTCTGGACAGGGACATGAGAAATACAAGCCCTTTTTCTGAGACATCTGGAAAGAAGTTTTCCCCAGTCTGCTAGGAGAACAAATGAGAAGTTTTTTTTTAAAGTAAGCATTTTGCTTGCAACTTCTAAGACTTTTTTGATGTCCTTTTATTACTGCATCAAGGGTTTTAAAATCTCTGGTGGAAAAGCAAAATATATCTGCAAATAGAACCAATCATACAGATGCTGTAGGGAACATGTGGGTCAAATAATGAAACAAATGAAGAACGTTTAAATGTTTATTTTCATGTTAAAAATGATGAGTTATCCTGTAGTTAGAATATATTTTTATGCAGAAAAATGAAATCACTTTATTTCTGAAATATTTCCAGAAAAAAAGAAAAGAAAAAATCCAAAAGCAATGAAGAATAAGATCAAAATGTTCTGGCAGATTCCATCAACAATCCCAACAGGAGCTATGTCCTTTTCTGGTCAGAATTCCTAATTCAGTGCATTTCTAATTCAGTGCGTTTCATGATGTCAGGTTCCAACGTTTTTCTTACCATCAGTATAGATATTTTTGAGTGGTATGTCTGTACATTTAAAAGCTACAGTTCTGCATGCTTTTGTTTCAAAATGTATTTATTCCAATACACCTCTCAGTGTTCATTATATTGCCTATATTACATACAAAAATATCTGTTATCCACATGTTAGCATAACTTTTCCGCCATCCATACTGTCCCTTTACATATGAATGATATGCATGACATTCCACATATATAATTTTAATGGAGGAGAGGGTTGCTGAGTCTATACACCATCTATTGTGTCATTGACAGAGAATGGAATAGAGAATCGAGACCATTTTTTAGATGATCCAAGTAGAAAACACATTAGTGCCAATGACATGGAGGATTCTGATGAAGCCATATTCTGTGACACTTGCTGCCAGACTGAATAGTCCTCTGGTAAACAGAACTTTTACTGTGGACTTGGCATTCAACAGGAAGACCACTTTCTAAGAGTGAAACAAGAATGCTGACCAAAATGCACAAAGGCAAACTCTCTAAAACTTAAAAATTAGCAAGTTACAAATTACTTAGTCTACAGATGCGAAAACAGGACAAAAATCAATTTTCCCCCTGCATAAATGTTTATAAATAGAAACTTTCTGTCTAGGTAGTAGGAAATATTACAGTCTGAATTTACCCTGGCCAGTGAGCAATATAAAACAACTAGGAAGTCAATGATTCATTTCCTTGGAACATACGGAGTATTCTGAAGTTTGCTAAATGTTGCTCCTCTGGGATAAACTTCTATTGTCTTTTCTTCTTGCTTTCTCTGACATCAACACACCTGTGCATTGAGGCGCTCATTCTTCAGTGTGGCAGCTGCTTCTCGACTCTTGTGCTCTGGCTTCTAAAGCAGCACATCTGGACCTTGGAGACAGTGGTTGCACATCTTCAACTGCTCCAGATCCTGTGGCCACTGGCTAACCTCTGAACTTCCCTCCATGTGACCATGGAGTTCACAGCCTGGTATTTTCTCAAGAGGCTAGCTGGTGTCTTCCTTGGGTGAGTCTAAGCATTCCATTCCCAGGGGAAAGGAAGGGACTTTATAAATGTTATTTGGCTCAACAAACATTTATCAAGACTAATAATTTGGGTATCTCAGTCATAAAATCCTGGAAAATCCAGGCAAATGCACAGCCCCCAGGAAATTAGATTTCAATGTTTAATAGTTTATATCTTTACCCCCATTTTAGTTAGATATCTTGGGGGTGTATTGCCTAATATATTGTCTAGTTGGGAAACAAGGTGATATAATCCATGGTATATAATCTGCAGGAAATATTTCAACACAATTCTGTTATGCTGAAGAGCGTCCACGCCAAAGCTGAGAACAATTGACAGTTGCTGTCAGTTCTTATTAAATAGTCTATTGTCTGGCTCGTCAGAATTCTCTCTCTCTCTCTCACACACACACACACACACACACACACACACACACACACACACACACAGGTATATGTGTTTATATACATCTGAATGTAGGTTATGGTGAGAGGGATCCTCTCCCCATGACTTTCCATTAGATTTTTATTTCGAACTGTTTTTTTAACACATATGGACAAAGGTGACTTTACAGAGGCTTTATGCCTCTAGGTGACTCTAAATTATCACAAGAGGTATCTTCAGGACCATAACCAGTTTCCAGAACTGCTGAGAAACCACTGGCACATCTGAATGCTCCCCAGTTTACTTCCTGCACCCATCAAGCACTCTCATGATAAGGAACACTCTAATTTGTACATTACTTAATAACACTCCCTATAATGAGGATACTTTCCTTTTCTCCCTCCCAAATTACACCCTGACCTGAAGTCTCACTTCACCAGTAGGAAGAACCCTGCTGTGTATCAGAGACAGATGTATAAGAGATAGATTTTCTCCCTATTTCAGTGGAGGCTCTTCACTTTCAGAGATGAATTCCCATTATTCCTAGAATGCAAAAGATCCAAAAAACAGAGAATTGAAAATATCTCATAGAAGGAGCAGGACTCACCTGGACAACTATGTGTCAATCAGCATATGAACTTTCTTCAGTCCTGCAAGGTTGGTTCCAGGCTACCTTCCCTCCAAACCCTGTGAGGAGCCTGTGGCTAGCTGAAGGGCTCTTCCCAGAAAGTGTCTGCCATCTTGCAAACTCCTTTTGCAGCTAACGCCTGGCTCTCCTGGCTTCATCGTTGGGTCAAAAGGAAAGATGTTTGGAACTTCACCTGCTTTGGTTCCTAAGCCCCATTTTAAACACTTACAGAACCAGCTGAACATTGGCCTCTGAGGCCAGGCCCACATCACCTCCAAATTCAGCACTTCTCACAAACACACTGCAGTCCTGTGAATAAGGGATACAAGAAGAATGTTTTGGCTGCCACTTCATGGCTAGAGGAGGCTAGGTTGTCATGTTCCCATCCATGGAGATCTATGACAAGAGAACAACTGAACACCTCTTTTGGCTAGCTCAGTTATCAGCCATTTGGAGTCAGGGGACTGCTTCCAGTGACCTCCTGCAGATCTTTCCTACTTTTGGCCGACTTTAAAATTCTATTTCTAAGAAACAGAAATGTCTCAGTAAAGCTCATAATGAAGCATACTAGTCTAGTGTCTGCTCCTCCCACAATACCATCTTAATAAATGAAAATATCACATTTGCTAATCTGAGATTCTTGCCTTGCTTGAGACCATTCATAATGCTATTAAAGTAACATTTTTAATTTAAAACTATGCATGAATTATTTCTTTTTTCCTCTTGCCATTGTGGTTTTTCAAGAGCTTTTTTTTTCATAACAGCTGCTTCTTGAGTTCCGGAACAGTCATTTATTTGCGTGGTTTCAGGAAGAAAGCCATTGTTTTTCTCCACCAATGCATGGCCAATGCCACCCTGTGAACGTTCTATCTCTGCCAGAGTCATGATTGAGAATTTTTCTTTTTGGGTCATTATATGGATGGATTTCTAAATATTGCTAACTTGAAACATCATTCTACTTACTTTTTAAAAATTGTTCTGTAAAAAGGAAAGTTTAATCTGCAGCTATGTCCTAGGCAATTTCCTTTTGCGTGGATCAATTCTACTTTTAGATTTCAATTTGGATCATAAACCGCGCTGACCACAAAGCACTTCTATAAATACAGCTATGTTGGGGTCTCTTTGCCCCCAGAAACACACACCCAGAGTTCCCCATGAATTTTCAACAAGCAGAGAATAAAAATAAATGTTTGTGATTCACAACTTTTCTCCAAAATTTGAAACTTCATGTAGAAAACTGTCAAGAGATGGCCCTCCCTCACAGTATATTAACATTTTAAGTAAAACCCTTTGTCCCAGTCTTATACAAGAAAGTTCAACAATAAAAGGAAAAACAAAGTTGAGAACAAGTTTCCTAGATACTGTCCCTCAACAATGAAGTGTGGAGAACTGGAAAAACCTGATATCCTGCATGGAGACCTAGGAAATAACATGGCATGGCAAATCCCAGTGAATATGACTCATATGTAAATCAAACAGAGCCCAAAGAAAAGACTGAAATTTCTTCTCTTCGTATTTCAAAAAGAATTCCAGAGGTCAAAGGAACAGGTGCAGGTGCAAATGTATATAAAAATAATGAGCAGCGCTCGTAACAAATAAGGATAGCTACATTCAGTCATCTTTCATGTATGTCTGAACTCAGGCCAAGGGCAATAAGTGTCCACTGTGCTTTAAAAGGTCAAGGAATAGAAAAAATCAACACCCAAATCTTTTCTGATTCCACATGGCCATTTGTCACGAGATGACTAACAATGTCTGTGGGGTCAGTATTTATATTTGCACTGAGCTAGTACCAGGCAGTCAATAAAACTGTTTCCTTAGAATTTCTCCAGTCCCTACATGTAGCTGTTTTAGAGGCAATTCCCGGCTTAAAACTCAGCCGCTATAGCTCGCCAGACCTCTGATACCTGCTTAGAAAGGGTTCCCACCAGACCTCCACAAATCAAACTTTGTTAAATCATCCCCTATTGCTGATCAAGCTCACTGCTCCACCCATTCAAAAACAGAAGGCATAAAGGTGAATACAAACATAAGAAAGGAGTTTACATCTGGTCTTGCAGTCTTTCCATATAGTCTCTAAAGTCCTGTGAGTCCCCCAGCCCCATATCTTGGCAGACCCACTTGATGTTATCATCGCTGTCAAACAGGATGGAGTTGGTGTATGGGCCGCCGTCCTCTGGGAGGATGGTGGTGTAGGAAGTAAACTTGACGCGCTTCCTCTTTGGGCCAGAAGAACCAATAGGTTCATTTTTCATTTCCTTCTCATAGACATAGTCAGAAGGTCTGAGTAGTTGACTATGAAAAGTCTTCTGGGAACTGCCATTCAGAAGGAAGTTCCTCTCCTCGAACTGCAACCCCCTGTCTATCATGGTTGTGCACTCCTCTGATGGGAGTGTAATGTCCACAGGGTTCTCCAAAAGTTCCACTTCATTCCCAAGCCAGACCCAGTCGTGGGAATGGGGGATGTTGCCTTGCTCACTCACCGCAAACCTTTTGTGTCTGTATTTCCAAGCAAACGCCACACAGTTGATTAAGAAGACCAGAATGGCCAGACAGAAGACACAGAGCAGGGCGTACATGCCAATCTCCAGGTCCGTCAATCCCCTCGAGGTCATTGTAAGGTCACTGGGATTATTAGGCTCTGGTAACTTCCCTTGAGTGGGGAAGCTTGTGAAGGTGTCTGGACCACCACTTTTGAGTAACTTCTTATTCTTTCCTTCCATGGGAGCCAGTGGGGTGGTGCTTTTGTTGGTACTTTCCTCTTGGCCAACAGCTGCACCATGTGGAAACCATTCCTGAACTGCTCTCTCCTGGTTTCCTTCACGCTCTATGGAATTACTGAGGTGGTCTTTAAATTCCCGATTTATGCCCTCAATATCATTGGTGCCTCCTTGGTGCTCATCGATACTTGGTTCAAATTTGACCTTGACATTCCCTTTACCCACAGCAAGAACACTCTTCCTCTTGGTCTTCTGACATGGTTCACTAATCATCATTTCTAACTTAATCAAGGGCCCTTGTCCTTCACCCTCTGCAACCACAACCGGCCATTTGGACTCAAGGTTTGCCTGGACAGACACCACCATTTCATCCAACGATGAGACAGTAACTGAATAATCCTTGGGATCGTAAATGTCTAAAGGTGTCACCGAACCATCACTGAACAAAATCCAAGAACTTACTATTGCTTCCTAAGGAAAATGAAACCAAAGCATTATTACATTATAATCAGGTTCCTTGAAATTTGCAAACATAAATATGATTTTCTACATAATTTTTAAATGTAAAGAAAAGAAAGAACTTTTGTGTCTTATAATCTTGAGCAGTTCTTGTCATGCCTTGAATTGGCATCAATAATGTGCTATACTCCAAGGGTGTGAAGAACAAATAATATACTTTAATAAATGAATTAAAATATACATTAATTTATTGCATGCATACCATAGAATTTGACTTTGACCTTTCTAAAAACATTTTGAAAGATCAGACAATTTATCTGAATCAATTTCAGGTGCAACTAATCAGGCTCCTGCTCAAGATAGTATCACTGTGAATGCTCTTCATCAGGAAGCCAATGCTGATGAGGCAAAACACACACTGGCTGGAAGTCCTTGGGAAGGTGCAGGCTGACGCTGGCTAGCGCAAACAGCACAGGGCCCCTGGTGTCTTCAGAAATGAGTTGTACAAGTTTAAAGATGGGGGAGAGTTTTAGAGTTGGCAATAATTGCTGTAAATGGTAGCAATTTAGTGCCCATTAGCCATAATTAAGTAGCTGAAATGGAATTTCCAAGTACTGAAAGCCACCTACTTTGGCAAAAGTGAAAACATGTGATCCTTTGTTCATGGTCTAGCTGCGGGCTGTGCATGGCACAGGTAAGCCCACTGGAAATCAAATGGCACATGGGTCAGCGTATAAAAGTATACAAGAGGAAGTGTGTCTAAGCAACTGAATACTTTTCTCAGGGACAGGACAGCCTGGAATAGAAGCAAGAAGGAGCTTCACGAATTCCCAGTACGAGCCACGAGAGCTTTGCTGCTCTCCTGTGCAGGATATGATAACCGAGAGGGAAGTTTCTCCACTGACCAGGGATGTAGGGCCTCTGGGATCTCACCTGCTGTGGGAACTGAAGCACGTCCTGGGCTGCTGCTGTGGAGACAATGGCCCTTCTGTCTGCTCGGTGAGGCTTCAGGGAAAGAGATATGCCAGCCACGAGCTGCACACCTAGCTCTGCAATGGTGACTCGATCATCCAGGACGATCACTGTCTTCTCAGCCAAGATGGAGTCAGAGAGAGGGGAGAGGACCTGAAAAGTAGGTGGAGAAGCTTGTGTTTGCTCCACATAAGCACTGTACACTCCCTAAATGACGCTTCTACGAAAGTGTTCTCCCAGTCCTCTGCTCATGAATGCACTTATGGGAACTGCTTAAATAAGTGTTATACCGTTGTTCAATCATGCTTGACAATTGAAGGAGTTTTATAAAGATCATCTTGGTCCATTTTCTTTCCTTTGATTCATACTATGTCAACAGTGGTATATTTTCTGAGAAAAGACTGAATTAACTTAGAGGCAATAACTAAAAACAGTCCATCCAGATACTGAATGTTCCAAGAGTAACATTTTCCCAGCACCTAATATTTAGGCTTTGAAAATGGCAGAACTGTGATAAAATACTTTAAGGAAATAGTGCTTAGCCATGTTCTCCTTCTCATATTCCTTCTGGTGAGTCAGTAGATGTTCATTATGGGACAATACTGACCATTGGGCCATCATTGCACAAACCATAAACAGTGGGAAGGGAAATCTTATGTCCTAAGGAGTCATTGTCCTTGCTATTCACCATCTGGTGTACAGCCAGGGGTGTCTTAAGTCCTGGAGAGGAATATGTGGCAGGCAGAATTTCTAGAAAGCTCCCCTGAAGATTTCCTGCCCTAATCTCTGACTCCTGTGGACATGAGAAAGCAATCTCTTGACTATGTTATGTTACATGGCACAGTTGGCCTTAAGACAGGGAGATTGTTTTGAATGGGCTTGGATGCCAATCCTTTCCCCAAACCCCCAGACATGAGCCCAGCCCAGCCAGGACCTTGATTCCAGCCTCGTGGCAACCTGAGAATAGAACCCAGATGAGCCCACCTGGATTCCTGACCTCCAGAAACATGAGCCAGCAAATGGATGTTTTTCAAACTGCTAAGTGTGTAGTAATTTGTTATACAAAAATAGAAAACACTTGCAGAATGCAACATGTTTAATCCAGTTTTATCAAAAGTTAACTTTGGCTCCACTGAAATATGACTTAATTAACTATCAGCAGAAACATTTTAAATTTGTATAAATAAAATATACTGCATCATTTCTGCATAATTATCCTGCCAAAACTGACTAGGGAACAGTTTTACTATGACTTTGATAAAATAGAGAAAATTTAACTATGAATCTTTTACAATTTTTTAAATCTATTGTATACAGTATAATATAGCTAAATGGTTGGGCTCCAATGTTGGGAGGAAAAAACCTGTTGGTGATATACATAAAAGAGGACATCATTGGGAAAGATCACATACACTATGCGTTTCATTTAACTTTCTCTGGTAAAAGAGATCAAATATTTTTCTCAACTGTAAAATGTAAAAATTAAGCTGAGTTTGAGTTTTTTAAACTGGTGAGTATTGCTTCTCATGATTCTCTTACACACTCAAACACAATCCATGCACACTGACACATGCTCATATGCATGTTTGTGTGCACACGCATGCACCTGGACACTCATCCACACAGACCAGCATTAGGTGAAGGGGCAGGGTGGGCGGCCTGTACCTGCACGGTGGTGATTCCGGCTCCCGACCAGCCAGGGTCCTGCCATCCTGCAACTGAGCGACTTTGGGCTCCTCCACCTTCAGGAACTCAGTCACGAGGTCAGTGATGTCAAACTGCCAGTCGGGGCCCAGCATGTAGGTCAGCTGCCCTAAGTCGGGCGACTCAGCCACAAACTGGGTGAGGACGCGCACCGTGGCGTGCTGGTACTGTAGAGAGCAGCCTCGTCCCTTCTTCTCCTCATCGTCCTCGTCCTCACTCTCTCGGGTGGGCCTGGAGCACAAGGAACCAAAACAGAATAAACATCCCCCTCGTTAAGAAGTTCTAGGTCCCTTGTTTTTCGGATTCTGCGTGACCGTACAGAAGAAAATGAAATGCCTTTTCTTCTGCCAGACCTGTTCAGCTGTCAGCCATTCCCTGTTCATTCATTCATTCAACTAGCATGTTTTGGTGACCCCGTGTGCCACACGGATGATTTGTACTTGCAACAAGGACTGCAAGGGCAGCTTCTGGCTTCCTAACCCAGAGTTACAGAAGACTCAGGCCCCAGAGAGGCAGAAGTTGAGGCTCTGGCTTCGGTGTTCTAAAAACGGGTCAATTTAGAACCATTCCCCTTGCAGGGCTGATGTAGAACCTCAGGTCTGTGGCGTGAATGTGAGATCTTCGTCAAGAGAGCTGTATGGATTCCTGTTTCTCCTCCTCCTGTTAGGCCTCCAGCCAGATTCTCTGCCCTGTTCAGGCTCAACTACCTATCCTTGGAAATGACATAGGAATGACTGTCCCTCTTTTCTGTTACAGTTGCAGATGAAAAACGAGAAGGTGTGAGATGTGTTACACAAAGACGGACAGAAACCATCGGCTTAGAATAATTCCAATACCCACCATCCTCAGCAGCTGAGACCCTCTTGTCTCTGAAGAAGTAGCTTCCTGAGCTTATGGTCCTGAAAGTTGCCAGAGAACTCTCTCCTCCCACTGCCTGCCCTGATCTACAGTCACTGCTCTCTGAGTGAAGCTGCTCATGCTACCACAAAAACATCTGAAATGCCTCTCCTGTCGCTCCTCCTGGCTTCTCCTTTCCTTCCTGAGGGCTTCAGCTCTTCCTCTCACCCTGGCACCTGCTCTCCTCTGACCCCCAGCCTGAGAAAGGCTCTCTGGCTCTATAATTCAACTTTCCCCTCTAGAAGAACCTGCCCTGTATCCTTGGATCAGAACTTGCTTTGGTGGCCACTGACCAGTGGGACCTCGATGGACTTTCAGTGGCAGGGGATTGTGTCGGGGAGAAGGAGCCATGACTCATATGTGCTGACATACTGTGTGCTTCATTCCACATATTGTATGGCTGGATGAGCAATGACACTCATCACCCACACAGCCACACAAGTTCACTCTTGTCATCTTCGCAGAACCCAAAGAGTGAGGTTGTCCCTTATTTCCCTGATCTGCCCAATGAGGAAATCCAGCATGGAGAGGAGGGCATCCTCAGCCAGGGCCACACAGCTGGTCACTTGCAGAGGTGGGTTCCATGCCCAGGCTGGCCCTCCGTGTCCTCTCCCCCAGCCCCGCTTTTTTTTTTTTGAGTTGGAGTCTCACTCTGTCGCCCAGACTGGAGTGCAGTTGCACGCTCCCAGCTATCACAGCCTCACCCTGCTGGATTCCGACGATCCTTCCGCCTCAGCCTTCCAAGTAGCCGGAACTACAGGCGCACACTACCACTTCAGCTAATTTTTGATTTATTGTAGAGACAAGGTCTCGCCAAGTTGCCCGGGCAGGTCTCGAACCTGTGGGCTCAGGCAATCCACTCACCTCGGCCTCCCAAAGCACTGGGATTACAGGCTGAGCCACTGAGCCTGGCCTACTCTCCCTTTCTATAGCTAGATCCATTCATCTCAGCAGAGCATGTGAAACATATTCCTATTTTTGCATGAAGGTACCAAAGCTTGGAGGGTGGCTAACGTGCAGCCTAGACAACTGCTAATTAGCAGATTTGGATTCAGCTCCACATGATTTCAGAAGCCTGCTTTCTTTACAACATGCCCTTCTGCCTTTCTAAGAGGTCTGAGAACCATCTCTGAAGTGACAGGGAGAATGTTCACCAGCACAATAGCATAGTAATTCAGGGTTTCCCACAGCCAGGGGTGAATATCTCTGTGGGTAAGAGAGATGATGTTAAATGGAAAGAGAACATCGCTTTCAATTTTAAAAAACCATTGAATGACATTTAAAAGTTATTCCCATTTTATTTTTCAGTCCTTCTAAATATATCTCAGGGAATGTCTCTCTGCTCAGGGTGAGGATGTCTTTAAAACTTTTCTGACACCTGTTACTTTTTGTTCCTTGCAGTATCTACTCAGAATGTAATACACTGTTTTATTTTCTTTGTATTAATTTTGTATCATAAATTTATTTTATGATAAATGATACTAGTTGTTCATTTGGGCTAGTGATATTAAGTTTCCCTTAAATAAATAGGTAAAACTCAAAGAACACTATCAAGTATATGTTTCATGAAAAAGTGGCAATATTATAAAAATGGTCAGTGAATCCATGGAATTTTAAAAATGCTATATTAATGAAACAAAACAATCCTGTTATTTTAAGTCAGATTTCATTCTATTCATTTTTCAAACTTTTAATTTTAAAATAGTTACAAATTCACTGCAAGTTTAATAAAAAATAAAATACCATAATGGGCGATTGCATATTCTCTTCACCTAGCTCCCAGAGTTAACATCCTCCTAACTACAGGACAATATCTAAACTAGGAAATTGGCACTGGATATTCTGATTTCACCAATCTTACAAGCACTTATTTGCATGCATCTATGTATGTATGCAATTTAACATACACACATAATGTATTAGAGCCTAATGATGTCAGAGTTTTACCACTTTGGATGTAAATACCTTAGTTCCATGTAGGTCCCTTTACCCTCTCACTTTTGAGAATTTTGTTTTAAATATTTTTTTCTATCTACATGCCCTAAGTACCACATCAAATGATGTTATAAGTTTTGCTTCAGCCACCAAACATATTTTAAGAAATGGATGCAGAGAAGCGTCTATCCTATTTAACACTGGTTTGACCCATCCTATCATTCTTTCTTTTCTGAAGTTCATCTTTTTCTCTAACCATTTTCTCTTTGTTTAGAGAGGTTCTGCTAGCCATTCTTTTAAGTTAGATCTCCTGAAAACAAATTCTCTGTTTTTCTTCATTTAAGACTGTCTTTATTCCCCCCTTCATTACCGAAGAATACTTTTGCCATTAATATAATTCAAAACTGATAGTTCTTCTCTTTCAGCAGTTGCAAAATTTTGTGCCAAGTCCTCTGGCCTCTATGATTTCAGGTGAGAAATTCATTGCCATCCAAATGGGTATCATTTCTCTCTAGATATTTTTAAGAGTTTTTCTTTGTCTTTATTTTTCAGAAGTTTAATTATGTTGTGTCTTGACATGGATTTTGGGGGGTTTATCAAGTCTGTGGTTACCTAAGCTTTTTAACTCTCTAAATTTATATAGTTTGCCAAATATGAGAGGATTTCAGTCATTATTTCTCCAAATAATGCCCTCCTGTCTCCCTCCTTCTCAGATTGTAGTCACAGGATTTGAAGATTTTGTTACTCCCCCAAGAGGCACTAATGTTCTGCTCTTAGTTCCTACTTTCTGTGCTATTCAGGTTGAGTCAATTTTATTGTTCATTCTGAAGTTCGCTGATTTCATACTCTGCCATTTCTATTGTACTCAGTTGTACTATTGAGTCTACTGAGGGTTTTTTCCCAGCAATAAATTATTCAGTTCTATTATTTATATGGGGTTCTTTCTTATGAATTGTATTTTCTTGCTGAGACTTTCTAGTCTTCTATTGGTTTCAAGGCTACTTGTAATTTTCTTATTAAAAATTTTTTAAAATTTAATTTGTATGACAGCTTTAAAACCCTTGTCAGATAATTCTAACATTTGATTTATCTGGGCATTGGCAACAGTTGATTGCCTTTTCTCATTTTATTCCTAGTATGTGGTTTTCAATTGTATTCTGGACATTCTGTACATTATAATAGGAAACCCTGGATCTCAATGAAATTTGTTGTGTTTTGGTGCACAGGTCCTGGCCCACTTTTGTGTACTTTGGTTCCGATGTCAATTTGGGTCTAGCACCTGTCAGTGTTATTCTGGTCCAGATTTTCCCTGGCACTGTCAGAACTCCCACTTGAACCCTGCTGGTTTCGTCTCCAGGAGCAGATGCACATCCCTGGACTGGGTAGAGGGCAGGAGATACCAGACAGGCAGGGCAGGACCATTTCCCTGAACTACCCTTCAAGTTTCAGCTAAGAGTTTTGGAGACTCACCCTCAGTGAGTCAAGCACATTTTTCTGACAGTGAATCTCTTAATTACTCCATCATTTGCCATCTGGATATGCTGAAAATTTCAACATCAGGTCCTTGCTCCGTTTTGTTTAAGAGCTCTCCCCAGTGTATCTCTCCTCTTACATTTTACTATAAGCAGCAAGAAGAATCCAAGGTGCATGTTCAACGGTTTACCTGGAAATCTCCTCAGTTGAATGTCCATTGGCTTCTGAGGTAGCTGCAGGAAATGTTGCTATGCATTCTGTCACCACCTGAGAGAAGTCCACCTTCCTCACCTCCCTCGGGCAGTGTTTTTAAAGTTCAGATGTCTACTAACCATTTGTTCACAACAATGTAGGCTTCACATAAGGTGATTCAGGATTTTTCTGCAATGCTCCTCATGCATTCTGTGCAACGCATTCTGCAACACATTTTTTTTTTTTTTTTTTTTTTTTTTTTTTGAGTCAGAGTCTCACTCTGTCACTCCAGGATGAAGTGTAGTGACATGCTCATGGCCACCGCAGCCTCAACCTGCTGGGCTCAGGCAACCCTTCTGCCTCAGTCTTCCAAGTTGCTGGAACTAAAGATGCACAACGTCATGCCCGGCTAATTTTTTTATTTATTGTAGAGACGAGGTCTCGCCAAGTTGCCCAGGCTGGTCTCGAACCCCTCGGCTCAGGCAATCCTCTCACTTTGGCCTCCAAAGTGCTAGGATTACAGATTTGAGCCACCAGACCCAGCTCTGTGCAAAATTTTTAACATCCATGTGTCTACAAATAGTCTCTTCAAGGCACTCAAGGCTTTTCCATTATGTTCTTCAAAACACTTCCAGCCTCCACTGTCTGATTCCAAAAGCCTGCTCACATTGAGAGATGTGTTATGTCTACAGTGCACCACTGGGTCACAATATCTACATTAGTTTTTTATTGCTACACACAAATTACCACAAACTTCATGGTTTAAAATAGCACCCACAAAAACACACTCACAGTTCTGCAGGTCAGTAGTCCAGGCAGGACTCACAAGGCTAAAATCAAGGTGCCAACCAGTCTGGGCTCTTATCAGGAAGTTCCAGGGAAGACTCCACTTCTAAGATCAGCCCAGCTGTTGGCAGAATTCAGCCCTTACGGTTGTAGGACTGAGGCCCCCTCTTCTGGCTGGCTGTCATGCAGAGGTCGCTCTTGGCTCCTATAGACCACCCACCTTCCTTTGCAGGTGGTTCAATTCATCTTCAGTGTCGGCAACACCCCATCAGGTTGTTCTCATCTCAAATCTCCCCAAATTCAACTTCTGCTACTAGCTGGAGAGACCTCTCTGCTTTCAAAGGGCGTATCTGATGGGTCTTAATCACCTTATGGATAATTTCCATATCTTAAGGTCCACTGGTTTGGGATTACAGTTATATCTGTAAGCCCCCTCCCAGCACTATCAGATTACTGCTTGAATAAGTGAAAATAGAAATCCCGGGGGTAGGAGTCATCTTTACAACTGTCTACTACAGTATGCATTCTTTCACTGAATTCCTTGAATAACTCTTCAGTCATATTATCCATCCCTAATTTATAGATAAGGAAACATAGAAATAGACAGGTAAGGTCACATGTCTAGTGTCACACAGCCACAGTGGCAAAGCAAGGGTTCGAACTCAAGCAGCCTCATTCCAGAGCCAATAGTCTTCACCATTTTACTGTGCTCCACAGATGATGGCTGATGCTTACACACAGGGAAACTGAGAGTAAAAAGATAGGCCAGGTGCAGCGGCTCACACGTAGGACTTTGGGAGGGCGAGATGAGAAGATCGCTTGAGTCCAGGAGTTCAAGACCAGCCTAGGCAACATAACAAGACTTTGTCTTCCAGGAAAAAAAAAAAAAAGAATCAAAAAAATAATTAGCCAGGCATTCTGGCACATGCCTGTAGTTCCAGCTACTTGGGAGGTTGAGATGGAAGGATCATCTGAGTCCAGGAAGTCGAGGCCATGGTGAGCCATGATCAAGCCACGACTCTCTAGCCCAGATGACAGAGTGAGATCCCAACTCGAAAAAAAAAAAAAAAAGATAAGGATGAGCAATAGTGAAATAGGGGATGGAAAACAGCTATATCCTAAATGCCAGGTCTTGTGCTAGGTATTATTATGTACTAAATCTTTTTACTGAATCCTAGCCACTACTCTGGGGTTGTTACTATTATTATCATCATCACTTTATCACTATTATTATGACTATTATCTTCATTATAATTTCCACATGTCAAAATGCTAGTAAGTACCCAAGTCAGATCCATTTGAACCCCAAGCCTAGACCATTGCTACCCACTGTGGGTGTTGCTTCCCTGGGGCTTGGGCATCTGAGGGCCAATTAGCCTCCCACAAACAGCATCAGATGCACAGTCCTCTCTCCAAGTTCTTACCTCCTGTTGGTGGCCACCGGGATCCTCCAGCCCTTAATCTGGCTCAGCTCCGTGTCTGAGATCTCAATCTGCAGGGGGAGTCTGGGAGCCCAGACAGTGACCTCGAACTGGGAGGTGAAGTGCTGGTGGGTGAAGTTCACAATTGTGTCCACCTTGCTCTTCATTTCCTTCCCATTCACAAAAACAGAATCACAGGTGTTGGAAACCTATGAGGAAGAGGAAGAAATGAGGAGAAAAAGCACCAGCATTTGTGCTCCAGACTCGACCACATAGACAGCACAGCACTGATTCATTAGATACCAAAATGCCCAGATGAACAGTACTTGTGGAAAAGGTAATCTGTAGGCAACAATTAGTGACAAATACTGACAAACTGACTCCAAGAAAACTATTTTGTATTACAAAATACTGACAAGTAAGCTCACTAACATAATTTAATAGCATTATATAACCTCTGTTGCCTTTTGCATGTGTGTGTTTTCTTTATCTTATTTTTTTATGAACTCAAATCACCTCTAATCAAAATCCAAGTGAGTCATACTTCACTCTTGCACCGTATGTGAAGATGCATAAAAGGTTTTTATGCTACTACAAAAACCACCTGACCCAATCTATAAAGAGGATCTTCTGAAAAACCAAGAAAGCCTTGCACTAGATTAAAATCCTGGTGGGCAAAGTACTTGTGAAATGCATTTAAAACACAGATATAATTATTTTTGTCCCATTAAACCAGAATTGTGTTGAATGAAGGTAGGAATGTAGCATATCATCATGGTCTTTTGACTCAGCACTTGAGGGTACCCTCTCTAATGTTCTTGGTTTAGCAGGTTAAGTGTTAGATAATCTAAGTTCCCGTTTCATTTCACGTCTTCAGGATCAACATATAAATTGTTGCTGACTTCCTCTTCTGGACCATCATTTATGTGTCAAGGTGGAGAGAAGAAAGAGGAGTTATGAATCACTTCATCTGCATAAGACACAAGGTCACAAGTAGTGTGTGACCTTCCTGTTCACACTGCCTGGGGCAGCCTAAGGCTTAGGCTGTTGGCAGGGCTTCCCTCTCAACCAGTGCTGTCACCACATCACCAATCTTGTAAGTCACAAACTGGGACTTATTCTTGATGCTTCTCTTCCTCACCTGAATTTGTACCTACAACTCAAGTTTCCATTCAAGCCCCAGACACACATGCCCAGCTGCCACATGACATTGTCAGCTGAACGGCTCAAGTACAAGCCAGAGTGCCAACATCTGAACTCAAAGAGTAAACCTCCAAGTGGTTTGAGACGAACTCTCATCACCCCCCGCAACAGAACTAATATGAGTGTTCTCCCATGAAAAGCACAAGACAAGCTTTCCACCACCCAACAGCTCTGTAGTTCACTACATGTTGAAATCAAGGAAGAACAGTATGAAAATAGCTAATAGGAGACTTATTTTGCATTCCCCAGTCACAGAGACGGATCCTTGTCACTTCACAATGGCAATAATGTCTCTAGGAATGGTTAAAGTATAATTAACCTCTGCCACTAACTGGGAGATTAGCTGAAATCATAGTGTCTTTGGCTTGGGAATTCTGGTCCACAAAGCAATGACCAGAGATTGCTGGAGAGTTGCGTGAGTCTGTCTAAATTCATTTTTGGAGACAATTTCCTAATATGTCAGAACTTAGAGTTCAAAGTCCTTTTCCCTCCAGGTTCTACTGTTCTGAGCAGCCAATCTGCCCTAAGATGGTGGTGGGGAGAGGTAGCTAATTTATCTCTCATCCCCAAAACTCCAGTGAAAGCTGAAAATGGCATTTCTTTAACTTTTTTTTAAAAAATCCAATTCTCCTACTCCTCTCTTTGCTTTACTTTTAAAAGGAGAGAGAAGAAAAATAATGAACCAAGCAAATTCGCTATTTTTTAGGACATGTTGGAAGGACTTAAATCTGCATCATTATGCCCAGGATTATAAAGAGAACAATCAGAACAAGATCTCAATTTAGAGGAGAAAGTAAAATGCAGGATCATTTTCTTGAATTTTAAATCCTATGATGCTGACACAATGCCAAGTCTGCCTGGCATCCATCGAGGCACTTAGAAAAGGTGTGGAGACCCCATTAAGAGAAATCCCTGCCTTCCCACAGGCACTGCACTGGAAGAAATGGAAGGTTCAGTAAGGCCCTCAGTTTCCCCTGGACTCTGCACCTGCTCTGCCAGTGACATGCACACCACCTCTAGAGAATGAGGTTTCTGATTACTCAGAAGCCTGTGGTGGAGTCAGGAGGGAATTCCACTCTCGGTTCTCCCTGGTTCAGGTGGTCATCACCTACTGGGGAATGTTTCTGATTCTTCCTTCCATGCTGCAAACCTCAATCCTGGCAAATAAACCATTACCATAATTTGCCTTTTGTGTGTGTATATGTGTTTTCTTTATCTTACCTTTTTTATGAATCCTTTTTATGAAATCCTCCTGCAATTGTGGAAAATGTTGATACTTCCTCGTTTATCGCTACCCACCCACCCTCAATACCACTTCATACCACTCTGAATCACGTTTCACTGGAAGACTGTCAGTTTTGGAAAATGCAAGGCACTTTCTGTGTGTTAGAAATGAAATGATATGTAGTGACTCTCTGCACCCTTTCAGAACTCACAAAGACTTAAACCTGTCCCATCTTTCAGGAATTGATGTATAGTCCATATGGAAAAAAATAACAAGGAGGTCCAGCAATTCTGTATGTTGACTATTATTTAAGTTATTTCTCCTGAAACATGCAGACCCCTAAAAAAAACTACGTGTCCCCTGTTTTCAGCTTATTTTATTTTATTCTTTTTAGAGACAGGGTCTCACTCTGTTGCCTAGGCTGGAGTGCAGTGTTGCGATCGTAGTTCACTGCAGCCTTGACCTCCCAGGCTCAAGAGAGCCTCCTGCCTTAGCCTCCCGAGCAGCTGGGACTACAGGTATGGGCCACCATACTCCATTAATTTTTTTTCTCCCCTTTGGTAGAGACAGGATTTTGCTTTGTTGCCTAGATTGGTCTCCAGCTCCTAGCCTCAAGTGATCTTCCTGCCTTGGCCCAGCACTTGGTCCAAGTGCTGAGATTATAAGGAGTGAGCCACCACACCCTGCCCAATTCCCCATTTTAAAGTAATTTGAGTACAACAGTTTAAATAAGTCTAACCATATTGAGTCCTCAGACCTGAGGTGTGTGTCAATATACAGAAGATCTATTAGATATATGGAAACTACAGTCCCTCACTCCATGGTCTCAGCAGTCACAGTTGACCTTCATTATTTGTGGAGTCTGCATTTGTGAATTCACCTACTCCCTAGAAGTTATTTGTAGCCCGCATATCAATACACGGAGTACCTTTGTGGTCATCTGTGGAAACGCAGAGGTGGTGAAAACGTTTAATCACCTGCCACACGTGCATGTCCCCGCTGAGGTCACACAAGGCCTCGCTCAGCTTTCTTGCCTCAACTCTGGTATGGAGACAGATCCTTGACACCTCCACTTCACAGTGCTAATTGTGTGAATATGACAGAATTGTTTTCTCTGGATCCACTTATCCCTGTGCCCTACCAGGAGTAATGTGGGTCTGGGTAAGCAGGGAGAGGCGCTGACTTTAGCACGTTAATGGCATTAAGAAAAATGTCAGAGCATGGATAGGGGCAGTACAATGCAGTGCCAGAAGCTTTGGCTCTGGGGCCAGGTAGACAGGGTTCAAATCCTTACTCTGGCACTTGTTAGTGGGGCAGCCTCAGTCAAGTCACTTAACCTTTTGGAACTTGGAGTTCTCTTCTGTAAAATAAAGAAAATAAAATCTAACAAGATGAGATGTTTTTGGGATTTCAGATGATAGATTATAAGAGAGTGTGTGTGTGTGTGTGTGTGTGTGTGTGTGTGTGTGTGTGTGTGTGTGTCCTAGAAGCAATGGTTCAGTATTTGCCGTTCAGGGTTCACAGCAACTTTACACTCACCTTAAACTATGAAAATTGACTGCAGAAGGTAGCTCATATTTGCACAGGGCCTCACTGGGGCAACACTCTTTCTTGCTTCTCAGTGCATTAAACTCCACAATAACTCATGAAGCAGGTGTCATGATTCACCCTTTACCAGTGCTGAATCCAACGTAGAGAAAGGGCCTGCCACCTGCCCAGGTGCTGTGTATGACACTGCAAGACAGCACCTGACTGCCGGCCAGGCGCCTTCCTCTGCTGCTCCCCTCCGTCCCCTCCAGAAATTTCCTATCGATGCCACATACAATCCAATGCCCTAGCCGAGGCTTAGCAGGCTCTGGCAACCTGGCCATGCCTCCGCCCTTGGCCATCTGGAGAGCCCCTTTTTGCCTCTTTATTCTAGAGTAATGTCATTGCAAAAGTGTAATTTGACAGTAAAAATATTAACCTCTAAAGGCAACTTTCCCAAGATGACATTTACAAGCCATCTCACACAGGCTCACAGATTAACATGACACAAATTGTCTGTTTTCAATCTCCATGTTCGTGTTCTCAGCATTTCTCATATTAGGATTGACAGCATTTGGTTTTCAACGTTCCTCTTGGGGCTCAGAGAGCCCTGAAGGTATCATTTAGCTGAATGATGGAACTCTGACTCTGCAGCCCCTACACGGGGTCTCATCTCTCCCCTGAGATCAACCCATCCCAAGGCCACTCCGCCATCATCCCAGGACTGTGACCCAGCAACCTTCTGCTCTGAGGCATCCATAACTGGTTTCCCACTGCCCGTTCAACTACACGCCAATACACACATTTTCCTCTTGTCTAATACTGCTAAGGTTTTCTTCCGAAAAGCCACCGCCCTCCAATCACCACCAGCCTCACTAGCTCCGTTAAAACTCCACCCTCCTTGCCTGTGATTGGTTTTGGGAGCCATGTGACACACCTCTGGCCAATGAGGTGTGAGAAGTCCAAAAGCACGTGACACAACTCTGGCCAATAAGGTGTGAGAAGTCCAAGGGCACATGACACAATTCTGGCCAATGACGTGTGAAGTCGTAAGGGGATTCTGGGAAAGGACTCCATCACCAAAAGAAAGAGCAAGAAGTGGCGCCTCCTCCACATCAGATGTTGTCCCCCGGGAAATGACAATAAACGCTGCAGGATCCAAGAGACCTGCCGGAGCTGGCGAGAGCCAGGCTGACACAGTGAGCCAGGCCAGCAGAAAGACGGAAGGAACCCCGGCTCCAATGACCTGGAACGGCTGACTTTGAGCAGTCCTCTCAGGTGACTGTCTTTATTGTTGTGAAAGCTATTTTTGTCTTTTTTATTTTTTTTTTATTTTTTGCATTCCCTGGGTCATTTCTCAATTAAACTTGACACTCCCACCCCCCCCAACTCAGATCATTCTCCATCTGCATTGTGATATTTTTCTCTCTCTACTTTGCTGTGTGTGCTACCATGTACACTATATTTACAATATTGAATATCACTTACATTATAATACACTTCTCATACTGCTCTTTCATATGATTTATACTGTATTAATGCACTAGATTTCTCTGTTATGCCATGTAATTTACTTCACATTAATTATCACTCTCAAAATGCTCCTGGTTGTTTCTTATCTCTGTCTTCCACCTGGAGGTAGTCTGCTTGAGACCATGAACCTGTCTCCCGCTGTGTCTCCGCTCCTAGCACAGGGTGGGGCACATAGAAGGTGTTCAGTGAGGAGAATTTGACTATATCACAGCTGTGTCTTCTGGGACCCATTCATCCCCCCCACCCAAGAAGTAGTGTGTGTCTGGGTAAGGGAGTGGAGGTGGCTTAGAGAATGTTATCATGTTAATAGCAGTAAGAAAAATGAAAGTTATTTTATATGCATAAGAGGAAACAGGCCAGGAGAGGAAACAAAGACCAGAAAGAAGACAGATGAAAAAGCAAAGGAAGTATGAGATCACAAAGCTGATTAAATGCGAGGCCTTGGATTTCTAGTGATCAATTTGGTCTTTTGACTAGAAACAGAGATCCCTGTGTTTGAGGTCACAGAGTGAGGACGTGTGTTGGGGGAGGGGAGTGTTGGGATGTGGCAGGAAGAAGTGGCAAGGTAAAGATCAGAGTCAGAGTCCCATCTTTCAGCTAAATGATACCTTCAGGGCTCTCTGAGCCCCAAGAGGAACGTTGAAAACCAAATGCTGTCAATCCTAATATGAGAAATGCTGAGAACACAAACATGGAGATTGAAAACAGACAATTTGTGTCATGTTAATCTGTGAGCCTGTGTGAGATGGCTTGTAAATGTCATCTTGGGAAAGTTGCCTTTAGAGGTTAATATTTTTACTGTCAAATTACACTTTTGCAATGACATTACTCTAGAATAAAAGAGGCAAAAAGTGGCTCTCCAAATGTGAATATGTTTCCTTTGGGAAAGACATATAATTTGCTCCATTTTCTATTTAGAAATAGAAAATGAAGCAAAGAATTTAGAAAAGAAGCAAGAATTTAGTCTGGGCATCATCCACCGTCCGCATTTGACACACCATTGGCCCACCTGTCTTCCCTAATGGAAGGAAAGACAGTGCATTAGAAGACTTTTCTCAGGACCTCGCTCCCAACCTGAGAAACATGATGCTTTGTTAGAAGACAAAAATGCTACAAAATTCAATTGTATGTTTCTCAAAAATTACCAAAAAAAGTTTACATTCCATAGGAAAATACGCAAAAAAAGAATCAAAACTATGTAAAAAAAAAAAAGTCTTTGATATTCAGTTGTCATCTGAATCGAACATTTTGTATGTATTACCAAGTATAGCAGCATGTACTGTATGTGAGGTACAGTAGCTACTCGAAAAATACTTATTTTACCATGTTTTTAACCAAATAATAAATACCAAAATAGCACATATTAAGTGCTTCTATGTACCCAGCATTGTTTCCAAAATTTTAAATAGAATTATACCCATTGAACTCTCCGAATGCTCTGTTAGGCTCTATATTATGGATGGGGAGAGGCCACTTGTCCAGGAATGACAGCTGGTGAAGGGCAGGGCATGGATTCACACTCAGGGTCTCTGTGTCAGAGGCCTCCTCAGCACTGCTTCAGTGCCATATTGCTTCAGTGCAACCCTTGCAAGGAAGACATACCTGTCTCCACAGGACCATAGGCTGACTGAGAAAGGCAAGACCTAAATATACACATTGAAACTTTTAATCAACCTTATTGAGCTATAATTTATGTCTGATACATGTATCTATTTAAAGGATACAGTTCAATGAGTTTGACAATGTGTATACCCATGAAACCACCACACACCCAGAACATTCCTGTCACCACCAGAAAAGATCTTTACACATCTTTTCAGTCCATGGCTCTCTCTGTCCCAGTCCCAGATGACCACTGATGAGGTTTCTATAACCATAGATTTGTTTGCATAGTCTAGAATTGTACATAAATGGAATCACAATGTACACTCTTCCTGTTTGGCTTTTTTCACTTGGTGTGATGATTCTGAGATTCATCCTTGTTTTTGTCTGCGTCAGGGGTTGCCCTAGACTCCTGTCCCTAGTTCCCTTCAGCCAGAATGATGCAGTTGTTTCTATAAAATTGTTGCATTTGTTCACTGCTGTAAAATGCAGGTATCCTCAGGGCAGAGGCCACCAAATCAGGAAAATAACCTGTTCTGGTCACTTTCTCAAGTTTGACGCCCCTCCAAAGTACTCCTGCTTTGGTTCACTCTCCAGGGAGTTTTTTTGTTTTTGTTTTTAAATCTATCGTGAGTTCATAGCTATAATCTATGGATGGATTGTTTCTTCTCAGTGCTAATTACTCCACAGAAGCAGAACTCAGCTTCAGAACTCAGCACACAATCGTATTTCATTAGTAATCTTGATGTCCTTTCCAGTAAACCTCCAAGGCCAGAGAGAGGAACCTGAGGGTGACATCTCAGTACCACAAATCGAGGCCCAAAGACCTGGGTCCTCACCTAAACCCTTCCCTTCACCGCATCTGACAAGGCCCTCTCTACAGTCTCTGAAGCCCAGATTCCATATCTGTGAACCTTAAGTTACATAAACTTTCCAGCTCTGACATTCACCCATTCTGTAATGGGGGGAGGATAGAAAGCGAGTTCAGAGTCTCAGCATATTTTGTCACAAAGTAACCTTTCTCTGACTCATTTCTCTCATCTGTAAAATAAGAATAAAGCATTCACTTATTCAACAAATACATATTTAATGCTCCCTAAGACCCAGTAAGAGGTGCCAGGGATAGATCGATGAGGAATATAACTCCTATCCATATAAAAACTGGCACTCTAATAGAGGATAGAGACAAATTAAACAACCATACAATATAATATCAGGCAGTAAAACAGGCTTGAAATAAAAGCTAAAGCTAAAGCAAGGAAGAGAATGGACAGAGACTATTTTAGAGCTATTTTAGTGAGAATGAGAAAGGAAGCCCTCTCTAGAGAGGTAACATCTAAGTAGAGACCTGAATGATGACATGCAGAAAAAATCATTTAAACCAAGGGAAACCAGAAATATAATGGCCCCAAGATCCTGCCTTATTCAAGGACCAAGAAGGAAGGCAGAATGGCTGAAAGCAAATGAGCAAAGACAAAAGACATGAGGTCAGAGAAATAGCTAAGGGTTTGGATTTTACTCCAAAAATGAGTGTAATGAGAAGCCATGGAGTGTTGGAGCCAGGAATGGCACGACTGAACAGGGTTAACAGGATGCTTTGGCAAGAATGGAAGTAAGGAGATCACTGGGGCCTCAATGATCCATCCAATAGAGATGGGAAGGTGGCTGAGATCAGGTTGGGAATGACACAGGTGATAAAAAGTGTTCAGATTTGAGATGTATTCTGAAGGTAGCCCTGAACAGGATTTATTACTGAAATGATGTTGAATGTGAGAGCGAGGTAATGGTCACATATGACTTCTGGATTTTTGGCCTGAGCAACCAAAATAGTGAAGTTCCTATTCCTGAGATAGGGGGAGGCTGTAGAAAAGACCGATTTGGGCAACAGAGAAAATAATCCAGAGTTCAGTCTTGAAAATTATAAATTTGTAATGCTTAGTAGACATCTGAATACAGATGTTAATTAGGAAGTTGGATACACGAGTTCAGAGCTCAGGGAGAGAAGTTCAAGGTCAAAAAATAAGTTTGGCTCTTTGAACCCATCTCTATGTTGAGTATCTGCTAATCTTTGCTCTATGTTGAGTTCATTCTTAGCTTTTGCTTATTTAAAGTATTCTTAAAATGAGTATTCTGGATTATTCTTTGCTTGATAAAAATCAAAGACAAAATCAAGACAGCCAGGTTCCAATTCCAATTCAGAAATGTAGCTAGCTGAACAGAGCATTTCTCCCACTCTTACCAAACTGCAAATTAACAGTGTTTATTAAGTCCGTTAAAGAACTGCAGCTGCAGGGTGGCCAGCCTCAATCTAGAGAAGATGTGCGCCTGCAGGGAGAAACAGATACTGAGCACTTGCTTCCCTGGAGGATATTGTGTCAGCTGATAAAAATCCAAATAAAGCTTTTCAATAAATTTCTAAAGGCAAAATATGGGCTACTGTGAAGACTCTGGGGACTATAAATATGGAGGAGTTTGCACCCTCTGACAGGATCTGTAAATCTCACTAGAAATTAGAGGGGAGATATGGAACAATCCTGAGACAGCTTTCCTTGTGGTCCTGGATAGATCAGGAAATTGTGATCACTGCTGAATCTCTGCACAGTCTCATCTCTTCTGTTTCCCCTATGGAACAAAAGTCTTCATCTTCAGGCAGAAGTATAATAAAAACTGTCAGGATATTGGGGGAACCTCATTACACGTAAAGGAAAGGAAATAGAAAGCTCTACCCTGGGAAAGGGATTGGAATACATACTAGACACACTATATCTTGAAGAGGGGCAGGGATACCTGTGAAAGCCACACACTAGAGACCAAAGGATGTTAATGTCTGCTGAAACTGATGTAATCAGAACATCAGAGAATTTGACCCTCCACTAGGCTAGGAAGCATTAAGTAAGATAATAAGGAATACAGTTGGGAGAACTGCAAGAGACAAAGTGTCTCTGGAGGACAATGGAAATATCCAAAGCCAAGAAAAGAACAGACACTGGGAAAGTAACTTCTGGAAAATCAGCTCACATTCTAAATGCAAGGAATCACCAGAAGAATTTGAAGACCATGGTTCACTACAGGTAACCATCATAGCAATCAAACCACAAACCTGGCCCACCTCCCAACTGTATTAACAGAAACTTCAACATTAAGGCCTAGCAGAAGGAAAGATGTGCGCATTTCTAATCATAAAAATGATTCGTCTTAGTATGTCCTGTGATACTAATATGTTCATCATTAAATGAAAAAGTAACAAACATACAAAGAGTCAAGACAAAAATAAACCCCAAGGAGAAAAAAATCAATAATCTAACTAGACTCAGGTATGATTCTGTTGTTGGAACTGTCCGACAGTGAATTTTAAATAATCATGATTAATATTTTAAAGGATGTAATGGAAATCATAGACAACATAAAGGAGCAGATAGGTAATTTCCAGAGATAAAGACTATAAGAAAGAATAAAATAGAGATGCTAGAAATAAAACACACATACACAATAGCAAAGGTCTTAATGTCTGGTTGAACTCATAAATAGGCTACGCAGAGCCAAGAAAAGAATCAGTGAACTTGAAGATAGTCAATAGAAATTACTCAAAGTGAGACACACAGGTAATAAGAGTGACAAAAAAAAAAAGGAAAAGAGCATCTATAATCCCAAAGAGAGTGATAAAACAAGACTAAATAAATATAATACTTGGAAAAAAATAACCAGGATTTTTCCAACATTACTGGCAGACTCCAAACCACAAGCCTAGAAAACCATACAGCACCAAGAAGGGTCAGTACAAACAAACACACACCTCAGACAAAACAGTTTGAAAGGACAAACTCAAACTGCTCAAAGACAAAATCAGGTAGGCAGTGAGAGGAATAAGACATTACTCAGGAGAAACATGGATAACAATTACAGCAATAAGACAATTGAATAGCAACATTAAAATTCTAAAATAAATGCTAAACTATAATTCGAATACCAGAAAAAAAACTACCAAAAATTAAGGTGAAATAAAGATTTTTTTCAGACAAAAACTGAGAGAATCGCTAACTAACTTGTATATAATAAATATTAAAGTTATCTAGATAGAATAAGATATTAGAAATTTGGATCTACACATAAAAATGAAGAGCATTAGAAACAGAATCAACCAGACGCGGTGTCTCATGCCTATAATCCCAGCACTTTAGGAGGTGGAGGCAAGAGGATTGGCTGAACCCAGGGGGTCGAGACCAGCCTGGGCAACTTGGTGAAACCTTGTCTCTACAATAAATCAAAAAATTAGCTAGATGTGGTTATGCATGCCTGTTGCTCCAGCTACTTGGAAGGCTGAGGTAGAAGGATCACCTGAGTCCAACAGGTTGAGTCTGCAGTGGCCATGAGTGTGCCATTGCACTCCAGGCTGGGCAACAGAGTGAGACTCCAACTCAAGAAAATTAAAAATAAATAAAATTTAAAAATTTTTTTTAAAAATAGAATCATTTAAGAAAAAATAAAATTTACTTTTTCAGAGTTATAATTACTCTGAAAGATCATTTACCATCTAAAGCAAAAACAACTACAATATATTGTATATTTATAGCAAAAGTAAAAATAAAATATGTTAAAATAGCACAAAGGATATTAGAAATATAAGATACATGAGTTGTACACTACATGTAAAGCAATGTAATTTTATCTGAGGGTACATTTGAATGACCTTAAAAAAAGGATATTGCAAACACTAGGGCAACAAATATTTTTAAAAGTTATAAATAGCAAGTCAATAAATTGAGATTAAATATTGAATTTAAAAAATGGACAACATAAGAGGGAAAAAAGAAACAAAGAACAGATGAAACAAACAGAAAATGGAAAGATGGTATAGTTTAATCTAATCATATTGAGAATTTCAACTTTTTAAATAGTTTTTCTTTTTGAGTCAGACTCTCACTCTGTCACCCAGGCTTGGAGTGCAGTGGCATGATCACAGTTCACCACAGCCTTGCCCTCCTGGGCTCTGGCAATCCTTCTACCTCAGCTTCCTGAGTAGCTGTGACTACAGGTGTGCACCACCATTCCTGGCTAATTTTCTGATTTTTTGTAGAGGCAAGGTGTTGCTATGTTACCTAGAGATAAGGTATTGCTATGTTACCTAGGCTGGTCTTGAACTCCTGTGTTTAAGCAATCCTCTCACCTCAGCCCCCCAAAGTGCTAGGATTACATGCATAAGCCACCATATACAACCAATAATTTTAAATATAAATGATATGCCACTTAGTATACAGACTGTCAAATTGAATTATAAAAGCAAGATCCAAGCATATGCTCCGTACAAGAAAGCAATTTAAAATATAAAGTCACAAACAGGCTAGAGGTAAAAAGATAGAGAAAGAAAAATGTACCATGCAAGCACTAATTGAGAGAGAATTGGAGTCACTATGTTAATTTCAGACTAAATAGACATCAGAACATGGACTATTAACAGAGATAAGGAGAAACATTATATAAAGATAAATTGGTCAACCTTCTCCAAAGATATAAATGTGTATGGAGCTAATAATAGAGCTTCAATGTATAAGGGGCAAAAGCTAGTGAAACTGAAAGAAGAAATAGGTCCAAAATTATAGTTAAAGATTTCAATATTTAACTCTTCCTTTAGTAATTAATAAAATAAGAAGAAAATGGGTAAAAAAAAAAATACATGATTAAAGCAACACTGTCAGCCAACATGACCTACTTGATATTTATAAAGTAGCAGAATATACATTCTACCCAAGTGCACATGAGATAGCTACCAAGATAGATTTGATTTTAGATATGTCACCAAAATCTTGGTCCATAAAAATTGACAAACAGACCATCATCAGGGTTAAAATGTTTAATGCTGTAAAATACGCTGTTAAGCAAATATAGGAAAATTACTGACTAGAAGAAAACATTTGCAGATTACCTCTATAATAAAGGACTTGTATCCAGAATATGTAAAGAACTTTAAAGAACTCACAGCAGTAATGAAATAAACAACCCATTTTTTAAATGGCAAAAGATCTGAAGGCACTTCATTCAGAAAGAGTTATAGATAGCAAATAAGCACAGGAAAAAAAATGTACATACCAGCAAGAATTAGCAGGGAAGCACAAATCAAAACCAGTAAGAGATACCACTATACACCCATTCAAATGGCAAAAAAGAAAAAAATTACAATACCATATGTTGTTGGGAGTGTGGAGTAGAAACAGGAAATCTCATTCATTTCTGGGGGGGTATTTGAAGTTGTACAATTGCTTTTTAAAACAGTCTTGCAATGTCTTATGCAGTTAAACATTCACTCACTGTATGATCCAGTAATCCCACTCCAAGGTTTTTATCCCCGTGAACTGAAAACATGTTTGTGCAAATCATGTCCGTATGAATGTTTAGAGCAAATGTATTCATAATATCAAAAACTAGAAACAACCCAGATGCCTTCAACAAGCAAAGGGATAAATAAACTGGTAAATCCATACAATGAAATACTGCACAGCAACAAAAGGAACCAACTATCAATTCACATAATTACATGGATAAAGCTTAAATGCATTTTCTAAGGAAAGAAGCCAGATCTAAAAGACTACATATTGCATGATTCCACTTACGTGCTGTACTAGAAAAAACCAAAGCTATGGGAACATAACATGAATCAATAGGAGACAAAGGTGAACATGAGGTTAACTACAAAGGAACAGCACGGGGGAATTTTGAGGATTTCAGAAACGTTCTGTAGGTTACTGGTTACTGTGGTAGCTAATACATGACTATTCGTCAAAACCCATAGGCCTGTATATAACAGAAAGTAATCAAAACATCAACCAAGATGTTTACAGCCTCTCACTGCAGGGGGTTGGGAAGAAAGACACTGACCTAAGTAGCTTGAGAAAACAGTATTCTGACCAGATATGGCTCAAGGCATGAAGAAATGGACACACTGCATTCCAGTATGATCATGGACACAAATGCAAACCTCATAACTGAAATCAAGTAGCACGTTTTGAATCTACTGTAAATGATACTAGATGATTACATGTTTCTAAAGATCATCTTAGAAATAAATACGCAGAGTCAAATAATTATCATAGAGAGCTCAAGGAGAATAAGTCTATGGACCCTGGGGCTTGAGGAGCCTCCATCCACCTTTGCATTCTCTTGCACTAAGACTCACTCGATTAATACTTACTCTGCCCTTCCTGAATTGTAGTGCAAGTCCTTTGAGAATAAGATTGCTGCCTTATTTGATTTTCTGCAGCCCAAGGTCATGAGGCCTGGTCTATTACAAACATGCAAGAACTGTGCAGAATAAGAGAGATGAAGTGGTATGCCGAGGATCAACAATTAGCAACTGGCAGGCCTGTGAGCCTTCCTCCCGCCCCTCACCAGCAATCAAAGCAACTCGCAGTATCTATTTCAAAAAGATCTGCCTGGCTCAGCCTTTGAAGGTCTGATCATGATGCTTTGCACTCAGCTACGTTTTGCTTTCATCAGTTCTTCATGCAGGTTGGTCTGGCCTCCATGGTTAGACCATGGCTGGGATGTGCCATTTCTTCATCTTGCCTTGGCAGTTTGCCCAGTGCTCAGCCTGTAACTAACTGAATGTTCAGGCCTCCTGGCAAGCGTAGTCCTCGGACCCAGTGTGGGCAGAATGGGAACCACTGTACTTCTTACCTTTCCCATCTCATTCAGCACAAGCCTTTATCATAGAATCTCAATCTTGGTGCTGAAAGAGACCTCACAGAAGGTTTGATCTGTGCCCATGTTGTAGAGATGCAGCCCAGAGAGAAAATACTTCATCTTAAAACAGTTCACAGTGCATCTGAGGTTAAAACTCAGGCTCTGGCTGAGGGCCAGAGATGCTATGTGGCGGGCTATGAGTAGAACTCTGGGGACACAGAGCAAAGGCCTACTGAGTGAAGGAGGCAGACTCATGTGCAAAATATTGTAAAATGAAGTGATTGGTTGAACAATGAAGTTTGCCCAGAATTCACAAGACAGTGAATGTTCAGGCTATCCTAACCACAAGAAGGGGCTGCTGTTTATCTTAATTTGAGACTCCCAGGACATCTTTCCAACAGGACTCACTGTCCCCCCACCTGACCTTACCCCACTTCCAATTAGATGGCAGGTGTACAGAGTATAAACAATCTCTGGAATCTGCTTGCTGGGCCTCCCCTATGGAGAAAACAAGGAGAAAAAGCCCTTCCAAATCACATTCTATAGGGTTTAATTCTACTTTTATAGCCAAGTGTTACCAAAATGTTGCTTCTTATCAATACTATACAAGCAGCTGGGCACGGTGGCTCATGCCTGTAATCCCAGCACCGTGGGAAGCAGAGGCAAGAGGACTGCCTGAGCCCAGGGGTTCAAGACCAGCCTGGGCAACTTGGCAAGATCTTCTCTCTGCAATAAATAAAAAAATTAGCTGGGCATGGTAGTGTGTGCCTGTGGTTCCAATTACTTGGAAGACTAAGGCAGAAGGATCACCTGAGCCCAGCAGGTCGAGGCCGCAGTAGCTGTGAGCATGCTACTGCACTTCAGCCTGGGCAACAGAGTGAGACTTCAACTCAAAAAATAAAAACCAGGAGGCGTTGGTGGTACAGTGGTGAGCATAACTGTCTTCAGTACTATACAAGCAACCTAGGCCTAAGATTATGATTTGGTGTAAAGTTTAGCATATGCTTATCTGTGAGATGTTTTCATTTTAGCATTTCATCCCATGACATAGGGAGATTTAAAAAGTGCCACCAACGCTTGTAAGCTTAGGAAGAGATCCAAGCACTTCATATTCATCAAAGGCTGCCCCAAAAGGGATGGAGAGTTGTTTATGAGGTGAAAGCCCAGCATATGGCGCTGCCCAGCTTCCTGCTCCAGTTCTAACTGCACTGGCTGAACCTACCAGAGGGAAGCTCTGTTAATGAGGAGCCATTGGCACAGTTGTGGGAGCCACAAGCCTAGGTGTTCAGGGTTTGCACGTACATTTGTGAAATAGAAGATAAACATTTTGGCAGGATAAGTGTATTCTCAGGGGAGGAAGAGAAAGATTTGCAGGATTTGTGTTTTCCAAACCTGTTTTGAAACTACTTATAGAAATTTATTTTAGAAAAGAAACTTTTATAAAAAAGGATGCTGTGAATTCTGAACTCAAGGTATAAAAGTTAGTAGCTGAGCATTTTTATCTCTGAGACTTTGGGAAAAGGGAAAAAGCACATACAAACAATAGCCTCCCTATCACTTCTATTAGAACAGTAAAGTGATTTGTAGAGAGGGCCACACTGAAAAGACTGGGCAGGAGCAAGATCTGTTCACTGCTGCCAAGAGAAGTCTGGAAGACCAAACTCACACTCAACATACAGACTTCCAGAGAGACCCAGCAAATCGGAACCCAGACTGGCAGAGTGAGTCACAGAGGAAGGCTTGGTGTGCAAGCACTGCTTTGACCTGAGTAGCCAGAATCGACCCCACGTTGACTTTGGGTCCTTTCCATCATGGGAAGGGCTGGGTGAAATCCTGGTTAAAAGAATTCCAGTTCTTTATGGCCCGAGAAGTCGTCCCCTTATTGTGGTTCTTTAAATGACTCTGCTTTATGAAAAACCTCAATCTACATTAACAATAAATTAAGATAATCACATCTAGCATATCGTTCTAATATGTCTTATCTAATGTAGCTCATCTTATGGAATATGTTTATAATATGATTCAGTTTACACCTGCAATTAAGCTATATTTTGCAGCACAGTTATCCTGGGATGGAGCTTTCAAAGGTACTGGTGGGAGTTGACTCTATAACCAAAACCCCACGGAGACCAGGGAGGTGACTTCCATGAGGAAGGCAGGTCTGCTATGAATGACAGGGATGAGGGACTGTGGAAAGCTGGAGGGAACACACTCCAAATCCTGCTGAAAGGGGGCCTCAGCTGAGCCTACTGCTGCCACGTGGGAGGGCTAAGACTATGTTCAGACATCTTCTGATTTTTTAAGAACGATGGGAAATCCAGATCCTTAGTGAAACAATATTGGAATCTCAGTATGTATATTTCTGAAGTACCTTTCTAGCCCCACAGAGCGTGTGTATGGGCTGCATTCTTCTCAAGGCCTGTCACTTTTTGATCAGGTCATCCTGGTGTATGTAATGTAATACCAGTAGAAAGCAAGAAAAGTGCTTTGCTTTGTTTGCCCTCAGACATATCACACTTTGAAATCCATATCTTGGCCTCATGAGCATGTGCTCCATCCCTTATTAAAACTTTTGCCTGCCTCTACCAGGAATAGGGCATAGGTTCATCTTGCTGGCCAATGCAAACCAGTGTATAGCTGGGCTCCAGCATGAAGGAGCTCTGAGATTGATAGGTGATATCTATCATGGGCACAGGCTAGGAAGCAGTGTTCTATCACATGCATGTCTTATCTCTGCCACTCCAGTCCATAAATCAAGTCCAGATACCTTAGTGGAGGTCTCTATCTTTCTAGCCTCATATACACCTCCCATCCTATCACCAACATGCGCCTAACACAAAACCTACCCTACCCTCCACTCAAAGAGATCATCCTTTCTTATAATCACTCTGCTTTTACAATCCCAGCTCTTTCATGTTCTGCTCTAAAATGCCCTCTCACTCTTGTCTGCCTATGATCCCTCAAGACACAGCTCAAACACCATCTTCTCCATGAAGTCTTCCCTGTCTCTCCAACCATAACTCTTGTGTGCCTCCATTTTACTCTGCGCCCATGTTTACAGGAGCGTTTTTTAAATCGAACCCAGTCAAGGTCATGAACCAAGTCTTAATTATCTACATATTCCTAGCAAGTGGCACCACAACAGACCCAGTATGCATACATAGATTGCCAGAATTAGATGTAGCTTCCTATGAAGTTTGAACCAATGACATCTCTTAGGCCAAGGCTCCCACAGTTCAGTTGCTTATGTGGCATTCCCACAATTTCTGCCATGTCTTCAAATCACAAACTACTCTATCACTGGAGAAAGAAAGCACATCAGAGTACTTTTAAATGAGAATCTGAGAAACTTTATTGTTGATCTGTGTCACCTGATCTCTTCATCATTCCACTAATTGTGGAAGGAGAGTAACTTGCTAAAGGTTTGTGATTTTTACAGGCATGACTGGCCACTATCCCTCAAATTCACACAGATTGGGTAAGGCCAGTAATCACAGCTCTGTCTACTCAGCTTTATCCCCAGTAATAATATCTGTCAAATAATGTTTTTTTAAATACAATTACATGATTTTTCTAAAGTACATTAAAATAAATATGTGAATATTAAAAATCTCAAAAGGTATGTCTAGGTGTCACCAAGCCTCATTTTATGTATATTCCCATTGGCACCTGTGCCATGCTTGAGGAAACACTGAAGTAAGAGATGTATTTCCTGAAAGTACACAGTGTGTCCAACTCAAAGACTCCATCAATACGTCACACAGATGATTTATAAATCTCACTTGAAGATGCTATTAAGATACACCTCATATGGATGGCTAAACAGATCCCAGAAAGACAGTGTCTCTTATCCATACAAGGTCAACATCATAACTCAGTTGAAGAATCTGTGACACAATTGTCTTCCCTAAATAACTGTTGGCAACTCCTCATACAGAGGGTACTTGTTTAAAAACAGATCACCAGTCACAGGAACCTCCCTTCCCTTCCGGGGATGAAATGAGTCACCTGACTCCCCAGTCTTGCAGCAAGACACGGTGCTTATAAGACTATACTGTACCATGATATAATAATTGTATGTTTTAAAGAATGTGGATCCCTGTTCTAGCCATCTATGGCCAGGCTCTTCGAAACAGACCAGGAATTCTGCCTGCCACAAAGAGACCAGATGCCCAGTTAAATGTCACAGCAGGCAGGTGGGCCGGGCATATTCAAGGCCCAGAATCGCCTGCAGAACACATATGGGCAGAGCTTCTTGGGGAGCCTGGTGCTGGCCCTGTGCCTGGATTTTTGTGCACAGAGATTCTGAGCACCAATCTGAGTGCTGCTCCCTTTACCCGGCAAGTACACATTTAGCTGTTTCAAAAACAGCCAAAAGAAATTCATCTGGGAAACACAGTCATTTGGCACCTTTGCTGAGATAACTCAGTCAAAAACTCACCTCCCACTGCCTCCACCACTACCAAATCCTCAAAGTCAGTCAGTGGCAGAATGTTTGCTGCCTGGTCCTCAACTCCCAGCTGCCTTACTTCTGTATAGCTCTCTCTCATCCCAGAAATTACCACACATTTTTTAAAAAAGAATAACCAGTATTGATAAGACTTGACACGTCAGGATACTTTCATTTATATTATTTCAGTTACCACACTGGGGTCAACTGCGTCCAACCTTTAGGATTCTTACCACAGCCATACATTACCTATAACATTACTGACTTAACATTCTGAAGTTCTGACTTTGGAGATGACTTGGCTCCATGAGTTCTGCAGACCCGCTCTCCACCGAAACAATCATCATTGGAGAAAATTTGCGTATTAAAAGAAACATTTAAAGGAAACAGGTTTCACCATTTAAATGGAAACTGTCCTAAGAGAACACATCAAGTAAACAGTAATTGATTCAGGAAAACCTATGAAATCTCAGCAAGAACAGCAAGTCGCGTGTGAGCCACATCTGCTTCCTTCTTCCCCACTCCCCAGCAAAGTATAATGGAATTTCCATTTCAGGCATCTGTGTTCAAAGATCCCCCATATCCCAGGCAATGGCTCTCATACACCCCGAGGGGAGTCCCACAGGCTGCCAGCATTACTCCTCTCCACTCCAGCTCCCTGTGGCAGAGGCTAAATACCAGGTCAGTGTAACTGGGAAGCAAAGGGCTCCCTTCCTGTATCCAGATTTATCTGCAGGTGGCTACCTTGCCCCTTTCCTGGCAAGCTGAGACCACCATGGCCTGATCACCCTCACTTCAGCTTACTCACAGAGCATGAGTTTCAGGTCAGGAGAAGCAGGCTGAGAATAGTAGAGGTCATTGCAGCACCTTGCTTGGAAAGTAAAGTAGACCCCCCTGAAAGAAGTAGACCCCAGAATCTCATGACCCACCAGCTCTGGAGAGGTGCATCAGAGAGTTTTAGGAAAGGGAGAGGCAGATCATAAGAACAAATATCTCCCAAACCTTCCCCAGAGGAACTCAGTCTATATGGAAGACTGTTTAGATGAAAATTTATAATAGTTAATGCCTATACAAAAACATAATGGCAAAATACACATTTGAGAGTGAGGACGTTCAAATCTAAGGACATTCTCAAAAACAATGGAGATTTTTATAGCAATTAAAAGTGAACTGGAGGGTCCAGAAGAGCAACAAGATAAACTGTAGGTCGATTTCCCTGAAATAACCAGATTAAGACCCCTCCCGGGGCCAGAACGAGCTTCAAAGACTGGCCTCCAAAACTACCCTTCAACAGGCCTGAAATTAATGGATCAGACTGGAGCATTGTTATGCCCCAGGACATTGTTGGAAACAATAAAGTGATGAGCCGGAGGTTAGTGGAGCCTAACACCACTAGCTGGTGTGATGCCAGCAGAAACAGACAGAGATTTCAAGTAACAGGCACTGAAAGAGAGCCCTACTAAACCCATTGTCACACCTGAAAGGACAGACCAAGAATGGGAAGTCATTTTCATTTTGTTCTTAAACCTTAATACAATGATGACAAAGTAGAAGCTATGCTTTTGGAGAAATGCACACTTTAGGCAAAATTAACATTGCTGACTTTGTCTTTTCAGAAACAGACTCCCTGGTGCCAGGTATCAGAGGTATCTCATAGCGACAATCAAGCTTGCCTAGAGTAAAGGGAATTTACAAGGCCTAAGACATCATGCAATGGGCAAGGATTGTAAAAGTCACGAAACTAGTAATTACAAAAGTTATGACCGCTCAGAGGGAGAGCAGGTGGGGATTCAATCTTCCAGTAAACTGGGCACTATCTACAGGGAAGCCAAGGATCCCCAAAGCTACCCACTGGCAATGCCTAGGAGACAAGGGGAAGTGCACCCTCCATTAGGTCTAAGGAATATCGTCCGGGAAGGTGCAGGAGAATTAGAATCCTTGTCACACCCTTCTCTAGGGGCTATGATAATGTGGGCGGACAGTCATGGGTCTCTGTGTCACAGGTTCTCCAAGACATCCACAGGTGGTCAATAAGAAAGTCACGTCAGTCATGTCTACCTGATTGCAACATCTCCAAGGAAAAGGATTTAAGCCAGGGTTTTGGGGGCTATGATGCCACACTCACCTAGAGTGTGGGCCCGCTCCCTGTCTGTGGGGGGTGAACTTTTCCTAAATAAATCTTACCTTCTTACACCTCTGTGTGTTGCAATTCTTTGCATTTACTCGGATCTTTGGGTTGCCGGCGCACACCTCCAGCTTGCCAACTCCAGCGGTGTTGCGCCTCCCTGCGCCTCTCCTCTCCCTCTCCGTCCATCCACCCTCACCCTCTCCAGACCCTAACAACACCAAGATGAATATGAGTGTGCCCAAGGCTATGCCCTCTGAAAAGTGACATAAGAGGGTCATACTGGAAGAGAAACAGACTTCAATTAAAATATTCAGTCAGAACAAACAAACAAAAAGTCCTGGGAATAAAGATCGGTATTCAGAGTGATAGGGTGTATTATTTAAATGTGAAGTTTTCAAGAACAATAAGAAAAATCACAAGACATGAAAAGAAATGGTGCCTTAGCTTGGTCTGCTATAACAAAATGCCATAGACTGAAAGGTTTAAACAACAGACAGTGCTCATAGTCCTGGAAGATGGAAAGTCCAAGATAAAGATGCCAGTAGACATGGTTACTGGTGAAAACACACTTCCTGGCTGTAGGCAGCTGCCTTCTTGCTCTCGCTGTGTGCTCACATGGCTGTTCCCAATGTACATGGAGGCAGAGGAATCTCACTGTCTCTCTCTTCTCATAAGGCCACTAATCCCATCATGGGGGTCCCATCTTCACAACTAATCTAAACCTAACTACCTCCCAAAAGCCCCGTCTCCACATACCATTATGTTGTTTGGTGGGGCTTCAACATGGTTTGGGGGAGAGGGACACAAACATCAAGTTCAGGACAAACAGAAAAGTGTTACCCATTGAAGGAAACCAAACAAAATTTTGTCGGCCTAAAATGCACTTCTTTGACATTTTAAGATGGCTATTCAGAGGGCCTGCAAATGGAAGTATCTCTGCAAAGCTGTCTTTTGAGAGAAGATTTACATCTAAGGAGAATATCTGCGTTGAGGCAGCTAGGCTTTCTCCGAGGGCCCTCCCCTATCTAGATTTGGAAGGATTAACTGAGTCTGACATCTTTAAAGGTCTGAAAGAAACATTTACCATCTATTTTCCCAGGGCTGCTACTTGTGGGGTTTCATCTACATAACAAAACCACCCTTGCCACCTCTTCTGCCTTCCCATAACCTGTTTTGCCACACTCAAGGTCCCCGTTCTTTCTGTAATCTCAAGATGGTATAAAAGTGTCAACCATCAGGCCGTTTCTTTGAGTTCTTTTATATTTTGTATGAGTTCTGTACATGTTAATGAATATATACTCCTTTTCTCGCATTAGTCTGCATTTTGTCAGTTGATTTTTCAGCAAAAGAGAAGTTTTCCCTTGGCCCCTACACCATCAGGAGGGGTAAAAAAAAAAATAGGTACCAGAAACTATTTATAAGAGAACCCAGATGTTAGACTTAACAAAGATTTGAAAGCAGCTATTATAAATATGTTCAAACAATTTACAATATATTTAAAGACAAATATTTCTGGAACTAGCTTAAAGAAGAATAGAAAGCTACTATGAAAATGTCTCATTAAACATACAATATCAGAAAAAGAAATTGTTTAAAAAAATTAAAAGCACTAAATGAAAATTGAACATCATAAAAACAAATGAAACTTTCACAAGATCAGCTCAAAAGTAGATTTGAGGTAGCAGAAGAAATTGAGGATAAATTGGCAGAGATTACGCAATCAAAGGATACAGGGATGAAAGAATAAGTGAAAGTGAATAGAATTCAAGAGAAATGTGAGTCATCATCAAGCACACCAATATATGTGCAATGGGAATGTTAGAAACAGTAGAAGAGAAAGAAGTAGAATAATATTTGAAGAAATAATGGTTGAAAAAGGCCCAAATTTAATGAAAATATTAGTCTACACATCAAAGAAGCTCAACAAAAGCCAAGTAGAATAAAGACAGAGACTCATACTCAGATACATCACATTAAAAATTATGAAAAACAAAGATACAGAGAAAATATTTAAAACAGCAAAAGAAAACTCATCTTGTGCAAAGGAAACCCAATAAAATCAATAGCTGACTTCTCATCAGAAATAACAGAGCCAAAAGTCAGCAAGATAACATTCAAACGACAAAAAATAAATTGTAGCTATCAACCAAGAATCTTAGATTCACAAAACTATCTTTCATAAATGAAGGCAAAATAAATACATTCCTGATAAACAAAAACTGAGAGAAAGTATTCCTAGTGGACCCACCTTCCAGGAAATATTAAAGAAAGTTCTTCAAAGCTGAAAGCAAGCTACCCAGATAGTAATTTGAATACACATAAAAAGAGTACCGGTAAAAGCAATTACATAATTAGAAAAGACAGCATAAAATCATATTTTATCTTCTTCTATTAACTGATTTAAAAGCAATTATGTAAAACAATATATATATAATTATATTTCAGGCCAGTAACATGTAGGAATATAGTATATTTAACAAAAACACTAAAAAGGAGGTGGGTGAAGACAAAGTCATATGGGAGTAAGAAAATGACACCAGGTAGAAACTCCGATTCACAGAAACAAATAAAGTGAGCAATTCAGAAATAGCACATTTCTGTATGGAAGTAAGAAAATGACACCAAATGGAACCTCAAATTCATGGACACAAATAAAGTGAGCAAGCCAGAAATGGTTCATAAGGAAGTTAATAAATTATGTAAATATATACTGAAAGGTACCTATAGAAACCTAGAAGAAACTTATCTTATTCTTTAGTCTTTGTGCCTCAGTGTAACCATTAGAAAGCATTCAGACATTCTACTCTAGGACAAACAGCAGCCTACCCCATCCCCCCTAGGCAAATCTCCTTCAGATACAAGATCAGGGCAGCCCAAACAACCACCCCACCTTGGGCCAAGGAATTTGTGAATTGCAAATGGCTCACAAGTCTCTTGCAGGAAATTCCCCTCAGGGTTAACCTAATCCTCCTTTGTGACCTACAGGACCTGAATAAGCCCCACCATGGCAGCAATCATGTGACTAACCCACCCATCTGCCTGCTGTCCATCACCTGACATCATCAGTACCTGCGCTTGCCTGCCCCTTTGTGATGACATGGAAGCAGACCATCACCCAATCACTTTAATGATCTTCCCCCATCAAGGGGAATGGTTAAAAGGACTCAACCACTAGCAATCAGGGGCCATTGCCTTGCTGGAGTCTGGTATGGCCATGTGCTCTTTGAGCCATGGTTGTCACCATGCTTCCTGGCTTGGTCCCCCTCCCCCACCTTGGGGAGGTGAATCTTCTCTCTTCCTTCTCTTTCTGTCCCTAATTTACTTTTAAATAAACTTTTCCTTCTTAACCTTTTTATGTGTCGCAATTCTTTGCATCTACTCGGATCTCTGGGTTACCAGCACGCACCTCCGACTTGCCAGTCCCAGCAGTGCTGTGCACCTCCCTGCGTCTCTCCACCCTCACCTGGTCCGTCCGTACCCTAACATAAGTTAACTCTCCCTTTTCTCTAAGCTTCTTTGTAAGACCTGAAACTATATAAAGTCATAATTATGAAAATGTATTGTTGTATTTATAAGATATATAATGTCATATGTATTATATGTACATGTAATATGTAGCACAAAAGGGGTAAGAGGAAACAGAATCATATCGAATTAATACTTATGTAGCTCATTGGAATTAAGTTATTATAAAATCTGAAGTTGATCTAATAACACATATATGGTAAACCATATATATAATTAAAATATTATTTTTATTTTTATTTTTTTGAGTTGGAGTCTCACTCTGTCGCCCAGACCGAAGTGCAGTGTCCGCTCCCGGCCACCGCAGCCTCGACCTGCTGGGCTCCAGCGATCCTTCCACCTCAGCCTTCCGAGTAGCCGGAATTACAGGCATGCGCTACCACGCCTGGCTGATTTTTTGATTTATTGTAGAGATGAGATCTCGCTGCCCAGGTGGGTCTCGAACTCGCGGGCTCAGGCAATCGACTCACCTCAGCCTCCCAAAGGCGCGGGATTACAGGCTGAGCCACCGAGCCCGGCCGAAAATATTATTAAAAATAAAAATTACACTGGAAAACATTAGGCTAATGCAATAAAAGGGGAATAGAGGACTAAAGATGATATAAGACATACAGGAAACAGTAAAATAGAAGGTGTATGTTCAAATTTTCCAATAATAACATGTGAATTGATTTAACAATTCAACAGATAGGCAGAAATTGACAGACTAGATTAAAATGGAAGATTCAACTACATATTCTTAACAGGAGACATACTTTGAATTTAAAGATAAATTACGTTGAAAGAAAAAGAATGGAGGAAGATAAATCATCCAAACAACAAATATAGTGATTATATAAACATAAGAAAAAATAGACTATTAAATGTTACTAGACAACAATTATATATACTTCAAAACATCATGCTGTACACAATAAATACTTATCACTTTATCTACCAATTTTTAATCAAAATAAAAAGGGACAGTTTATAATGATAGAATGGTCAATATATTAAGAACAAAATAACAACTATAAATACATATTTACCTAAATATAGAGCCACAAAATATATGAAGCAAAAATGGACAGAATTGAAAAATAAAAATTTAACAATACTAGTTGGAGTCTTGAGTTTCCTAGTTTCAATCATGGATAGAACAACTAGATAAATCAACATGGAAATAGAAGACCCAAACCACATTACAAACTAACTTGACCTATAGAGCTCACTACTCAAAAACAACAAAATACACATTTTTCTCAAGTACACAAGAAATCACAAGGAAAATTAGAAAATATCATGAGATTTGTTAAAATGAAGATACCAAAGTATACCAAACTTATAGAATGCAGCTAGCACAGTGTTTAGATGAAAATTTATAATAGTTAATACCTTTATAAAAACAAAATCTCAAATTAATAACCTAATATTTCACCATAAGAAATGAGGAAAAAAGCAAATTAAACTTAAGACATCATAAGAAATGATAAACAACAGATTAGATCAAAATTAATGAAATAACTCATATAAAATTTCACCAAAACCAAAAGTTGGTTATTTTTAAAAATCAACAAAATTGACAAACTTTTAGCTAGACTGACCAACAAAAAAGAAGAAAAGACCCAAATAATTAAAGTCAGGAATCAAAGGATAAATTCCTATTAACTTTACAAAAATAAAAAAGAGTTATAAGTAAATACTATGAATAATTAATTGTATACCAATAAATTAGATAACCTAGAGGGAATGGACAAATTCCTAAATAGATAAAAACTACTTAATGTTCACTGTCACTCTCTCACAAATTTTATCCTTTTCCAGTAAAATATTATCATTGTTTTACCCTGTTGTTTCTTATACCAGCTTTCATAATGTATCAAACTTCATCAGTCTTTGATGCTCACACTTAATCATTACAATTTCTTTGTTTCATCTTCTCAATACAAAATAATTTCCTGTTTTATCTTCCTCAAACTGCTTGGATTTGAAACCTTAAACCCGGGGGATTGTGAACTGAAGTATTTAATCTCTTTGACTCAGTTTTCTCATCTGTCAAGTGAAGACCAGAACCTCTAACTCATACACTTATTTTGCATGAAAAGTATTTGAGAAAGTTTAGGGCCCAATAACAATTAACCCGTACTTTGAAATTGTTAAATGGGACTCTTTCTTTACTTACAAAGTTCAGAACTCCACTGAAAAGTAAGAAAAGAAGGGAGTTTTTCATACTAACATTGGGGCTCTGCTCAACCAACACACTAGAAAGTGATAGAACCTTATCAAGAACTGGAATCAGGAAAAAACAGGTCACCAGGCTTGTCTCTCTGTCCCCTAGCTCTGCTCTTCCCTGCTTTCCTTTTCTCACTCTGTGGAATAATTAATTCTGCCCTTCTATACTCATGGCAGTCACAGTATAGGGACAGTCTGTTACAGTTACAACCAAGACTAACTTATTTCAAATCCTGGAGAGTTTGATTGGTCCAGGCCAGTGGGTTAACTGTGCAGTCACTTAGTATCAAGGGAATGTGCCACCAGATATAAACATGGCTGCTAGCCACCCACTCACATGTGCAAGGAAAGGTGAGAGGAAGCAATTATCAGGAAGAAAAAAAAGAGAGATAATTATCTCAACCTGGGAAGACAGCCCAAAAGGTGTCTGCTGTGTTGATATAATTAAGTGAACAAGATTTTCAAACTGGCTGCTTTCTCATTAGTGATGATTGATGCCATATTCACATTTACATGAGCCAAGAATCGCCCAAGCAACATTTTCTCATTTTGTTTTCCTTAGCCCAAACTTCCACTCTTTGAGTTAATAATCGCCACCTCTTCTCTCACCTCAAACAGTATGGTACACAAACTCTCTCTCCTTGTGGACTAAAGGGGGTCAGATGACTTGAAATTCTCTGGGTTGTTTATCACAGAGCCTCTCTCGTGGAATCTGGCTACATTCCTGTGAGACCTCAGTCAGCCATGATTTTGCAAGCAAATCTTTCCCCATAAAATGCCAGGCATTACATTCCAGAGTTCTGTTCCCTATTCATAAGTAGATTTCAGGATGTGTTCCTTCCATTGATTGCCTACAAAAAGAAAAAACTCCTCCAGAGGGGAGAATCTTCCTCTTGGGTGTCCCACCACATCACAGGGGCTGCAGGCATGATGAAGACTGTGACTTGCAAGCACTTGTCCAGACGTTTACTCATCAATTTAGACTCTATGTCATTTCATCTAATGATGTGAAACATGGGACAGAAAATACTCAAACACCAAATATAAATGCTTCATTTATGACATTGAACATAGTGGGCATTCATTAAGTGTTGCATTGACAAATTGAATAAAGGAATCAACAGACAAGGATTCGTGTTTATTAATTCACTCAGTTAATGTGTCCAAGATTAGATGTTGTGTATGTGGACGAAAACATTGGAGATGTGGCCCCTGCCCACATGAGTCTCACATTCTACTGTGAGAGACAGTTAACAAGCAAATACATTGACTAGCAAACAGATCAACAAATAAGTTAATAATTAAATACAGTATGGTAATGTCAGTCAGTGGCCAATGGTACAAAAGAAATAAGAAAATGGAATGGAGAGAGTCAAGGTAGGGCCTGGTCTCAGGGAGTCCACAAGGAAAGAGTGGATTTGTGGTGATGACATGGTCTATTTCTTCCAAATCATTTCAAATACTTTGTTTCAGATTTCTTATTGTGCTCTCTTAATTGTTCCAATCATTTTGTTTCTTGGAGAGATGCAAGAGGATTCTTCAAGGGCTCTTTCCTCCTTCTAATGCGTCCCCCACACTGTTGCCACAATCACAGTTACTTCCTGTTAACTTTCTAAAATTCTCACTCGATAAAATAAAATCTCCTATTGATGAGAGGACAAAATCCAGACTCCTTACCTTGCCCGAAATGACCATCACAATCAAGTCCTCCTGTCCTTCCATGCTCACCTCCTAACGCAGTTCTTGTTACATGTGCGCCCCTCCCAGGGAACTTGGCTGTGATTTACTTCTGCCAAGAGGGTGTCTCCCATCACTGAATACCTACTGGACTGCTACATAATCACTGAGACCAAAGGTAAGCTTTCCCCAACTCACCAAATGGAATTTAGTAACTCCCTGTGCTGAGCTTTCTTTTTTTCCACACCTGATTCTGAAAAAAGTCCCCAGCAACTTACACAATGCCTGTTTTCCAGATTTCCCAAACTCAATGGTTAAGTTTAACAACACATTAGAATCTTTAACGTCTAAAACCAAACTTCTGCAGAGGCTCTTGTTTCATTGATTTACCCAGCAACCCCTACTGCTTCTTTTGTCCTGAATTCCTGCCCACAACCTGAGCACCTGACCCAGGCATGCACATTATTAAGCACCCTCAGCACACACACCCCACACCACTTACCCCCAATCCCAGTCCCACCCCCACTGCCACCTCCAATTCTCACCACAGGCCACAGCGTGGAACCTTAGGAGTTAGACTTCTGTTGAGTTGACCAAGGACCCTTCGCTAAGAGTTTCTGGATGAGATTGGTGAGAAAGATTTTTTTCCTCCCTCATTACAGGAACGTACAGATAGCCGGGCTCGGTGCCTCAGCCTGTAATCCCGCGCCTTGGGAGGCTGAGGTGAGTGGATTGCCTGAGCCCGCGGCTACGAAACCCACCTGAGCAACTTGGTGAGACTTCATCTCTACAATAAATCAAAAATCAGCCAGGCATGGTAGCGCGCGCCTATAATTCCGGCTACTCGGCAGGCTGAGGCGGAAGGATCGCCAGAGCCCGGCAGGTCGAGGCTGCGGTGGCCGGGAGCGGCCACTGCACTCCAGTCTGGGCAACAGAGTGAGACTCCAACTCAAAAAAAAAAAAAAGAACGTACAGATGTGACTTGAAGCTGCTTGTGACTATGATCCCCGCTCTGTGGATTAACTGGTTCGAGAGAAGAACATTGATGTGTGAATACAAAAAACAAAGTATCCTGACATAGATCCTTTGTCTGGTTTCTACCATCCCCGAGACCCTGGCCTTCCCATAGTTTGCTTATGAGAAGCAACAAACCCCTTCTACTTGGGGAAGCTGGGACCATTCAACCCCAGTTCTCATAATCAGGAGCTCTGGTTATCACACCGTTTCTTCAAACTTCTGAGGCTCGGTAGTCTGCTTCTTCACACACAGCAGTGGACTGTGTAAGGTCTGTATGTTCACCTCACAAAATGTCCATCCTACCAAAAGCAAGTTTCTGTTTCAAAAGAACTGATTCTCATTTGCACATTGGTTTTCACTGGCACCTTTTCAGTATTGTTTTGTTGCTATTCTTGGGTGTCCTGACCCATCTTTAAAGTTAACTCTTAACACTGCTGGACACATCAGCCCTGACTCACTGAAATGACTGCATAAAGAATTCATGTTTTAGGCAATCTGCAAATGTCAGCCTACAGATTTACCTTGAAAGAGCCTCCTCAGCGATACTGCCATGTCTTTTTTGCTGCAATTTGCTGCCTCCGTTCTTAAACTCTTATGGGTTGGGGCAGTATCAATTATGGGTTCATCAATTTGTCAATGAATCCACATTCTGTGGTTTAATGAACATGTGTCATCTCTTACTGACTCATTCTGAAAGGATAACTTTGCTAGCAGTGAAAGACTTCCTTTCCAAGATAGACCCTCCCTATCCTGTGTTGTGTGTTCATTTCATCTTCAGTAAAAGAATGGCATGTGCTTGCTTCTCCAAGACAATGATTTCAATCACTCATGTGGTACTCCAGACATTTCTGGAGGGCCAGAGTTGCCTTCTAGGGTTCTGATCAACCACAGCATCCTTCACCACAGTGGTCCTCTAGCTGGTGCTCAGCCTTAACTCCTGTGACCTTCCAACACCCTACACACCACAAACACTCCCCTTCCCATTTTTCCCATTTCACCACACTTGTGGTAGCATCACACAGCCAATAAAATACAGATTCTGGAGTCATGTGATGCTCCATGTCCCTCACTTCATCCCTGCATGATCTCAGACATCCATCCTCTCTGAACCTTAATCTCTGCCGTGGAGACAATATTCCTGGAATCTGAAGGAGTTGCTGTAATCTCTACTTGAAATGGCCAGCACAAAAGTCACTGGAGGGGAGTGATGGGTACTTGGTGGGCATTCAACAAGTTTGAATCCTCTACCCCTGTCTCTTAGGAAATTGATGAGAGGAAAGAATCTGTAGGACTATGAGAGCTCACTCCAAGTCATTTCTTGAAGAACTCAGAAAAGCATTCGTGAATGTTTACATACGATACTTATTAAAATAAGTCTTCCTGAATATATACAATGAGGACCCAGTACTGCAGTAGAGGAGAAACAGGAGATGACAGATACAAAGCCTGCTTGAGAATGCTGATTTATTGTTACAAAATATGCATTCATGGGTTTGAAGAGGAGTCCTCTTTGCAGTTCTAAGGCAGTTAGAAATTATAAATATCTCTGTGATGTAGACAGGCCAGCTCCCTCCACACCTATCCGAGAGATGAGTAAACTGAAGCCAGGCATGCTGAGTGCCCAACGATGCTACACAGCATGAAAGTGGCAAAGCGAGAACTGAAGCAGCACCTTCAGACACCCAGTCTAGTGTGCGTGACTTTTTCTTTTTTAATTCTTCTCTTGGGAACACAATATATTCAACATGAAAACAATTAGATGGTCCTTTAAGGCCAAGTAATAATCATAACAGTATTAACAATTATTGATTACATATTCTGTGCCAGAAACTCTATCAGGTGATTTAAATACACTGTTTTATTTATTCTGTATGACATGTAACTTATAAGACCAAAATTATTTTATCCTGTCTGTCCCAGCCAAAGCCATGATGTAAGCTCTGGAATTGTAGCTGGCAAATCCTGCAGGGTCCTTAAAGCTGTTTTGTCACCTGAAGACACTTCTAATAAAGGCGCATGGGAGCCTGCCCTCCCTACATGTGATCTCTGGACACAGACATCTCAGCACATGTCTGTCTAGGACTCTGTCATCAACTGTGCTCATGAGAAAATAGTCAGATCGTAAGCCAAATATCTGTTGATTGTTAGACATAAAGAATGTCAGGAAATTGTTGATATATTTATCCATCTCTCTGTTCTCAGGAAGACATACCCTGGGGAGTGATATCATTGAAACCCTTGAGGACAGAAAATGCTCAGTTGTCCGGAGGATCAAAAGATGACTTTATCAGGGCAATCACCTGGGGCCAAGGTCTTTACTTTTGGTGGGGGAAAGGGCTTGTCAAACTGGACTTCATAAGTAGTAACAGACACATGAAACATTTTGGGGAGGGGTCCTTCAAGGATAGCCCAACGTTGCAAGGAGGAATCAGAAAAAGTGCATTGAAATCTGAGATTTTTCTCTTAGCATTTCAAGTGAAACTTTAAATATTTGGATGTGGCAAATTAATCTAAGAGCAGTTTAGAAAATGTAGGCAGAAAAGAATGAATGAATTGAGTATATGAGTAGCAATGGTCTTCACTGATGGAAGCTCACCCTCTTGGATGTGATGGAAGAGGAGAGTGCAAGCTTGTTTCATGAGAGACTGTGCTGTCCACTCCATCTACCCTGAGAATGATCTTCACTGCTGCAAGCTCACGCTTTCATCGATGCGATGGAGAGGGGAGCGCACACTTGTTTCATGGGAGACTGCATCAGCCACTCTGTCTACCCTGAGAAACCTCATCTCGTTGTTCTCAGCTGAGGCAGAATTCTTATTTCTACCGCTGCAAAAGGCAGCATTGATTTTTGTGTAAATTGCTCATGCTAAATTCCTGGAGTATTTGGGAAAAAACACGTAAGATTCCCAGAATCTCTTATCCATGCCCACTGGTACAAGTAACTCGGTTGGGAAAAGGAGTTCTAGCTCTTCTTTTTTTAATGCTCATGAGTTCCTGCCATGAATCAGTTGATCTGTAGACATCTGAAATATTTAGGAGGAGAAGAAGACACATTTTTGTCTATGGAAAATAATCTTAATCTCAGGGTATTCTTAAAATGAGTTTATGAACTGTCCAAGAATAGGGAGAAGAAAACGCCTGCCACTGAAATAAGCAGCCTAACCACGCCAGTGGGACTGCCATTCATTGAGAAATGAGGTGTTCTCACATGCAGTGGTCAAGAGCTTGCTTCACTCTCTTGTAAGAGCTGCCAAGGCTCCAACTGCAGTCCTGGTACCTACGAGCCAGGTGGCCTTCATTTAGGTGACAGTGATTAACTGCTCTGTGCATCATTTAGCTTATCTGTAAAATGTGGATTCTAGAAGTCAGGCCTCACAGGATTATTTTGAGTATTACACCAATAAATATATATGAAGAGCTTAGGCACTCAATACACAGCAAGCGCCCAATAAATGCTAGTTATCACATACTTATTTTGAAAAGCAGATGTCCCCAAATCCCCCAGACAGCAATGGCTGAGGTAGGTTTAGAACCTACATCCACTACTCTCTAAAGCCTCCCCCTCTTCTACGAGTGGTGGCATCATCTTCTGGAACCAATAAGCCCCACCACAAGACTATATTCAAGTCCATGAATAGAATACCTCCTCAGTGCCAGGCACAGTGCTAGTGACAGGAATGTACTAATGAGAAAGAGTGACAAGATCCCTGCCCCTTCATGGAGCTGCCAGTTTAAAGGCAGAGACAGCTCTACAGGTCAATAAAGCAGTCCACTGTAACACACTCCCCGCAACATCAAAACATGCCTCGCAAGAGCATTTGCTCAGTACGTGCACATGGGAGAGAGCTGAGTAGGAAGAGGTGGAATCTAAGGACACACTGATCCACATTGAGTTCCTGCTGTGCCTTTCTGTCTCTAGGGATGTTATCCATTCATCTTTCCAGCTGCCAAGAACACTGAGCTCCCAGGCACTATGGGAGCTGCTGGAGCTGGGAGGAGCCAATTAGATATGTCTACTGCCCTCAGGGAGCTCATCCGTCACTCCAAGTAACCAGTAGACAGAACATTTTGTTCTTGATGTTGTTAAGTGACCAAAGACCATTCAAATTCAGCTGCAGTAAAAACATGCAAACTAGCCCCTCACTTAGGGTACAAATGGGGAGAAAAAAAAAATTTTTTAAGGTGCAAATGAGAAACTATAATCCTGTGTATATATAGCAAACTCTAAGAAATTCACCAAAAATAACTATTAAAATTCATAGAGAAGTTTACTAAGGTTACAGGGTACAAGAGCAATACACACACAAAAATTGTATATTTATACACTAATAGTGAACAATATGATCGTGAAATTAAGTAAACAATTCCACTTACAATATCATTAAAAAGATAAAGTACTTAGGGACATATTTAAAAGAAGTGTAAAACTTATGCTCTGAAAACTACAAAACATTGTCCAAAAAATTAAATACCTATATAAATGCAAAAATATTCCATGTTCATGAATCAGAAGACTTAACATTGTTAAGATGGTAATAGCCTCTAAATTAATCCACAAATTTAAAGTGATACCTGTAAAAATTCCCAAATTCTAGCTGCCTTTCTGGCAAAAATTACCAAATTGATTCTGATATTCACAAGGAAATTTAAAAGACCCAGAATAGTTAAAATAATCATGAAAAAGAATAACAAAGTTTGAGAATTTACATGTCCCAATTATAAAACTTCCTACAAAGTCATGGTAATCAAGAGAATGTGCCACTATCATAAAGAGACATGTAGATCAATGGAATAGAGTTGAGAGTATATAAATATCTCGCATTTTTATGGCCAACTAGTTTCTGACGAGGGCACCAAGACAATCTGATAGGGAAAATAATTCTTTTTTCAACGAATGGTGCTGGGGCAACTGGACAGCCAAATGCCAAACAGATTGATTTAGTCCCTCACCTCACACCATATACAAAATTAACTCAAAATCACAGGCCTAAATGTGAAAGATAAAACTTTTAGAAAGAAATATATGAGAAAATTGTGAACTTGGACTAGACAATTATTTCTAGGCTACAAGAGCAAAAGCATAATCTGTGAAACAAAAAAATTGATAAATTAGACTTCATCAAAATAAAAAACCCTGCTCTTCAAAAGACCCTTATTAGAGCATGAAAATACAAACCACTGTCTGGAATAAAGTATTTTCAAATCACATATTGGATAAAGAACTTGTATCCAGAATAACAAAAAGAGCTCTCAAAATTCCCCCCTCTATATATATATTGGGGATGAAGAAGTACGGGCTTTAAGTGTACCCGCCAACCCCATCTGTGCACATTGTACCTGATGGGTGGTTTTTCATCCTTTCTCCCTTCCAGTGCCCCCTCCTGCATCTCCAACATCCATTATACCATTCTCTACGCCTTTGCAGTTCTTCCTAAGTTTAGCTCCCACTTATAAGTGAGAACATGTGGTGCTTGGTTTTCGGTTCCTGTATTACTTCACTTAGGATGATGGTCTCCGATTCCATTCAAGTTGCTGCAAAAACTCAATAATAATGTTTTAAAACAACCCAATTTAAAAGATTTAAACAGACACTTCACCAAAGATCTTTGGATGGCAAATAGCACATGAAAAGGTGCTCAATATCATTGATCATTTGGGAAACAGAAACTTAAAACTATAATGATGTGTCTCTACAACCCTAATAGGAAAGCTAAAACTTAAAGGACTAACCATACCAAGTGTTGGTCAAGATGTGGACGTAATGGAACTCTCAAACCCTGATGGTGGGAATGTAAAATGAAAGGCTGAGATCATGTTAGAAAACAGTTTAGCAGCTTCTTAAAAAGTTAAACATACATTTACCATCTGATACAACTTTTCTACTCCTAGAGAAATTAAAGCTTATGTCCAAACAGTGGCTTGTTTGAATGTTTATAGCAGCATTAGTTGTAATCACCAAAATTAAAAACAACCCAAATGTCCATCAACAGACTGACACATTGTGGTATTTTCATACAATAGAATATTAGTAACAAAAAGGAATGAATTATTGCTACACATGGCATGGGTGAATCTCTAATTATGCTAGAAAATAAGCCATAACAAATAAGAGAAAAGGGGAGAGAGAGTAAGAGAATGAGAGTGAGACAGAGAAAGAGAAGAAAGAGAGGTTAAGAATATGCTCACTGCCAGGCTCGGTGGCTCAGCCTGTAATCCCGCGCCTTGGGAGGCTGAGGTGAGTGGATTGCCTGAGCCCGTGGGTTCGAGACCCGCCTGGGCAACTTGGCGAGACCTCATCTCTACAATAAATAAAAAAAAATTAGCCGGGCATGGTAGCGCTCGCCTGTAGTTCCAGCTATTTGAAAGGCTGAGGCGGAAGGATCACCGGAGCCCAGCAGGTGGAGGCTGCGGTGGCCGGGAGCAGCCACTGCACTCCAGTCTGGGTGACAGAGTGAGATACGAACTCAAAAAAAAAAAAAAAAAAAGAATACGCTCACTACCTTGATTTTGGTAATAATTTTGCACTCATAAAACCAGCAAAACTCATAAAATTGTATACTTTAAGTATGTACAATTTATTGAATTCAATTACACTTCTATAAAGCTATTAGAAAGAAAAGTAGTAGAGGGTGAGGGCAGCTTCAACATATTGCTTTTGTACCCAGATGCATTCAGACATGTTTCTAGATCTTATAGTTACATGATTCAGTTAACTTCTAAAGTTTATTTAATAATTTGAGTTTTGTTAGGAAACCCTATGAACTTGAATATGAAACCGATACATTCTGCCCACCATGAAGGCTACATGGAAGGAGTTTAAAGACCCTGTGTCTATGTTTGTGTTTGACACAAGACACTGTGTCTGTGTTTGTATTTGATTAGGCATGATATTTCAGACACATTCACAGGCTCAATTCTCTAGTAACCCCTCAACCTTGGCCCTAAGTAGTGTCCAGATAGAAAGAAGCAGATACAAGACTTTCAGGAGGGGAAGGAAGGAAGCACATGGCAATGTTTACTGGGCCAGTGAAGCTGGGAGACTTGCAGGTTTATGCTGGTTCATTCCAAGATTTCCCTCAATTATGCAAAAATAATTCCAGAGTATTTGTTCTTAATTAGAGATGCCAAAGACAAAAATGAACAAATGATCTAATTAATATTGGAATCATAATGAGGCTGATGGGAACAAAAGGTTGAGAATGCAGCAATATCTACCCCTGGCCAACAGGAAATATATGACACATCTCCAATTAGAATGAAACAATAAAAGTCCAAATTACCAGCATAAAGAAAGACAAAATTAGGCAATAACATCCCAAACTGCCTGACAATTTATTCTTAGCTGCATGACTCCTGGTGACGGGTGAAGGGAAGGAAATTCATGCCCAAAAATAGAATAACGGTGGCTTTTGTAGGAATTTTTGTCAAGCATTGCTAAGGGGGAAATAGGCTTAAACCTCTTTTGAATTTTGCTATATGCTTCCAAGTAAAATTAGGATTAGCTTGAGACAGTTGGTCTTGAGTTTGCATTAGTCACAACAAAAACAACAATGCCCAATGTGGGAATTCAGCTCGGTCTCGCCCGGTCTCACTATCTGCACACGCCCAATCCCTTCTACCTGAAGCGTGATGTATCTTGCTCAGTGACATCAGCTCAAGTGTGCCTGTCTAAGAACCACATTCAGAACATATCCGCCTTCCATTTTATCCTCTCTGTAAATCCAACAACTTAAGGGAACTTTGAGGACACAGACTTCCACAGGTGCTATACATTAACCCGGGAAATCTCAAAGATACTGATGCTTCCCGGAGGGCTGGTGTTCTCCTTCAAGCTTTACTCAGTGTCCAGATTCCCACATATTGTTCAGCAAGCAGCGGAAAACTTTAAGTCTCTTCTGATATCCACTGCCTTATCTTACACCTCACAGGCCAAGTTTGGATAGGACAGAGAAGGATTTGAAATGTTAATGCCTTTTTATTAACCCTTTAGCATCTCATTATTGCAAGTCCAGCTGACACCAGAAGGCTGGAAATTTAAAATTATTGCAACCATAAGTTGGAAGGCACCATGTTCAAGATCCATGGGAGTTTATATGCATTTTTCTGCAAGCATGAAATAATTCATCCCCTGCTGATGGTGTATAACTGGATTCTGAATTTCTAAAAACCATGATTCATTAATAAACAATACAATTGTCAATGCATGAAAACATGAAGCCATCTCCTAGTCAAAAATATAGACATTCAAAGATTGAATCATAATTACAACAGAAAAGTTGCAAAGACCTTCAAAGAGACTTAGCAAAGAAAAGAAAGTACAACATGGCAGCATGAAGACACCTCCCTGCAAAAGATCTTCATGTCCTAATCCCCAAAACCTGTGAATAACTTGCCTTGTATAGTGTCATGGGCTGAATTGTGGCCTGAAAAAGATATGGCCAAGTCCTAACCCCCATCACCTATGAATGTGATTTGATTTAGGAAAAGGATCTTTGAGGATATAATTTTAAGGATCTCAAGAAGAGATCATTCTGAATTAGGGTGGCCCCTAGAGGACAAACACCCTTATAAGAAAAAGAGGTGATACAGAGATAGAGAGATAGACCCTGCCAACAAGAAAGGCAAAGATTAGTTATGCCTCCATAAGTCAAGGAACACTTGGAGCTACCAGAAGCTGGGAGAGTCAGGGAAGGATCCTCCCCTAGAATCTCTGGGAAAAATGGGGCTCTGCAGATGCCTTTTTTTAGACTTACTGCCTCCAGAACTGTGAAGAAAAAAATATCTATTGTTTTAAGCCGTCAGCTTTGTGGTAACATCACAGCATGTATTAGGAAACTAATACACGTGGTAAAGGCACATTGCAGAAGTGATTAAGTTAAAGATCTTGAGATGGGTTCTCCAGGAGGTCCACGTGCCATCATAAGAGTTCTTACAAGAGGAAGCAGGAGGCTTGGAGTCAGAGAAGGAGATGTGACGATGGAAACGGGATAGTGGGAAGGGGGAAGGAGGAAGGGGAAGGGGAGGGGAGACTGAAATCTGAAGATGTACTGCTGCTGACTTTGAAAAGGAAGGGAGGGCCCACAGCCAGGAAATGGCATCGACAAGACAAAAAAGGCAAAGGAACAGAGTTTTCCCTAGAGAATATTCCAGAAGGCATGCGAAAGAAAAGACGGCACACATGGCCCTACTGGCCTATTTTAGAATTCTGAACTCCGGAACTTTAAGATAAATATGTGTTCTTTTAGGGCACTAAGCTTGTGGTCATTTGCGATGAGTGACTTCTTATGCCTTCCAGGTGATGTGGATGAAAATAAACATCTTCTGCAAATTCAGAAAATGCCCATTATCAATGAATTTCCTGATGGGAAAGCCAGAGGAATGATATTTTGCTACCAGCTCATATGAGCACCAGCATGCCCCCTCTCCACACCTCCCCACCCCGCCACACACACACACACACAATGCCCTAGACAACCTTAGATAATGACAGTTCTAGATGCACAGAGGTTGAGCTTGTCGGGCCTGGAGCCGCCTCCCGGGGAGGGAACACTGACCTCTGCAGCCACGGGAGCCTGAGTGAATTATTTCTCCTTTCCACGTGCCCTGTCCTCATGTGTACAGGTCAACTAGTAGTATTACCCACCAAAAGGCTGGTTATGAAGAGGAAACTGGTCAGCCCTTCTCATGTTTTTATTGTAAAAGTGCCTGGCACTTAATAAATGTTCGGTAAATGTTACCTATTAGTACTCACCAGCTGTAGTAAGCTCCTAAGGGCAGAATTTGCATGCATTCCACCTTGTAATCCCCAGAGCTCTTTATACATTATTCTCCACAAGCAGGTGATTAGCAAGTATGTATGGAATAAGACATCCCCATGAGAACAGAAGAAACCTGTATCATAGGACCAGGCCCAAGTCTCCACCCAGTGCCAAGACCCTTTGACTACAGAGGGCCTTCCACATCTCTTTGAAGATTTTTAGTAACAAAATTCACTAGAGATGCTCTCATAAAGACAAAACAACGTGTGTGTAGCATCTTGCCCCATCTCCGGGAAAGCTGTAGCATTCATTCATATATTCAACAAATATTTACTGTATTTCACATACTGTGCATAGAACTAGGAACAGTCTAGTTAGTTAAAACAGACATAGTCATAGATACGGTAGGCCTTATAATCGAGTAGAGGTTAAAATGTATGGATATGAATATGCAGGCATAGATATGCATCGATATATTACAGGTGAAAGACTATGTGAATCCCTGCAGATATATAATCTTAGTTAATTATCCCCAAAACTCCACATCGGGGTTTTATCACACAGAAATTAACAAAGGACAATTAAATTACAAGTGCTTAGAGTAACTTCAGATTGCCATCTGACAAGATTTCCCCCAGAAGACACAAAAGAGAATGAGGGGAAATCTATCTTCAAAACCCCTCAACTCCCACTTACTTGGACTTCCCTCAGCAACCCCTTTAAAACTAAACCTTGCCTTTCACGGCTCCAGAAATTTGCCCGAAGCTCAACTGCAAGGAAAGCATGTTTTAATCAACTATCTTTTGACCATCTGAAAATCTAGATGTTCCCTGGAGGGTTTTCAAGGATTCTTTTGAGTACCCTTAGTTCTGCCATATCTGATAACTTTAGAACAAATCTCTAAAACAGGTACCTTTCCACTGTATCATTGTCATCCCCACTTTATAGGGAAGGAAATGGCTCAGGGATGTTAAGTAACTTGCCCATGGTCATTGAGGAAGGTGAAGTCAGGTTGTGAACCAACATCATCTATCTGGAAGCTCAGCCAGAGAATGCACTACCTCTGCAGTCATTTTTTTTTTTATATTGAACTGAAAGTGGTCCCTTCTAATTTCCACTCCTGGAATGTAAAAAGCACAAGCCTACTCCATCTTCCACACGAAGGCCCTTGAAAGACTTACAAAGAGCTGTCATGTCCCCCTGCCACCTCACCCGGGGCCTTTTCTTCCCATCACCAGGCTTGACACCCATACTTCCTCCAATCATTTCTGCCGCGATTGGATTTCAAGAGCCCTCAGCTCCCTAGACATTTTTTGGTGGAACACAATCCAATTTCCCTGCATTCCTCTTATAGCCTAGAAAGATGCAGAATTCTCTGTCAGAGTAACAGAGCGAAGTCTGTTATTTGTTGCTTATTTTTTAGATACCAGAGTCCAAGAAATATTTCACTTTCCTCTTAAATATACTATCAAAAAGGCAGCAGCAGAAGCATGACTAGAAATAAAAATGTCCTTCAGCCTCAGTGTGGGAGATAATTGGGAAAGGAGGAGACTATGGTGAGCTGGAGGGCACATTCCTTATGTAAATGGGCATCTTCAATTTTTTTTTTATTTTAAAGATGTGGGAAAGCCGGGCTTCGTGGCTCAGCCTGTAATCCCGCGCCTTTGGGAGGCTGAGGTGAGTGGATTGCCTGAGCCCGTGGGTTCGAGACCCACCTGGGCAACAAGACCTCGTCTCTACAATAAATCAAAAAAATCAGCCGGGCGTGGTAGCGCATGCCTGTAATTCCGGCTACTCGGAAGGCTGAGGCGGAAGGCTCGCCGGAAGGCCGGGAGCAGCCACTGCACTCCAGTCTGGGTGACTGAGTGAGACTCCAACTCAACAAAAAAGCAAAACAAAACAAAACAAAAAACAAACAAACAAAAATAAAATAAATAAAATAAATAAAAAGATGTGGGGTACAACTCAGGATTAGGTATACGAGTGGTCATCTTACTTCTATCTCTTTTAGGTGAGGTTCACAAGAAGTAATGTTGACCCAGGGCCACCTGATCTTGTGATTTTTCATAAGTAGCTGGAAATCCAGATTTCTATTTGAATTTGTCAGTTAGAACATGAGAGAAACAAATTAATTAGCCATTAAAAATATGCAGATCCCCTAGCACATACACCTCTTGTTCAGATGTGGTCTCCAGTCTGCCTGTGAACTCTGCTCTGAATCATGTTCTCATTCACGCCAATGAAAATGGCATCAATCTGTAGCAGCCTCTTCAAACAGTTGACTCACTGGATATTGATACAAATGTCAAGGATTCTTGCACATTCACACACACTATTACTACTACTACTACGACTACTACTACTACTATTACACTATTGTTAAATTGCATCCACTACTTGTTTTTTATATTTAACTTAAAAGTACAGGGAATATGGTCTAAGACCCCTCCCCTTGTGGATGCCTGAAACCACAGACGGCACTAAACCCAACTGCCATCAGCTGGAATATGTTTCTGTTCATGTCTTCTTCCATTCGCAACTTGAATGCCTTATTCATCTTAACTAAGCACTTATCACACACTGTGGCTTCGACTTTTGCAACCTGAGGTGTGACAACCAACTAGCGTGGATTTATTTTTCCTTCTTCACAATTTCACAGGCAGAAGCTCTGTTCTTACTATAAATTTCAGCGACCTCCGCATATCATTTTTTTCTTTCCTTGTTAAGTTGAGGACTTCTGCCTTTTCACTTAAAGGAAGCACATTATGACTTCTCTTTAGCATAATCAAATTGCCAGAATCACTCTTGCACTTTGGGGTCATTATTAAGTCAAAGAAGGGTTTCTTGAACACAGCCACTGCGACACAGTGACAGTCGATCTGAGCACTGAGACCTCTGCTGGGTGACTCAGGGGTGGGTGGCGTCTACAATGTGGACATGCTGAACAAAGGATGAGGCCTGGGCGGGACAGAGCAGGGTACCTCCAGATTTTTTCACATTATTCAGAATGGCATGCAATTTCAAACATAAATTGTTTATTTCTGAGATTTTCCATTTAACATATTTGGACCACGGTTGACCACAAGTAAATGAAACCATAGAAAATAAAGCCATGAATAAGGGGAGATTGCTGTCACTGTCAACTTAAAAACCTACATTTATTCCTTCTAATCTTGCTAGATTAGGCCAAGGTTCCAGCTTTTCAAAATAATTTATGTCCTCAGATTCTGTCCCAAAACAGTCATATGATCCCAGGTCAAAGAAGCTAATTTGTTTGGATACTACCACAATGCACATCTTCCTAAATTCACATTTCTGCCTTATTTAAATCACAGTCCCAAAACATGGAATTTCCTATACACAAAGATCTTTGGTGAACCCTGCAAGATTCTCTCTGAGGATCACTCAGTGTTTCCTAAGCTGAGAAGATGACTGAGTGGCAACTTCACAGACTAAGGGGATCTCTCCAGAGGGTGCCAATGAATGTTTAGCCCACGTGGGGATGCCCCTGAGATGATGCCAAGGCTAGTGCACAGCTCTGTGGACAGCTCCATTCATCTTGGAGTTGCAGCAAAATGTATTATAAACACTGACACTGAAGCCATAACAAATGCATCACAGTTTATTCAATCCCCCCAACTGACACAAGCCCCAAGCAGAGCCTGGAATCCCCTAAAAACATCGTAATGCAGCCCTGAGCAGGTGATCTGTAGACCCCACTTTGTTCCTCTGAAGATTGGGCAAGCATTTGCTAGAAGAAGGCCTCGTCTTCATGAGGTTGCATAAGTAACTGCTGAGAAAAAAATCTTTCATCTTCCAAAACAATGTGTCTATCAGGATGGGCAGAGAACATACTTAGTATATGTCTGTATGGTGGAGACAGCCAACTATAAGGCAATAACCAGATCCATGGAAGTGGACTTGGCTCTCTAAGGTAGAGCTTTCCAGGGCAGAAGAATGAGGATTCCACCCAAGGAGAGCCACACCAGGCTCTCAGGAGGGAACAAAAGGCATAGGAACTGCAGAGTGAGTAACTTGGTTGAGCCCATAATGGGGTAAGCACATAGACACCATCTCCACATGCCTCCTTCATGGAATGATGGAACATCATCAAAGGCAACCAAGGGCAATGCATCATCAACATTTTTCATCTGTGCAGATGATCTCCTATGACTTGGCTGAGATCTTTCTAAATTTTGAATATTTAAGGTCTTGGGTTTGCTGAATCAAATCTGCCCACAGATTACAAGGAACACCACCAGGAACCCAGGGAAGGGCTGTGTGTGCAAGTTTTAAGTCAGCCCACCTTCCATTTCTAGAAAGAATTAACATTCCAAGTCTAGGAAACAAGTTGTGCAAACTTGAGTATCCTATGAGTTTATTTCTTTTTAAATTAGACCTTACAAATACACAATTCTTTCTTCATCAGACTGTCTCTGGCTTAAGACACAGCCTTCTGCAGGTCACAATAAGAAACCAACTCCTCCCAGACCTTTTCTATCATGGGGAACCCCTAAAGGCTTTCCTATCTCCTACAAACTTCTGAATACTGAGACCAAGTTTTATTTAACCTCTGAACAGGAGCTGATGAAATGTGAGGAAGGACAAAACTCAGCATTATTGTATTTTTCTAAAATATCTGAATAGATTGGACCTGGGAACTCTCTTAGCAACTTAAAGGAAGAAGGATCAATTTTTCTGAAGATTTAAGTGCTTTCTCCCTGAAGTCTCTGCTGCAAAAGCAAATGGCAACCAATGTGCTAAGAAAAATAGCAGAAACACTAAATTTAGTGGTTCAAACAGACTCCTGCAAAGACTATTATAAAAATCATAGAATGGTTCCTGGCAGAATTTGAAGTCAGAAATATAGCTAATTGGGATGACAAATCTAGCAAAAATGACCCATGGCTAGATTTCTTAAACTGTGAGCTGTGTCCCACTGGCTATAGTCACATTAAGTTAGGTGGCACATGGGTGAACTTTTATTTTATTTTAATAGTTAGTCATTTATTTTAATGTACAGTAACACAAAATTTAGCACATCAAGCTCATGGATTTTATTATCTTACAGTGAAGCTAAATTAGTTTTATGTCTGAAAAAGGGAGGCATTTATTAGCCACCACATTCTAACCGACTGAGCTAACTGGTCGCCCTAAAGAAGCAAAACATTTAAAGAAAATATATTGATTACATAATATTATTAGTCACAGAGAACTGGCAAAAATTGAGAAGATGGTATGTGGATGGCAAGATTATGAAAATATTGTTCTACGAAAAAAGAGGGAGAGGGAAGAAGAGGGAAGGGAAAAGGGAGGGAGGAAGGAAGAGGGATAATGGATGCTTTCGGCTGGAGATTAAGGGTCAGGAGTTCCCCTTCAGGAACCGAGAGCAGCATCGCCTGCTGCAGCCTCCTCCTGGTCCCAGGAAGTCTCTGCCATCAGTCATTCCCTCCTTAATGAGGCCACTCTGACCTCCAACCCTTTGGAGTCTGGGATGCTCACTCAGAGCAAAGCCCTCAGGTCAAAAGAAGGGGCAAGAAAAGGGAGTGGACACTTAGGAAATCTGTAGATAAGGCCCCCATACCTTAATGACATCTTCATCAGTAGACTTGCATTCCACAGACTCAGACACATCCACCACAGAACCATCCTCTTGAACCCCCACGACTTTGACAGGAACCGAAACAGGTTTTCCGGTGAGAATGGCGGTATTCAAAACCTCCGTGTCCTAAACAGGAGAGAAGAAGGCTCAGGTCAGCAAACACACACATCAAGTGAGCGAGGTGGAGAGGGTTCGTCGAGCAAGCTGCCTATTGCCTTGGCTCTCATTCTGCAATTTAGACAATTATCTGAATGGATGACCTCGTGAAGCCCAGACAAGACGGAAGATTCCAACAACTGGATGGTGTTCCATCCCAGACTGAGACATCCCAGACTGAGACCATCCCAGACTGAGACAATCCCAGACTGAGCCTGACAGCTAGGCTCCTCTTCTCAGTCCCCAGGAGCCCCAGGGGCATCCTCCACCTCCCTGACCTCCACTCCCTCTGCCACACTCCCACCCCTGCCACCCACCATCATACAGTCTCACACATAGCACAAGAGCTCTTTTCAAGATGTCCCAGATCTTGACATAAGGCTCATTTGGGAAGTGACTGCCTATTTTTCTGGGCTTGTTGACTTAGTAAGCATAGTCTTCATTTGGGTTTCAAATGACAAAAGATCACAGTATGAAGAACAGAAGAGAACTAGTCACATATTACAGACCACTGCACACCTGAGCTGACCACCGAGACTCTCCCTTCCCAAGCCTTCCTGTTTCCCCAGAGATTTCCCTCCAAACTCAAGTATTTTTAAATGCTGATGTGTGTTAGCTCTCTCTTCCTCTGATTATTCCCTCAGGGTTCTGTAGGCTCTGCTATAGGTTTATAACTTTTCTCAATCTATCCAATTCTTGTCATTCTCACTACCAACTCCCCTGCTCAAGTCATGGTCTCTCACTTGGACAACAACACCCTCCCCAATTGGTCTCCCTAGATCTATTCTCTTCACAACGGAACTCATCTTTCCTTCAAGAATTCAGATTATTTCTCTCCTAGATTTAAACACTTTGAAAGTGTCCCACTGTCCTTGAGATAAAATCCAAACTCACTGACAAGGAGCGATCTGACCCTTGCCTCTCTCTTGGTCCCTTTTCTTCATCCCTTCCCACAGTTGAGCCTGTTTACAGCCCATCGACAGCATCTGCCACAAGGTTTTCCCTGTGCCCAGGCCCCCTGATCTTTAAAAATGGGAATCATGAAATTATACCCACTGTATAATGGCCTGATGAAGATTTAATAAACAAATCTACATATAAAGCTTAGAAGAGAATTGTACATAATGAGCAACAAGCACTCAAAAAATACAGATGCTACAGTGGGTACTCTGCCATGTTTGCTCCATGAAGGAATTAAAGAACCACTGAGTAGATTCACCAAGGGATACTGGTAGAGACACGACTTCACACTTGCCTGAAGAGAAAGGTAATCAACCAGAGAAACTGGTAGACAACAGGGCAACGCAGCTCAGTAATAAGAGTTCACCAAACATTCCACTATTGGCTCTGCTAGAATGAACCAAACAGAACATTATTCAGTGATGCCCAGAACTGATCAATCAAAAAATTATTTCAATATTACTTTTACACTTGGAGTCCCTAACCTTGGCTCAGGCACTAAGTGGGTTCCACATTCTGTTTTCTAAATCAGTCCTTCACTCTCTATCCCAAAACTAATTGGAAAGATATGATAGGGGAAGAGACAGAGTCAAACTTGAATAATAATAATAATGGCTAAAATTTAGCTATTATGTATGGGACACACAATGTTCTAAGTGCTTTATATGTAATTAATTGCTCATTCAGTTTTCTCAACAATCTTCCCAAGTTAGTTATTACTATTATTCCCATTTTATAGATGATTTTTCACTGACATTAAACCTGAAAATAATAGCTATTTGTCAACAGAAAACATCAACGTTGGAATGAATACTTGAAAACAATAACAAGTCAAAGAAACGTGACAAATTGTTTGTTTATTTGTTTACACATTTCCTCTCATCTGGATGAAATTTTGAGGTGATGACTCCAAAAGAATATAACTGTACTCCTTGATCCTAAGTACGCCACTCTCACCAGTGAGGTTGATTATATGTACATTTACAAATATTTATATTGAAGTATACAGTGAGGACAAGAAACCCTGTGAAAGCTGAGATGATGATCCCTAGGTGGGATAAGGGTGTGGAAGTGGAAGTCATCACAACCTGTACAAAGAACAGAGATTGAATCATAGTCCCAGCATTGCTAAAATCTCCTTAATCATGCAATTTTTAAAAATCAGTACACCATTTGGCCAGATCTTAATAAAAACAGATAACTTAGTGGCATATTTTCTGTGTCATGAGCAGGCATTAATTTTGCCTGCTGAGCGATCCTCCCTCCCTCCTCTTTTCAGTAACAGTGTTTAATTTTTGGTTATCATGCCACTCCTTCTGTCAGAGAATGTGGCTGGGGTGGCACTGACCTCAGGACACCCAATCAGGCTTCACACATGAAGACGTGACCCAATTATCATCAGTCCCACTGTCCCAGACCTTTGTATACAAAGACCGGTCCAAGGGAAGTACAAAGAAAGTCAGAGACAAAAGAAGAAGAGAGACATACTCCTTGGAAATATTTCTGGGTTTCTGAATTCAGCCACATCTGAAGTCTGTTATCTTTGAAAATTTCAATCTGCAGAATAAACATTTATTAAAGTGAGTTTAAATTGGTGTTTCTCGTCGGTTGCAGCTACAAGTCTTGACCTGTGAGGACAGGTGGCATGCTAGACACTAGAGAAAGAGAAAAGACTAAACATGTCTCTACTCTGCAGAAACTCACAGTCTTCAGAGAAGACACTCCAGTGTGTTTCCCAAATGAGTTTCAAGGAACACGGCTTTGATTTTCATAACACCAAATTATAACAATGAATTTAAGCTTATGATTTTGTTGCACATAACTTTGTAACCATGTTTCCTCTCCCAGCTTTGTCATGGATGGCTGAGATTTTTGCACTTTTTTCCCCTGTGTATGCCAACAGCTTCTTAATAATCCCAAATCTAACTCCTACCTACCTCTGGCATAATGAGAAAGCAATTTATCATGTTAGGCATTGAAATCATCCCCTGATGCCACAGACTGCTAAAACTTTTCCACCTATAAAAGACAATTTTTGTTCTGCTCTCTTTGTGTGAGTTCTAGGTTCTATGCCTTAAAAACATATTTATAGTCCTTTATAAAGATGTGTCTGCATTCTGTTGCATGTTAGAGTGATGTCAGTGAAAAGGGCAGAATAGAGACTTCAGAAAATTCTCTTCTCTGTAGAAGCAATAGGAAAACTGTCAAACAATGTCAAAACCAACTTTTTCAGAACTCTGAAAATAAAACAAAGGCTTGTAAGCAACCAGGAGAATACTTATTCAAGAAAAATGGCCAAATCTTAATAAAAACAGATAACTTTGTGGCATTTCAACTTGAATTACTCAGACTCCCTGCTTTATCGCTCTATAGTTGCTTTGAAAAATAACAGCCACATTCTTAGTACAAATCAGCAGTCTGGAGGCCATTGGAAAAAGGAAATCAGAGCTGGAGACCTTCCAAGTCATATTCTGAAATAATTATCATTGTTTTACTTGTCTGGTGGTTCCCTGGAAAACCCCACTTGCAATGCAATCAGTATTTGACCTGACTCTGAGCTCACTCAGGGTGGAAATCCTTTTCCCTAGGAATGTTTGTCAAAAGCAATTATAGGCAAATGCTTGACTTTATAGGTACCTGAGGCAATGGACAAGAACTTAATCAAAAATCATAAAAGGAAAATATGAAGAATGAGATATCCACAGGAGCTTTGAAAGCCTAGAGCATATACCCAAACTCTGTAAGACCATGATCATACTTAGGACTGTTTGTATACCCAGAGGTGTGCTCATACTAAAGAAAGATGAGAGAGGACCCTAAGCTGTCACCTCTGGTTGACTTTGAGGTTCTGTGAAGGCAGGAAGTGTAAGCTAAGCCAAGGGCAGACTCCAGGTGTTTAAGGAAAGCTCTTTCTAATCACTGGCTGACCACCAAGCTAACAAAGCAGAGACTTCAGTGGCTACATACAACAAAGAATATAGACTTTACAGAATTAGTTTGCAAAAGTCACCCAACAACTACTACAACAAACAACAAAAACAAACTTGGGGAGGAGAGGAGGATCTGGTTCCTGGAGTTACCACATTCTATTATTTAAAATGTCCACCTCTGAACAAAAAAATTTTGAGACATGCAAAAAAACAATATGGTCCATACACAGGACAGAGAGCAATGGTGGAACTTGTCCCTGAGAAAGTCAAGATGTTGGACTTACTAGACAAAGATGACAAAATTTCAAATTAGCTATTTTGAATAAATTCACAGAACTAAAGGAAACAATGTCTAAAGAACTAAAGAAAAGTTTGAGAAAGCTGTCTTGCCAAAACCAGAATATGAGTAGGTATAAATTATTTAAAAAAAAAAAATTTAGAGTCAAAAATTACAATAACTGAAATGCAAATTTTACTCATGAGACTCAACAGAAGATTTGAGCAGGAAGAAAAAGGAATCAGTGAATATAAAGATAAGTTAATTAGAATTAAAATGTGAGAAACAGAAAGAAAAAATAATTTAAAAAGTAAATAGAGCTTCAGAGACATATGTGATGCCACCAAGCATACCAATATATGAGGGAGAACCCCTGAGAAACCAGAATTATCTTTTGAAGGGTGGGCTCCTTATAGTACAGGCTTTCCCTGCTAGGTAAATGTTCTAGGAATCCACTGGCATCAATGTACCAGCTGTCACTTTTGTGAGAGGCTGCATTCAGCTTCAGTGAATTTTTCTTTTTTTTTAGAATCTTTCAGCATGTTTGCCCATTACATGATGGGTGATTTACAAGTGCACCTGCCCACACCTGTGTGAGTGTTCAGCAGGTTTTTTTTTTAACCAAAAGTGGCATGACCCCCATGCTCCACCTTCCCTATTCACTTGATCTCATCCCAAGCAACATTTTTGGTTTCCCTGGATGAAAAGCATCCTCAAAGGGAAACGTTTTGTTGGCATCAAAATTGACAACTTCAAAAATTGTTTTGAGCAATGGACAAAACACCTTAATAGGTGTAGTGCATCAAGTAGAGAGTACTTTGAAGGTGACTGAAGTTTCAACATGTAAGAATAAGTACATAATTATTTTATAAATAAATTCTGGGTTTTAAGGGGATTCCTCTCATAAGAATAACTGAAATCCCAGAAGAAAAGAAGACAAAAGGGAAGAAAGAATATTTGAAAAATTAATGGCAAGAAATCCCAGATATGATTTTAAAAAAACATTAATCTACACATTCAAGAGTTTAACAAACTCTCAGTAGGATAAACTCAGAGAGATCCATACCTAGACACATCATAATAAAATTGTCAAATATCAAAAGTAAATATAGACTATTGAAAGCATCAAGAGAGAAATGCTGCATTATATATAAACAATCTTCAAAAAAAAAAACTAACAAATGATATAATATCAGAAATAGGAGGTCAGAAGGCAGAGGAATGACATATTCAACATGAAGAAAGAAAAAGACTGTCAACTAAAAATTGTATATACAGAAATGCTATCTTTTAAAATAAAATGAAGAAATTAGTACATACCAAGAAAGAAACTAAAAGTGAAAGAGTTCTTTACTAACACACCTGCTCTACAAAAAAGACTAAAAGAATCCTTTAGGCTCAAATGAAAGGACACCAGACATAACTCAGTTACACGTGAAGATATAAAAAGCATCAGTAAATGTAACTACATAGATTAATACATATAAAGGACAGTGCAGATGTATTTTTGTTTGTAACACTATTTTTCTTCTATCTTATTTAAAGGAGAATTGCATAAAGGAATAATGATAAATCTGTATTGATGGACACATGTCTTATGTAAAGATGCAGTATTTATGACAAAAATGGAGAAAAAGAAGGAGTCCATTCACAAGAAAATATAGCAATTATTGGCCAGGTGTGGTGGCTCATGCCTATAATCCCAGCACTTTGGAGGCTGAGGTGAGAGGATTGCCTGAGCCCACAGGTTTGAGACCAGCCTGGACAACTTGGCAAGACCTCATCTCTACAATAAATCAAAAAATTAGCTGGGCATGGTGTCACACACCTGTGGTTCCAACTACTTGGAAGGCTGAGGCAGAAGGATCATCTGAGCCCAGCAGGTCGAGGCTGAGGTGGCCATGAGTGTGCTATATACATAGCAATTATTAAAAGATACACTTCACAACAGAACACCAAAACACATGAAACAAAAATAGGTTTAAAGGGAGAAATAGAAAACCTCAACAATAAGAATTACAGACATAAATATTCTACTTTCAGTGATTAATAGAGCATGTAGGCAAAAGATCAACAAAAAAAGGAACACTTTAAGAATGCTATAAAGAAATAAGAGCTAACAGACACTCATAAAACACAGTACCCAGCCACAACAGAGAACAGAATGAAATTAGAAAGGTATAAGGACCGGGTGCCATGGCTCACGCCTATAACCCCAGCACTTTGGAAGGCCGAGATGAGAGGATTACCTGAGCGCACGAGTTGGAGACCAGCCTAGGCATTGTGGTGAGACCTGGTCTCCATAACAAATCAAAAATAGCCGGGTATGGTAGCACTCGCCTGTAGTTTCATCTACTAGGAAGGCTGAGGCGGAAGGATCACCTGAGCCCAGCAGATTGAGGCTGCGGTGGCTATGAGTGTACCACGGCACTCCAGCCTGGGAGACAGAGTGAGACTCTGACTCAAAAACAAGGATTAGGGAAGAATTATGGGAAATTCACAAACATGTGGAAATTAAATAGTCTCCTTTTAAACAACCAATGGTCCAAAGAAGAAATCACATGAGAAGATAGAAAATAATTTGAGATGAGTAAAAATACAGCACACCAAAATGTACAGAATGCATTAAAAAGTCATACTTGGAGAGAAATGTAAATGCCTATATGGCAAAATAAAAACATCTCAAATTATTAACTTAGACTTCTACCTTAAGCAACTAGAGAAAAAAGAACAAACTAAACCCAAAGAAAACAGAAGAATAAGGAATAAAGTGGAAATAAATAACATAATAAGTATAGTTATCATAATAAATTATCTAAGTATCATTTTACATTATTTATATTAAATATTATAATCAATATATTAAACACTGATTATTGAACAATGTCACATTAAATAAGAATACATATCATTATATTAAGTATTATATTTTATAGCATTTAGGAATTAAGAGAAAAGTTACATAACACATAATAGATTAAATTAATGAAATAAAACCAAAAGTAAATTATTTGGAAAAATTTAAAAATGGACAAACTTTTTGCCAGACGGATGGGAAGTAGGGAAGAGACTCAGATCTAATATCAGGTATTAGAAGGGTGCCTAGTTTTACACAGGAAAAAAAAATTTTTTTAAGGAATACCAGAGCAAGTATATGTCAAAAACTAAATGACCTAGATAAAAATGACAAATTCATGGAAAGACAAAAACTACCAAAACTGATTCAAGAAGAAATTCAAAATTTCCATATCTGTAACTGATAAAGAGACTTAATTAATAATTTTTTTAAACTTCCACAAAAAATATCTCAGGACCAGATGGCCTCATTAATAAAGTCTAACAAATGCTTAAAGAAAAAGTAACACTGATTTTTGAAAAATTCTAATTCTTCCAACAAGTATAAGAAAAGGAAACAGTTTTTAACTAATTCTATGAGACCAGTATTATCCTGATAACAAAATAAAAAACATCACAAGAAATAAAAACTACAGACTACCATTCTTAATGAATACAGATGCTAAAATCTCCAACAAAATACTAGCAAACCAATATTTTTTTAAACAGACTAAATAATATGGCAAGTGGGCATTATCCCAGGAGTGCAACATTGGTTCAACATAAGAAAATTAATCAATGTAATATATCTTAATAACAGAATAAAGGACAAAAATACATGATCATCTCAAGACACATGGAAAAGCAGTTGACAAAACCAACACCCTTTCATGATTAAAAACATTCAATAAAATAGGAATAGATTATAACATCCTTAACATTTTAAAGGGCATCTATGAAAAATATACAGATAATATCACACAATGATAAAAGGCTGAAAGCTTTCTAAGATGAGAAACAAGACAAGAATGACTCCCACCACTTTTATCCAACATTGTCCTGGAGGTTCTAGCCACAGCAGATGGGAGCAGGGTGCTAATTAAATGGAATCCAGATTGGAAAGAATGAAGTAAAACTATATTTGCAGATGACATGATCTTGTACACAGACAATCCAAGGAATCCACTGCAAACTGGCAGAGCTAATTCAACAGCTCAGCAAGTTTCAGGATAAAAGGTAAAAAAATCTAAAATTCAACTGGGCTCGGTGGCTCAGCCTGTAATCCCGCGCCTTTGGGAGGCTGAGGTGAGTGGATTGCCTGAGCCCGCGGGTTCAAGACCCGCCTGGGCAGCAAGACCTCATCTCTACAATAAATCAAAAAATCAGCCGGGCTTGGTAGCGTCTGCCTGTAATTCCGGCTACTTGGAAGGCTGAGGCGGAAGGATCGCCGGAGCCCAGCAGGTCGAGGCTGCGGTGGCCGGGAGCGGCCACTGCACTCCAGTCTGGGCGACAGAGTGAGACTCCAACTCAAAAAAAAAAAAAAAAAAAAATCTAAAATTCACTTGTGTTAGTAATGAGCAATACATAAATGAAATTAAGAAAACAATTCCATGTATGACAGCAACAAAAATAACAAATTATTTAGAAATAAACTTAACCAAGAAGGGGATGAATTGTACATTGGCTATCACAAAATATTGTTGAAAGAAATTAAAGAATATCTAAATAAATGAAAAGACATCCTGTGTTCATAGATTGGAAAACCTAATATTATTAAGATTACGATACTCTCCAAAGTGATCTACAGATTCATTACAATCTCTATCAAATTCCAGCTGCCTTTATTTACGGAACTACACAAGTTAATTTTAAAATTCATATGGAAATGAAAGGGACCCAGAATAGTAAAAACAATCTTGGTAAGTAACAAAGTTGGAAGACTCGCACTTCCTGATTAGAACTGACTATCCAGAAATAAACTCTCACATATTCCAGCCAATTGATTTTCAGCAAGGATGCCAAGATAACTCAATGGCAAGGGAACAGAGTTTTCAAAAATGATGCTGGGATAACTGGATAGCCAAAGAAAAAGAATAAAGTTGAACCCATACCTCACACCATATACAAAACCTAACTCAAAATGTTTAAAGAAAAAGTAACACTGACATAAATGTGAGAGCTCAAATTAAACTCTTAAAAGAAAACAGACATGTAAATTTACTTGACTTTGAATTAAGCAAATATTTCTTAGGTATGAAATCTAAAACACAAGCAACAAAGAAAAATAAATTGTACTTCATTAAAATTGAAAACCCTTTTGCTTCAAATGACACCAGCATGAAAGTGAAAAGGCAATCCACAAACGGGAGAAAATATTTGCAAATAACGTGTTTGTTAAGGATCTAGTGTTCAGAATACATAAAGAACTTTTACACCACACACACACAAAAAAAATACTCAAATTAAAAATGGAAAGAGGCCTGGGCGCGGTGGCTCACATCTGTAATTGCAGCACTTTGGGAGGCCAAGGCAGGAAGATCACTTCAGTCCAGGAGTTCAAGACTAGCTCAGGCAACATGTGAGGCCTCGTCTCTACCAAAAAATCAAAAAATTAGCAGGGCACGGTGGTGCACACCTGCAGTCCCAGCTACTCAGAAGGTTAAAGGAGGAGGATCACCTGAGCCCAGAAGTTTGAGGGTGCAGTGAGCCATCATCATACCCCTACACTCCAGCCTGAGTGACAGAGTGAGACTCCAACTCAAAAAAAAAAGGAAAAATGATTTGAATAGACATTTCTCAAAAGGAGATATACTAATGGCCAATAAACACTTGAGAAGATGCTCAAGACTCTTAAAGAAATGTACACCAAAAAGAGATACCACTTCACACTTATTAGACTGGTTTTAAATAAAAAAGACATAAAATAACAAGTGTTGACAAGGAAGTGTAGAAGTTTTAACTCTCATATATTGTTTGTGGGAATGTAAAAAAGTGCAGCTTCTGTGGGAAAGTTTGGTACCTCCTCAAAAAGTTAAACAGAGAATTACCATATGATCTAGCAATTCCACTCCCGTGTGTGTGTGTGTGTGTGTGTGTGTGTGTGTGTGTGTGTGTGTGTGTGTAAGGAGAAGTGAAAACATAAGGCCAAACAAAAACTTTTACAGTATCATTATTCATAATTGCCAAAGCAGAGACAACACAAATGTCCATCAACTGATGAATGGATAAAATGTGAGTATATTCATACAATGGAATACTATTTCGTCCATCAAAAGGAATGGCATACTGATAAGTGCTAAATCATGAATGAACCTTGAAAACATTAGGCTGAGTTTAAAAACCAGACCAAAAAAGGACACATATTGTATGATTCCATTTATATGAAAGGTCCAGAATAGGCAAATCTGTAAAAGCAAAAAGCAGATGAGTGGTTGAGGGGATTGAAGGCTAAGGAGAGAAGGGAGAATGACTGCCAGTTGCAATTTTGTTGAGGGAGCAACATAAATTTTCTGGAATTAATGTTGATCATTGCAGAGCCTTGGAAAACCACTGCTCTGTGAAATCAAACAAACAAAAGATTGCATGTTTTCTGAATAGTGAGACAAGACGTATCCTGGCCTGTCATGCACTGGGGGTATGAATACAAGTAGGAGTAGAAGGTTCATGCCTCATCTTGGTGCTATGATGAGTTCAGTGCTGTCATGGGCAACATGACAGTTGTGCCAATGAAAAGTAACTAGGCAGAACCAGAGACCCCAGTGAGTAGAGATTAACACAGGGCACCTTTAACAACTTTTTCACCAGGAAAGGTTTCACCAGGTTGAGTAACAGCCTCATACTCTATGGTCAAGAGAAAAATCCTTCGATCTGGGCACCAGTAGCACTAAGAAGGTTGAAAGTGCTCCTTTCCTTTTTGGTTTTTGTCAAATGATCATGATTCTTTACATGATAACAGTTCTGTTGGCTTCTAATCTGTACAGTCAACTGAATCTTAGAGACATCTAAGAATCTTAGCTCTAGAAAGAACTGCAAGAATGCACTGACTGCAGACACCTTCTTGCAAGAAGGAAAAGTAGCAGAAACCCCTTCCATGTTGAGTATCTGAAGCTCCACAAAAAACAAAGGGTAAAAGAGAAATTAGAACCTAGACTTCAGTGCCATGGAATTGCATACTAGTACCACATTCAAGAAAAAGAAATAATGTTGGCTCTGCTATAAGAGAGCATCTGCTATGTGCTAGGTATTATGACAAGGATTTCATACATTACCTGATATAATTATCTTAATAAATTAATGGACAACATTCTTCTCAGACCTAGAAAAAACAACACAGGAATTCATATGGAAACACAAACATCCAAGAATAGCCAGAACAATCCTCAGCAAAAAAACAAAGCAGGTGGTATCACAATATCAGACTTCAAACTTTACTGTAAAGCTACAATCATCATAACAGCTTGGTATTGGTACAGGAACAGGCATATAGATCAATGGAACAGAATTGAGATTCCAGAAGCAAAAACCTCAATTTCTCAACCAACTCATCTTCGACAGAGCCCCCACCACCCACCAATGGGGAGAGGAGAACCTATTCAGTAAATGGTGCTGGGAAAATTGGCTGACCACATGCAGAAGATTGAAACAGGACCCCTATCTATCCCCATGCACAAAGGTTAACTCCAAATGGATCAGAGACCTAAATGTAAAACCTCAAACCATAAGAACCTTAGAAAATGAAGGAAATACTCTCATGGAAATCGGAACTGGCATCCAATTCCTGCACAAAATCCGAAACCCACAGGACTTAAGAGAGAAGATAGACAAATGGGACCTTATTAAACTGACAAGCTTCTGCAAAGCCAAAGAAACCATCAAGAGAGCAGGGAGACAGCCTACAGACTGGGAAAAAGTATTTGCCAACTCTAGGTCTGACAAAGGCTTAACATCCTGGATCTACAAGGAACTGAAACGCACTGAAAAGAAGAAAACAAACAACCCCATTATAAAATGGGCAAAAGATATGAACAGACACTTCACAAAAGAAGACATTCGAGCAGCCAACAAACACATGAAGAAATGCTCAACCTCACTAATCATCAGGGAGATGCAAATCAAAACCACACTGAGATACCACCTAACTCGTCAGAATGGCAATTATCAACAACTCAAAAAATAAAAGCTGCTGGAGAGGGTGTGGCGAAAAGGGAACACTTCTACACTGTTGGTGGGAGTGTAAACTAGTGCAACCTCTGTGGAAAGCAGTGTGGCGATTCCTAAAAGCTCTAAAAATTGACCTTCCATATGATCCTGCAATCCCCCTACTGGGAATATACCCTGAAGAACACAAATCACTCTATAAAAAAGATACCTGCACATGTATGTTTATCGCAGCATTGTTCACAATAGCAAGAACCTGGAAGCAACCATGCTGCCCATCAAAAGAGAACTGGATTTAAAAAATGTGGTACATATACATGATGGAATACTACGCAGCCATAAAAAAGAACAAAATCATGAATTTCGCAGCAACCTGGATGGAACTAGAGTCTATAATACTGAGTGACCTCTCACAGAAACAAAGATCCGAATATCACATGTTCTCACTCATATAATGGACCTTGAACATCCAATATAATACTATAAGAAAATGACTGATGGTACTGGGAAACTATGGGGGGGAGGGGAACGGGATTAACAGTAGCAAATATCTGTCTGGGGATGGGAAAACACCTCTTATCAACAGGGTGCCTGAATGAAACATAATTGTACACCTAACCCTTAACTGTACCCCACAAAACCATAATAAAAAATACTGATTGATAAAAAAATTAAAAAAATTTTTTTTAAATAAATTAATTAATGGGATTGGTTCTATTATTACGGTCACCTTTATAAGGAAGAACACAGGAAATGAGGAATCTCTGATAAACTGGACTGTTCAATAACTCTACCTATGGGTATCTTCACTGAGACAAATGCTCGCACAAGGTTGCCTGATCAAGGAAATTCATCAGAACGTTGTTTCTAACAAGAAAAGGTAGAAACTAACAAAATATCCATCAGGCGGAGAATGGTCCCATGAACTTAGTACATGTACACAGTATAAAACATTATGCAGCAGATAAAATGATGGATTGGATCCATATTGGTTAAGAATAAGCCAGAGTGCTTCAGTTTCTTTAGTCACAAAATAGGAATTTTTTCAAAGGGTTTATAAGAATGGCATTAGATCAATAAAACCTACCACCACACCGATTGGTTGGATTTCACCAGCCATTTGAATTTCGGAGTGGCCATGTGACTTGACTTTGATAATGAAACCTGAGTGGAATGATGTGCTCACTTTGAATCAGAAGCTCTGATGACACAAGACACATGTTCTCCCTTTTTCTGCCATGGTGGTAGTGGCTGCTTCTTCAGCAGGTCCCAGAGTGAGGATAATGTTGGACAAAGCCTTTCAGCGGATCTATGTCAGATAGGCAGTGTGAGCAAGAATAAACCTCTGTTGTTTTAAGCTATTAAAACTTAGGAGTTGCAAGTAACTTTTTGGCACAGTATTTTGACTATGTACTCTCAAACTAAAGATAAAAATAACTGTAAACACATATTGAATTCTAGTTAGGTTTGTTTTCCACAGCAGTATGGGTTAGCAATTGCAAAACGACTTTAGTATTCTAGGATTCAGCAAACAATATGTGCTAGATAATGAGAGCCAGGATTCTCACTGCTAGAAAATTAGATGGAAAGGAGAAAGAGAGTGAACTCTGAAATTATGAACTGGAAGGGGAAGTACCAGCATGAACTCACGGTGGTGAGGGTGTATGTGTGTCTGCATGTGGGTGTGTGTGTATGCATATGTATACAGTTTCCCTCAAATTCTGTTCACTAAGAGGGCTTACGCACAAACAATGACACCCCTTTAGCAATCAGCACACCTAGTACCGAGATTGTAGCTCTAAAAAACATTCCCCCATAAAAAGAAAACAGAGCTCTTTGGAGAAATGGCTGATTTAAGTGCCAAAACAAAGAAAGTACAAGATCATAAACCTAAAATATATTGTGGAGACAGAAGGTAACAAAGTGCTCAAAAAAATGTCAAGAGCACACAGGAGACAGAGGGAAGGGGGCATCCACTGCCAGACTGGGACAATTTTAGCATCACAGCAAATAATCATAGTAGATAATTATAATCTGTAGAATAAAATAAGCTTCTGAGTCCAGACTGTGATAAACAAACAGGGAAGAAAGGAAGATTTATCCTTAGAGTAGAACTCCAACTAATAAATGTAAAAAGAGATTATGAAATTAGAATACCACCACCTGGCAAACCACCATTTATTACTATAATTGTTTCAGGCAAGATCATTAATGGGTTCCACCACTGATTGAAAGTATGATAAGAAACAGGTTATTTACATAGTATCAAAGTATCTCACTGGAAGAAACTTATTCGTTTCAAAGAGAAAAGCAAATAGTCACTTCATAGTACCTAAACCTAGCATACACCACCTGCCTTAGTCCATTTTGTGCTGCTTTAACAGAATACCACAGACTGGGTAATTTGTCAAGAACGGAAACTTATTTCTTGCAATCATGGAGGCTGGGCAGTCCACGATCAAGGCACTGGCATCTGGTGAGAGCTGTTCACTGCTTCCAAGATGGTGCCTTGAAGGCTGTAGCCTCTAGAGGGGTAGCAGAAGTTAGAAAGGCACAAAAGATGAACCCCTCTGTCAAGCCCTATTATAGCAGCATTAATTCCTTCATGAGGGCAGACACCCCATGGACTAAACACCTCTCAAAAGGCCCCAGATATAAACGCTGTTGCATTGGGGATTAAGTTTCCAACATATGTATTTTGGGGGGCACATTTAGACCATAGTACCGCCTTTTCCATGTGATCAAAAGTAATATCATATCATGGGATAAATAGATTCAGACTGCCCTGAAAAGGACACAACATCACTTCTGAAGGTTTTTTAACTGAAAATATATGAACTGAATCTGATAATAAGGAAACATCAGACAAACACCAATTACAGGGCATTCTGTCCATTTCAAATATGTCACAGTCTGAAAGATAGAGACTAGGAAACTGCTGCAGATTAAGGGACACAACATATGAAATGTTTGATCCAGGATTAGATCCTTAAACAGAAAAAAAAAAATTTTCTTTTGCCATAATAGTCATTTTGGGATAACGGGTAAATTTGAACAATTCTCCATATCAACATCAATTTCCTGATTTTGAAACTTCACTCATGTAAGAGTTTTGAGGAAATTCACACTAGCATATTTATAAAGGATATTTATAGAGTATAACTTTCTCTCATCCATTTTATTAAAATAATAGCAATGCACCTTTGTGTTGAGAGAAAATATTAACATTTGGGGGATCTTGGCAAAGGTATTTGGGAAATGCATTTCTTCAGACTCAAAGATAGAACTAAATGAACAAACAAAGGCAAATCAATGAATACATGCATAAAGACACAGGAGGTGGTGCCTAACAAACATAATTAGTGACAAGTGATTTTTCTTCAACACTTAGATCTAAGTTCTAGGCACCGTGCCAAGTGATTTACATGCATTATCTGTTCATTCTAATGCATATTTACAATAATATACAGTATCATGCGTATTAACATCTGATAACTAACAAAGGATTCAAGAACAGTGCCTGGGACATTGTAAGGGCTCGATAAATATTAACTAGTCTTGTTAATATCTTGTTTAATCCTCAAACATCCCTATCAAGATTGCCTCATTGATTCCCATCTTACAAACAAGGCAACTGAAACTGAAAGGGATCAATAATTACACCAGCATCATGTGGTTGCTAGCAACAGAGACCTGCAGGAGCCAAAGCCCCAATGCCAGACACCCCACCCCTACCCCCTCCTCTAGCTACAATGCTTGTCCTCTCAGCACCTGCCTGTAAAATGGGCCTACGATTCCAATTCTTTATCTAACTCAAAAGGAGAGCTTTAAGGATAAAAGATAGATTTGTGCAGGCTTTAATTTTAAAAGCCTTTAACAAGAAGTCTTACAAGTATGAAGTGTAATTTTTAGTAGAAACAGGAACATAGCCACAAAGGCCCAAGTCACAGCCATGCATGCTTTCTGGTGTGACCCGTCCCAGCTTCTCCCCAACCTCTGAGATTCTGGATCACAACCCTGAGGCCTGGCAGCCCACACCCTCTGGTCCCTGGCACAGAAATGCCAGCCTCTATGTAGGAATCTAATTCTGACCACATCTGGCTCTCAGATACCTCAATTTCTGATGTTTAAAGCCGCAAGGCAGATGTAAACTTCACTCAGAGTTAAGTAAGGATATTGGCTCCAATTTATATCATGATTTTCATCCCACTGTTGTGTATTATATAACTGTGAAATCAGTCCAGCTCCCCCCACTGGATGGTTATTTTTAGACTCTGATAATTTATTAACCACGAGGCAGTAAGTGATTTCAAAATTCAGCTCTTTATGAGTCCCTGAATAACACAAAGAAAGCTCTTTCAATTAGGATAGCACTCAGAGAGAGTCAAGAGAATGCAGCTCTGTTAAGGGCTGTCCTGGTATCTCCAGGTGGTAACTACAGAGAGAACAGGTGAAGGCTATTTGGAAGAAGCTTCTATTGGCCTTGACTCAGTGCCCAGGGTGAGTTCATTAACCAGTAACTAAGAGCAGTGAGGTGGGGTCTCCTTAATGGGCACGATTAGGGGCCACTAGCAGGGAAGATGGTCGTCCAGTGGGCCTTAAGTGAGTCTGTCTCCACTACTGTAACAACAGAACACAGATGGGTGAATCCCTACAGCTCTTTATACATATGAACACTCTGCAAGAAGTGGGAACTCTACCGATTAAAGCCATGAGACTGTGAAATTCATGGGAGCAGTGAATAGGTTTCCTTTTTCATTGTCTCCTACACTTCCCAGGATACAGTATAATCTCAGACATGTTGAATGCAGGTGAAACCATCCCATAGTGGTTTAGGAAACAGCCATTGGAAACCTTCCTCCATCCCCCATCACCTTGGTAATGCTGACAGACTCCAAGTTGTCTTTTTATACCAAATGGCCTTGGCCCCCTGCCCCAGTCACCAATGATTGGTCCAGATATAAGTAATGACTCATGCTGAACCAATGAACCACTTCCTTAAAGAATTTGGAATGGGGATTGAGAGATCCCAGCCTCTACTTGACATCTCTCCAGAAAGGAAGGGACATAAACTAAGAAGCAGTTGTTTGGTCATTTCCTGCCGATAGAGTAGCAAGCAGAGAGGAGAGGTGAATGAGCTTCTGAAGAAGTTCCAGTGCTAATTCTAGTCCATTCCATCTGTCTGCCCCTTTCCTGCCCTTGGACTCCAGGATGTGTCCTCCTAATGAATGCAGCTATGGGCTTCCACTAGCCCTAGTCAGTTTCTGTTACTCACCGGAAGAGTCTTAACCAAAGAGCTCTTAAAAATATCGATGCCCTTTGCATCCCAAGTCCCATGAAGAAGGTGGGTGGAACACTGGGGGGAGGAGGGCTTTTTCACAGTAACTCCAAATTAGCAAAGGCATCCTCAGTTGCACAGATGCTTCTCCTATCACCTGGAGCTGGACCCTGCACCCTGGATCACACTGGATCCTGCACCCTCCCCTCAAGGACCCTGCCACTGAGCACTAGGAGAGCACGGCAGACCACTGTGAAGGGCACTGAACTCAGAGTTAAGAGACCCAGCTGCTACCACCAACTTCCCTGAACCAGTGATAATCTTATGTGAAGGCGACAAGAACATCCACCTACTGGCCTCCTGGAGAGAGGAAGATGCTTTGAAAAAGATCCTGAGATTGTTAAGTGACTGGGGGGGGGATGGCTGCTTGGGAACACCTAGAAGAGCAGGGGTCACAACACAGGTGCCCCAATGGCCCAGCAGGTGATGGGTAGCCCAGATGGACACAGAGCCAGAAAGAACAACCCCCAGAGGCAAGTACTATTAACTACATCCCCTTTACAAAAGAGGAGACTGAGGTTCAGATACATGAAGTGACTTGTCTAAGGTCACTCACCTGGTTGGTTACTGAGCTGGTTTTTGCCCGCTCCAAAACACATGTTTTTGACTAGTGCCCCAGAGAATAGGGTGAAAATCATGTAAAAGGATGCAATTGCCCTGGTAATCAAGGTTAGAGGTAAAGTATGATTGTTTTTATGTTGGTACCTGAGTAAAATTATAACATGTCATGATGACTAGAAAAAGTATGAGAAACTTGAGCAAATTTTATCCACGACTCACAACTCTATATTTCATGGAGAATAAGAGAGAGATAAGGTGTGACTGTGATGCCCTGTTAGCACTCAGCACCCCAGTCTCCAGAGGCTGCCACAGGCTGACCTTGAGAGTAGGGGTCTACTGGGCATTGCATGTGGGGAGAAAGCCCTCGGCTCTGGGCCAAAGGGGAGGAGCTGGGGTTCCATGGATAAACCCCTCCTCACAATAGGGGATGAGAAGAAAAGGGGGAGAATGAAGCAGAGAGCTGGAGACACTGACAGATGTAGAGAGAATGCAGGTGACATGGAACACGGAAAAACAGGCCAAAAGAGAGAAGACAAAACACAAAAGTTTAAACAAAGCTAGATGGCAAGAGTGAGACGAGGCAGAAAGACAGAATGCTAGCGATTAGAGACACAGAATGCCAGAGGCACAGAGACAATGTGAAAGAGAGAATCGGAACAAGACATCAGAAGGAGCGCAAGGCTGCGTTCCAGGTTAGCTCCTGGATGTTCTTGTTCCATTTGCTTCCACCAGTTCAGATGGGTCCTGTTTATTCACACCTCCCAGCTCCAGCACTGAATAATAATTGTGTGTGTTTTCTCTGATTCCTTCCTCGATCTGTTAGCATTCCATCAATTACAACTATAACCTGTTAAAAGCATTTCTTTGTTGTCTGGGGAAAAAAAAATCTTCTCATCCAGCTTTATCTAAATTAAAACATAACACAACTTCTGGTTGCTGCCGAACAGCAAGCCAATGACACCTGCTCAATTCAAATCTAAACCTGAGTGGATGGCACTACTGAGAGAAGCGCTCAAAAGAAAGAGCACAGCACTATTGAAACCCAAGTCCACACTAATAACTCTCCTGATTTAAATATGAATAAACCAGTCGGCTACGTTGAGGCCAAGGCAAATGGATTGTCTGAGTCCACAGGTTCGAGACCAGCCTGGACAACTTGGCGCGACCTCATCTCTACAATAAATCAAAAAAATAGCTGGGTACGGTAGCACATGCCTGTAGTTCTGCCTCCTTGGAAGGCTGAGGTAGAAGGATCGCCAGAGCCCAGCAAGTCGATGCTGGGGTGGCCATGAGTGTGCCACTCCACTCCAGCCTGGGCGACAGAGTGAGACTCCAACTCAAAAAAAAAGAAAAAGAAAAAACCCTCCTGTATAGTTACTGTGAACTGGGTGGTGCCTTGGTGACTGCAATCAGCCTTAGCTGGAGGATCTTCTGGTCCCCAGACCTTTGGTCATGTCCCATGGATGAATGGATGTAAATGGGGAGAGGAGGAGAAGGATTGGGAAGTGCAGGTAGGGCAGGGAAGAGACAGAGAGGGAGAAAGGAAAGAGAAGAGGGAAGGAGAAAAATGGGGAGCACGAAAGGTCCTAAAGAGAAAGAAACAAGCTGGGCTCGGTGGCTCAGCCTGTAACCCCGTACCTTTGGGAGGCTGAGGTGAGTGGATTGCCTGAGCCCGCGGGTTCGAGACCCACCTGGGCAACTTGGCGAGACCTCATCTCTACAACAAATCAAAAATTAGCTGGACGAGGTAACGCACGCCTGTAGTTCCAGCTACTCGGAAGGCTGAGGCAGAAAGATCACCAGAGCCCAGCAGGTCGAGGCTGCAGTGGCCGGGAGCGGCCACTGCACTCCAGTCTGGGCAACAGAGTGAGACTCCAACTCAAAAAAAAAAGAGAAAGAGACAGAGGGAAACAGAAAGATAGATATGTTGAGACAGACAAATGGAGTGAAACACACTAAGAGGGGCCGAGGGCCATGGACAGACGGAGGGAAACGTCTAGACAGAAAAACAGAGAGCTAGCACATCAGCAAAGTGAAAGAAGACAGACAGTGACAGAGGCATTGAGAAGGAGAGAACCAAAACAACCGAGACCTTGCAAGACCTGCTAGAAACAAGCCCAAGCTTCTCTGTACCCATGGTGGGACTTGCCTGTCCCAGCCCAGCCCTACTGACTGCTGCATCCTGTGAGTGTTTCTCTGAAGCCAGTGAGCCTGACCCGGCAAAGAGGGTCACTCTCACAATGCCAACCACTGGGCAGAGCGCCCTCCAATGGGCAGCACCAGCCAGGGTTCTCAACTCCACCAGGTCCACCGAGGCATCCTGAAACATCTAAAAACATGTTTTCAGCAAATTCTCAAGGTGTCATTGGGCAACAAGTGCAAGACCACAGAAATGGGAAAACGCTCATGAAGTACTTATGATGTGTGGGCACTATTCATACCTCACATGTTTTATTCATTTCATTCTCATAACAAGTCTATGAGGAGGAACTCTTATTAACCCCATTTTACAGATGGGGAAACAGATGCACAAAAATCTCACCCAAAATTATATTCCTAAATGCTGGACCTGGCACCAAAACTCAGAAAGCATTACGTCAGTATCTGAGCACTATTACTTAACCAGCGCATTATGTGTTTGTTGGGAATAGTATAATATCAATACCTGAATACCATAAGCCACTCTGTGCCAACTATGATGCTAAGCACGTTACATTTAATACCTCATTAATCCTCAGAGGGAGGATTTTGCTGAACTAGTCTCTGCTCTGCAATATTTCTACATATTACCAATTTTCTACAGGACTCACCACAATTTGGATATTAGCTGACCTATTTACTAGTTTGTTTTTTTATCTGCCTCAGCTATTAAAATTAATTCTTGGACTTCCACTTCCATCCATGAGCTGCCACCAGAATTGGCCCACCAGTCATAACTAGAAAACCAGGCAAAATACATGAAACAGCTGTTTTCAGACACTAGAAAACAGGCACAAATTTTAAAAAACATATAAGGTAAATCTCCTATAATTGCCATAGAGAGAGAAGATTCAAATAATACTCCATAGTCTTGCTGAGCTAAGGAGACAGGGACCCGAGTTCAGGAAGGTAAAGGAAAGTAGAATGTGTGAGCATATGTTATCAGAGAGAAGCAAACTGCATGGAGAAAGAGTCCTGAGAGGTGAAGAGGAGGTCCCCAGAGTCTCCCCCTCAGTACTTAACTGTGTACCCAAGGCCAAGGGAAGGACCACCAGAAACTATAAGCTGGACAATTCTGGAACTCACAAAGGGCTAACAATAATCCTTGTTGCCACCAGCCAGACTCCAGAGGCCTTCCAATACAGGCAGCTCTTGGCAGAATCCTCATAAAGTTATGCCTTATAAGTAGCTTAAAAGCATTCTCGAAAGGATTAAATCAATCTGCAAGCCAGAACAAAGTCAACACTATTCAAGGGAATATAGCAAAACCTAGCACATTAACAACATGAAATTGACAATATACAGGAAGAACCAATAAAAATTTACTGGGTAACCAAAAGAAAAGTCAATCAGTAGAAACCAACTCAGAAATAATAGAGATTACGGAATGACACTTAGCGACAAAAATATGTATGGACAGAAAATATTCAAGATAAAAGACAAGGGAATAACTCCTGGGTGCTTACTCAAGGGATGGAAATGAAAACTTATGTCCATAAAAAGACATAAAAGCCTTGTTCATACTAGCCAAAAGCTGGAAACAACCCACATGTTCATTCAACAATGAATAGACCAATCACACTATGTTCATATATAGTGGGATATTTCTCATCAATAAACTATGAATACATGCAATATATGCGATGAGTCCCAAAACAATTATGCCGAGTGAAAAGAAGCCACAGTACATACTGTATGATTCTACTAATGTGAGCTTCTAAAAATGGTAACATCACAGTGAATAGAAAGTAGGTCAGTGGTGGCCAAGGACAAGTAGTGCATAAACAAAGGTAGTAGATAAATCAGTCAGCTAATATCCAAATTATGGTGAGTCCCATCCTACAAAAGGACAGGAACAACCTTTGGAGATGATGGAAAGATTCCATATCTTGATTGTGTTGTTGGTGGCAATGTAACTACTCACACAATACCAGCTGTGAAATGGGTGAATTTGACTGCATATAAATTATACCTCAGGAAACAGAATTTAAAGATAGGCCTCACTTTCTGATTGTTCATTACCATGTCCCCAGAATCTACCATTCAATATATATTTGTTTAGAGGAAAGAAAAGGTAAGCGAAGGCGAAGGGTGTCCATGTGAGTCCATTTACCTGTAACTGGTCCACCACTAATTCTGTTTGGCAAGAAAATGGAGGCACTCAAGGCTTCAGTCATTTTCCCAAGTTGTATCCCTGGCAATATGTCACACATTGTTTGGGGATTGATAAATTCATACACTGTCCTTAACTAGTCGGAGGTTTCAAACTTTTCTCACAATGCTCCTTCTGCCTAGAAGAGCCAACAACATGGTGTAATGACTCAGGGCCAGACTCGGGGCCCAGAATCCCTAGTCTCAATCCTTCCTTGCCTTTGGGAAAGTCATTAAACTCACTCTGACTCAGTTTCCTTATCTGTCAAAGGTGATCAATAACTGTACCAATGCCTCAAAAAGTAGCCATGAGTGTTAATTAAAGTCATGAACTTAAAATGTGTAGGGCACTGTGGGTTCCACAGTGGGGCTCAAGAAAGGTTAGTTACTGGTTTTATTACTCCTGCCTCAGTTTTTCTTCAAGAAAAATCCCCACGCATCCCATAAGACTGTGGTACAATGTTGCTCCTGTGTGAAGCCTCCCATGCCACATTTTCACATAATCAGAATTAAATACTTTTCCGAATATGTCCCCATAACATTCTGTAGACAGCTCTTCTTAGCATATGCAATCATAGTTTGTGTGGCTATCTCTTGGATGTATTTGTGCACATACTTCTGAGTGCCCTGGGTCTAGCACAAGCCTGGAAATGTTAAGAATGTTGGAACAAATTAATAAATTCCAACATATTAGAGAATTCAGTCTACACTGCAAAGTATTAAGTGTAGACAAACTGGGACAAGGATAAAGCAAGGTGTCACACCCTTGAAAAGGCAGGATCCATATAGTCCCTGAAGTCCTTCAATCCTGGGTCTGTGCTATTCCTTTCAAAAACCGAAACTCACCTCAGAAGAGTTGGTTGAATTAATAAACATTCATGAAAAATCTGTCTCTAAGGAAAAGAAAGTCACACATCCTTATGATCAAACCTGATGGAAAACTACCCTTTTTTCACTCCACATATTTTAGAATTTCTATCTCGAGAAAGGCTGAAAGAGGGTATCAAGTAGAGGAACTCTATGAAAATTACATCCTATTCTCTATTTTTTCTCACACTGAACCTGCCAAAAGCAAATGTGTGATGTCAGTATTGAAGCCATTCTTTCAATCTGTTTGATAAATTATTCAACATGTTTCCTTAATAGACACCAGTATTAGGATGAATACCTAAAATAAACAGTTTGCTATGTTATTATAATTCAAAGTGACTCACTCTGCTGTGTTGCGCTAATATTTGTGAATAGTGTTTCAGGACTCAGATTAATGAAACCACTGGCTGCAAATCTATTTTTGTCTTCATAGCTATATTATATCAAATCCGACTGTATCCTTTCTTGGCTTGAGTTTTCAAGCACATGAGTGGGCTTGTATTAGTGTCCCAGGGTTGCCATAACAAATTACCAAAACTCCACGGCTCAAAGCAACAGAAAAGTATTCTCTCACAGTTCTGAAGGCCAAAGTCTGCAATCAAGATATCAGCAGGGCCAGGCTTCCTCTGAGGCTCAAAGAAGCCCTTTCTTGCCTCTTCCAGCTGCTGGTGGCTCCACATGTCCCTTGGCTGGTGGAGCATAACTATAATCTCTGCCTCCATTTTCTTAAGGCCTTGTGCTCTGTGTTCTTCTTCTGTGTGTCACAATACCACCCCTCTCCTTTTTCTCATAAAAATAACAGTTATTGGATTTAGGCACGACCATAAATCGAAGATGATCTCTTTTCAAGATCCTTAATTTAATTACTTTTCAAAAAGTTTACGGGCATATTTCATTTGGCTGTTCTTTCCTTTATTGTACTTCACAGATGCTGTGTTCGTTACAAATTGAAGGTTTATGGCTGCCCAGCACGGAACAAGTGTATCAGCGCCATTTTTCAACAGAATGTGCTCACTTTGGGTCTCTGTGTCACATTTTGGTCACTTCCACAGTATTTCAAATGTTTTTGTTATTATCATAGCTGTTACGGTGATCTGTGCCCAGTGATCTTTGGTGTTACTAGTGAAATTGTCTTGGGACACCATGGACTGCATTCATATAAGACAGAAAATTAATGAGCGCAGTGTAGGTTCTGACTGCTTCACCACCCATCTCTCTCCCTCCTTATTCCTTGAGACACAGCATTGAAATTAGGCAAATGAATAACAAGCATTCAAGTGAAAAGAACAGTAGCGTATCTCTCATTTTAAATCAAAAGCTAGAAATGGTTAAGCTTAGTGGAAGGAAGGCAGGTCAAAGACTAAGACAGGCCAAAAGCTAGGCCACTTGTGCAGTTGGCCAAATTGTAAATGCAAAGAAAAAGTTCTTGAAGGAAACTGAAAGTGCTACTTCAGTGAATACAAAAATGACAAGAAAGCAAAACAGCCATATTGCTGATGTGGAGAAAGTTTTAGTCATCTGGACGGATCAAAAACTGCCGTAACATTCCCTTAAGCCAAAGCCTGGTCCACAGCAAGGCCCTAATTCTCTTCAATTCTATGAAGTCTGAGAAAGGTAAGGGAGCAGCAGAAGAAAATGTGAGTGCTAGCAGAAATGGATGAGGTTTAAGGAAAGAAGTGTCTATAACACAAAAGTGCAAGATATAGCAGCAAGGGCTGATGGAAAAGCAAGTTGTCCAGAAGATCTTGTTGAGATCATTCATGAAGGGAGCAGCACTAAACAACAGATTTTAGGTGTAGACGAAACAGCCATATGATAAAAGAAGATGTCAACTAGGACTTTCATAGCTAGAGAAGAGAAGTCCATGCCTGGCTTCAAAGCTTCAAAGGACATGCTCTTATTAAGGGCTAATGCAGCTGGTGACTTTAAGTTGAAGCCAGTGCTCATTTACCATTCCCAAAATCCCAGGGCTCTTAAGAATAAAAAGAACATGTTGCCAATTATCTCCATGTTTATTTAAATATTTTCCTCTAAAGGAAGCAATCATTCCTTTATAATTCTTTAAATTTAGTACCGACATTTTTATTTTAGGAAAGGAGGTCTTTTTCTTTTAACAGGAAAAGAAAACTCTCCAATTAACAATACTATCTAAAAATAAATAAATAAAAATAAAAAGAATGATGCTAAATCTACCCTGCCTGTGCGCTAGTCATGGAACAACAGAGCCTGGATGACAGCACATCTGTCCACATTAAAGTTTACTGAGTATTTCAAGCCCACTGTTGTGACCTAGTGCTCAAACAAAATGATTCCTTTTAAAATATTACTGCTCAGCCAGGCTCGGTGGCTCAGCCTGTAATCCCGTGCCTTTGGGAGGCTGAGGTGAGTGGATTGCCTGAGCCCACGGGTTCGAGACCCGCCTGGGCAGCGAGACCTCATCTCTACAATAAATTTAAAAAAAATCAGCCAGGCATGGTAGCGCATGCCTGTAATTCCGGCTCCTGGGAAGGCTGAGGTGGAAGGATCGCCGGAGCCCAGCAGGTCGAGGCTGCGGTAGCCAGGAGCAGCCACTGCACTCCAGTCTGGGCGACAGAGTGAGACTCCAACTCAAAAAAAAAAAAAAAAATTACTGCTCATTTACAATGCACCGAGTCACCCACAAGCTCTGATGGCGATACATGTACAAGGAGACTAATGTTGTTTTCATGCCTGCTAACACAACAGCCACCCTGCAGCCAATGACTCAAGGAGTAATTTTGACTTCCAAGTATTATTTAAGAAATATACTTTGTAAAAAAAAAAGAAAAAGAAAGAAAGAAAGAAAAGAAATACACTTTGTAAGGTTATAGCTGCCACAGATAGTGATTCCTCTGGTGGATCTGGGCAAAGTAACTTGAAACCCATCTGGAAAAGATTCACCTTTCTGGATGCCATTAAGAACCTTTGTGATTCATGCAAGGAGGCTAAAATATCAACATTAACAGGAGTTTGGAAGAGGTTGACTACCCTCATGGATGACCTTGAGAGATTCAGGACTTCATTGGAGGAAGTAACTGCATATGCAGTAGAAATATTTTTTTAAAAAAGTAAAATTAGAAGTGGAGCTTGACAACATGACTTAATTTTGACAACATGACAATTTCTGCAATCTCATGACAAGACTTTAATAGATGAAGGGTTGCTTCTTATGAATGAGCAAAGAAAGTGGTTTCAAGATAGAATCTTCTCCTGGTGAAGATGTTGTGAACATTGTTGAAATGACAGCAAAGGACTTAGAATATTACACAGACTTAGTTGATTAACCAGAAGCAGGGTTTAAGAGAATTGACTGCAATTTTGGAAGAAGTTCTACTGTGGGCAAAATGCAATCAAACGGCATCACATGCTACAGAGAAATCTTTCATGAAAGGAAGAGTCCATCAATTCAGCAAATTCCATTGTTGTCATATTTTAAGAAACTGCCACAGCCACCCCAATACTCAGCAACCTCCACTCTGATCACTAAGCCATCATCAACATCAAAGCAAGACCCTCCACCAGCAAAAAGATTCTAATTGTTTTTTTGAGTTGGAGTCTCACTCCCTTGCCCAAGCTGGAGTGCAGTGGCATGCCACCCCAGCCCGCTGGACTCAGGTGATCCTTCCACCTCAGCCTTCCAAGTACCCAGAACTACAGACGCTACCATGCCTGGCTAATTTTTTGATTTATTGTAGAGACGAGGTCTTGCCAAGTTGCCTGGGCTGGTCTTGAACCCATGGGCTCAGGCAATTCAGTCACCTCAGCCTCCCAAAGCGCTGAGATTACAGACTGAGCCACCAAACCCAGCCAGCAAAAAGAATCTGACTCGCCGAAGGCTCAGATGATTTGTTAGCATTTTAGCAACAAAGTATTTTTAATTAATGTATGTATATTGTTTTTACAGACACAATGCTATGGTACACTTAATAGGTTGCTTTTTTTAACATACAAAAATTAATTTTAATTCTACATATTTGCAATAAACATATAGACCCCAAAACTTAAAACACGATGTAATTTATAATCTCTTATAATACCTATAAATGAAATAGGTATAAATCTAATGAAACATTTATAGGAATTTTATGTTAAAACTATACAGTGCTAATGGTTTAGTTTCCTTTTGCTTCTGTAACAAATTACCACAAACATAGTGGCTTAAGTCAATACAAACTTATCAAAGTTCTGGTGGACAGATGTGTGACGTGTTTCATGGGTCCGAAATCAATGCATTAGCAGTCTTGCATTCCTTCTGGAAGCCCTCCTGTGTCTTTTCTAGCTTGTAGGGGCTATTTTTGTTCCTTGGCACATGGTCCCTAATCAGTAATCTCATCACTCTTATCTCTGCTTCCATGGTCACTTCCACTTCTCTGAATCTTCTGCCTTCCTCTTTCACTTATAAGGATCTTTACAATTACATTGGGCCTACAAGAAGAATCCAGGATTACCTCCCTATCTCAATATCCTAACTCAATCAAATCTGCCTTGCAATATAGGTAGCATATTCACAGGCCCCAGGGATTAGGACATGGACACTTTGGAGGGGCTACTCTTTATCAACATAACTTTTATATGCACTAGAGACCAAAAAAATATGTAGGACTCAGTTCACTATGATGTTCACTTTATTGCAGTAGTTGGAAACAAACCTTCAGTATCTACAAAAATAAACCTGTATTTCCAAATACGGTCACATTCCCAGGTACTGGCGGTGAGAACTTGGATATATCTTTTTGAGAGCCACTATTCAAACTACCGCAGGACTTGATTTTCAAGACTGTATAAAGTAAGGCACAAAATGACAAGCCCTACTTGGAAGGATTTGGAGTCGATCATACTCAGTGATCTATCACAGAAACAAAGAACAGAGTACCGTAAGTTCTCACCATAAGTGGATCCTTGAACAATTATAATACTGCAAGAAAGGGTTTGGCCGGGCTCGGTGGCTCAGTCTGTAATCCCGCGCTCAGGGAGGTCAAGGTGAGTGGATTGCCTGAGCCCACAGGTTCGAGACCCTGCCTGGGCAACTTGGCGAGACCTCATCTCTACAATAAATCAAAAAAAATTAGCCAGGCGTGGTAGCACACGCCTGTAATTCCAGCTACTTGGAAGGCTGAGGCGGAAGGATCACCGGAGCCCAGCAGGTCGAGGATGCAGTGGCCGCTTTTCTAAGTAAGAAGGAAGGAAGGAAGGAAGGAAGGAAGGAAGGAAGGAAGGAAGGAAGGAAGGAAGGAAGGAAGGAAGGAAGGAAGGAAGGAAGGAAGGAAGGAAAGAAAGAAAGGAAGGAAGGAAGGAGGGAGGGAGGGAGGGAGGGAGAGAGAGAGAGAGAGAGAGAGAAAGAAAGAAAGAGAGAAAGAAAGAGAGAAAGAAAGAAAGAAAGAAAGAAAGAAAGAAAGAAAGAAAGAAAGAAAGAAAGAAAGAAAGAAAGAAAGAAAGAAAGAAAAAGAAAGAAAGAAAGAAAGAAAGAAAGGGTTCGGCAGTAGAGGGAAACTGCCAAGGGAGGGGAGGTGGGATTGGCAGTTGAGGGAAACTGCCAGGGGAGGGAGGGGCACACCTCATCAACAAGGCACTTGCATATTGAACATTTGTATACCTAACCCTGAATTGTACCCCACATTTCTAAAATATAGAAAAAAAATAACAAGTCCCAACCTTTATGATACTAAGAAAACAATAATAACAACAATAAAACTCTGGCCCTGTCCTGTTTTGAAAGGAAAGTTCGATCTTCCTCATTCTTCAACAAATGGATCCCTCATGACTTTGGGACAAATCACTAAAAGTTTACTCCATTTTCATAACAAATTCAAATTATAAAACAAGCAATTGCCTCTTGTCTGTACCTCCTTACGTGGAACTAGGACTCATAATATCCCATAATCTATACACTCTGGAAGTCTGTAAAGGTTTTATGGTTTCGTGTTTTTGCTTTCAATGAATCAACTAGAAAACAATGGTAGGCCATTTCCATGAGAAAGGAGAAGTATTAATTTTGGTGTCTCCAAGAAGTCATTCTCTCCTCTCCATTGATGATAATGGCACACACTTCCCTAAAATAAGCCACTGTCCTGGATCCAGGATTTAAAGGGGCTGAAGGTCTGAGATAGCATTTTAAAAACACCCTGCTCAGACCATGCATGGGCAAGAGATGACAAAACGTGTGACGAGAGATGGATGGTGTCTCTGCCTGGGCCTTGGAGAACCCCTGGGGTGACAGGAAAGCAGAAAGTCAAGCGCATCTTAGCCATTGCCTTCTGGTTTGCTGCACCCATAACTATACTGCTCTAAACTTCTTTGGAAGTGGAGGAGAGAGAAGCAATTTTGGACACTTGATTTGAGCTAATACTGTTAGTAGACAAAGTAAAAATCTATGCCTTTACTTAATATTTCAATTTAAAGTGTTGTTTATGATATTGCAAAGGTGAGTGATGCATGACCAAAGCAGAGACAGTTATTGAAACCAGTAATTTAAATGGTGTAATAATCACTGAAGCTCAGAGTTAAACTAATTTCTACATTTATTTGTTATGATGGATTTTGGAAATTATTTTGAAGGGTCATAAAAACCAGAAAGAGAGGATAAATAGACTCATTATTTCAGAAAGAGGAGTACTGGCTTTGCCCAGACCTAAGGTCAGATAAGCACTGGCCCCAGTCTGAAGCTGCCCACAGGGAACTTGACCTCTCTCAGACCATTTCCAGCTGGAGCTGACTCCACCCCACACTCCAGAAGTTCATCCCGGGAACCAGGAGGACAGTCAATCAACACCTAGCATTCCTCTGGCCCCTGTCATTGGCTCAAGGACTGTCACATAACCCCAACTGGACCAGATAGGGCCTTTCTATAACTTATAACCCACTGCCTTCTCCTTGGCCCAGAGGCCTTGCAGAACTGGGTCTAACCCTCACAACATGCCTCTGACTTAGGACTCACTCATACTACATTTAGGAACTGGGGGCCCAGCTGGCACTCCTTAAAGAAGAAGCTAGCAGGGCTCAAATCTGAACTTAGGACTGCAGGCTCCAAATCATTCCCAATGACGCCTCACAAATGGAGCCACGACACATTTATGTCTCTTATCTAACTGGCAGGTAGACTCGGAAACAATCTTAGTAAGAATTGGACCAGGTTAAATTACTGCCTGATTTGTCTTTTAGGATGTCAATATCAATTATAGACAAAACCTGCACTGCTGTGCATTGCAACGCCCCAGAGCCACAATATCTGTTTGCATAATTGACCCTAACAATTTTCTCTCCTAATTACACCTGCCACTCTCCTTCCTACCCTGAAAGTGACTGTGACTTCACTTTCACAGCACACCATGTCATCTACACCACCTTCATGTAAAGAGAGTCACAACATCCCTGGGAGGCAGGTCAGACGTTGTTTTCTGGTTGATTCTTTGAAAGCAGAAACACAAAACCATAAAACCTTTACAAACTTCCAGAGTGTATATATTATGAAATATTTTGATTCCTATTTTCATGTAAGGAGAGGTATGGGCAATAGGCAATTGCTTGTTTTACAATTTGAATTTGTTATGAAAATGGAGTCAACTTCCAGTGATTTGTCCCAAAGTCATGAGGGATCTATTTGTTGAAGAATGAGAAAGATTGTAATGGCCATTCTCATTACACAGAAGAGAAAGCTGAGGCAAAGCTGGCTTTCTCAAGGTTTCAGAGGTGGTTATGAAGTCATCCCAGGGAAAGAACCTAAGCCTTCTGTCTCCTAGGTAATATTTCCACTGGGATATTTTTCTTATTACATATTTTAATAAGCATTTCCAATCACCACACCTACAGTATGGCTTTGTGGTAAAGGGAAGACTTTGGATCTTCCTAGATCTAGAATCCTGGGTGGACTTGGGTAAGGAACTGATTTTTCTCAAAGGCTTAACTTTATCATCTAAACCTGAGATAAATTCTACATATGTTTTTAGCACATTCTCCAAAAACCTGACACTCTCCATCACATCATCTTGTTTTGGCTTCCAATCATATAATCTGAAAATAACCTATTGATACATTGATTGTCTTAACTTCTCCTGTACAGGAGGTTGATGGAGCAGGAACTTTGTCTATCTGGTTCATTGCCCTCTGCCTTGGGACAAGGGCAGAAATAGTGGCTGTAGAAAGAATTGGTAGGTGAATGGGTGGATCAACTGATAGCTTGATTAATGAATCAACTGATTAGATTTATCTTCTTGATCTAGAAGATCTTGGAACTAACACCATTTGCTTCTAATGGTGACGTTCTATAGTACGAAAAAAAGAAATGCTGGCTTTTCTAAGTATTCTTCCCATAAGTACTTCAGTCAATTTTCAAAGCCCTTTGTCAAATCAGTGAATAAAGTCTGCATTATGAAGTGATATAAAGGTTTTCTTTGTTATTTGATGCATGTATCTCCATTTCCCCATTCACAAATGTCTAAATGTAAGGAATTCATCTATGCTATGAATTCAGATTAGCCATAAGATTATGGACATGAGATTCCCAGACATTGATGGCCCCAACCTTCCTACCCCTAGTTCTCAGCAAATCAGACTCACTTGACTAGTTTACTTCTTCTGTAAAAACTTAAGTAATATTGATGATGTGAATGTCAATTCTTCCTTGGATCAAGTTGTCTAGCTTTATTTACAACTTTACAGAGACCACATAAGAAACCTACAAGTTTTCCAGTGTAGAATTTTCTATGCCCTCCCTAGGTGGAAAAAGAGGACAGCATTGACCACTGAGTTACAGAAACAGAACAGAGCAAACAGAGACATCAAAGACAATCCCTCAAGTCACCCAGCAAGTCCATGAATCCTGTGACAGCCTATGATTCCAAATTCAGAGAGGGAAGAAAGGCACAGAAAGACAGACTGAATGAGTCCTTTCGGAAGGCAAGGAAGAAGGAGGGACTGCATCCTAATGTTAGGCAGAATCGGTTGTCCAAAAGAAAGTGTCTTATCCATGGACAGTCCTGGTCATCTGAGAAACCAGAGTCTACAGAATATGCTTGCCCTGTAAGCTACTCACATGAGAACCTTTTATCAATGATCCTGCCCCTTTTCAGTAAAGCCCTTCCCTTCTCCCAGCACTTCTCACACTCAAGTGCTTCTCAGCATCTACTCAAACATCATCCTGATAGGAAAGCCTCCTCCCTTTGACCACAACATAAATTAGCCACTCAGACAGCCATCACTGTCTACACCATCACCCTGATTTCTGCCCTTTACAGAACTTAACAGTCTTTGAAATGTTCTTATTTATTTGACTATTTTTTTTTATCTCTGAAGTATATTTAGTTCCTGGCATATAATAAGAACTCCCAGTCATTCGCTAAATGTATTCTACTGAACACAGTTGGATTGGCATCTTAATATAGACAGACAGACAGTTTATTGACCCAGATGTTATGTAACAGACCCTGTATTTAGCCTACTCAAAATCCACCCCACTTTTCATGCTGTCAGCACTCATTTGTTCAGATAGCAGGAAGCCTGATCTTAGCGAAGGAAGGTCCTTATACCAATCCTAAGGGATGAATTTTAATTGCTCTAAATCATTCATGAAGACCTCAGTCTCCTAAGCAAAGCATTCATCCAAGGGCAGGCATAAAGTTCAACTCTGCATAATAATACATGCACAGAAAGCTACTTAGGAAGTCTTCTAGGATGGAGGGATATAAATACATGAAAACAACTCTATATATTATGAGTGTGCATATGTGTGCATATACGTGTATATAGGTACATGTAAAGATAAATATGTTTAAGTATGGGAGTGTGCATATGGTAGCTAAGTGCTATGTACACTTTCCTTTGTCTTTCTTCCAGTCAGGAATAGAGATGTAATGTCTACAGTTACAACAGCCATTTTGTAATTATAAGGCTACACATATGAGGAAAAGACAAAGACAACGTCAGAAAACCTGGTCCTGATGTCGTTCAGCTGCTGAAACAACCTTCAGATACCTTGCCATATGGGAATATACACTCCAATTCATTTGAGCTCCTACTAGATACATATTATTTTACTTGCAGCCAAAAGCACTTATAAATAATATATATTAGTTACAGGCTCTGTGAAGCTCACATCAGGACAATGAAAGAATTTGGGACCAACTGGACAATAGCATTGTGAAATGGGACAAAAAAAGAAAACATTTAAAAAAAAGTTAACTTATGGGACGAATGGCAGAAAGAAGGTATAAGAAAACATTGTAAGATGTGAGCCACAATTGATGTGATATAAACACCAGTTTTGACCGTTTGAATAAAATTTCTTAATTGGCAGCCTTTTTATTCCAAGTTAAAATAGGAGTTCTTTAATGAATTAGAAATATGTGCTAGCCCTCTTCTCCCACAGACACAGATGTACATTTGACAGCAGACACCTAAGACAGGAGGCTGCTGGTGTTTTTGTAGAACTCTTTGATTTTTAAAGTTGATGACAGCTTGTCTTATCCTTGGGTCTCCCATCAATTTTAACAAGCCCCCCCACACACACATATGCATTCTCAATATCATTGTTTATTTTAAAGAAATAAACATCAAAGGAGAAACTGTCTAACTTCCTGCCTTTTAAATTATCACTCTACAAAAGCTCAGTGTATGTCCCAGCTGGAGTTAGAGTCTGGCAGCTTATCTCATCTGGCATTATTTCTATACTTAACCTCTCCAAAGGGCAATACTAGTCACTTGTTTTTTGTTTTCCTTTCTTTTCTCTAAAATTGACACCATTTCAACAATGATTTGCTGTATTTTTCACATGATCCTCAAGAATTTTACTACTGCAGATAGCCTGGGCTACATTTTTAATGTCCTCTTGACTTCAACCAAAATATCGCATCACTTATTTTTATATAAACTTTATTGAGGTATAATTTGCATACAATAAAATGTACCTGTTTTAAGTTTACACACACTTAAAATGAGGCAGCCCTCACTTTTCAAGATTCCAATATGCATGAATGTCAGTTGCCACAGAGCAGTTAAATAACACCAATTTCCCAACAACATGGTTCAATTTTCAGTTTCCAAGATATACTGCCTTAACTGTACACACATAAAGTACAAATAGCTCTTCAGTTCACAAATTCCTAGGTTTGTCATTGTGCGTCTGTTACCAAATTCACACACAAACAGCAAAATGTGTAACTGTGTTGTCTCCTTATCGCCCAGTGATAAAACCACCTAACCCCCCCAAAAAAAAGGATATTCAAAAGATGCCATCAGCCAACAAAGATGAAAGTGCAGCAAAGAAATGAAAAGTGATAATAGTGAAAGTAAAATGAAAATTAAATATAAATGGAATCATAAAAGAAATAGCTGACTGATGAAATGTTGACACTCTCACAGTTCAAAAGACTACAGATGTGCAGCCAAAGGAACTCGACAAGGGTGGACTTAGCAACATAAATGAGAAAAGTGGTTGTAACTAAGAGGATGAAAAGTCCCAGAGGAAGCGATGCCGTCCAAGAAACCTCACATTAAAGAAACTTCCTGAGATATTTAACTACACTGAAATTGCAAAGTATAAAATGCTGGCTGGTTCAACACTGGAAAGGAGTATAACAGTCTGCCAATGCTTGGGAAAGATGTGCAAGTTAGACAATGAGAAGACAGGCACTGGTCAAGCCCCTGCTGGTAAGTATTATACAAAAAGACGAAACATTTCCATTCTCATATGTTGCTAATCTTTTAAATTACAACATACTAAATAAATATGACAGTTTTACTAATGTTTTTTCAGTTCCCTATACATTTATAACCAGCAAGAAGAGTGTTTTTAATGAAACCTTATAAAGGTTATAGAACAATCACAATTTTCCTCATTGATGATTAATAAGCTAAGAATCTGCGAAGGCATATACAATGGCATAATGGGCACTGAAGACTCAGAAGGGGAGGGTGGCAGCGGGGTAGGGATGCAAAATCTCCTATCAGGTACAACGTGTACAGGTTAGAGGAGAAGAGACACTTAAAGCCCAGACTTCTTCGCCACCAGATGATACATCCATGTAACCAAAAATCATCTGTGCCCCCTACAGCCATTGAAATAAAAATGGCTTAAAAGATTATTCATTTTGAGCATTTTCAACTTGCATGGTCATTTTTATAGCCCCACACTACCATGCAACGCTAGGGCTACCTGCAATTAAAGCAAAGCAATATTATAACTTACATTTGGACACTGTGGCTTTCCAAGGCTTTGGCAAACGACTTGTTAATTCTCTTTTTTAAAAGGGAGATTATACTATAAGAAAAGCCTTGGCGGTAGCGGAAAACTGGGGGGGGGGGTGCGCATGGAGTGGGAAGTGGGACTGGCAGTAGTGGGAATCTGCCGGGGGGAGGGTCACACATCATCTGCAAGGGTACCCACATAATGAACACTTGTATACCTAACCCTGAATTGTACTCCACGTCTATAAAATAAAAATTTTTTTTAAAGAAAGAGATTGTGCTGGGCACTGTGGCTCACGCCTATAATCCCAGCACTTTGGGAGGCCAAAGTGAGAGAATTGCCTGAGCCCCTGGGTTCGAGACCAGCCTGGGAAACTTGGCAAGAACTCATCTCTACAATAAATCAAAAAATTAGCCAGGCGCGGTGGTGTGTACCTGTAGTTTCAGCTACTTGGAAGGCTGAGTTGGAAGGATCGCCTGAGCCCAGTAGGTTGAGGCTGTGATGGCCGTGAATAGTGTGCCATTGTACTACAGCCTGTACTCCAGCTTGGACGACAGAGTAAGACTCCAACTCAAAAAAAATAATGGGGAGGGAGACTGTGGATCCTAGGAGGATTGCTTGAGGTTTGGAGTGCAAGACCAGCCTAGGCAACATAGCAAGCCCTTAACTCTACAAAATATACGTATTTTAAAAATTGGTTGGTCATGGTGGCGCATGCCTGTAATCCTAGCTACTCAGAAGACTGAAGCAGGAGGATCATAGGAGATAGAGGCTGCAGTGAGCTATCATAACACTACTCTGACCTAGGAGAAAGAGAGAGACACCATCTCTTTTATTTAAAAAAAAAAAAAAAAAGGTTAGGGAGGTCATACTAGCAAATCTTAGAAAGTTGTTAAAAACACAGTAGAGGCCAGGCTCGGTGGCTCAGCCTGTAAACCCAGAACTTTGGGAGACCGAGGTGAGTGGATTGTCTGAACCTGCAGGTTCGAGACCCACCTGGGCAACTTGACGAGACCTCATCTCTACAATAAATCAAAAATTAACCAGGCGTGGTAGTGTGCGCCTGTAGTTCCAGCTACTTGGAAGGCTGAGGCAGAAGGATCGCTGGAGCCCAGTAGGTCGAGGCTGCAGTGGCCGGGAGCGTGCCTCTGCACTACAGTCAGGGCGACAGAGTAAGACTGCAACTCAAAAAAAAAAACACACAGTAGAATCCAAGGGAGACTCTGTTGTTGGCCCAATCACACAGGTTGAAAGAGAACTAAAATGCTCTCTCTATATGATTCAATGCTATTTAACACAGAGCTCATGCACTATGTAAACTCATCATACCTTCTGGGGTGAGTCTGATCCACCCTCGAAAACCCCCTATCATCAAGGCCTACCTCCTAGAGATCCCACCTCCCCAACTGAACTACCCAACCTCAGCTGGTGCCACGGTCCTCGTCAGCCCTCAGAGCCTCCCCTGAGCCCAACAGACCCGCTCATACCCCCACTCTGTGCTCTCACAACACCCAGCCCAGCCCAGTAGATCACTTGCCACATCTGCAGTCACACAACCAAGTGTGTCCTTGGTTGCTTCCCATCAGCATCCCTGACAGCTCACAGGGATGGGGCTGTGTTCCTCTTCACTCCATTGCGTCCTGCGAGGGACTGGCGTCTAATAGGTGCTCATTCAATATTCATTCAGTGTTGCTGAATGAATTCCTGCTCTGGGCTACAGCAAGAAATAGTGCCTTCCCTAAAGGACATCCTGTGCAGAAAAGCTCTTTAGTCCAGCAAGAGCCTATGCAAATTAGGAAATGGTGCCTCTTCCCCCCTTACTAAGCTGTCATAATGTACCAATCTGGACAGAACAAGGCACTTTCTTGCCATCTGCTGTAAAACTGTCCTAGTCAATGCTAAATGTACAGCGTCTAGGATGTGAGTGACATTGCCCTAGACATGTCCCTGGGAAGCGCACAATGTACATGACCTTCCTCGGCAGTTCTGAGTGCGTCCAGAAGAGCTTGGACTGGGAGGACACTTGGTGGGAGCAGAGCCCGATCCTGCTGCAGCCAGGTGGGATCACCCCATGCCCCTCTCCTGTGCTCTGGTGCGGGGACGTGCCTGTCATTCCCCAAGCATTCTGGAGTGGCCTCGCCGACTGATACATTTCAGATTCTAAGATTATGAAAATGGATTTCTTTGTTTGTTTGTTTGTTTTGAGTTGGAGTCTCACTCTGTTGTCCCATCTGGAGTGCAGTAGCCGCTCCTGGCCACCGCAGCCTCGACTTGCCGGGCTCCGGCGATCCTTCCGCCTCAGCCTTCCAAGTAGCTGGAACTACAGGCACGTGCTACCACACCCGGCTAATTTTTGATTTATTGTAGAGATGAGGTCTCGCCAAGTTGCCCAAGCGGGTCTCAAACCCATGGGCTCAGGCAATCCACTCACCTCAGCCTCCCAAAGCGCAAAAATGGATTTCAAATAAGATAAAATGAAACAATAAAGCCACATGAGGCTAGACCATCGTCTAAAAAGAAGACACAACCAGTCTCATAGAGAAATAAAACAGTGACATTCTGGGGAAAGCGGGCTGAGAACAGGGAAGCCCCTTTCAGTAGGGTAATGGCGTGGGAGAGGTCTGGGGACATGATGAGGTGGCTTTTTCCTGGGTGACTTGGCGTTTCCTTCCATGGGATTGCCTCATGCATTGTTCTCTGGGACTCGGGAACACTACTTTGTCTAGATCGTGGCTCCAAATCATGCTGCCCCCATGCAGAGGTTAGACATGGAGCAAGACTGAGGCAGCTTTATCCTTACCTTCCCCAATCTCAGGACACAGGGCACCCTCTCTCTGTTTCTTCTGAGAAAAAGTCCAATCGCTCACAGTGACCAGTGAACCTTTGGGGACCAAGCAGCCTGAGGAAGAACACAAGGTGGAATCTTTTTCTCATTTGCAATTCTGTGGAAAGCAAAAGCTATTTGACACTTTCATCAGGAACTTAGAGTCAGCCACAAATACAGGGCTATGATCTAATAACACAATCATTATTTTTTCCTTATATTCATCTGTGATGGAAATTACACAGTTTATTTTATCAGATGGTATTCTAAATGAGCTTGAGTACTCATATGTCACGCACAATGGTAGGAGCTATTACCGAGAGAAATTCAAAAACATTGAGAAGTTGTTTCTTCTTTGCAAGGAGTAGACTGTGGTAAGAGACACAAAAAGAGACCATTTGTCCTTTCTTGGCAATGAGGCAGAAGAGACTGTTCTCAGCCTAGGCCATGAAAGACCATAAGTATTTCTGCTTCTCCTCTTGTGCTTCCACCATGACCAAGGAAAGAATGTGCCCAAGTTTGATCCTTTTTCCCAGGAAAAGGACAAGAGACTGGTGACACAGAGCTGCCCCAGCTGAGACAGCCAGATGAACCCTCCTGCCTCAACTGCCCCCAACCGGCCTGTCACTGCATGAGAGAGAATGAAAGACTGTTTTTAAAAGGAATTGAATTCTAGGGTATCTTATGATGCAAACTTAGCAAACCAATATGAAAAGCAAAAGATTAAAAGGTAAAATATGATCATCTTCTTGTTAAAAACAAGACAGACGCAGAGAAAAGAAACCAAAAATAGATGTGTCAAAACTTGTCTCTAGGCAGTAGAAGAAAGATTATTTTTATTTTCTTCTTGTTTATGAATGTCTGTTTCCTAGATTTTCTACAATGAGAAAAAATATTTTTAAAAATGAAATTATCTGCCTGGTCCAATTTTATCATTGTTTGTATGGAAGAAACAGAAAAGAAGTTTCATTATATACTAGGAAAGTAGTATTTTGTGGAAAGAAAATAGGACATAGGGTCAAAATCCTGGGCTTGGTTTCTGTCCCCACCCAACCCTCAATCCTGCAAGATAGCTTGTCTGAGTCACCAAGCAGTAAAATGATTTTAAGGCACTTAATAGGGTTTTGTAAGAATTATGTGTGAAAAAAACGCATACAGAAGGGCCATTAAAATGATGACCGGAGTAATTCTAAAACTGGGAGTGAGGTCCCAAAATATACCCTTTCAACTACCTCTTCTAGTGATTCTGATGACCACTAAAGAAAAAGAACCACCAGCCTAAATTATCCCGTTTTTAAAATAAATGCTGTTATCACTCTTAGATACATGTAATACTCTAAACAGCTTAAAGAAAATTATTCTTTGATTCACTAAAAAGTAGTCTGAAAGTCCTGGGGAAACTTGTTTAAACAGAGAAAAAATAAGAATTGGTAATGGGAAAATTAATATTACTCTAAGGCTACTTTAATATATATGTTAATATACAACCATATATGGTAACATATCAGTCAGGGTCTAATCAGGAGACAGAAACCATACCAGTAATTTAATCAGGAAATTTTTAAAGATAAGAATTACTAATAAAAGATATATAACTATTAAATGAGATTTTGAAGAATGCAGAAATAGCAAATGGAAGGGCAGTTACTACTTGCAGGGCTGGGGAAGAAACCCAAAGAACAGAAAGATAAGGGCACCTTTCCTGAAGGCTGAGAGGGTGTGACTGCAGCTGTCATGAGGAGGTAGAAAAGCGGGTATCTTCAGCCAGGGCTGGACTCCAGCTGGCGAGCAAGGAGTCACCCCTTGGTGGGGCCAGTGAAACTCACCAAATGGTCTTTGCATGCTGCTAGGAGCCAGGCCACAGGAACAGAAGGAACACTGAAATCAGGAGGGAAAACCTTTGTACTAGGCCCCACACTGTCCTACATGCCGCCTTTACTGGAAAAGCCCAGACTGCACTAGCTGACAAAGAAGTGCTCACAGGGTTTGGCTCCAAGACCACAAAGCACAGAGAAGGGAGGCATCAGAGCCGACGCAATAAACTGACAACCTTCCAGTTCTAGAAGGTTCGAGAGCATCTGTACTCTATTTCCCATCATAACCTACCATGTAGCGTGTGACACTGATTGTCTCTCCCTCTACTGAATGTTCAAATTCTATGATCAATGAACAACTAACATACTTGAAAAGGTTTGTTAAATGCTTTCCAGGTTTAATTTTAGCAGAATGTGAATTTTCAAAAGAGGAGATGAAAACAGAGAAGTTAAGTGATGTGCTTAAACATTACACAACAAGCTAAGAATGAACCAAAAAATAAAATCTGCCTCCCAGGCCGGTGCTTAAGAGCTTCCATCATATTTGTGTTTCCCCCGGGTCCCTTAAATCAAGATAACAGAGTGATTGAGTATGCCTGGAAGGTTATAAAGAGCTTTGTGCTCTGTTCCCAGTGAGCAGAGGGAGCTGAAATTCGTTTTCAAAGAGGGATCTGCCTGCGTGTTTTCTACCTTCTCTCCTCAATAGAGCAGGAACAAGCACAATTACCTCCTACTTATGATGCCGTGAATTAGCAACTTCTCAAAGAGCCCCTTAACTCACACAGCAGGATCTGAAAGAGAGGCTGTTTTTCTGAGATCTTGGAGTGTGGGTGAGTCCAACAGAGCCAGAGACACAGACTCACTGGGAATCATAAGGCTTCATTAATAACAGAGATTAACCTGATAAACGCTTGGCAGCTGTTTCAACACCTTGCATGGTATGACAACAAGCCTGATTTATAGCCACAATGATCAACAATAAATCACAACAGCTGACAAAGTCTGTCCTATGAAATGACATTTCGAATATAGATTTTATTAAATAATTTATTCTTAGAAACTTCCTCGAGGCCAACCATTTTCTATTGCTAAAGGTAACTTTTGATCGGATCCCCGATGACAATAAGTATAGCTAATTATCAATACTTTATTCCTAATACATGAAGCATTCCAGAACCTCCAAGATATTTTCTCACAGGCCAACACAAGAAACTCACTCAGGGGTTCCCAATCAAAAGGAGGACCTCTACTGCTACTGTGTAATAACCCTACGGTCTGCTTCCTAGCACAAGCCACATCATGTCTTGCCCGGACCACTGCAATAACCTCAAGTCTTGTAACCCTCAGCCTGTTTCCCATACAGCAGCCAGACTTCCAGATCATTTCTCAGTAGTAAGCAAGATCACACCACTCCCCTGCTTAAGTCCCCCCAGTGCCTTCCCACTATTCAAACTCTTTCTGTAATCCTGCAAGGTTGCCGGCGTCTCTGACCTCATCTTTACCATGTCCCCTGGGCTCACTACACCCTGATCCCCAGTTATTTCTCACTTCCTGAGACACTCCAAGACTTCTCTGTCTCTCAGCCCTCACACCCTATTCACATCATAGAAACTGTCTGGTCACCCTCAGTCTTTAACTTAAAGGTCGCTTCTCACAGAGCAGGTTGTTAAAGTTGTGGCTCACAACCTATTAATTAATCAGCTTAGTAGACCCAACAAGCATTTTTTAAAATAACAAAATAGAGTTGTGGTGATCATTATAGCCATTAGTATTCGTTATTGGCAACCAAATATTTCCAGATATCTACCGTTATCTGGAACATGATAGGATGGTACATCCTAGCCCCCTATTGGTCAGACAGGCCCTATGACTGTTAGGAGCAATGAGTTGTGAGAAGTGACATGTGACGCTAACAGGCAGGAGCATTCACTTGGCAAACAAGACCCTCCAGTGTTCTTTTTCCAGGTGTGACCCATTCACTCTGTATAAGCAGTCAGGATTGTCAGAGCCTTTGGCAGGGGCAGACCTCGCTGCCTTCTCTTCTCTGTGACCCCAAGGGACACAGTGGGCTCAGAGGAGGGACAACGGTATATAGACGGTAACTATCGTTTTTGAAGAGCTCTCAATACCAGAAATAATTCAGATAATACCAGACAAAGGAGAATCTCAAAAGCAGCAGAAAAACATAGCCCAGGTTCTGTTAAATATTGCTAGCTGGCCATGTGCTAAGTCAGGGTGCACTTGAGGGCAACAGACAGAGAGATCACAATGTTGGCTGTTTCTTGTCACTCCTGGATATTAGGGTCCAGATACCTGCAGCGCTGCTGGAGCTAGGGGCCACTGGCCTGGAAACGAGGATTCCTGAGCTGAGTACATTCTGCTTCACACTGTAACCATGGAAGCCATGCTGGGACTTCATCTCCACAAGGGTAGCACAATGGGTTTTTATCAGAAGCTCTCTCAAGTCATGAATCTCTTTCTTCTACAGATTTTTGTCAATTACGGCATGAAGTGGCTGAATTGTTCCTCCAACTAATAGCAATTATAAAACTGGGTAAATTTGTTAAAAATAAGTATTTGAACACGCTGGGAAGCAATCAATAGCAGGCAGGACCTTGACAAGAGTTACTCTCAAAAGACTGAAACTGCATCAGGGAAGATTGCAGCTGAGTTCCTCATCATGCCAGAGCACAGCGGCAGGACACAGAGGACTAAGGAGCTTGAAGTGGCTGAGACCAGAAATCAGGACTTGCAGGAAAACTGGATATCTGGGGATGGGGTGCTCTGAAAGCACAGGGACCACAGAAAGGGTGATGCCTCAACTCTGAATATAAACTCTGCCCAGATCCTTGCCAGGCCACTAAAATACTCAGGCACAAGGAAGACCTGCAAAGAGCCAAAAGACAGCAAACTAAGGGAGGTGTATTTTGCAGTTTCAGCCTAGACAAGTTAACTACTCACTAGAACAACAAAAACAAAAAGACAAAAATCCTCAGAGGAACAAAACAGACCGCAGTTACTACAACATATTATTAACAAAACTCAGTTTTCAAGACAAACCATTAAAATAACGAACAAAGTATCTGAACAGACATGTCACAAAAAAAGAAATAAAAATAGCCAAAAAGTACATGAAAAGATTCTCAGTGTCATCAGTCATCAGAGAAATACAAATTAAAATCATGAGATAACTCTATACAGTCACCAAAATGGCTAGAATTAAAAAGAATGACATTACCAAATGCTGGCAAAGATGCATCACAACTGGAACTCTCATACATTGTTGTTGGAGGGAACGCAAAATTAAGCATACATTTGCCATAGTATTCATCTAAGTAACTCCCAAAATAAATGAAAACTTATTCTCAGAATCTCTACACAAATGTTAATAGTGGTTTTATTAATAATCACCAAAAACTAGAAGCAATTTATATGTCCTTCAGCTTGTGAATAAACAAATTTATATATCTATATAACAGAACACTATTCATCCATAAAGAGGAACAAATTATTGATACACACAAAAACATAAATGAACGTTGCAAACACTGTTAAGCGAAAGAAGCCAAATCAAAAATTACATACAATATGATTCCGTTTCTTTAAAAATTCTAGAAAAAGGCAAAACTATATAGTGTCAGTAAGGTAATGTTTGCCCTGGGCTAAGTTTGAGAATAGGGATTTATTACAAAATGAAAAAAAAATATGTGAGAACTCTGAAGGTGACAGAAATGTTCTCTCTCTTTCTAGTAGTGGTGGTTACACAATGTCAAACGTTTGCTGGAAACCCTTGAGCTATATACTTCAGAAGGGTTAATTATACTAGATATAAGTTATGCTTCATAAAAGCTGATAAAAAAAATAAATACCTCTTTCCCATTTTCCCAAACCTCTAGAAGCCAGGACTCTTTGGGCTGCAATTAAAAAAAAAAACTTACACTTAATGGCTTAATTAAAAAAAAGTCAGCTGGGCTTGGTGGCTCAGCCTGCAATCCCAGCACTTTGGGAGGCTGGGGCGAGTGGATTGCATGAGCCCATTCGTTCGAGACCAGCCTGGGCAACTTGGCGATACCTCACCTCTACAATAAAAATTAAAAATTAGCCAGGCATGGTAGCACACACCTACAGTTCTGGCTACTTGAAAGGCTGAGTCAGAAGGATCACTGGAACCCAGCAGGTGGTCGATGCTAGGGTGGCTGTGAGTGTGCCTCTGCCCTCCAGCCTGGGCAACAGAGTGAGACTCCAACTTAAAAAAAAAAAAGTCATCCATGGGATCCTGCAGGTGAAATTCCAGATGTCACTTCAGTATAACTGGATCCATGGCCTGAAAGACCCCACCAAGAATCTGTTCCTTTCCTCTTTTGTCTCGTCTTGCTTTTTGAGAATTGTCACTCCCAGGCAGCCTCTCCCTTCCTACTGCCAAGATGGCAGCTGGAAGTCCCATCAAAAGTTCCAGCAAAAGACTGAGGACTGAATATCATTGAACCATCTTAATTCAGGAGCTACTTATGAACCAATCAGGGGGTCAGGGAGATGCAATACGCTGATAAACAGGATGTTGTCAGCACCAAACCTCATGCCTATGTGATGGGGAAGGATGTTTCCCCAAAGGAATGTCAAGGTACTGGGACCAGAAGAAGACAGAATTTATGCTGACCAGACAGGGACAGTGCACATTCATGCTGGTGTGTTCTGACTGGGAAATAAAAGGCAACCTGATCCTTCATGACCTCTTGAACTATTCTAAGGATGTATCCTACATGATCTGTGGATTTTCTGGCCTCAAGTACTGCAGAGGATACCAGAAAGTTTACTGCAGCTAATAACTGCGAAGTGTTGCCATAAGAATCTTCCGAACTTGCTTAGGGGCAGCTAGCACCAGGTAGAGCAGTCTCTAACTCATCTTATTTATATAAATAAACCATTAACCATGGACAGCGAGCCACAGGTCCAGTCCTTGACCCAGTGAGGCAGGACAGAGTCACCTTATTTCCACTAACATTGAGCCCCCTTCCCTCGTGATCACGGTGCCCCCACAGTCCTGAAGACCATGGCTACTCAGTATTAGATAATTCTCTCTTCCCCAAAAGCCAAGCCTACAGTTTACATTCTCTGAGTCATGCGGCCATTTGACCCACAGGGTAATCAATTAAAATAAGTTCTGCTCACCCATTGCCTTGGCTTTGATTTCTATTGTTTTCTGGAAAAACAAGGACACTGTTGGGTAGTCAACACTTACTGCACTATTTCATATCCACGGAACACTGAGATGTCCATAGTTACCCCTACTTGGTTGGTCCCGCACAACCTGCCCTCACCTACCACCCCCTGACCTTGACTCTACCACCATCCCCTTTGCTCACTTTATGCTGTGTGACAGCACGTATAATCTTCTTGCCATCATGAGTTGGCAGCTGGGTAGGTGCCGAAGATGGCACAGATTTGAGTAGAATAAAGTCTGCAATGCAGAGAAGTGGGAGCTGATGGTGGACATCTGTTTTGTAGGTCACTCCCTCTTCTGATACCCGCCTTCATCAGCACCCCTTAGAGGAAAGCCTCTTTTTCCAGACTCTGACTGAATATGGTGCGTGGAGATCTGAGAGCTGAACCTACCCCCATGGCTCCATGAATGTGGGGTCAGACCTGGGCCACCTACTAAGCCTCCTCTACCTCGCTGGACACAGTGATTGTTCCAAGCTGAAACACGTGACTTAGGCCAGGCCAACGACTTAAATCTGGGACTGTAGTTGCAAGGATCTGAAAAGCACTACAGTCATGCCTAGGTATCTGAGGGAGATTGATTTTGGGATCCAGGCCTTGAGGAATGCTCAAATCTCTCATATAAAATGGTGCAGTATTTGCATCTACCTGCAGTTAGCTGAATCCACAAATAAAAATCTGGTTACAGAGGGCTGTCTAAATAGTCATATAATTTAATCTCTAAGCCACAGATATGTTCGGGGTCACAATATGGAGAGACACTGTCTGAACTTCTGAGAAGTAGAGCCTAGAAACAGATACAAATATCTGAGTCTCTGATTCCGCTGTATCTGAAGCCCCAGCTATCCCTGGACTGTTGGACTTTCTGTCGCTTGCAACTAGAATAACTAACTGAGGGTCATATTCTGGAATCATCTTCCTATATCTGAAACAGCCATTTCTCACGTTCTGAGAAAGCAAGTGGCATCATCAGAATGGAGGACATCACACATCCAACAGCTGCTGCACTTCTGATGCCCGTCTAGCATCCTGGATAATAAGACACTGAAATAATTAAAAGGCTACTAACCAAATTAAAAGTCTACTATACTCAAAAGCATTGAAGGCAAAGCTTTGAAGAGATATTTGCATACCCATGTTCACAGCAGTATTTACTCACAGTACTAAATGTGAAAGCAACCCACGTGTCCATCAAGAGATGAATGGATAACCAAATGTGGCCTCTACACATTTAATGGGATATTAGTCAACCTTAAAAAGGAAGGGAAATCTGACACGTGCCACATGGGTGAACTTTGAGGACATCATGCTTCATGAAATAAGCTAGTCACAAAAACAAAAACAAAAACAAAAACAAAAATACCGATACTATATGAATCTACTTATACGAGGTTCCCACAGGAGGCAAAAATCACAGAGACAGAAAGCAGCATGTTAGCTGCCGGGGGCTAGAGAAGAAGGGAATGGGGAGTTAGTGTTTTATGGGGACAGGGTTTCAGTTTTACAACACAGAGTTCTGGAGACAGGTGGTGGTGATGGTTGCATAACAGTATGAATGTACTTAGAGACACTGAACTGTGTACTTAAAAATGGCTAAGACAGGAAATTTTATGTTATATGTATTTTACCACAATAAAAATTTTTAGAAAAAAAAAAGTCTACCATCAAAAGACATTCTTTCCCACCCAGAAGCTTCACTCCACCCTACCCCACCCCTCCAGGCCCTCAGTGAGTCAGTCCCGGGCAGCAGCATGAACAGAGGTTCTGCTTTCTTTCCAGACTGGAGGGTTGCATTCATGCACAGCAGAACAGTGCACACTTTCCTGGTTCACTTTTCACTTTCTCCCAGAGTCACTTTGCATCCCCATCGGTGAAGTTTCTGCATTCTGAAGAAACAGGAATTCACTTATTTAGAATGCCAGGTCTCAGTGACCCACAGAATCATGTCAACTTTTGTCTCTTCCCCTCTATTTGATGGAGTCATTTAGGCAGGATAGTTTGATGAACGCTGCATCTTAGTGGGACACTGAACACGCTCACCTTTGTGGGAAAGATTGATGAAGCATTTGAGCAGATTAAAGGCTCTAAGAATTCCTGTGGTCATGAAATGGATTTACCCATGTTTAATTAAATCTCCTCCATGTTTCCTTGACAGCCTCAGCCTTTCGTTTCCCAAAGACCATGTTACATCCTGCTAGGAAGTACACAAAAGGGAAGCCTGTTTTAATGAGCATTTGACTCATGGTACAGAACCCCAAGAGGCCATGTCTGAAGAGGTAGTGTCAGGACAGACAGAAGCAAGTCCTCGTCCCCATGTAACAGGCTGCGTGGCTCTGGAAAGGTTCCTTGACCTTCTGAAACTCAAGTTTCCTGCTCAGTAACAATTATTTGTTGGGGACCTTCCATGTGTCGGCAACTATTCCAGGTGCTGAAAAAACAGCAAAATGTAAACTGATAATGATTATTTATTATGAAGAAAAATAAAACAAGAAAAATGGAAGCAACATACCAGGGGTTGGGAATTCTATCTGGGGTGATCAGGGAAGGCCTCTCTTAACAGGTGATTTTTATGCAAAGACTTGACTGAAGTGAAAACACGAGTCTTGTAGACCCTAGCAGGAAGAGAAGTCCAGGCAGAGAGAATGGGAAGAGCCAGGGCCCTGAGACAGGACCAGGCATGGCACATCTGAGAACAGCAGAGGCCGGTGTGACTGGAGTACAGAGATCAAAAGAGACAGTAAGTGCTTACAGCATGAGGTCAGAGAGGTTGACTTGGACCAGATCCAGCGAGGTCCAGTAGGGCCATGACAAGGATTTTTGATATTTTTCTGAGTGAGATGAGAAGCCAGTGGAACATCAGAGCTTGGTGCGTCTGCTGCTGTGTGGGGAGAACAGGTTGCCATAAGCAAGAGTGGAACCAGGAGAGGTTATACCACAACCCCAGCAGGAGATGGTATGGACTAGGATGGTCACTGCAGAGGTCCGGAAAAGCCTGGATCAGAGACTGGAGTGATATGGCTATAGTGACCATATCCCTATGAGACAAAGTAGAGTTCATAGCCAATAATATTACCATGAGCAAAGAAGTTAATCTCAGCATAATAAAAAAGGTCAGTTAATCAACATAATGGTAGAACAGTCTTAAAATTTATATATCTAATAACAGAGCTTCAGAATACATGGAGCAAAAACTGATAGAACTACAACGAGAAAACAGGCAAATCTCCAATTACAGTAGGATATGTCAAAACTCTTCTCTCAATAGCTGATATAACAAGTAGAAAGAAAATCAGCAAAGACTTGGTGGACTTGAACGAGACAATCAACCACCTTGGCTGACTGACATTTAGAACACGCCACCCAACAGCAGCAGAATACATTTCTCAGTGTGCACAGAGCATTTACCAAGAGAAATCATTTCTACACCATAAAGCAAGTCTTAATAAATGTACCAAGAATCAAGTCATAGAAAGTATGTTCTCAGCCACAGTGGAATAGAAGTTAGAAATCAGTAACAGAAAAAGATATCTGGAAAATTTCCCCAAACACTAGAAAATCTATAACACATTTCTAAAACTTACAGATAAAAGAAAAAATGAAGAGCAAAACTGGAGAATATTGTGAACTGAATGAAAAATGAAAACACAACATGTAAGAATTTAAGGGGAAATTTATAGCATTAAATGTCTACAGGGGGAAAAAGGGAAGAAAAAAGATCTAAATCAATGACCTCAGCTTCCACCTTATATACTAGGAAAAGATTAGCAAATGAAATCCTAAGTAAGCAGATGAAAAAAAAAACAAATATTAGAACAGAAATTGATGAGATATGAAAAAATAGAGAAAAAAATCTATTAAACCAAAAGCTGATTCTGTGAGATGATCATTAAAATTTATAAATCTCTAAGCAGACTGACCAGAAACAAAAGAAAGAAAACAAAGCATCAATACCAGAACGAGAGAGGTGACATCACAAGAGTCTAGACATCTTAAAAGCATAATAGGAAAATATTATGAATGACTCTGTGCCAAAGTTCACCCAAAATGAACAGATAAGCCAACTACTCATCACAGAAGGACAGAGGTAAACAAGGTCCCTGCCCTCACAGAGCTTACATTCCCATGCAGAGAGAGCTAATGCACACAGGTGACCCAACGATTTTGGAGAGAGCCCACCCATTCTGTGAGGGAAGGAATACAGATGGAAGGCAGAAAGGGACCCAGAGAGACACATCGCTGCTTCAGTGAGGGGAAAGTGCCTGACCTGAAACCTGAGTCAGGAGGGGGGCCGCTCTCTGGGGTCCCAGTGGACCTGTCAGAGAGAAGGGCACACTTGACCCTTCCAGGAAGGCAAGGAGGTCGATTGCCAGAGTGTCTTGAGGGAAGAGGGGTGGGCAGGAGGAAGAAAGCATGCCAAGCCCTTCAGGCCACGTGAGAATGGGGTGTCATTGCCAACGCCATGGGAAGCCAACAGAAGCTTTCATCATGGAATCTGTTTCACAAATTAACTGGAGGGTCTGACTGTGGTGTGGAGAATGGACCCAAATAAGGCAAGAGTGGAGCAGGAGACTGGGCAGGGAGACAGGCATCCTGGCAGGAGATGGTGGTGGCCAGGCTTGGGTTGGGCAAGGCAGTAGAGACCAGTGGGTGGTTGGGCTCCGAATTTTTTTGGAGAACCGCTAGAACTTGCGGACGGACTCAGTGTGATAACTGAAATGGAGAGGCACCCTGGACGACTCCTGTGTTTTTATTCTGGGCAACAGAACAATGGAGGTGCCATTTGCTGATACGGGGAAGCCTGGCAGGAAAATTCCGTCAACACAAAGGATAGGACTTGAAGAACCTCCTGAACCCTGGAATTACCGGAAGCTTAGTAAACCCTTTAAAAATTAGGCTTTCAAAAACCAGTGCTGCTGGCAGAGTTAATTAGCAGGAATCTCACTGTATGAGAGGCTGCTTCTCAGAGTTACAGATGATGCTATCTGAACTGGAACTCACTTCGGAATCACTGAGTATTCAGCCCACAGACAGGGAGCAGTGAGCTTTATCGATTGGCAATGGAACAAGAATGAATTCCTGGGGAAGACAGAAACGGCCTCTGGCCAGGTAGGCCAGGTGACTCTACCGGCTGATCACCTGAGATGTGCTTGCTGGTTTGCCTCTAAGGGGGTCTGTGTGTCCTGAAGTGGTGACAGCCAACAGTGGTATCACTAAAGCCAGGAACAGACATGTGGCTGTGCCATAATCCTCAGCCCTTTTGCCAAATATTTCACAGGAAAGAACAAGGATTTGGAAACATGGGTTTTAAAGTCAACTCAGCCACTTCCTGGTTGGGTACCCTAAACTAATTCTTTCTGAACCATGCCTCAGTTTCCCTACAAAGTTGAATTTAATTAAGATGACCTCCAATTTTGCATCCAAATCAGGTACGGTCTGTGAACTTTCCAGCTCTTGAAATACAGCCGATTGAGACAGGGATGGAAATTCTAATGTTGGCAAGAGCCGCGTCTGCACAGGAGGGAAGCAGGACAGGCTGGAGGCGGGGACAGTGTGGGGAACTGGAAACTGGGATAGAGGTTGAGTGAGTGGACTCTGGAGTAGTCAAATGACCTCTGAGGAGGTGCTGTCATCCCCATGTTGCAGATGGGGGCATTGAGGCTCAAGGACGATCGGGGACTTGCCCCAGGTCCCACAGCCAGTAAGTGGCAAAGCAGAGGTTTGAAGACAGGTGGGCCTGACTCTAGGACTCAGTGCTCCTGACCGCCATGCTTCGGAGCTTGGCCATCTACTGTCTCTCTGAGACACCACCTCTTAGACCTCCTCTGCTCAAAATGGCCAAGATAAAAACAGAACCAGTCAGAAATGAGCTGTCTCAGCTGTCCATCTCTGCTTCCCCATCTGCCTTTGTCACACAGAGACAGTCAGGGATAAACCAATCCATCTCTCTCTAAACTCTTGTCTGCTTCCTCTCCCAATGATGATGAACATCTGTCCCAGGTGATCTGGAAGACCACAGGCCAAAAACAAGTCAAACCTGGAATAGTAGAAATAGCACAGAAAGGATGCCAGAGGGTGGCTTTGATGTATCTTCCCGCCACCCGGAACCTTAGAAAGCACTTGTGTTTTATATGTTGATTTGTTTTGCTTTCAGAAATGCATCCTATTGCAGTATCTTTATGGGGGATGTTTTAAATTCTTAAACACTTTTGAAAGGTAGTACAGTTGACCTTGACCAACACAGGTTTGAACTGTGTGGGTTGACTTACACACAGATTCATGGGGTGGGAAACTCGTGTGTGAGGAGGGCCGACTTTTTGTGTATGTGAGTTTCCCGAGACCAACTTCAGGACCTGAGTATATGTGTGAATTTTGGTATACATGGGGTGGGGGAGAGTCCCAGGGTCAATCCCCCAAGGATACCAAGGGATGATACCGTATGCTCATGCTAAAAAAACTCAAAGGATATGAAAAATAAGTCTCACGTTGGTAAGATCACATGTCTTAAGCTAGGTCTAAGGCATGTGTATGTATTCATTGCTGTTCTTCCAGCATAATCTCCCCATCTCACATTGTTAACTCAATGACAGCTGAAAAGCCCCTGTGCCATGTCAAGAAACACATCCACAGGGTCTGGGAACTAGGGCCTGAGCATCTTTGGGGACCATTGTTCTGCCTACCACAATGGATACAGAGTTTCGCCCATGGTGAGATTTAGTGATTCTCCAATGATTCCCTTGGTAAAGAGCCTGTCGTCAGACAAGGATGGTGACGACGAGTAATTAATATGTGCTCAGTATTTACTGTGCACCAGACAATGTTTTAAGCCATGTAGAAAAAACTGTTTTAATCCTCACAACCAATGTGTGAGATGGGTACCATCACTGACTCCCTATTACAGATGAGACGTGCCAGGATTAAGTAGATCACCAGTGTTAGAGATCTAATTAGTGGTAGACCTGGTTCTGAATCCAGACTGTCTGCCAGCAGAGTCTGGGATCTTACCTTGCACATCCTATTAGAAGGGTTTGAGCCCACCTGGTCGCATATGACCAGTTGGTCACTTCAGCAGTGCCTAGATGGGAGTTGCCCGAAGTGACACCATTACCCACTCTCCCAGGGCTGAAAAAAGAAGTCTTGACACTATTGAGGAAGAAACAGTCAAACTTGGCTTTGGGGGTAAGAACAACTTATAAAGCAAGGTATGTAAACTGAAGGTCTAATGCAGACAATGTAAATAAATAAATAAAAAGATCTTTAACCTAGATTTTTAGTTCCCCTTAAGAGAAAACCCCTGCAACCCTGAGCCTGCAATCCTGCACAGCAACAATCAGCTGGAGCATTGTAACAGCTGCCCTCTTCTGATGGGGTCTGAGCTCAAACCCACTACACCACAGGCCCCACTACTCCCTAATGCCCCAACCTAGCTACTTCACTAATTTATTGTTCATGCCTGTCTCCTGGATGCCTTTGAGCTTGAGTTCTAGCACAAGATATTTCATTCTGAAGCCTAATTGAAACAATACAAATTGCTCCGAAAGTTACTATAGAAATACTCCCTAAGAAATAGAAGTGAGTCAACAAACATCCCCTATGTTATGATTTATTCAATTTTTTAAAAAAACTTACTGAATGAAAACATATATCTATCCAAAAACTTGTACACACAAATGTTCATAGCAGCGTTCATAATGGCCACAAATTGTAAACAACCCAAATGTCCATCAGCTGATGGCAACTAATGATGAGTGGATAAGTAGAATGTTACACATTTATGCAACTGAATATTACTCATCAATAAAAAGGAATGAAGCACTGACATGCTACAACATGTATGAACCTTGAAAACATTATACTAAATGAAAGAAGCCAGTCACAAAAGACCATGTGGCATAGGATTCTGCTTATGTGAAGTCTTATATGGAGTCAAAAGAGGCAAATTTATTAAGCCAGAAGTAGATCAGTGGTTGTCCAGGATGGCGGGGGAGTTGAGAGAACATGGCAAGGGACTACCAGTGAGTACGGGGACCTGCTTTTGGGGTGATGCCATTGATTGTGGTGACGGGAGAACAACTCTGTGAACATACAAAAATCCATCGAGTTGTAGGTTTTAAATGGGTGAACTGCGTGGCATGTGAGTTATAGCTCAATAAGTGTGTTTTTCAAAAATTGCTGAGCCTTCTATACACAGCAAGATGTCCAGCATGTCAAAGCATCTACTGTGGCTTGGGCATTACTCAGAGATGAGGGAGGGCTATGTGTGTAGAGGAATACATCATCAAGGTCAGTGCCGGGGATCTCCAGACTTTATTATCTGTCTACCCCAAAGTCTGGGCTTCCTCGCATGGTTACCCACTCCAAGTCCAAAGCCGAACTTTGCAAGCCACTGGGCAGGAAGGGGACAGCTCACATTCTGTCCTTGCTGCCTAGTCCTGAGGTTACCCACACTTTTTCAGGGAGTCGGGGTCTATTGAATGCCACCCATTCAGCTCACTATGGGTGAGCTCAGCTCAGTTTCAAGGTCTCGCTCAACGAGGGTGACAGACTCTCACTGTTCCAGCCAGCCTCAGGCTCCACTTGGGGATTCTGTAAGTCATGCCAGGACCACGTGGTGTGCTTACTGACACCACAAGAGCAAAACCAGCCACCCACAGGACACCAACACAGTCCTAGCTGTTCCCACATGCTGAGCTCCACGGAGGACACAGAATGGAGATATAGCGGAGTCCCTGTCTGCATGGGGGTGTCACCCACTGTCGGCCATCTGCCCCACCCCCAGATGTTGCCAGTCGGCCACACACTGCTTTATAACCTTTTAGATTTGAAATAGCATTTGAAAATGGAAAGGATTCATCTCCCAGCTTTCTGGCCTATTGTGAACATCAGGAAGATCTGGCCACCCTGGTCCCCTCCACCCACAGGAAATGGACGAAGCTGAGAGCAGGTGAGAGGGACCCTAGACCCCGTCTCCACCACGCCCTCCCTCCTGCCTCCATTCACCCACCCACGACTCTGGTTCCCTGGAGAAATCTGACTGCAAGGCCCTTGACCTCCAGTACCTGCCTCATAGCTGCAGGCACCACGGGAGCTCTAGACACCTATGGCGACGGTCCTGCCCTCAGGAGACTTATGGTAGAAGAGACAGAAGGATCCCCCCAGAGAGGACTTCCTGCACTTGGGAAGTGCAGCTGGATGGCATTGTCCCTGGGAGAGGATGCCCCTTAGGGACCATTCAGCTAGGACGTGTGATCACACTACACAACAGTCTGACACCACCTTGCAAGGATGCCTTGTGCAGACTGAGCCACCCTAATAGGACAAGGACCTGGCACTCTGCCTTCATTCTCACAGGTCAGAGGAAAAGCACAGTCAGGGCCAGCCAACACACAGTATGTGGAAAGCAGAAGCCATCTCAGGAGTCCAGGTGCAAACCCCTTCCCTGCAGAAGCGATCCCAGCTTGACGTGGCCGCCTTTCCTGTGGGAATTCTCACAGGGACTCTCGCAGGAAAAGCCTGATGTGATTGTAAAATCACGAGGCGGAGGCACAGCTCCCCAGGAAATGAAACCGTGTTCTGCCCTGTTCAGTTTTTCGCTGCCTGGACAGCTAAAAATGTGCTCCTCCATCAACAAGCTTCCCTTCCCTGCAGAGAGGGCGGGGCCTTAAAACCATCACCTGCCCGAAGTGGATATTACCCAGAGTCGAAGGTGGTTCTGGAGATTGTAATTAACGCATGCTCCTTGACAATGAGGAAATAATAAGAAATACTATGCGTTTCAGAAAATGAAATCTTACAAAATTCGAAAACCAGCACACCGTTATATGAGAAATCAACAAAAAGAAATACTCAAAGAAGGCAGGAAAAACAGAGGATGAGAAATAGGAAAGAACTCAGAAAATTCATTTGAATATAGAGAATTGAAATTGGACTAGAAGTCAAAGCTCAGAGTAATCTTCTGAATTGCTTTAAAATGGCACAGATGTCACTGAAGAGGAGGTGCTGTTTTTAACATAGACAGGGAGAAAATAAAACTGAAAAAAAAGAAAAGAAAGAATAGGAAGGTGGACAAGTCTGCCCCGAGGCCCACAGCGACCCTTGTCCTGGTCTTTTCTAAATGTTCTCATTCCTTTTCTGTCTCAGAAAAGAATCTAGAAGCTTCTCCAGCTGAGTCTAAACAAATAAAGTCACAATTAGTCCACCAAGGATGTCAGTGTTTAAACTTGGTCTTAACTGTGGGAGAGAAACCCTTCTCTTTGATTAAAGACATTTCAGGAAAAAGTAGGAGAATTCTGCTGACATCTCTGATGGCAGGAATGGAGACTCCCTCCCCCAGTGCCGGCTCCCAGCCCCACACTGGCCCATGGGCCCTTGGTCAAGGTGTGGCAGGAATGACTGACAAACAACCCCTTGTGCCTTAACAGCATTTCACATGTCACCAGGCTTTTTTTTTTTTTTTTTTTTTTTTGAGTTGGAGTCTCACTCTGTCACCCAGACTAGAGTGCAGTGGCTGCTCCCGGCCACTGCAGCCTCGACCTGTTGGGCTCTGGTGATCCCTCCGCCTCAGCCTTCCAAGTAGCTGGAACTACAGGCGTGCATTACCACGCCCGGCTAATTTTTTGATTTATTGTAGAGATGAGGTCTCACCAAGTTGCCCGGGCGGGTCTCGAACCCGTGGGCTCAGGCAATCCACTCACCTCAGCCTCCCAAAGCGAGGGATTACAGGCTGAGCCACCGAGCCTGGCTATCACCAGGCATTTTGAAACTTCCAGTCCAACACAGTGGGCTGAAAACTTGGTTCACCTCATTCCCCCTCATGATCTCATTAAAATGAAACTGAAGAAATGAAAAAGCGGAGAGCTCTCAAGAAAGAGGACATCGATGACAAAAGAGACCAGCCTGTTTGGAACCGTGGTGGAACTGATGGAGCAAGTGGGGACGCTTAACAGAGAATTTGAGTAAAGAATGAATGCATTCGGTTCTACAAACAAATATAAATGTCATAAAATTTGACAGAGCAAAACTACACGTATGTTGGCTTTATATATATAACTGATACACATGTAGGCAGGGGACAGTGGGAAGAAGTCTCAGAGGGCTCAGTATTCTCCCATCGGGGAAGGAAGGCCATGGACACCAGCATGTGTGACATGACCCTCCTCACTGCTGGAAGACTCCATGGTGCTGTCGAATGCGACAGCCACTAATTTCGACACCGAGTGCTCAAAATGTGGCTAGTGCAACGGAAGAACTGAAGTTTTAATTTTATTTACTATTGACTGATTTTCATTGAAATAGCCACATGGAGCTGGTGACTGCCCCATGGACAGCTCAGATGCTACACTAAAATTAAACTGTGGCCTCTAAGACAAAGGATGTGGCCATCATAGAGGTAGTGAGGGTAGCAATAGTATTAAAAATAAAATAAAATAATGACTCCAATCATTGACTTGTTGTTACCATAAGGTTGTTTCCCCACAATCATAGCAAGATATTGTTGATATTTCTTGTAGTGATGAATTTTTTTTAAAGTTCAAACATTTCACATTAGGCTATGTGTCTTCTCTCTAATGTAAATAAAAAGGGGATTCAGCACTTTAAAAAACCAGCATGCAGAGCACGTCTCCATTTTTGTGTGGTGTGGGGTTCATCTGCCTTGTGCGTCCAGCCACGTCTCTGCACGTGTGTGGACTTTGACGCAGTATGTGGAATGATGATTCTCTGAGTTTAACAACAATCATACTGGGGTTGCTGAGATTTTTATTTTTCCCTACGTTGCCCAAACATTGTATAATGAGCATGCGTCCCTTTAGATAAAAATAATAAATATTTTAAGATGTTGGCTGAGAGGGGTGGCCCCTGTCCAGACAGTCAGGAGCCAGGTGTCAGGTGACCCACTAAGCCCTGGGTGGGGCTGCAGGAGACAGCCTTTGTGGCCTCACGCTCAGGGTCAGCCGCGAACCCCTGAGACCCAAGGTCACGAGGAAGCCGAAAGTGACCTGGAGAGAAGGAAGAGTGGGCGCAGGTGTTCAGGGGGCCTTCTGTGGGGAGGGGAGAAGGCACGGGAAGGTGTGGCCACAACCTGGTCTGTCGGCGCCATCTAGTGGGCACGCTGGGGACTGTCACCCGTGGTTCCCCTCTCTCGGAGAAGAGGTGAAAGCCCATCAAAAATGCCATCTTGACTGTAAAAGTAAATAAAGCCACTTAGAAAAAGGTGACTAGGCTCTGCAAGAAGTTACGCAAAAAAAAAAAAGTGTGGCAACATTTCCTTGCTGTTTCTCCCAGGCAGGGCTGAAATACAGCCAGTATGCACTGGAGAGGTAGGTGGCTGGGATAATTATTTACAAGCTGCATCTATTCTAATTGGCCAGTGGCCATGCCACCACCGTTATTAAATATGTTGAGTTTCACCGCTATTCTTAAGTATTTCTTCTTGAAGCAAAAATAGGAAACAAAGCATGAACATTTATCATATACCTATTATGTGGCAAGCAATGTGCATATATTGCCCATATATCCTCACAATAACTCACTAAGGTAATTCCGGTGGGAATTATACTACCCTCCTTACAGATAGGATAACTAAGACTGTGGTGAAGGTCACACAGCTTTAAGCGAGGTCGGATCTGAACAGGCAGCTTGACTTTTCTTATACACACACACGTCCACATTTCCCAGCTGTGGAGAAGGAACCGCTCCTTTATTGACCAGCACAGAGGTTGAAAAAGTCACTCGTGGGCAAGAACTCAGGCTGCCCCCCCCAGACAGGATTATCAGCCTGGAGGGGACAACTCCAGGTCAAAAGGGCTTACTGACAACCTGCATAATCACAGCTCCAAGTCGTGATAGATCATCAGGCTCACCTGCCAACCATGAGTTGTTTTGTTCAAAGAAAAGGATTGTCTCAGAATTATTTTACTGATTATTTTACTACCTTTTAAGGGGATGTAAAACAGGAACATAAAATCCTTCGCATAACTGCTCTCAGTTTTGTCATTCAGCGGGCCAGTTTCACAGCAGCCAGTCGCTGATGGATGGGCTGCATGATGGCCGCTTTTGCGAGATGGGTCATAAATATTAATGGTATTGACAGAGTCTTTAAGAATTTGTCAAGTCGCGTCCCTGCCCCTGAAGCATCCAGAATTCAGCACTTTGCTCCTCTGACTGACAACTACCCATTTCTCTCCTGAACTTGCTTAGCTGGGTCTGTTTTTCCTTTTCCCCTGCAGAAATAACAGATCAGCAGAGGTTTTCACAAAAAGGCACGGGTCAACTGAACCAAAATCTTAATGGCCTTTTTCCTTCTTTTCTACTTAACTGACTCCAGTTCGGTCTCCAAGAGTGAGCCTTTAATACTGTTATTTTTTTAATGTAAGTTAGGAAATGGAATGACATCTCGATCCAGTCACGGGGCCACCGCGGCGACAGCTTACTAAGTGACCTCACTGGAGTCCCGTTCGGTGTGGGAGTTGACTTGGGGTGCCAGGAGTATTCTGAGTGCAGCCCCCACTCGACAGCCAGTGTGTCCGGTGGCATTTATGAGGCACGCGGCTTTCATCTCGCCGACAAAAATGGTCATTTGTGGCCGTTCACAAAGTACCCACTGGACACACATTCTCCTTGACAATTTAAAATTGCTCCTTTCAGCCATGAGCAGGTGGGCTCAGTCAGGTGAAACCATGTGCACATAACCGAAGCTATGGCTGTTTGCAGAACACCTTGCTTTTTCTGGTATATGAGAGAACCCAAAAGACAGACCTGCCTTCCATTAATTCTAGAACCAACTGGCAAATGTCATGCATGGGGTCTTGGGGGAGAGAAGGAGCACAGACCTGGACAGGCTTGTGAAGTCGGGGTCCCACAAAATAACTTTCAAAAGCAGTCAAAGCTCTTTCTTGTCCTGGTAAACAGTCCAGGCAGCCGTGGTAAGTGTGAATGTTGGGAAGCTGAGTTAATGATGACAAACACAATAGCCTGTCAGTCATTTGTCCACAGCCTCAGTTCTCACCACGCATGGGGGAGATGCCCCAGACCTAAGTGGGCAAGTCCTTGGTATGGGTGCAGCCCCTCTGCCTCCTGTACCTCTCCCTCCAGGGGTTTGATGGGCCCTGACAGCATTCTCATCCACCCAGAACTTCCCAGTGTGACCTTATTTGGAAACAGGGTTTTTGAGCATGCAATTAGTTTAAGTGACGTCTTTATACTGGATTAGGATGAGCCACAGTGGCAGTGACTGGAGTCCTTATAAAGAGAAGACACAGAGACAAAAAGAAAGCAATCTAAATATTGATTAATAGGGAAATAGCAAAAAGCAAAAAAAAGCAATAGACGTCTGCAGAGCACCATAGAACAGTTTTGAGAAAATGATTAAGGCAGCTCTATTCATAAGGGCACTAAAAACCCCCAAGACATACTGCTGACCAAAAGAATGCCACACTCAACATAACGCTGTTAGTTTCAAAATCCACTCACACATAGAACCACGGGTTTTCTGCAGCCCCATATGTGTGTGTGAATGCAGATACATATGAAGATAACTTTCTGAACACATAAATAATTTGATAAACAATAATTAATTGGGGGAAGGTGAGAGACATTGGGGAGCAGTCAACAGGCACTTATCTGAGATGTTTTAGAAAGATACATTCAATGCTTTAGAAAGATACATTCAAACATCATTTAGTTCTGTTTTAAACAAAAGGCAAAAGAAACAGACTCATTCACAGCCTTCAAACCTTTCTGAAATGCCCTCCTGCATAAGACCTCCCAAAGCGGGGACAGACGACTAGGGGCCCATGTGACACCTGCTGGATCTTCCCTGGGGTAAAACGTTCCCCCTTGAGGTTGGGTCAGGACTGGATCCCAGCAACAAGCAGAGTGAATGAGCCTTGAAGGACACACGGTAGCAGGGGAGGCAGAGAAAGGCATGCAGCAGGAAGTGAGAGCTTCACAAGATCTCAGCCCCTGTTGGTGGTCTTCAGGACAATAGGCAGAGTCGTTCTAGTAAATAAAGGGCCTCCCAAGTACTTAAGCTTCAATGTGACAGGTGGTGTGACCTGCAGCCACTGGCCCCGCAGCCTGGACACTTAGAATCTGTGAGCAGATTGCAGCCACACACTAACAAATCACATAAAAACAGTTTCACATGGCCTCGCCCTGGTGGGGAGGGAGAGCCTTCCCTCACCTTCCCATGGGAGCCAGAAGCGGCTTCCTTGGATATTAAAGGAAAAGGAAAACAGGCCTGAAATTCAGTCCCAAGCTGGAGTCAGAGTTTCCAGCATCCTGGGCTTCTAATCGGTCCATCCGTGCTCTGCCAGCATCTGCTCTAATGACTCCTCTAGACATCATGCCCAGGCCGCGTCCAACCCAATGAAAGAAAACACTGCCTGCGCCAGAAATCACCTCCACTCTCTGCCATGCAGCTACTGTGCTAAACGCATGATAGTCACTCCATTTTCAGCAGCCAACTTGATGCCAGCTGGGCACTTCCCACAAGTGGCTACCCATCACCACTGTCCTGGCCCAATTCACAAATAGGGAAGACAAGACATGGAACAGTCAAGTCTCTCACACAGGGTCACAAGGCTGCTAGGTGACAGCACCAGGAGGTGTCTCCCACTCCAGTCTGGGTTCTCACCACTGCACTGCTTCGTACCGAGCACCCCGGGGGCGTCTGAGTTTGTGATCTGCTCAAATTAATTCACAACTCTGCTGCTTGACAAGCAGGAATCAGGAAGTAGTCTGAGTTGTGGCTGAAGAAAAGGATGCTGGGAATTAAGTCTAAGTCAGTCACAGGGCGTAAGAAGTCTTTCCCCAGGTCCTCCATGGCCCCAGAGGCACAGCCAGGGCATAGGGTGTGAATCTGTCTGCTCTTGACACCACCCATCCTCATTCCAGGCTGGGGAGTCTCCTCTCTCTCAGCCTCGCCCAGCCTCCCACCAAGTATGCCTGCCTCCCTGCCTCCCCTTCCTCTTGAGACAGCAAGACCAACCCATCCTCTTCCTCCTCCTCCTCCTCAGCCCCCTCCATCCTCACCCAACGTCAAGAGGATGAGGATGGAGACCTCCACGATACTCCACTCCCACTTCATGAACAGTAAATACATTTCTTCCTCCTTATGATTTTCTTCATAACATTTTCTTTTCTCTATCTTACTTCATTGTAAGAATACAATATATAATACGGACAACATAAAAGACATGTTAACTGGCTGTGTATGTCATTGGAAAGGCTTCTAGTCAACAACAGTCTCTCAGTAGTTAAGTTGGAGACAGTCATACATCAAATTTTTACAGCAAAGGGTGTCAGTGCCCCAAAACCCTGCGTTGTTCAAGAGTCAACTGGGTATGTTTCTTGTATTCACCAGTCTCCTCCCTTAGAACGTAAGCACAGGAACTGAGACCTGGCTGCTTTATTCATCATTGCTGAGCAAAACAGCACAGAACAGGCACACAAACACAGCTTGAAATTTTTTTTTAAAGTATTCATGCCCAGGCCTTGCTGTGAGATTTCAAGTCAATACAACAGGAAAGGAATCTGATTATCTCTTGCTCTAACCTGTGCTGAGCCCATGCAACCAGTTGCCTGGAAACTCAAAAACGTGCTCATTTTTCTATTCCAACATTTCTGAAAGATAATGCGCTTTTTATCTGCATGTGCAGCGCTGGGCTTTTTAGTTGTAAGAACGATAGTTGAAGGGTGGACTTCAACCCTCAACGCCGAGCCACCCACAGAAAAAAAACTCGAAGCTCAAAGCTCAGTAATTGGACAGAAACCTAAGAGAAGGGACACAGCTGGATGAAGAAAGAAAACCCACGCTTTCAGAGAAGAGAAAAAGCAACAGACACGTTGGTTAGCATTTCTTCACCTCAGAGAGGGAGCGACAGGACCGCACAGATGTTAAAGATGAAGCAGGCAGCACCGTTATTCCCCAGGGTGGCCACTCCTGCCCTCTTAGCCTGCCCTCTTGGAGAAGGGGCCTTTGAAGTATTTTACCATCTGTGCTGCTCTACTAGAAATGGAAGCAGTAGACACTCGTGGATTCCGAGGCCCAGTGACTTCAGCTCCAGAATTTCTATTCATTCCATTTTCTCTCTTTCTGTTCACCAAAGAGTGATGGACCTAGCACACAGTGTGCGCTGGATCAATGTGTGTTGAAGAGTGATGGACTGGATGAATGGAGAGAAGGTGGAGAAGGAAGGAAGAGTGAGTGAGTGGGCGAGAGAGTGCATTCCACAACCACTGCCCTCTGCAAGTCCGCCTGCCTGGAGGACAGTGTCAGTTCGCCCTGGCATCCAAGCCTGGGTCTCCCCACCCATCTCGTTCTATCGGGGGCTCCCCGAAAGCTGCATAGGTGCCTTCATGAGGCAGAGGATGACTCTGAAAGTGTCACCAGCCACCAACACAATCCAGGACCACACCTCCACGACAGCCAAGTTCTAAGCTGTAAGCCCAGGGTTGAGTCCCAGGACAGCAGCACCTTGACCAAAATGTTTCACTGCCAACTACCTCAAAGGTGAACATAATTGAAACATTCCCTAGATGCACCTTCCCCCAGGCAAATCAGTAGGGTGATAAAACTGGCCTGATAGAGAGGATCGTTAATTCTACACACCAGCTGAATCTGCCAGTGCTCCATCTGGGACACTTTCTCTCCACATTCATGACTTGTATATTTGCCTTGATATGTTAAGCATGTTCATGTTTATTACCACTCATTTGATCCATGAGATGCACTGTGAAGCAGTCAGGAGAGGTGTTCTCACTTGGAAATTCAAGCATGAAAAACTAAAGCAAAGGAGGGTGAGGTGACCACCCTGAGGCCAGAGGGAGAAAGGGAGTCCAGCTGGACTTTGCCCCCAGGTCTCCTCCTAGCCCCAGAGTTTGGAGGAGAGTGATGTGAAGCCATGACTGGAGCCTACCCAGATGCATTCCTGTAGTGGCCCACATCCTGGGGGTGAGGCTGTGTAAACCAAGAGATTTGGGATGATCAGAGCTCTGGCAGCTCTGCTGTGGGACCCTCTGGAAGAGCCCAGTACAGAGAAAGTGCATCCCTGGTAACAAGATAGTGGTGTTCCCGGGAGCTTGGACTGTCAGAGGTGCTGGAATGACACTGAGATCAAAAGGGCTCCCATGGCAACAGCCTGAAAAGCTGGGAGCTGGTGCAGGCAAGTCTGGGAGGTGATGGCAGAACAGGTCGCCGGGGGCGGGGGAGATGGAGAGCTCCGGGTGCCCAGGCTGGGGAAGTTCCAACAGAGAGAACTGGGATCCTGCATAAGGCAAGTGTGGAAGGGAAAGAATGGCCCCTCCAAAGATCTCCACATTCTAATCCCCAGAGCCTGGGACTATATCATTGCACATGGCAAAAGGAATCTTGGCAGACGTGCCAAAGTTAAGGATCTTGGGATGGAGCCATTATCCTGGATTGTCTGGGTAGGCCCACTGTCATCACAAGGGTGTTTATAAGAGAAAGAGAAATCAGGAAAGCTGGAGAAGGTGATCTGATGATAGAAGCAGAGGTGAGAGTGTGGGGCCATGAGCAGGGTTGCTGGCCGCCTCTAGAAACTAAAAAAGGCCCAGAATGGATTCTCCCTTGGAGACTCCAGAAGGAATACAGCCCTGCCCACACCTTGACTTTAGTCCAGGGACCCTACTTAGGACTTGTGAACTCCAGAAGTATCAGACAACATCCCTACGCTTTCTAAGTCATTGAGTTTACGGTAATTTATTAGAGCAGCAAGACGAAATTGATGCAGCAAGCGAGAGCTATCCAACTACTCAACTTGGGTTCTGATGGTTGACATGGTTGACATAACCACTCATTTGCACAGCAGATACTGTACTTGGCACCAGACTGGCTGCTGAGAAAACATCTGGTGAGCAAAGAAAACATGGCCGCTCCCACCAAGGAGCTCGAACTCCAGTGGGGAAGACAGACAGCGTGCTCATTATCGATTCTCATTGCCTCTCAACTCCAAACTCATCTCTTATTACCTGCTCCATAAAAATGGATCTGAGCCCTGTATCAATATCTTTCCTTTGCAATGGGCACGATGTTAGACTTTGTCTGGAGAGGGCACCAGAGAGACAGTTGGGTTGAAAAGGTTTGCCTTCTGACTCTGATGCTGTCTCTCTGCAGCTCCTGAATGCCTGGGATTTCTCCAGCATCAGGGGGTCCCCCAGTGTCCAGCTCCTGCACTGAATGGTGGCCAGCAGCACCCAGAGGCCGGCAGTCTTCCCCATCGTCCACCTTGAGTGACTTGGCAAGTGTCTGTCCCCAGCACCTCAGAGGGCAGATGCCCATCAAGTTCTGCTGGAGTGCTACCTCGCAACTTCTCTGTCCATCAGTGACTAACCTCTCCAGCAAGGTTGGGGAGGGCATGTGGGAAGAGAGGTGCTCTTCCTGGAGCATTGAAGTTCGGCCCCAGGGGTGGAAACTGCTTCTTTGGTCTGCCACTCCTGCATTCTTTAGAGTTTTCATTACTTCTAACTAACTAGTCCCTTGTTATTCCATTCTCCTGCTGTAATGAATAACTCTTTATATTATACTTTCCGTGTTCAAATTCTTTCTCATGATGGGACCCAGACTAAGACAGACAGGACATACCATGTATAAACAAGCATGAATTACAAACAGTGATATGATCTACAAGAGACAGGGACACGTGTGAAAATAGAAAGCAGGAGGTCATTGCTTCGTTAAACTAAACTCTGGGGTATCCACGTGGGTCTTTGAGCTATGGCTGCCATGTTTCTTGGCTTTGGCCACTTCCCCTACCTTGGGTAGGTGAATCTCGTTCTCTCTCTTTCTCTCTCTCTCTTTCTCTCTCTCTCTCTCTCTCTCTCTCTCTCTTTCTCTCTCTCTCTCTAATTTACTTTCTAAATAAACTATATTTTCCAATCTAAAAAAAGAAAAAGAAAATAGGAAGGAGGAGACTTATGTAGCTGGGGAATCCAGGAGAGACCTCTCCAAGAGTTGACCATAACAGGGATAAGCAACAAGAAATCGTTAGAGTGGACCATCCGGGCCAGGGCAGTCATGAGGAGACCTCAGCAGGAGCATGATATGGCGTGTCCACACTCTGGATGTGCAAGCTTTGGAGAGACAGCCCAGATCATCAGAGTCACATGGTGCAACAGAACCAGCAAGACAATGGCATCAGCCAGAGCCTGTCTCCCCTCAGATCCGTTCCCACCTTCCCCTGATCAATTCCAGGTCACAGCAGCCTTGACCTCTGAAGATGGTGTTTCTAAAGCTTCCCTGCCAGCCAGCAGGATGTGAGTAAGTAAAGGATCTCTGCAGGACCTGGCAGGAAGAGGGAGGCAAAAGCCAGGATAATTCCTCATGCTGCCCCCAGCCCTGCTGGCAGCTGAGTCTCCGCCCCCAAGCAGGCTGGCTGGGGTTCTAGCTCAGCTGTGACCCCAGGTCATGGGTTCTGGTGATGCCCGCTCCCCCCTCGGGCCTAAGGGTGGGACCAGATTCCCAATATTCCCAGGGTAGCCTGACCCTCCTCTGCTCTGTCTAGCTTCTTGTGTTTTACTTCCTGTGTATTTAAGTCCTTACATTTAAAGTCACTCTATTCTAATGGCAAAGGGGTTTCTGCTTCTAGTGAGACTCGAACACAATAACAGGCCCATTTTTTTTGTTTGTTTCCACCTTCTGTAGAGATGTAATCGAGCACCCTTACTTCATGCAGAGGAAGACCAGGGATGGTTGCCACTTGGTCCCAGACAGGAAGGTCAAAGTAGTGCAGGATGTATTTGAACATTCCCAGCATGGAAAGGGATATTAAGTGCGTGGCTTTCTCATGGACTTAGTACCTCTGTGACCCACCAGCACCATCCATTTTAGGTTCTGGAATCTCATCCATGACCCTGATCTCACATGTAGCCCCTAAGTCTGGTTGTGAGCAGTTTCAGCCAACCCTCAGGGGAAGAATTCTGATCATCCCCAGGCAAATGAAACAGAAACGCAGTTGTGTGGACTCAGAGTCTATCCAGCTTCAAGTGGTCACACCTAACAAGACTCTGTATGTCCATCCGCATTTTAAAGTTTGTCGATACCTAGGTTACCTGGGGAAGCAAATTGTCAGGGGTCTGGTTACTTGGCACACAGAGCCACTGTCTCCACCATGTAACCCTGACACATTTCGATGAAACCATCTTCACTCTGTGCTGCACTCAGTTCTGATAGTCACACAGATTGAGACAATAAAGAATAAGGGCTCCCTAGGAAACAGTTCAGCAATATCCACAAATGAAAAGGAATTTACACAGCAGATCTTGAAGAGTTTCCAAGGAGCCATTACAAAAAGCAGGTAGATAAAATGCAATTTACGTATATTTTTCTTGTTTAAACAAATGTATCAGATGCATGGGAAATAATGGATGACACAACGCCTCACATTTCTTTAGATATTTCTAATATCCATAAACATGTTCAAAGAAAACTTCTTTGTGACACCTTTTCTGAAGCCCCCAATTTCTCACCATTGCAAGAGGGACGATGCCCACAAAGCTGGTCTGGCTGACGAAGATCTCGGACACAACCAGCTCACTCATGGAGTCCTCAACCGGGTACTCCACCTGCCAGGTGATCTGCTGGGCACCGGCCAGGCCGCTGCTATTATCAACTCCAAAGTCCACTTGTAAGATCTCGTAGAAGGAGCCGTTTGCTCTGGAAAACAAACACATGTTAAAGTTCAACTTAAAACGCACAACTCAGCAGAATGTCAAGAGCACAACAAATTGCCTCATTCCTCATTGCCAACCAAAAGAATGAGTGCCAAGTTCAACAAGCCACATGGCAGTGTTGACAGCGTCTAAGTCATGGGCTGCTCATCAGTGGTCTGCACCTCAGAATGAGCTGACGATCCGTCTTCAGGGCTCTGGGTGTGGAGAGCAGGCTGATCCCCGCTGGATATGAGACTCCCAGCATTTCCCCAGGCATACCGGGCACAGCCCTCTCCCCTCCCCATCCCAGGGCTGCACATGATGCAGACTGAGCGCCACACCAAGGAGATGTCCCCAGACTGTTTCATGGAGCTTCTCCGCTGCTCCAGTCATGAAGCACATCCTGGGCTCTGGCTGTTTCTATTTCTGCTTAGCTGTGTGTCTACAAGTCAGTGTTTCACACACTCCAAGCTTCAGAATCTGGGGAGAACAATGGGGGCCTCGTGGGCGTGTGGAAGCATCAGAAGACCGAGAGTGGGAGGGACTTCATAAACGACACAGTTTACCACGTAAACATGAGTGACATAATAAAGTAGTCCACTCAACGTTTCATTCCATCAGCCTGAAGGGCAATTAGAAGTCATGTAGGAAAATATTATGCGATTTAATTGTATGAATCACTGTATGTGCTGGGGGTGAGGGACTGAGAAGGTTGGTGGGTTCTGTGTTAGTGAAAAAAAAAACAAGAGATAAGTGCTGCTCTTCATATTTTTATACACAGGGAGCCTCTCGCCAATGGCGTGGACTTGTAAATTGCAGGTGCTCACATTGACAGGAACATTACCAAACAGATAGTTAAAACAAAAGCCATCCCAGCACAGGATGATGAGTGACTCCTGCTCTGTGATCCTGTTTCCATCCCACTCTAACCAGATGCAAGGACAGCAACACGGAGCAACTGAGTCACAAGCTCTTGAAGGCCCAAGTCACACCGAGCGGCTTGTTCCTCCTCTGACAATGGGCCTGCTGGAACCACAATGGGCTGGGAAGTCACTCACCTGCCGCCGAGGCCTGGGCAAGCTCTACATTCTGGGCTCCCAACTCAGAACCAATGAGGAAAGACTTTGGGGGAAGGGGGAAAGAGGTAGACAAGAAAACCCAGCTTCCTGATGCTTGTCCAAGGGAATTCTCCTACCATGGACAGCTCCCCTGCACTGAGGACTTCTCTAAGAACCAGCGGGGGGACCACAATTACCTGCTTCCTTATATAAGTCAAGAGGTACCAGAGGCACCTTCAGATGTAGCACTTGAATTGACCAAACTAAATTGTACTGACCTGCCTGGTAAGAAATGCTACCCACAATCAGACCACAGACCACATTTGACTCTATACTGAGCTGGTCATGCTCAATCTTTTTGCCACTTAACCAAGGTTTTAAGAGATCCTCAGATAACTTACTGTCCAATATGGTGGCCACCATCCACAAATGGCTATTTACAGTCAAATTAAATTAATTGAAAAACAAATCAATTTTAAAACTCAGTTCCTCAGTCACACTAGTCTCATTTCAAGTGTTCAACAACCAAGGGTGTGGCCAGGCTCGGTGACTCAGCCTGTAATCCCGCGCTTTGGGAGGTCGAGGTGAGTGGATTGCCTAAGCCCGCAGGTTCGAGACCTGCCTGGGCAATTTGGCAAGACCTCATCTCTACAATAAATCAAAATAACTAGCCAGACGTGGTAGCGCGCGCTTGTATTTCCAGCTACTTGGAAGGCTGACGCGGAAGGATCACCGGAGCCCAGCAGGTCGAGGCACTCTAGTCTGGGCGACTGAGTGAGACTCCAACTCAAAAAACAAAACAACTAAGTGTGGCCAGTGGCCACATGTTGAACAGAACAGAGATCACTGACCTGCTATGCACTCTGGGTAAGTCATTTATGCCCCTCCAGGCTTCAGCTTCCCCGTCTGGAAAATGGGTGAATAAAAATAATGCCTGTCTGCTCACTTTCAGTATAGTTACGAGGATGGAATGAGGAAACAGATGTGAACTCACTTCAAGCACTGTCCTGTATTATGAATTCACATTGAACTGATCTCCAAGTCATCAGAGACATAAAACTTTGGAATCACTCGGGGGTTCTCATAGGCAAACATAGCCAGATGGTCCCAGTTGATCCTCAGCTGAGTGTGGGTGCCTGGGAGTTATGGATCTCAAATATCTATTGGTCCAAGTTGCTTTGCATGGGGGAGAAAATGCATATTGAATAAGGGCTCCTGGACTCCTGAGAGGACTGAAAGTGAGCAGACATGGGACACCCTTCCTCACCAGGGTATCCCTATTTACCTGGGTATCTTTAGTGAAAGGCAAAGAAAGGAGATATTAAGGGCTGAGTTTCAAATTACTGAAGAGATTCAGGAACTTAGGAACTTGCACTCAGTTCTCCACTAAGTCACCCTACCCTGATTCCTATCCACCACATCCCAGACTAAAGTCTCTTCCCTGGTGATGGGAATTCTCCACACACCCATCAGTGAGGTCTCCTGCAAGAGATGTATGTTCCCATCAGGTCAAATCTTCCATTTCTCCCTGGGCTACCTGTGCTTTGTAACCCGATACTAAGGGGCTGATACTTCCTGGGCTCCCAGCACCCAGTGACCTCTGAAAAGCTGATGCGCAGAAGGTGAAAGTCCAGCACAACTTTCTATGTTCCCAGCTGCATCATCCTGCTAAATCCACACTCGGGTCCTGGGGCAGATAAAGAGAACTGGCCAGTCTGCGGACGGGGTAGGGTCTGCGTGAGCGGGTCACCCTCCACACTGTGGCATGTCCTCTCCTCTCTGACTCTCCAGCCTATGAGCTGGACCAGTTACAGGAACTCTGCCCAAGTCCAGCAGTGAGTGGAACAGAAATTAAGTTGGAGCCACTTTTATGTCAAAGTGTTTTTAAAGTAATTTCCCTCCAGCTGGAGGAGTAAGGTTTTTTTTACTTTAGGCAGGCACACTCACTAATAAGTCCATTTCTATGGAAACAGCTTCAAAATTATTAATGTTACCTGTTCTCAATCAATTCTTGATAAGCCTTTCAAATTTAGAGAAGTGTTTCATGATTCTCTCCATTTAATAATTACAACTGCCTTTGAGAAATTGGGATCAGTGTTTCAGCCACAAGATATTCATTAGGCATCTTTTCCTGGGGTGACGAAATTGTGTGTGTGTGTGTGTGTGTGTGTGTGTGTGTGTGTGTGTGTGTGTGTGTGTGTGTGCGTGTTTGAAAAAGAGATAATGTGTGTATGTGCGTGTATAAGAGAAAGAATATGTATATATGTGTGTGTACGTGTGAGTGTGTGAATGCGTGTTGGGAAGGGTAAGGCATGAAGTGGCCACATTGCTTGGCAATCTCTCCCTCTAGCTAGAGCACACAGCTTACTACCAAGATGTGCTTCCCAAAAGCCCTGTTTGTTATAGAAACCTCACCTTTCACAAAAGCTGAGCCTCCTCTCTAAGGCCCTGGGATCCCTGAGAAGGGGCTAAGACAGCTAAGACCCAACCCAGCAGCATGTCCACAGGGGTCACATCCAGCCTTTTCTCAGCAATCATTCATAATAACAATGGCTGCTTCATAGGAGGGGGAGGGAAGGGGAAAGAGGAGGAGAGAGGAAGGGAGGAAAGACTGGAGGGAGGGAGAAATGAAGGAGAAAGGTCAAAACATGGGAGTTCAGTCAGTGGTTCTATTTACAGAGATTCTTCTCTCTTTGCAAACTTCTAGATCAGCAGTCTCCAGCCTTTTTGGCTTCAGGGACTGGTTTTGTGGAAGACAATTTTTCCATGGATGGGAGGAGGGGGTTAATCATGCACTAGATTCCCATAAGGAACATACAACCGAGATCCCTCACGTGCACAGCTCACAATAGGGTTTGCGCTCCTAAGAGAATCTAATGCCACCACTGATATGACAGAACCTGGAGCTCCGCTCATCCTCTGTTCACCTCCGGCTGTGTTGCCTAGTTTCTGACAGGCTATGGATGGCCCAGGGGTTGGGGATCCCTGTTCTAGATGGTTCTGAGCTACCAGGCAGATATGGTAAAGCTGTCCCTTATAAGTATTTCTAGAAATAGAACGAGAGAGGCTGTCCCTGATCTCAGGTCTCTGGGGGGCTTTATGTGGGTTTTTTTTTTCTTATAAGCTTTTTTTCTGGGCATTAATTTTTAAAATAGCCAGAAGCAAGGTAAACATTCAATGATGAGAACACTGAACAAATGTCCCGGGATAGAATTTGCCGGTGACTCTCAGTAAACACAACATGAGACTGAACCTCTGACTCCTCCCCTCAACCTTGAAAGCCAAGAGGACAAAGAAGTTCCTGTACTGTCACTGCTGACACAGTGCTGGTATGATGCCTGAAAATTGTAGGCCTTCATTTAACTCATTGAACATACTTAAAAGACCCAAGAGGACACCCTATACAATTCTAGGGGTGCCGTTTGCATTCTAGGAGTCAAGAAGTGACCAGTCAGTGGAGTCTTGACCCGTATTCTTCTGCCAGACCATAGGTATATTTATACACTCGGCTTAGAGAAGACATGTCTGTCTCCACTACTGGAATGTAAGTTCTTCAAAGGCCAAAAGCTATTATAACCCCATAGTCACTACAGTTCCTGCATATCCATGATGTGTTGAGCACTGAGAATTCACTGGGGCCAAAATAGACAAGGTAAGATCACGTAATTACAAATGTCATCATGAAAATAAAACAGAAGAATTACATTTGTTTTTAAAAGTTAAATAAAATTCTTCAATTTTTAAAAATGGAAAAATCACAATTAAAAAATATTCTTTTTTTTTTTTAAATTGGAATCTCACTCTGTCGCCCAGGCTAGAGTGCAATGACCCCCTCTCAGCCACAGCAGCCTAAACCTGCTGGGCTCTAGCAATCCTTCCGCCTCAGCTTTCCAAGTAGCCAGAACTACAGGCGCGTGCTACCACACCCAGCTGATTTTATTTTTTTTATGCATTGTAGAGACGAGGTCTTACCATGTTGCCCAGGCTGGTCTCAAACCTGTGGGCTCAGGAAATCCTCTTGCCTCAGCCTCCCAAAGTGCTGGGATTATAGGCTTGAGCCACCACACCTGGCCTTTTTAACTTTCAAATAGAATATAAATGACAAGAAGAGATGATGAAAAGCTGTTCAGGAGTAAAGAGTTGACAATGGAGCTAAGATCTGAAGGATGAACGGAAGCCAGACAGATCCTCAACAAGTGTTTGTTGAATAAATGAGTAACTCTATTTTAACAAAACAAACATGTACCCCAAACCATCAGTATGAACATAAGGTGCTACATACAAAGAGCATCTTTCAAGCTTTGTTCAAATGCTACTGACTTAAAAGCCTCCACCCCCAATGCCACAATTCTGCAACTCCAGGACCTCCTTATCCTGCTGTAGTTTTTCCATAGCTTTTGCCTTCCTGCATACTGTTATTTACTGATTCTGTTGATTGCCACACACATACGTACATACAGAAGAAAGTAAGTGTCAGGAGAGCAAGGATGTTTGCTCGCTAGCGTATCCCAGCACTTAGAGCACTTTCTGGGACATGGAGGTGCTCTTCAAATACCTATTGAATGAATGACTGAATCAGCGGGTACAACATCCCACTTGGAGCAAGTCTTCGAGGAGCAGGTGCTGAGTGCTGCAGAGAGACGGAGCAACTGTGTGTGGAGGCGACAGAACTGCTGCGGGGGGGCAGGCCAGGGAGGGCTCCAGGAAGGTTGGGCTGGGGCAGAGCTTTGAGGATAGGCAGCCCCCTCAGCCTCACTGCATGGGCTCCTCTCATGACCCGCTTCCTTCCCCTCCAGACATGCGTCACTCCCTGATCCCCTGCCCAGCCCAGTCTCCCAGAGAGAAGTTGAGCGATGCCAGCTCATGGGTCCTTTCAGCAGAGCAGAGCTTCCCTCTTCCATCCCTCTGCCTCTCCCACCTCTTTCTCATCATGATCTAATGGTTGGTGCTCAGAATCTGGCATGAATAAATCGTTGGTGCTCAGAATCTGGCATGAATAAATCATCTCCTTCTGCAATTTCATAAAACCCAGGCACTCCCTCCTCATTTCCACTTTGTCAAAGGCAGTTCTGCTTCCTCTGAGCATGCTGTGAAAAGACTGTTTCGGGTCAAGGAGTCAGGTGGTGGTTGTCAGTCAAAGGTCTACAGTTTTAAAATATTTCAGAGCCACTACTCAATTATAGATCAGAAACTTATAATCTTTTAGGACTCAAAACATTCTTTTGTTACTGGTTTGATTTTCTGACTTCCATCATCAAGTTGCTACACAGAACTTTTTAAAAAATCAACTAAGACTGTGTCAAATGGGAATAATTAAGAAACCGAGCTCCCCTATTGCATTTCTGGCTGATAGGGAAGGTTAAATAGAAAACCCAGAGGTTGCCACATCATATTACGGTTGCAAACGGCCAGGGCCATGTGTAGCTTAACCATCCCGACTACTGTGTATTTACAAAATGTGAATTAGCTGCCGATATTTTTAAATACGGAGAACCCACAACCCAAAAAATTGATGTTTCTGGTTTCCCTGGAGAAATTGGAAGGTTAGGCAACCCTATCCCACACTGTCATCTGACAACAACCAGCTGGAACAGCAGAATGCTGCCCCCTTTAGTGACGTTGAAAATCTCCCTGTCTGGGAACGGGGAAACACCCCATATCAACAGGGTGCCTGAATGGAATGCAATTGTATACCTAACCCTTAACTGTACCCCACAACTTCATAATAAAAAAAAATAAATAATTTTTTAAAAAAAGAAAAAATCTCCAATAGGAATGGAACAACAGAATGCTGTCCCCTTTAATGGGATTGAACCTCCCAACAGGCCTGGACCACTTTACTTACCCATTCTGTCCCCCAAGTTCCTGTTGACATTTGTGATCTCCGAGAAAACACATCTTGTTTTTGACCCTCTAGTGGCCACCTTTCGAACTGGGCTTCCAGCTCACAAATGATTCCACATCCTCCTGAGGATTCCTCTCCCTACATCCTCCCTTCCCCCGTCCCTAGGGCAGGACATGGCCCTGGTCTTAGCAGGGGACCCAGTCTCGAGCTGTAGTCTAGACTCAGTAGTGAATACTGACCTCAGCCGGAAGAGGAACACTTTCTATGCATATGATATTCCAACCAGGGAATTTCAAATTTGATCTGGGCTGCTTTTTCAAGAAGAGATATGAAATCTAAGCAGCTATGCAGTTACCTCTTCGACCGAGCAGACTAAGAACTGAAAAAACAGATCAGAGTGAAAATGATGAGGTAGACTTTGGAATAAATATTCCCAGAATCTCTGGTAAATTTCTATTACCTGGATCCAGCCCTTGGAGCCCTCTATGATGCTTCTCTTGGGTTCCATGAAACACCTTCATAGGCTTATAGTTAATTCCCCAAAGGGTGAAAACAACCCAACTTCCCATCAAACAATTAATGAACAAGATGGGGTATTTTTATACAACAGAATATTATTTGGCCATAAAAAGAATGAAATACTGATAAATGCTACAACTTAGATGAATCTTGAAAACATTATGCTAAGTGAAAGAAGCCAGTCATGTAAGACTATAGAGTGTACAATTCCATTGACATGAAACACCCAGGATAGGTAAATCCATAAAGACAAAAAGTATGTTCATGGTTGCCAAGGACTGGGGTAAGTGAGCATTGGGAAGTGACCACTAATGGTACAGAGTTTCTTTGGGGAATGACTGAAATGTTCTGAAATTACAAAGTAGGACGATTCCACAGCTTTATGAATATACTAAAAACCACTGAATTGTATACTTTAAAAAGATGGATTTTATGGCATGTTAATTATATCTCCATTTTTTAAGTAGAAAAATGAGAGGGAAAATCAAGTTTCAAAACCATATCCACAGTATAATACTTTTGCAAAAATGATAAACATATATACAATAATTCTAGTCTGTATCAAAAACTATCAAAATGTGTGGTGAAGATCATGTCTACCTCAGAAAAAGGTGAAAGAGAATATATCAATAAGAGCTACATGGGGCTCCAATTACATCTGCAATATATATATATATTTTTTTTTAATTGGGGGGGGAAGCCAAATGGTAAGAGTTAACAAAGCTAGGGGTAGGTAAATGAGTGTTTCTTACACATTTATAATTTTCTCTAATCAAGAAATATTTTACATAGAAAGTTACCATCCTCAACTCTGTCTTGTTTAGTTTATTCTACTTCTCAAATATATTTTTCTGATATATTTCCAAGAAACTCTCCACCTGACTCCTAAATCAGCACAACTAAGTCAGCCTTCCCACTGCCCCACTTTCTAACCACAGGAAAATGATGTTACAGTCTTCCTTCTCTGTTTTAAAATGTTTAAAGTACCTTGCAGACTGGCATGAGTGGCCTTATTTTTGCTTACCAACATTTTCCCAGAGTCAAAAACAATAAGTCTTGCTAATGAGCAAATACTTTCGGCACCTCTACTTTCTCAGCTGCCAGATCCGTGACTATTCTTCACACTAACAACTCACCCTCACTTCCAGCTGATTTGATTTTATCAGCATCACCATGACAAGCCTGGAGACAGCTAAGACAATTGCCACAATTATTCTTTTTCCCTCTGTCTCTATCCTTCCGACAACATCCTAAACCCCTTCCAGCAAATGATGGCTCAGAATTCATCTTACATCAGGCTCCTAAATACAACGTTTCAGAGTCCTCTCTCTCTGTCTCTGTTTCTTCCTGTTACCAACCTGGAGGAAAACTCTTGTTACATAAAATGGCCAATGGCGTTCTCGCTGAATCCCATTTCTATGTAGGTCTCCTTAAAGAGGAAAGACAAGCCCAAGCTGATGAACATGAGAAATAATGTGACACACTCTGGACACAAGCATGGTGGGCAGAAGCCATCTCCTCAGGGCTCTCCTCAGATAGCTTCACCTCGAAGTGGAACAGGGGATCTGATTTTGATTTATAACAGAATGTTAACTTTTGAATCAATAATGTATTCCTAGGACTTAGAGTTCAAAAAGTATAAAAGAACAGTCATCCTTGTACTGCCACCCTCTGGACTCCCAACTTCATTCTCCTCCGCAAACCGAAGTCTCCTCCTTAGCCCTCCAGAGATGCACCACGCATTCACAAATATGGACGAGTGTGATGTGATGCCCCGTTTTCACATAAATGGCACACGTTACACACTATATTCTGCCTCTAGGAAAGAAGAGTTCCAGTCACTCCTCTCACTGGCCATGAGATGCTCTGGCTGGAAATGGTGGCAGGACCAGTCACATGGCCCCATCCAACCACAGGGCTGGCGGTGGGCAATCCTCCTGCATGCCCAGGAGGGCAGAGGCAAGCAGGACTTGTGACTAGAGCGTGAGGAAGCCCTGGGGTGGGGATCCCCATGCATTGATGCCAGAGTCCATGCTGGAGAGAGAGGGAATGTGGCCCTCATTCATTTATTCATGCATGCACATTTATTGAGAGATCACTATGTCCCCGGTCCTGTGCCAGTTACATGTACACATCAGAAAAGTGAAGAGCATGGAAAACTCTAATTTCTTTTCAAAGAGTCTGTTTCTAAGTGGAAACCTCCCTCTGGTCGTGTTGTACAGAATTACGCTGCACCTCTACCAGGAAAGGCCTCATTAAGCAGAGATTCTTCTGATGCCCAACGGGCTCGTTATCTCGTCCAAGTGAAAGCAGCTGCTAATGAGACCAGGGTCCTGGGGTCATGCCCTGTGCATGCTGGGTGACCGGGTGGCCACGGAAGACTCCTGTAAGTCCAGCACCCTGCAGTCTGCTCTGGTTACCAGAGGCCACTTGGCAGCTGCAAATGCATTCAATGCCAATTTGTTCCTAGGACCTAGGACCTTCCCTGTTGAAATACAGGAGCAACATCACACACAAAGCATTACACTGAGCTCTCCATTAAGGGGACTGCAACAATTACATGACTAGGGCTTTGTTTGTGGCTGACCCGCAAAGATCAAGCCCAGGATGAGTTGCCTGCAGAACACTAGATCAAAGGATGCCCTGGTTCTCCTAGCATGACTTTTAAAGGCCGCAGATATCTGGCTGGACTTACTGGGGGTTTCCACTGCACTCAGATGGAGTTAGAAGGTGCAAAAACCATAACATTCATGGCAGTCATCTCCGTCACCATTCAAGGCAACTCCATCCATCCTTCCAGTTACACAGGTCAAAATCTCAGCCATCCTTACCTCTTCTCTTTCTTTAATCGCCCATATCTAATGTGTCCCCAAAGTCTGTCAGTTCTCTCTTGGATATATATGTTTTAAAAACATCCTCACGTTCACCATGTCTACTGTGTCTACCTGGGCCCAGGTCACAATCATCTCTTGCTGGGGTTACTGCAACAGCCTCCTAAATGATGTCAATGCCTCCACCCTCACCTCACCACTCCCCTCCACCCTATCTTCTCAACACAACAACCAGAGAGTTTCTGCTAGAACAAGAGTCAGATACTCTTCTCTCTTCTGTTCAAAACCTTGAGGAATCCTCATTTCATTCACACAAGAGCCAATGTCTTCGCAAAACTCTACAAGGTCCTACATGACCTTCCCTCCTTATTCCCACAGCACGATACCTCCCTGAACACCACTCTCCCTCTGCTCACTTTACTGAACCACACGGGGTCTCCTTACTGTTCCTCCAGCCCCAAGCACACTCCTGCCCCAGGGCCTTGGCACTAGCTCATGCCTCTCCCCGAGCTACACAGCCTGTAATCCACCTTCCTGACTTGGCTCTCAGGCTGCCTTCTCAGTGGGGTCTGCTTTGGTGGCTCTGCAGAAAGACCCATCTCCTACAGTGAAGACCCCATCATCCTCCCCTGCTTTTTCTCAATAGTGCTTAATCTTCTAATATACTATATCCTATTAATTTACCTTTTGTAAGCTAATTTTGTCCAATAGGCTATAAGCTCAATGAGGGCAGAAATCATGTCTATATATTCCCTGTATTACCTCCCCCCTTAAGTGCCTAGAAAAGCACCTGTCCATAGTAGACATCATAGTAAAGACATTTCACCTCTTCAGCTTCCTCTAAGTGTAATATTTTGATCCTAGCATCTGAGGTCTGGCTCAGCCCTCACCCACCCTGGATAGGCCTACCCATGCATCACCTGCCTCCCATTCTTCCAAGTTGAATATTCAGCGATAGGCTTCTGCATTACCCACCAGAGCAGCTTGAAAAAAACTTTTGTTTGGAAAATGTTCCTGCAAGAGTTTCCCTCTGTCCTGGAAAAATGTGGAGTGACAAAGCCATCATATGCTGGAATCTCAAAAAGCCAAACATAAGATTTGAATCCTAACTTATCTGGCATTCAGCACTCCCAGGGCAACAATCTTCTTTTCACTGAGTGCCTTAAAATACATGATACTAGCATACTAGAAAGATAAAAAGCCCAAGTCCTGTTCCTGCGAACAGCTGCACCTTAGCTTGTGAAGTTCAGGCTGGCATGAGATCTGGGAAGTGAACTGAAGCCATGTTCTCAACATGCTCAAGCCAGAGACAACTTCTCATTCATCACTCAATCCTTCATGATGCATTGAACTGATTTGTGTTTGATAAAGTTTTCTTTTCTTTCCCCAAAAATTGTGTTCCACTTAAGAGAACTGCATGGCAAGAAAAAGTTACATTGAGATATAATTTACATGTGACAAAATTCACCTATTTTAAGAGCATGAGTTTTGGCAAATGCATAGAGTCATGTAACTATCACCACAATCAAGATATAGAACCTCCCACCATCCTGAAAAGCTCCTCGCAGTCCCTTTAGGCAATCCACTTGCCACACTCCCGAGTTCTGACAACCATTGGTGTTCTTTCTCACTCTCGTTTTTCCATTTCTAGAAACTGCAATCACACAGTATGTAGTTATTTTTATCTAGAGTCTTTCACTTAAAAAGGCCTTGGTGGTTCATACAAGCTTTTGTGTCTCTCAGTAGCACGTTCCTTTCTATAACTGGGTAGTATTCCATTGTATGGACATCCACAATCTGTCCATTTATCAGTTGATGCGCATTTAGATTTCTTCCAGCTTTTAGCTGTACTGAAAATCAACACGTTGCCATGAATATTTGCATATGACTCTCTGGACATATGTATTCATTTCTCTTAACTAAACACCTATAAGCGTATTTGCTGGGTCATATGGTAAGTATCCATTTTCCACCAAATTGGAAAAAGTTATAAGCATTATCCCCCACCTCCAGTTTTTTTCTGTCCCCTTTTCTCTCTCCTCTCCTTGTCATTGGGATCTTCTTCAGTAGCCCTGCAGAAAGATCCATCTCCTACACTGGAGACTCCATCACCTCCCTTTGCTTTTTCTCAGTAGTGAGCAACATCATTACTCTTGTCACACAGGGCCCTGAGATTCTGTTTATCTATATTTTCCATTTTTGTCTTCTCTGTTCTTCAGGTTGAAAAGGTTTCATTGATCTATCTTCAAGTTTATTGGTTTTCTTCTATTATCTCCAATTCTCTGTTAAGGATCCAGTAAAATTTTTATAGCAGATGTCATTTGTCTTAGTTCTAGAGTTTCAACTTTATTTTTATGTAGTTTTCATTTTTATCACATTTCATATCTTTTCTTTCACCATGAGCATCTTTTCTTTAGTGTCTAGAGTTACCATTATAATAACAGTTTCATAATCTGATAATTCTATTATCTGAGTCATCTGTGCATCTATTTTCGTGTATTTTTTTTCTGGTTATGAGTCTCATTTTCTTGTTTCTTCTCATGTCAAATAATCTGGATCCAGTCCTAGATACCGTAGACAACACATTGTTGAGACTCTGGATTCTGCTATATATCTGTGAAGAATCACGTTGTTACATTGTTATTTAAAAGGCAGTTTATTTGAGCTTCTTGGGGTCTTCAGAATTCATGTGTGGTTTCAGTGTCAGCCACAGATTTGGTCAGCGATTACATACAGAATGTGAGGGCACCCCTTCCCTGGATCTTTCTTTTCCAGAATTCTCCCTCACTTTCCAGTGGTTGTGGTTACTCCAGACTCTGCCTCTGGTCCTTTCTGAATTTCAGCTTCCCTGCACAGTGCCTTCCATCAGTCTCTAAGTCATAAAACAGGAAACTGACACAGTGCTGCTCTCACTTCTAAGTATCTGCTACCCTTGGTCATTCTCTGCATCCTTCAAGTGGTGGGGTTTTTTTCATTTTCTTCAAAGTTTACAGTTGTCGTCTTGTGACTAGTAGCATGATAGCAGCTTCTCAGTCATTATTAGACAAGGAATCACCCGTGCTAATGTTTTTCAGGCATGTGCTGTCAAGATGGACTCAGTAAGGAGTAAGAACAATGAAGACAACTTTTGCATAGATCATCACAAATTACCGGATAAGAAATAAAGCATCCACCTTTTATCTGATCACTCCCAAAGCTCATAGCATCTGCGAGTCATCAAGAATTATTTCTATTGTGAACAATGCTGCGATAAACATACATGTGCAGGTATCTTTTTTATAGAGTGATTTGAGTTCTTCAGGGTACATTCCCAGTAGGGGGATTGCGGGGTCATATGGGAGGTCAATATCTAGAGCTTTTAGGAATTGCCATACTGTTTTCCACAGAGGTTGCACTAGTTTGCACTCCTACCAGCAGTGTAGAAGTGTTCCCTTTTCACCACACCCTCTCCAGCAACTGTTATTTTTTGAGTTATTGATAATTGCCATTCTGACTGGAGTTAGGTGGTATCTCAGTGTGGTTTTGATTTGCATCTCCCTGATGATTAGTGAGGTTGAACACTTTTTCATGTGTCAACCATGCTGTCCATCAAAAGAAGACTGGATTTTTAAAATGTGGTACATATACACGATGGAATGCTATGCAGCCATAAAAAAGAACAAAATCATGAATTTTGCAGCAACCTGGATGGAACTGAAGTCTATAATACTGAGTCAATACTGAGTGACCTCTCACAGAAACAAAGATCTGAGTATCACATGTTCTCACTCATATAGTGGACCTTGAACATCCAATGTAATACTATAAGAAAATAACTGACAGTGGTGAGAAACTATGGGGGGGAGGGGAAGGGAGATGGGATTAACGGTAGTAAATATCTGTCTGGGGACGGGGAGACACCTCTTATCAACAAGGGTGCCTGAACGAAACATATTTGTATACCTAACCCTTAACTGTACCCCACAATATCATAATAAAAAATATTGATAGAAAAGAAAAGAATTATTTCAGCACCACAAAAGTAAAGGAAAAAGTTAAGAAAAAGGGAGAGAGAAAGACACTCTGGGATATTCAAAAACAAGCCCAAACAGAATCTCTAACCTCATTAACCTTGAAATGTAGTCGAGTTAAGAGAAACCCACACATAGATTGACACACTGAAGGTCATTTAGGTCAAATGTCAGTCTGGAATTCTTGTAGCCCTCCATTTTTTGGCAGATTTCAATAAATGTCAGCTGAGCAGAAAGTTAATGGAAGGGATTTGCAGGCTTCTAGAATCCAAAAGTTTGTAAATCTCCCTCAGTGAAGAGCTCTCCTTCAGGAGACAGGATCCTGTCACCAATTAATTAAAACACAATGATTCCATCACATCTCTGACTTGGGCCATTGTATTAATTACAACAGTCTCAAAATCTTTCTTGTAGGCCAATTTCTCTAAAGTAATTAGGGTCTTAAGTTGACCGCAATTAGAAAAAACTATGTGGATAGACTTCCCTAACTTCTCCTTTGTCGACTCTCTCCAAGCACTCCTGATATCCTTTACAGGGAATTGGACCCATCCCTGCCTGGCCATATTTTGATTAAGAGAAACTAATTTGGTCCTAGGGAACAAGTATGAACCAGGATTATACATGAGCTCATAAAACACCAAGGTAATAACCTGGATTTTTATTTTTCATCTCATGGGGCTGCTCATAAGCCCAGTTACAGGATGCAAAAATAAGATGGTCCGGGACAGGGGACAGCACATTACTCAAGTCGTTCTCTGGATCCCATAGAAAGGGACATCGCGTTCACAGAGGATTCAGGTACCAGCACCTTGAGTTTGTCCAATGCGTACCCCACATCAGTCTTATGTTCACAAATGAGTCCACTGCTGTGTTTCCTCAAGGAACAAACATGATTCCAAATAATGATGAGATGCGGATGTGAGTTGGCACTAGGTCAGGCCCTCTGAGGAGAAAGACCACTAATTGGCCTGAAACAATTGAAAGCAAGGTAAGACCTGTTCTGGTGGCCGGGCAAGGCTGCACTAATGAGGGCTCTGTGGCCGTGTGATGGCCATGCGGCGAGCTGACCTTTGCATCAAGAGCATGTTCCCTGTACACCCACCACCACCAGGGAGGGTCCCAAGCATGCTAGGAGACAAAGCACAGCTTGGGAAGGGAGGGAGTTGGTGTCAGGTCTCATATCCCAGCCAATAGTAAATCCCTACTCAGATCTGAGCTTCCAAAGCCAGTTTCTTTGAAAACTCCATTCGGTCTTTTTTTTTTTTCTTTTTTTTTGAAGATGCGGGGTACAATTCAGGGTTTAGGCATACAAATGTTGATTATGTAGGTGCCCTTGTTGATGAAGTGTGCCCCTCCCTTCCCTGGCAGTTTCCCTCAACTGCCAATTCCACCCACACTCTCCCCTGGCAGTTTCCCACTATTGCCAGTCCCTTTCTTATAGTATTACGCTAATTGTTCAAGGTCCACTTATGAGTGAGAACATATGGTACTCTGTTCTTTGTTTCTGCGATAGATCATGGAGTACGATGGACTCTAAATCCATCCAAGTTGTTGCAAAGTCCGTATGTTTGTCCTTCTTTATGACTGCCTAATATTCCATTGTGTATATGTACCACATTTTTTTAATCCAGTCCAGCTTCGATGGGCAGCATGACTGGTTCCATGTTTTTGCTATTGTGAATAGAGCTGCAGCAAACATGCATATGCAGGTATCTTTTTTGTAGAACGATTTGAGTTCCTCCAGGTATATTCCCAGTAGGGGAATTGCTGGGTCATATGGAAAGTCAATTTCTAGTTCTTTCAGAAATTGCCACACTGTCTTCCAAAGAGGTTGCACTAGTTTGCATTCCCATCAGCAGTGTAGAAGCATTCCTTTTTCTCTGCATCTTCGCTAGCCTCTGTTGTTTGTTTTATTATTGATGGCCATTCTTACTGGGGTTAGGTGGTATCCCAATGTGGTTTTGATTTGCATTTCTCTGATGATGAGTGAGGCTGAGCACTTTTTCATGTGTCTGTTGACTGCCTGTATATCTTCTTTTAAGAAGTGTCTACTCATGTCTTTTGCCCACTTTTTAATGGGGCTGTTTATTTTTCTCTTTTCGGTGTGTTTGAGTTCCTTATAGATCCTAGATGTTAAGCCTTTGTCAGATATATAGTTGGCAAATATTTTTTCCCATTCTGTGGACTGTCTCTCTGCTCTCTTGATGGTTTCTTTTGCTTTGCAGAAGCTCATCAGTTTGATGAGGTCCCACTTGTCTATCTTATTTCTTATGGGCACTTAGGGTTTTGATCAGGAATTGGTTGCCAGTCCCAATTTTCATAAGGGTGTCTCCTGCATTTTCTGAAAATTCCATTCAGTCTTAAGGCAATAATGTGTCCACCCTCTGATGTAGACTAACCAATGCACCCTAACAAGAGATTATAGAAATCTGGAGACCACACCTGCTGAACTCAGAGTGCAAACACAAAGCCTTAGATGTGCAAGCTTCTAATGGGAACTGAATGTTTAAAGCCAGGACAGTCCCAGAACAGCAAGCATAGTGTGCCCAGAAAGACTTAAAAGGAAGCTGGAGACACACTATTGTCTCTTCTCAGTCTCTGATTCTACTAGAATTTCACAGACTTATACTCTTTGACTGGGTCTCCATGTTCTGAATTGTAACTCGTTCATTCAAACATTCAATAAAATATCTGTGAACATCTACTGTTTGTCAAGCTCTGTTCTCAGCACTGGGATCAGCAGTGAGGTCTTCTGAAGTTTATATTCTAGTGGAAAGAAACAAGTAACAGCAAACAAAAAATAAACAAGGCAACTATTCAATAGTGAATTAGTTAGTCACCAGCAGCCTTTCCTAAGTGCTTCCAGCTCCCCATTTCTGAGCAGGAGAGGCCTGCACTTGTGCCCCACTTGAGGATGGGACAGGCCAAGTGACTAGTTCCAGTCAACACATTTGGTGTCTCCCTTCAGTGCAAGAGTACATATTTCATTACTAGTGTGAGTCTCTGTTCCCTATGCCTCAGCCACCAGCAACTTTCGAGATGAGTTACTCCTTTGGCCACCCAAGAGACGATGACAGTCAGAGTCCTCTGGCTGAACTTGAAGGGTCCATCGTGTGAGTAGGAAAAAATATTGTTGTTTTAAATAGCTGAGATTTTAAGGTGGTCTGTGATCAGAGCATAAAGTTGCCCATTCTCGTGGGTGCAGAGATATGCAGAGATGAAGATGAAACACGAGAAAGTGATGGGGAGAGGGAGAATTTAAATAAAGTAGCGAAAGGAAGACTTTCTGAAGAAGAGATATTTAAAAGGTGAGATTTCAGTGGTCAAGGTCAAGGATCAATGCTCCAGACAAGAGGATTAGCAAGGGCAAAGACCCCGAGACATAATACGCTTGCCACACTCCAGCACTGATGCCCTACACACAGACACACATTGCCTACACGCATGTATTAATGCACACACCATACACATGCACATATAACACACACATGCACTTATGCACACACTCACATATACAGGTGCACACACACGCACACAATGAACTAAGACAGTAAATTTTCGCTCAACTAAAAAAATCAACACTACACTCAGACAGTTATATCCCACAAGGTTATCAAAGAACCCTCTTATATCTTGCATACACTTAACCTTGGAGACATCCACCTGTGCTCTGCCCCATATATTACATAGATAACCTGTTATGCTCTCCAGTTTAAGAGTTTTGCAGAACCGATGCCCTTCACTTGACAATATTAGCACACAACAGATACAAACTCTCCAAAGATAAACTCAAAATCTGTCAGATCCAAGAACATTATCCAGCCATGGCATCACACAAAATTGGGGACCTAATTTAACAAATACAAATATGGAATGCTCAGTCAATTTTAAATTCCAGGTAGACAATAAATATTTTTTAATATAAGTGTGTCCCAAATATTGCACGGAACTGAAAACAGGACTGCATAGAACGTATTTATATCACAACATTATTCCTTATTTCTCTGAAATTCACATTTTAATGAGGAGCATGTATTGTATCTGGCAATTCTCCTCAAATGGAAAATCTCTTTCCTCTCAAAATGGGGAGCTATTTGGGAATTTTCCCGGCCAATTACTGAAAGACAACTTTGAGAATTTTTCAGTCTCATAAGATATTGTAAAGACAGCGTTCCTAACTTTGCTGAACCGGGTGTCCCTTTATGTGATCTGATAAAAGTTGACATAAAACCCTTGCCCTCGACCGTCTCCATCTGTCTTCCGTTTCTTAAAGGACTTCCTTTAAACCCTTCCTTTAAACCTCTATTTGTACATGAAAGATATGGACAAGCTTTGGGAGTCCTAACTACAGCACAATGGACATCAGAGACCCACCATTTATTAGTCTCTCACTTGACCTCACAGCACAAAGCTCCTCTCCTCATTTTCTGTGACGGAGTTGACTGAGGATTTGCTGACTTAGCCTTAGAATATCCACTTAACCTCATGGCACCTCATGCCATTCAGGCCTTGCTCTTTCCTGAAAGCATCCGATATCTTTCTACTTCTAGACTGATGTCCTACAAAATCCTTCCCCTCCCACTCACACATTTTGCTCCACCCTTCATCCTCCAAGAGGAGGGGGAACCTCAGGCTGCCATGTCCTTACTTGGGAATGTTACTTGCCTCCCTCTCTCTTCCTTGAAACTAGTGGTTCTCAACTATAGGCAATTTTGCACCCCCCCAAAAAAAAATTTGGCAATGTCTGGAGACATTTTTAATCATCACTTCAGGGTTGCAGAGAGGTCCTACTGGCATCCAGTGGGTTGAGGCCATTGTAGGATGCTGAACATCCTACAATGTCCAGGGAAACCCCTACCAGGGAATTGTCCAGCCCAAACTGTCAATGTGCCAAAGGTTGACATTCTGCTTAGCTAATTCAAACTAAGAAGTGTTTGCGGATGAGTCCTATTTGAGAAACAAAGAAGCTATCCAACTCATTCAGCTTTGCTCAAGACCAACCTTCTCCGGAAGACCAAATGCAAAATTTGGCAACAACTTACCAAAACCGTATCCTTTACCAGGGCCTGTCAGTTGGCAAGAGATAAGAGATCAATTGTCTACATGGATAGTAGACATGCTCTGGGGACGGTCCATGATTTTGGTAAGTTTAGGAGCAACTTGGCTTTTATCTACAGCTGACCTTTTGATTAAACATGATAACCACATCAAAGGCCTAGCAGAGGCCTTGCTTCTACCAAGGGAATTGGCTAAATTAATGTTGTGGGACTTATAAAAAGTGATCTCAAGAGCAAAGCGTAGTCCTTTAAAGATTATTTTGCTAATTGAACATTCCCAACCCTATCATCAACAGGTTCGGGTAATTTTTCCCAAAAAACAAGCCACAGGAAATCTGTATGTCTTTCAGGCCAGAAACCTAATTTACTGGAAATGAACCCATGCAAGACTGTGCCAGGAGGTTTTTTGGAAGGAACCTCATGAGACACTGTTAACCAATGCTAAGGTTTCCTCGGTAAGGAAGGACTCGAAGCATAAGAACAAGTCTCATGGGATTCTAGTCACTCAAATAAATGTATTCTGAGGACTCCCCAGCCTGGAGTGAAACCTGGTCTTGGTAACCAGAATCCAGGGATGTTCTCCACAACTGTCCCCTAAATCATGCTGTTCCTCATCTAGGGGATCAGCCTGACTCATTTCTAAAACACAGACTAACAAGACATGGCATATCAATTGCAGCCATTTCTCTGCTAGAAAATCATAGACTATCTCTAAGACATGATAACAACATGGTTAGGTGTCTCAGGCCAAGAATAGCTATTTACTTAACTGACTAATTGGCAAGTGAAGGGAGCAGTAAAAAGTACTCTGAGAAAACCCAGATGCTTTTATACTCCACAAGTCTGTCAACTTTCTCCCTATATCCTCCACACACAATTGTTCATTGCCCATGTGCAGTACAATTCCTAATAGTGCTTAATAGAAAAAAATACTAACCATCAACTCTTAGCATTCCCAAATCAATTGAATCTCCCTTTATTATTCTTCTGATTGTTCTCCCAGCCTTCTGACCAGGATATTTCTCTCCACCCTGGTGGAACTTGAACATGCCTCTAGTTTAAAATACACAGGCTCATAGAGTCACGTGATCGATTCTGGACAATGAGTGATGAATAAAGCAATGCGCGTCAGTTCAGGAATGACCATTAAATTGCTAGTGGGAGAATTCCAGAGCTCTCTTTCCCCTGTGGCATGGTGAAGGATAAGCGTCAAGATGGTGGCTGCTTTGTCTAAACTCACAACGAGTAGGGTCCCTTTGCCAACTCATGATTAAGCCTGGCTAAGAAATAAACGGGTCTCCTGTTCACCATGGTGCCTGTCAGTGGTGGCTGCCTTCAGCGTGTGCTGTGAGCTGCCTGGCTTCTCAGCCCCAGCTCCTGGCTACCTGCTGAGCAGAGACTCTCACTTGAAACAACATAAAACTTCATCAATAAATAGTAGTTTTTCAGAGAAAGTCAAGTTCCTGGCCTGATCAGTCACACCTCAGATATCAATTAAAGTAAGAAAGCAGCTGAAGTCACCTTTGGTTAAAGAGACAGAGGAACCTCTGGCTCAAAAGAAGAAGGTCCAATGACATAAAGAAAAAAGAAATACAGATGAAAAGAGCCAGGACAGACCAGACCACAGCGCTTTCCTCCTGAGGTTCCAGCAGGAAGAATATGTGTCTGTGGCTCCAGCCCCCTCCCATCTCTCCCATCAGTGGTCCAGAACTTTCATAAATCCTCTAGAATAAAGGATGGAAATACGGATGCCTGGAAGGGTAGAGTGATGTCTTTAACTTGTCAAGACAGGACTAAAATCATCAGCCTGAAACAGTCCTCAAACTGCCAACACCACATCCAGCATAGGCCATTAGATGAAAATCCTAGATTCCTATAACGTCGTGAAGTTGAAGAGCATTCTTCGGCTGAAAATAATTGAAAGCATAATTCTCCAGCTCGGCAGGACATCCAGACTAAGACTTGAAGTGCTCCCTATCTAGGCCCTTAAGGGACTGCTTGACTAAGTGCTCCTATGTAGGTCAACAGCAGGGAGGATCAGGAAGAGGAGAGCTTCAGGCTCCACGGAGCAGGAAAGCTCAGGGCAGCCAGGCAGGGTAACAGGGGGACTCCCTGCTCCAAGCTTTGGAATAAAGGTAACCATCCTTCGAAAAAGGAAGCCAGTAAGACTCTCAGCAGGTCGGTGCATTCCATCAACCATATGAGAAACTTACCCAATTGCCCAAGCGCATGGGTAAGAAATGTGGACATCAAGTCCAATCTGACTGATCAAGGAGGCATGACTAGAATATGCTTGTCATGAAGAGACTGGAAACCTGATCAATTATCCTGTTCACAATCTAGAGAGAGTCTGCACTAACAAGCAGAGAATGTTCTCACAAAGCCCACAGAGAGATGTGAGGGCAGAGAAAACTGAAAACTTGACCTCTTTTAGAGGGGATTCTGAGCTGATAGGTTCTGGACTGTCCCAATACATTCTCTCTGATATCTGATTAAGCTGATTTAAGCTTCTGATGCTTGCAACAAGAAATTGTTGTACTAATATGCGAGCACTAAAATCTATCCTAAGGTGGAGATGCAATATTTTACGATACATAAGTGGCATTATTTTACTTCCCTCATAATTTCAATGGTGGTGACTTACACTGGCATTTAACCATATTTCTATGTGAAGAGAGCCAAACAGAGCAATACATCTACATCAAGTGCTAGGCACATTTCTTTTCATGAAGTTTGCATTTTCTTCCCCACGGGTAGCCTAATCTTTCCAGAAGGATGGACCCAAATGCCGGTGTGAAGCCTTCCTGAAATGGCTACAATGCAAACACTCACAATTACACATCTCCCAACCCCATGTTATATAAGTTTATCTTGGAATCCAGGGAGGTTGTTTTCCGGGTTTTTTTCTGTTTCAAAAACTGGAGCTAAGTGGCTGGCATCGCACCACATCCAACCAAGTGATGCACCCACAAAGCTGACGAGAACACAGTTCCAGCAGGACACGACATTGGGCTGTGCTACAAACCTCAGAGAATCTCAATGAATTAAACCCCTTGAGCAGCCTCTCAACCACCTTGCACTAATATTAAATGTTCGGAGATGTCCTTTAAAGTACTGGATTTTTAAAAAGGACTTAATTCTAAAGGACCGAGACACATTCATGAACTACCACCAAAGGAACGCTCGATGTCCTTCCAGCCTCCACATCACTCAAAACATGCTGACCCCAGTGCACATGTGATATCGCAGGGACGGGTCTATTCATTCTGCCCAGTGTCCTCGGCAGGGGGCTAGTGCCAAGAAGAGATGACAAGCCCAGGCATCTCTGCCCTGCTCATGTAGTGAAGTCCAGCACTGTGGCCTGGTGATTCAGTAACGGTCCCAGCAGGAAGTAGGAGTCCACTCACAGTGGTAATGGAGGAGAATTGGACGAAGAGAATATCTACAGAGGTGCAAGCAAGGATAAGAGAACTAACAAGGAATCTTGAAGAGCCCAGAGATGAACGAGAGAAAAAGGCTGTTACCACCCTGAGTGTGAAGGGCTGAGGGGAAGACACAGTGTCACAGAAGTCCCAGGAGAACTAGAGCCATGGGCAAGGGGCCGTCGGGCAAGAGTGATGGCCCTACAGGGATGCAGCCATTGCCAGAACCACGTGTGCAGGCAGAGAGGCAGCAGGGAGAACACGCCCTGACCTCTCCCTCCTCCCCTTGCCCGCACTCTGCCCTCCGTCAGTGTGGCACACTGGCCAAGCCCAGAAAGCAACCAGCAGCAAGGAAATCCAGGGGCAGCATCCCGACTAGCATGAACAACCCCAAAACACATAACAGGGAAGAAAAGAGAGGAAAGTGAGCGGGGTGAGGGCCAAGGGAGAGAAACTGATACACTAGGTGGCAGGGGTCACTTTGGTGTGACCCCGAGTCACCTTACAGATCGCCTCCCACACCCTGTCTCCACTCTGCCGTGTGTTTCTGTGGCTTGACTGAACCACATTTCATCATCTCTTTCAGGGATGTCTCTGGTGAGGGTGGGCCACAGAGACTCCTGGGAGATTTGGAAGGTATATTGAATTAAGCCAATGCAGGTTTGACACACTGGGGACATCTTTCTGGGGGACTTTTTCTGCCTTTGCTTGGGTAGTCACTGCCAAAGGATGTCCCTCCTCAAAATGCTCCCTGCTGTCTGATCTTGCTTTCAGCAAACCGCACTGCAGAGTAAAACCTCACAGAGCGGCGGTGAGGATTGTATGAGCTCTGGTGTGGAACACGAGACAGTCACTCTGCGGGTGCCTTCTGTCCATTACCAAACGCTTCCAGATCGCAGGTGACAGTCCCCAGCAGGGTCGAACTTCTCTGGTCCCTGACAGGACTTCCCTGACAGGAAGTCCCCTCTTTCTGACTCTTCCTCAGAGCGTCTAGAACTTCTCATTCTTGAGGCACTTTGCTTTTAGGTATTTATGCATCTTCGTGGGTTTATTCTTACCTCCCTTCCTTGACCAAAAGCTTCTGTGGGCAGGACCTGAGTCTTGGATTCACGTCGTGTCTGTCCACCGGGTCTGGCTCAGTGTCCAGCACATTCCAGGAGCCCAGTGAGCCCTGTGGCAGGGCTGAGTGGGCCACAGGTGGGATTCTTTCTCAGGATAGGTGGGAAGAACGCCCCAAGATTCCAGCACCAGCCCAAGACTGCACCCTGTCGCTCCCTTTGGACGTTTTCTTGCTGAGAAAGAGATGCGGTCACTGCACTCCCCTAAGCCCTAGGTAGAGTGCAGGCCTGGTCATCATGGCCTTTCCTGCCCCTCTTGGATCCCCTATCCTCATCCTTGGACCTGAGGCCACCAGAGCACTCTGCCCAGAGCCCTGGGCCTCTGTGCATCCCCTTCAGAACACACCTGCCTCCAGGAGTCCTGGCCCCTGTCCCATTCCCTGCAGAAAGCTAGAAAGGTATGCCAACAGAGGCCAGTTTGGAAAGGTGCTGGGGATGAGGTGGCACACGGTGATGTTCAGGAAGAAGCAACCTTAGGTACTAGCAAAGCAGCTGCACAGTTCCCCCATCACCTCGCCTGCCTCACTGGGCTTTCAAGAGACAAATTCACATGGAAGACTCCGGGCAGTAGATGTGAGCAGTTAGCTGTCTAATGGCACAAAGCAGTGTCTGGAGGACACCACAAGAACCCGCTAAGGAAAAGCCAGCCAGCGTCACTTCAGGAGACTGATGAAGGCTGAGCTGCTTCTGTAGATGTCAACTGAATACATACAGTTGGCACAAGTGTCATAGACACCATACCACTCCCCAGCCCTGCCCAGTGAGGGTGGAGGGGAATCAGGGGGTTCTCACAAACCGACGGAGACCCAGCTCCCCCGTGACTGTGGGCCACTTCCACTCCAAAGGAGTATTGATCCTCCTTGATTAAATTTTCCGCTTTTCCAGTAATATCCTGAAAATCCAATTTGTTAACTTGGCTTAATTGCCTTCCTGACAGCCGGCTTTGCAGGCTCCCTCTTACCCTAACTACATTTCCCAGAGACAGATATTGGCATTTCCATTTCTGCTCATTAAAGCTAGTCTGTTTAAATATTGTGCTTATTTCATCCAGGGTGGCCTCAGGTAAAAGCAAAAAGGAAATCCCTGAGACTCTGATACACATGATGCACTTTGATGCTGTGTTTTCTGCCCCTGCCAGGGTGCATGGGTGGGTTGACTCAAACAAGCAGTCTCCTATTGATCCACAGAGCCAGTGGGTTGCCTGACACCTGGCTAATGGACCGAGCTCAGTTAGGCTCCTATGGGTAGTAGCCAGACACAGCAGAATAGCCCACTCCACAGTGAGTTCCCAGGTCTACGGGAAGCCACATCGGAGGGAGTGGAGTTAAGTCCAAGGCTCTTAACTCTTGCAGAAGAAACTTGAATATACCAGTGGCACACACGCAGCATTGTGTGCATATTCAGTGAACATTACAGTGGTAGACAAACCCTCGGAGAGCTGTGGCTTTGAGAGGAGGTTAGCTAACGATGGCCCTACCAACTCAGAGTTTGTGGTCACGCAGATAGGCTCATCTGGGTTTATCTGTACATTGAAAGATTTGTATTCGTCATTCATTGCTGTGTAACAAATTATCCCATCACTTAGGAGATTAAAACAATAAACATTATGTCACAGTCCAGTGGATCAGAAATTTGGGAACAGCTTAGCTGAGTGGTTCTGAATTCAAATCTTTCAGGAGGCTGCAGTCAAGATGCCAGCCAGGGCTGCCGTCATCCAAAAACTCAGCTGAAGCTGGAAGCTGTGCTTCCAAGGTGGCTCCTCAGTCTCTCACCACAAGGGTCTCTCCACAGAACTACTTGAGTGTCCTCAGGATGTGGTAGCTGGCTTCCTTCAGGATGAATGAGCCAAGAAAGAGCAAGGAGCAAGAGGCAATGTCCTTGTGGTGTAGTCTTTGAAGTTGCACAACTTCACGTCCACCAAGCAAGTCACTAAGTCCAGCCTACACGCTAAGGGAAAGAAATGAAGTTCTGCTCTTAAAAGAAGAAGTGTCAAAAAAGGAGTATCAAAAGAATGTGAATATATGCTTCAAAATTACCCACTGAGCAAATGTCAACAAGAGCTGAACTGAGAACTTTAAGGCTAGATAGACATGCATATGAATATCCCTTCTGTTTTTAGCTGCCTTGGATTTAACCTCTTCACATCTCAGTTTCCACATCTGTAAATGAGTATTGCATCAACCTTGCCAAGTTATTGTGAGAATTTAATTACATAGTATATATAAACTATTCAGCAGGATACCCGGCACATGGTTAGAATTCAACTCATCATTGCTAATATTTTAATGACTATGAAAAGTAAAGGAGAGCCATTTAGCATTCTTTACACAGGTCACCTCTTGGATAAGTCACCCCCCACAACATAACCAACACAGTATAGGTGGAAATTATATAGCCAATCAATAAAGAATTTTTTAAAATTTTATAACTGATAAGTTCTGAACAGTGTCCTATAAATGATGACAGCATGACATAAGGTCATTGGTATCCCCCACACATTCTGATTGCACTATGATGCACCCGTATCCAGTGTTCATAAAAGTCTGTAGGCACATTCTATCTTCCAGAGGTACCAGAAGCAACTGAGAATTATACCTCAGTTCTCTTACTCCTCGGACAATTCAAACTGGCTACCTCTTCCTTGCATGGAAATAAGTCAGAAGATATTTAATGTGATATTACAGGAGCATAGATCCAGATATCAAAACTCCCAGCTTCTAATATGATAGCAATACTTATAACACAGGCCTTTGCTATATGGAGCTCTGTGACCTTGGACAAGTCACTCAACTTCTCTTAGTCTCCGTTTTTCTCAACCAAAAACGAAGGTCCTGAATACCTGCTTTCTCATACTCTGTCAGGTTCTAATCATCTTAATTCTCTGAATTTATCTGCTGATGATATCTGAGATTGAATAATAAGAAAGCTCGTGTAGACAAACCCACAGACAATTCAAAAGAGGGTTGCATGTGCAACTGTACTACTGATTACAAATGTATTACTTTGGGGAAAAAGCCCCTCGGGACCAATGTCTGACCCCAAAAAAGCCGGATTGATATAAATAAATACACACTGAGATGTGTAAAACCAACTTCTCCAATTCTGTCTTATTCCTAATGTTAAAGTCTTCTTAATAGACAAGAATATCATCTACAAAGAATGAGCTCTGTCCCTTCTCTTCTAATCTGTATCAGGTAGGCTCCTCTTTGTAATGAAACATCCAAAATTCAGTGGCTTTTAAGAGCAGTTGACAGTCCAGCAGTTTGCCATAGGTGCGTGAGTGGCCAAGCCAAATTTAGGTAAAGAATTTCCCAACTCAACCCAGCCCAAATTCAGTCCCAGATAATGTCATACTAAGCAAATGGTTGTTACATTCAAAAACTTCATTTGGGGTGATTCGTTATGCAGCAAAAACTGATACATAATCTTTGTAACTCATTTCTTTTCCATGTCTTATTGTCTTGGCTAGACATTAGCACAATGTCGGAACAGTGCTATCTTTTCCCACACTTTGATTTTCTATTAAGTATAATGTTTTATCTTAAAGTTCTGGAAGACACTATCAAATTAAGAAAGTGTCTTTCTATTTCTACTGTGCTGAGTTTTTGCATAAATTAATAGCTAACATGGAAGCTGTTTTTATTCTTTAAGCACTGAGCAGTCCTTTCCAGACAAACAGAAAACATCTTCAAGTCAATCACTTTGGGAACACATCAATTAGCTTACAACGGAAGAGGCAAAACTAAGACACAGGAAACATTTACGGTAAGTCCCCTACATAAGAACAAGTTCCGTTCTGAGAGCACATTTATAAGTCCAATTTGTTTGTAAATCCGACAAAGTTAGCCTAGGTACCCACTTAACACAATCGGCTATACCAGTGACATCGCTGCTGCTTTGATGCTGGCTTCTGGACATCTTGGGCTTGAAATAAAGATACTGTACTAACTGTACTCTATACAGTCCTGTACACTAAAGTATACAGAAACACCACCACTTGTAGAGGGTGCACACATGTGACAATGTACACCAGACACATGAACTAACTTACATGGCTGGACATGTGACGCACATTCACATCTTTGAAAGTTCGCCACTTGAAGGTTTGTATATAGCGAACTTACTGTAAATAATAATACAGAACAGCATGTACTCAAATAATAAATATTAAAGGTATGAACTCAAGTTAAACAGAAGTTCAGAGGAGAATGTGAAGCTGGCTTTTAAACACAGTAGAGGATGGAAAACAAGCACTTAGGTGAAAGCACAGCAAGAGACAAAGAGACAATGACAGAAGCTAGAAAAAAGCAAAAACATGCTTGACAAGGGTGTACAGGCAATATTACATGTTCACCTGGCCACTTCTTCTTAGGCACATGGGAAGGCGGCATTTTCCAGCCTCCCTCAAGGCCCTGTAACTGCATGCTGACCAGTGAAATGTGAGTAGAGTAACACAAGCCACATCCAGCCCTGGCCTTTGAAAACATCTTGTGAGATCTTCCAGGGTTTCCATGGAAACTTCTAGGATGGCATAGCAACAAGCATAGTTTCCAGATGACATAGACACAGGACAGAAGTGGCCAGGATCGCTGATTACTTCTTGGACTTGTTTGCAGTTACTTGGATATGGCTCAGAAACTCCATCCAAGCCTCATTAGACTGTGTCAGCCAAGCCACTGAGATAGAGGGTTATTTGTTACAGCAGCTAACATTAATTACCCTAACTGATACAAGGAGCTATAATGGGTAGCATTCAAAGAGTTCAATAACATCAGTAAATTCCTTAGTGACAAGCTACTCTGTGCTATAATTATTGGCTTGGAACTCTGACCCTTTACTTCCATTTTCAAAGGCAGCCTTCATTTGGGAGCTAAGGAAGAAAAGGTCTTATTGCATTTCCCGTGAAAGGAGTGTTCCTGTTAATAAACCAATATCTATCAAGGCTGTTGAATAATGGGATCATGAAGGATGTGCTAAATAGTATTTCAAAGTAAAAGGTGGAAAACTGAGACCACCTGTTCTTAAGCAGATGAGAGCTTCAGAAGTGAAAGGTAGCAGAACGCAGGCTCCCTACAGTTTCAGAACCAATTTTAAAACAACAATAATACAGTAAAGGGAAAGAGAACTCAGGTTTACACACATTCTTTGGGGTCTTCAAACTGCTCAGGTCCCACTCAATGCCCTTAACTTCAGCTAGGAAAATAACATAAGCTTAACACCAATTAACAGTGGTTCCATCACAAAGGAAGATAGTAATTAAATCCAATGAAGATGTTGTCAATCAAAAAAATTAGGACAGCCAGCAATTATACACATTTTTCTCCTGATACCAGGAAATAGAAAATTTACAGTGACTGAACCCTCAGAGGGTCCTCACAGTGCCTGAAAGCTTCATATTTAGAAGACAATATTATTCATGGCAAAATAATGTTCTGTGGGAGTGGGTCAAAAATAATTGTTACAGTCTTGGGCTCTCTGATATCAATTCTCAAAGCCTTTAAACATAATACCAAATGCATTGAGAGTTCAGGTTCTTTCAGAACCAGAATTCTTCACATTTGCAGCAGAATTATGTAAGAATAACCATCTTGTTCCAATAAAATCTCAAAAATATGCCCCTTGGCCAGACTACCCTGACTAACCAAGGTGACCTAGCCAGCAAATGACAGGGCTAATAAGATTTAATCCCAGGCAGTTTAACACCATAGAACTCACTCATAACCAAGACACTTTAACACAATGATATAGTATTATAATACACTAATAATACAGTGTACCAGTACTATAATACACTTACAATATAATACAGCATGATAATACACTATAATAAGAGATTATAGTTGACTTTATACCTATGTTTTCATCATTGAGAAATCATTCTCGCTGTCTCTTCACCAAGCTCTCATTGCTCAAATATATATATTTTAACTGGACAGGTCTAGGACTTAGAGGAATGCAGCATAATCTAGCCATAAATAATATTCCTTCTAGGAGTAATTTTATGAGTCCCTGTGCTACCCTACTCTGCCTGTAACTGTCCTAATACACTTGCACACTTGCACACACAGAGACATGCATTATTTTCTTAGTCCCAGGCAAGTCTGACCTTCTTGCCAACAGTTAAACTGCGTGACAAATAGATTCTGTAGTTGAAAACTAGTAGGAAAAGAAAAAGAAAAAGACATCCAGGTAGACTGTAATTGGTTCTTAGAATCAAAGATAAGGAGAAACAGAAGCTTAGCGTAATTCCATTTATAGTGAGTGGAATGAGTCAAGGAGACAATGATAGTTGTACAGGGTCTTTACTTTCAGTCCAACCTGCCTAATCTCATCATAGTTAACACATAAAATTCAGATGCCAAAGCTCCAGAGACTATCCCCAGAGCTGTTTTTAACTTACTCAGTGAATAGAACTACAACAACTTCAAAGAGCTCTAAAATGAGATCTCAAACACAGTTTCTGATAAAAGAGAAGTAAAACAATTCAATTTTATAAAGATGTGCTGAGTACCGCTAAGTGCCAAGTCTGGGGTCTGGCATAATAGGTAAGAAGAGGAATTAAACCTAGTTCCCCTACTCAGGAAGATTACAAGGAAGTAAGAGAAATTTGTCCCAGCAAATTATATTACAGTGCACTGAGACTTCTAATAGTGGTAAAACTGTGTAAGTAGCAACAAAAACTCAGCAAGTCATTCTGCTGGCAGGGAGTTGGGGTAGCAGAATAAGCAGGTGGAAGGACAAGTAGAATTTTGCCCAGGTGAAAAAGGGAAGGAAGAGAAACCACACGCAAACAGGGCTCATTCTACCATTCTGCCTGCGGAAGTCAAAAATAAGAACATACAGCTAAAATAGATGGCCATTTACAAAAACTCAATCAGTCAGGATGCTCAGCACGAGATAACCAGATTGATTTTCTGATTAAGTAGAAATCAAAAAAGAAGGCTTTGTGTCTCTTTCTATGATTAACTTCAGGACATTGCCCTGAGACTATCTTCTGGCTTAGTAAAGATAGTCTAACGATAAAGGACCCCCCCTCCACGAATCAGTCAGTGACCTTGGTTGTAAGCAACAGATGCTGACTCTAACTTGAGCAGAATTTGTTGATTTTTTTTTTTTCTGGAGGACATTAGCTCATCAGTTTAAAAGGAAAGTAAAAACTAGGTCTCAAAAACGACAGTGACCAAGGCAGCTCTGGAGTCTGGGTAACATGGCAAGTTAACAGCCTCACCAGTGGCATAGATAAAATGAGTATGTTCATATTGTCTTGTGCAAGCTTGCAACAATCGACTCAAGAATCAAAGTCCCAGAGAGAGCATAGAATCTGCTGTCAGTCAGATCCTCACCCCTTTGTCAGTGCAGAGTACACATTGATGTGTATTCCTGCCCAAGATGCTCACCAGAGAAAAGAAGCCCCTGGAAGGAAAGCAAGGAGCTGCTACTACAGGAAGTAGATATGAAAGCTGAGAGACAGGTCTTTGCCCAACAGTGTCCTCACCATGCAGTCCGTGTACGCTGAAGAGATTAGGTTATAGAGATACAACCCCACAAGAGGGGTGAGATGTGAGAGAAGACCTTCTTAGAGGTGTCTACTCAGCTCTCAGCCCTCTGCACTGAGGTGTGGACTCCAGCATCTATGTCATGTCAGGTCATCCTTCCTTCCTCCGAAACTTGGCCACACCTGATTAAACTGGACCAACATCTGACCCCTGGGAAGCTAATCCATTGACTGGCAACAAGCCAGATTTTCTTTTGATAAATTGAGCTTAAAGACACAGAGAGTAAGATTAAGAGATGAATCGATATCAAGGGCAAAACTCTAAAGAGAGTTTCCGAGAATTCCTTCCTCTGAGGACTTTGGAGATACATTTGGTTTTGAACTTCCTGAGCCAGAGTCATTCAGTCATTCAATGAACCAGAATCCGTTCTGTGGATTTTGTGTTAATCCAGCATCCTCTTAATAAATTCCCTTTTTTGCTCATACCTGGGTTTCTATTCTTCTCAAAGCAATTGTCCTGTCTAGTCCAAAATAAAAATTTCACAAGACCTCAACCAACAAGAAGACAGATACCAAATGACCGGGTGTTTCTCTTGCAGAAAACAACTCAACCAATTAACAAGACAAAATTGCTTTTATCTACACGTTAAAAGGAAGTAATTAAACATGCAAAATACCCAGGAAGTATGTTTGAATTTAGCCCCAAGACCTCAAAAGTTGATCAACATTAACTAAGGTTGAAAGAACATAAGAGTCCCAACACCAAAAATATAACAGTTTTGCTTCAGAATGGGGAAAAACAATGTAGGTTCTTTGCGGGGGGAGGGGAGATTTTCACAAGAAAGAAAAATCAGGTCAAGGAAGAGTTAACTATCTTAGCTAAACGACTCTTCAGAATCCTTTCTCATAAGGAAAGGGGTGAGTTGAGCCAGACAGAGAATATGTACCATAAATCAGAATAATTGCATTACTTGGCTGTCTGCGTGGCTCAGTTTTCTCCCAATAAATTTTTTAAATTATGATAAGATCAGTTTTGAGTTTGAATATTTCTATAATCCAGTCAGAAATCCTTAAGTAAAAGGAAATAAATTGTACTCTTTTTTAAAAAGGGGATATAAATGTTCAAGTTCGATGCAAAACCCAATGAGAACTAAAATGTGCAGTTGATGAAGGTATAAATTATCATTTGTACGGGGTTGATGAGCGCCTGGTCCTAATAGAGCTGATATTTAATCAGGATTGCGGCAATGCTTTCCTGATCCTGATTATAAACACCCAGACATCTTCTATTGAAGTATACTCAGCACTTCATATATTATAGGTCTGCCGTTCACCAACAACTACAGATTTGTGTGGAGAGGAGGATTCGGCTTTACGATGGTCGCACAAATCACTGCTCACCATTCAAGCCTCACCAACGAGAATATGGCTCAGTCTCCATCCTGCTCTCCTGTAAAGCTGCATCTCTGAGAAAGGCCAGTTTCGCACAGCCCCACCCTGCAAGAGAGCCATCCCAACTGGCAATCAGGCCAGCATCTGTAGCCACTATTACTATTTTCAAAAGTCAACCCTGGAAATAGTTTGGCAGTTCCTTAAAAAGTTAAACATAGAATTACCATATGAACGGACAACTCTTTACCCAGGTTTGTGTTCTCTCCCCACACCCATCCCACCCCACCCAACCCCACCAAAAAAAAAAAAAAACACGCCCTCAAACAGATACTTCAACATGAAATGTTCACAGTGGCACCATTCACATAACCAAAAGGCAGAGACAACCTAAATGTTAACCAGTCATTAAATGGATAAATAACGGATGGTCTACACATACAGCAGGCTACTATTCAGATATAAAAAGAGAATGAAGTTCTGATTCATGTGACAACACGGGTAAACCTCAAAAGCATCACACTCAGTGCAGGAGCCAGACACAAAAGGCACACATGGTGTGGTTCCGTTTACATGAAATGTCCAGAACAAGGAAATTCATAGACGCAGAATGCAGATTGGTGGTTACCAAGAACAGCGGTAGAGGATGGGAAGCAACTCTCCACCTGCTTAAAATGTTCTGGAACTGAGCCGGGCTCGGTGGCTCAGCCTGTAATCCTGTGCCTTGGGAGGCTGAGGTGAGTAGATTGCCTGAGCCAGTGGGTTCAAGACCTGCCTGGGGGCGAGACCTCATCTCTACAATAAATCAAAAAAATTAGGTGGGTGTGGTAGCGTGCACCTGTAGTTCCAGCTACTTGGAAGGCTGAGGCGGAAGGATCGCCAGAGGCCAGCAGGTTGAGGCTGCGGTGGCCGGGAGCGGCCACTGCACTCCAGTCTGGGCGACAGTGAGACTCCAACTCAAAAAAAAAAAAAAAAATGTTCTGGAACTATACTGAGGTAGTGGAGGCACAACATTGCAAATGTACTGAATGTTCATTTGAAATGCCACCAAGTTGTTAACTTTTACATCGTTAATTTCATGTTAGATACATTTCACCTCAATAGAAAAAACATAACTTTCCTTATCAAAAAGTCAATTATCTCCACTTTTATAGCAAATAGGCTCATGCAACCACTTTTTCTTCTTTTCACACATCTTGGTCACTCTGTCTCCCCAAACCCTAACTCAAACACATCATGTTTTCATTGCAAAGCACTTGGCATTTGCTCTGAAGACAGATGAAGGAGTGTTCATTTTATCTCAGCACTCAGGGTAGTATTCTTCTAACATGGAACTGAAAACATGTCTGGACTCACATTGCATTTACACACTAAGTTCGTTTGTGCTGCTACAACAAAATACCTTAGATTAGCTAATTTCTGAGCAACAGAAGTTTATCACTCACAGTACTGAGGATTGAAAAGACCAAGATCAAGGTACCTACAAAATTAGGTAACAAGGTTACATGCTCGACTAACACCAATGCATAAATCAGAGCTAAACTTCACATGACTTTTATACTTAACATTTATAATAGCAATACTGAGAAAATCTTAATCAAGGTCCCAAATGTTGCCACAATAGTCTAGAAACAGGAAATAAGATCATTCACTTCCTACTATCACAAAGAAAATTTTAGGAAGAATTAGCCCATTTCTCCACCTTTCTTTTTAGGCCAGCAGCTATTAGGAGGGAATGTGTCTTGATAAATGTTGTTTTATGATAAAATATCATGATAATGAGGGTGATGACAATGCTAATAATACTAACCTAAACTATGACTTCCAATGTTTGTGAGGCAGGCACTACGCTGGGACCTCTTCCCCCACCACATGCACACATCTTTGTTTGTTCAAATTTTCCTCTAAACATGTCATCCAGGCAAAGTGCCATCTACCTGCAATCCACCCTACTCTCTTCTGGTTACAGCACCTGATTCTCCTTAAGGGAGCCAGTTCTCTCCACACCCCAGCTACATGGCTCAGGTGGGGTGGACTCTGCCCCAGTTCTGCACAGTTGTGACCAAGAAGCACTCATGACACTCATTTCTGGGACATTGTTTAGGGATTATGAGAATAGGCACATTTCCCATGGGTTGTATCAAGACCAGGATGTGAGCCTGACGTTGATGGTAGTCCTCTGCCACACCCAGGGGAGAGCCCACTTCAGGGTGGGACCAATCCAGGACTGACTGTGCCCAGAGGATGTGTCCTGACAGCAGCACTGGGGCCCCCTGGATCCAGCTGTGCCTGAAGCCTGTCCTGCTCTTGTCTGTAACATCAGCCAATCATTTCCCTCTGTGTTAAGTTCAGTTTACACTGAGTTTTCTCTTGCCCTCAAGAGAATCTGACCTGAAACACTAGAAATAAGCAAAGAAAATAGTGATATTAAGAAAATGCTCAATCTTGGAATTTATTTTTTTTTAATATTTAACACTGCTTTAAAATTATTTTTTAATCATTATTATAAGAATAAGGGAACTTAGATCTCTATTCAGTCCCTGAGGCTATAAAAACAAAAACAAAAATCTGACTGAACCCCTTGGCTATGCTAAGGCAAAGAAGTCTTTTAAGGAACCCCCAAAAAAATCCTTTAACAGGAAAATTATAGATAAACCCCTCTGGTGTCTGAGCCTTCTTATTTGACCATGGGACCCCTGAGAGACAGAAATGCCTCTAAGAATCTTGGTATCTCTTGAAGTATGTGGGGATGGTGCCGACCTCCCAGACTGCTCGTGGAGTGTGTGAAGAGATGTTGGGTGTGAAAATGGACACTCTGTGGAAGGTTCTCAAGAAAGAGCTATTGACCAGCTCAATACCTTAGATTACGAATATATTTCAGATTACGCAATCACAACGCACAAAAGTGGAGTCATCCATTAAGTCACTCAACACGTATCAAGTGCCTGTCATAGGCCATGCACATCAATAGTTGTGGGGAATCCAGTGGCAAACAAAACAAGTGCACTAGCTACTTTCGTGGAGCTGACCAAAGAGGTGGAGAGACAGATTTTTCAGAAAGAAAAATAATAAGTAAATAATATACACTTAGACACAGCAGCAAATGCTGTGAAGATATGAAATGAGACTTGTAGAAGTGGTGTTGGAGCTAAGACCCAGAGAAGGAGTGGAGGTCAGCAGGTGAAGAGGGCAGGGAAGGCATCCCTAGCAAGGAGACAGCAAGTGCAAGGGCCCTGAGGTGGGAATAAACTGAGCGTGAAGGGAAATGTAAGGAAAGCCACTGTGCCAGAAGCACAGAGATTAAGGAGGCGTGTGCACAGGATAAACCCAGGTCAGGGCAGGCACAAGCAGCCATCAGCCACAGCAAAGCACTTGGCATTCACTCTGAAGACAGATGAAGGGATTATTCCCTTTACCTCAGCACTCAGGGTAGTATTCTTCTAACATGGAACTGAAAATACGTCTGGGCTCACTCACCTTGCATTTACACGCCAATTAAGTTCATTTGTGCCACTATAACAAGATACCATAGATTAGCCAATATCTTAGCCAATATCTAAGCAACAGAAGTTTATTGCTCATGGTTCTGAGGATTAGGAAGTCCAAGGCCAAGGTGCCAGTAGACCCGGTATCTGGTGAGGGCCCATTCCTCATAGATGGTGTCTTTCATGTGCATCCTTACAAGGCAGAAGCAGTGAACAAGGTCCCTCGGGACTCTTTCACAAGACATTGGTCCCATTCACGAGGTGAAGCCCCGTAACCTAGTCACTGTCTAAAACCATCACATTAGAGATTAGCTGTCAACGTAGGAATTGGGTGGGTGGGCGGGGAGCAACTATTCAGAGCACAGCACACCTTCCTTGGAGCAAGTTCTTCTACTGCAGATTCTGAGACAAAGTTCTAAAGAAATTGGTTCAGCCCAAAGACAAGGCTAGGAGGCAACCTAGGACTAAAAGTTTGGGGCCAGGAGCTCCCAGATCACACATCTCAGATGCTGGGTGACCACAGCTCCCACAGGCTGCTGCTATGGCTGTGTCTATACAGAATATAAACCTCAGGTTCTTCCAATTATCTGGCTAATTCGCCCCTTCTCAAGACACTATTTCAGCCTCAATTTTCTTTGAGCAAGAGAATTCTAGAATCGCTGTCCTGGCTCTCCTCACTCCCTTGAGGACCTGAGGCTAGGATGTTAGAACGGTCATTCATTCTTTGAAGTCAATGAATAGTTGTTGAGCATCTACTATGCATCTGGAGCTCTGCTAGGCATTGAGATCACAAGGATGATCAAGACATGCCCCTGTCCTAGGGAAACCCTCTCTCAGGAGGCATTGCAGAGCTGCCATTGAGAATACACACTTTGGAACCAAGAAATAAAGCGCGCCTTCCTGAGTGACCCAGACAGGCCACTGAACCTCTTGTCATCAGGGACAAGGGGATCATGATAGCATCAGCTCCACAGGACATTGTAAGGACTAAATGAAGCCAGACATGCAGAGTCCTTGGCACGGGGAGTGGCATGCATCCAGTCCTCTAGAAACATCAACACCCAGGGTCACCATCAGGACGTTCCTTAAAGGCTCAAGTTTCCAATACATCAAACTCATAGCTTTACCCCCAACCTGAGGTGGGCACTGCTCTCCTGAGAGCTCTTCCCAAGCAATGCTCACCCACTCGATGACTTCCTGCAAAGGCCAACCCCACATTCACGGGGACAGGGTGACTGATTATCTCTACAGGGGGCCAAAAACGCAAAGGCAGTTCTAACCCCAAATCGTCCCTTCTTCTCACGCTGGGGAGTCAGCCATGTTCTTGCTGCTGGGAAGCAGAAGGGGTTCAGTCATACACTGTGGCCCTGAACTGGTCGGTGACTGAAGGTCACTGGTGAGGCTGGAAGGTTTCACAACCACAGTCTCTGTGAAAGACAAAAGTCTGCACTCATATCCGCATGTTCTATCCCCAGCAGGACACATCTGCCCCCTCTTGTCTGACCACCTGCCCCTGACCACGGCAGCCCCCAGATCCACACCAGAGAGGACTCGGGTGCTGCACACAGACGTTCCACTCGGCAAATCCCCCAGAATGAACCCAGTAGACAGACTGGAATGTTGAGCCCATGATGTGCTCCATCCTTGTTCACACATGGGGATGTTCAGCACAGCTGCAGGGGCACAGTCAGCCATGGGCACCAGCAACTCCTGGCTGTCCCAGAGCTGCAAGAAAGTTGTTGAGGCCCAATCTCGGCTCAACCAGAGTTGGGGTGGGCTCCTGTTTAATTTCAAGAAGCCCCCAAGACGCTGCCTATCTCCCCAGCCTGATCTCTGAGGATGAGCACTTACAGACATGCAGAGGAGACATGGTTAGCAAAGCAGAGAAAAATGGCCCCCAGAGAACAACATAAACTTAGAGGGCTCAGAACCATCTCGTTATTTAGTCCCATGGACACATCAGTGAAGCCAGAAGGGAGTTGGTCTCCCAGGAATGATCCTTGCCGTCTGCATTTGCTGCCCAGTCTCATTTTCAAAGAGATACTACCTTGGAACTCTTCTTTACAACCCAACTGTTTTGGTTTTTTTTGTTTTTTGGTTTTTTTTTTTTTGCCAAATCTTGAATATCCGCTAGAGATACCACTGAGATAGGGCTCAGAAAGAAACTGGTTTAGCAACTCTGAAATGATCCGAAGAAAGAATGCACTCTGGACCATGTGTTCCAAAGATCCTTCACAGGCAGACACAAACATGGGGCTGGAAGGGTAAAGTCTGTGTTGAGAGTAAGGAATAAAAAAAGAGGAACATGGATTAGGCAGGAGAGGTTCCCACGCAATGCAGAGCTGAACAGTTCTCCCCCAACCAGGCTGGGAACTCTGCAGTGAGGACCATTTTACGACAAGCCCTCCCTGGACAGAGGTGGCAGGGTCCCAGAATTCCTGCCGCACATGGTCCATGACTGGGGCTTGGCTCAGTTCAGCATCCAAGGTGGAAATGCTGGGGGCTATTGGTGCAGTTCACTCCTCCCTGGGAAGGGCAGATTCTTTCCTAAAGAGGATGAGAACAGCCGGGCTCGGTGGCTCAGCCTGTAATCCCGCGCCTTTGGGAGGCTGAGGTGAGTGAATTGCCTGAGCCCGCGGGTTCGAGACCCGCCTGGGCAGCAAGACCTCATCTCTACAATAAATCAAAAAATCAGCCGGGCGTGGTGGTGCATGCCTGTAATTCTGGTTACTCGGAAGGCTGAGGCGGAAGGATCGCCGGAGCCCAGCAGGTCGAGGCTGCGGTGGCCAGGAGCGGCCGCTGCACTCCAGTCTGGGCGACAGAGTGAGACTCCAACTCAAAAAAAAAAAAAAAAAAAGAGGATGAGAACAGCCCGCCATGGCTGACTCGGACACATCTACAAACTCCTAGGCACAGAAGCCCAACTTGGCCATGGATGGCCCCAGCTGTAATCAGCAAAGGGGACTTTTGGCCTCATAGGCCTTTTAAAAATGGTCACTGGAAAGTAAAATAAGTTGGATTTTAACACTGGGAGTGATGCAGCCTCCCTGTCTGGACAACTACCTATTGCTAAACAGCATTTCCTAGAGCAAATCTGTGTTCACAACACACCAGAGAACCATCTGGGAGAATGGTGAAGACCCATACTCTGAGGCATGGGGAACAAGGCTTTCGTTTCCATTCCAGCACACTGCACTCAACGCTCTCACAGAAATAAGAGAGAGAATGCTTTTATTTTACAGCTGAACACATGCCCCAACTTCCAGGCAACTGTTTCAATAAGCAGTTGCCGTTAAAGGAATTCTCCTGAAATGACACAAAATGAAACCCAGATACTCACCATTTCGAGGGGGAAATACACTGGACTGGAAGCTGGGTGGCCCGATTTCCAGGGCATATTCCACCTGCCTCATGCGACCCTGTGTGATCTCATGTGACCTCGTCCTTCTGCTTCTCGGTGGCCTCATCTTTAAGGACCGAGGCATACCTACTCCCCTCACAAGGTGACCATGCCATGAACATTCAAGCATGTGTAAATTAAGATATTTGTCAAATCACCATAAACAATATTCATTTGTTCGCTGGTACATGCCAGACCCTAAATGTTTATTGACCAATTATATGAATGAGAATGTGGTCCTTTAAAGTAGAAAAAACAACAAATAATATCCTTTATGACTTTGAACAACTATAATCTGATGGTGGTACTGAGTGTTTCCATTGCAAAAGTGGAAATTACCTCAACCTAATATAGGCCATGTGAAAAGCCCACAGCTCATCTATTCAGTGGTGAAAAAAATGGAAGATTTTCCTCAAAGATCTGGAACAAGACAAGGATGCCCACTCTTACCACTTCTATTCAACATAGTACTGGGAGTCCTGGACAAAGCAATTAGGCAAGAAAAAGGAAATAAAAGGCATCCAAACTGGAATGCAAGAAATAAAAGTATCTCTGCTCACAGGTGATATGATGTTATATGTAGAAAATTGCAAAGGTTTCACACAAAAATTGTTAGAACCAATAAACTAATTCAGCAAAGTTACAGAACACAAAAAGGAACATACAAAAATCTGTTGTGTTTCTAAACACTAACAATGAACAATCTAAAAAGGAAATTAAGAAAACAATCCCATTTATCACGAATTTTAAAAAATTAAAAAATACTTAGTAATAACTTTAACAAGAAGATGAGAGACTTGTACACTAAAAACAACAAAACATGAATTTTTTAAAAATCACAGACATGCATAAGTGAAAAGAAACCCATATTCAAGGATGGGAAGACTTAATGTTGTCAAAATGCCCATACTGCTCAAGCAATCCACAGGTTCAATGCATTCCTGGTCAAAATACCAATATTATTTTTCAAAGAAATAGAGAAAAAAAAAATTCAACAAAAATCTCAAAAGACCTTGAATAGTCAAAACAATCTTGAGAATGAAAAACAAAGCTAGAAGTCTCACACTTTTCATTTCAAAACGTATAATAAAGTTACAGTAACCAAACAGTATGACACTGACATAAACACAGACAGATCAAGGAGGAAACCCCAAAATAATGGAATTTATTTACAAAAATTGTGTATTTATTCCTACATGTTTAAACTTCAGTCACCTTCAAAGCACTCTCTGTTGGCCTATCGAGACACTTTTTCTACTGCTCAAAACAGTTTTTGGACTCATCGGTTTTGATGCCTTTTAGTGTTTCTGCCATTTTTTGTTTCACCTCTTCCAAATCAGCAAAACATTTCCCTTTTAGGACTTTTTCATCTAAGGAAAAAAAAAATCACTCAGGGCAAGATTGGGCAAATAGGGAGAGTGGAGCATGGGGTTCATGTTGTTTTTGTTTTAAAACTGCTGAATGCTCAGTGTGGTATAAGAAAGTGCACTCATAATCACCCATCATAAAATGGACAAACATGCTGAATCTTCAAAAGAAAAAACTGACTGAAGCCAAATGCAGCCTCTCACAATAGCACTAGCTAGTACATGGATGCAGATGGGTTCCTAGTGGGGGAAGCCCATACTACAAGGAGTCTGCCCTCCAAAAGATAATTCCTGATTTTGGTGGGTCCCCACGTACACAAATGAAACAGAGTAGAGAACCCAGAAATAAACCCTCAGGTCAAATGATCTTCAACAAGGCCAGATACGCAATGGGAAAATAAGAGTCTCTTCACTAACTGTGCAATTCCTGAGACATACATTGGGTTTCCCCACCTCCATACTGTTATTCATGCTGCTCCCTCTGTCTGAAATTATGTTTCTTGCCATCACCACATGTCAAAATCTGCTTATCCTTCAAAAACACAACAAATAAAACTCTTCAACGCAAGTGACAGAAAATACAACTAAACTGGTTTAAGCAAACACAAACAGTCACACCCACAAGGCTGGCTTTAATCAGAAAAACAGGAAATAAAAAATGTTGGCAAGAATGTGGAGAAACTGGGACATTCCTACATTGCTAATGGAAATGTACAATGATGCAGCCTCTATAGAAAATAACTTGGCAGTTCCTCAAAAAGTTAAATATAGAATTACCGTATGACCCAGCAATTCTTCCCCTGGATACATACTCAAGAGAAATAAAAGAATACATCCTCACAGAAACCTTTCCATCGATGTTTACAGCAGCATTCTTCACAACAGTCAAAAGATGGAAACAACCCAAATGTCCATCAACAGAAGAATGAATAAACAAAATGAGGTCTATCCATACAATGGAATAATATTCAGTCGTGAAAAGGAATGCAGTTCTGATACATGCTACAGCACAGATGCGCCCCGGAAACATTATGCGATAGATGACAGATTTTAAATAAAAGATTTTTTAAAGAGAAGGAAATATTATGCTAGACAAAAGAATCCAGACACAAAGTTCACATATTTTATGATTTCATTTATACAAAAGTCCAGAGTAAGCAAATCTATAGGGACAGAAGGTAGATCAGCGGTTACTAGGCAACACAAGAAGAGAGACCAAGGCGTGATCACTTAGTGGATGCAGGTGTTCTGACAGGGTGATGAACAAGCATTGTCATTAAAGAGAAAGAATGGTTGTACAATGCTGTGAAGACACAAATACCACTGAATTAGACACTTTAAATGTGTGATTGTTATGTGAAGTTCACCTGACTAGGAAACACACGAAACAAAAACATCTCTTTGTCAATTTGCAGGAGAACACAGGGCCCATGCTACCCAGACCTAAGTCAGTATGCAGATCTCCTGGCTCGGCCCACAGGAATAGAATCCTCATCTGCCTCTCTCTCTCTCTCTCTCTCCTTCCCCCAAATCCCCCCCACTTCTCTCCTCTCCCTCTCCTTCTCCCTTTCCCCCTCTCTCTCTTCCAGAAGGAGCCAGGCCATGTCTTCCAGAAGGAAGAGGAGAAGAGAGAGACGCTGGGGGAGAAGAAAGAGGAGGAGGACGATATGGCATCCAATGAGACTGGATCCAGGAACTCAAACAATATTCCCAGACCCTGCGTGTCCCCCTCTCTCCCCACCCACCCCACCTGTCCCTCTCTCTGTGTCTCTCAACTCTCTTCTCCTCCACGTTGGCTGCATTCATAGGTTCTGCGTGGAGGCAGAATGGCTGCCAGGAGTTTTTTAATCCATAAAGGAGAAGAAGCCGGGCTCAGTGCCTCAGCCTGTAATCCCGCACTTTGGGAGGCTGAAGTAAGAGGATTGCCTGAGCCCGCAGGTTGGAGACCCGCCTGGGCAACTTGGCGAGACCTCATCTCTACAACAAATCAAAAAATTAGCCGGGCGTGGTAGCGAGCGCCTGTAGTTCCAGCTACTTGGAAGGCTGAGGCGGAAGGATCGCCGGAGCCCGGTGGGTCGAGGCTGCGGTGGTCAGGAGCGGCCACTGCACTAGAGTCTGGGTGACTGAGTGAGACTCTAACTCAAAAAAAAAAAAAAGGAGAAGAAGAGGTGAAGAGGGAGAGGGAAAGAAGAGGGAAGGAAGAAGAAGTAGGGAGGATGAGATCCTCACTGACCAGAGCTGGACCGTGTGCCCAACCCAATGTCAGTCTCTGCGGTGGGGCAGGGCCAGCCTCTGCCATGTCTTCCCCGACCCACCAGGCTGTCTGTCAGTCTCCTTAGCCATCACTGTATCTTTATTTTACCCCTGTACTGAAACCACGTATCTGTTCACGTGTCTGCCTTTCACCTGGCGCTGAGTTCCTGAGGGCTGGAGCCACGTCTCCCACCCCTCACATCCAGTGCCAGGCCCAGACCAAGTCCTCAGTGACTCACGGTCACTGAAATACACAAATGGGTGGGCACTGGGTGGGAACCTACAGGTGTCTGCAGAAGACTCAGCCCCAGCACGGGCCCAGGATCTCGACCCCCACTGCTCAGGTTTTATATTCCAGAGCTTTCTTCCTTTCTCCACAACTACAAAGAACCTCTTTTCTTCTACTTCCAGTTACTCGCCTGTGAGCTGGTCATAATTCACAAGCACCAGCCTGGCCGTGGCGGTGGCTACGTGCTGTGAATCCTGTCCTCGCTCTAGAGGGCCGAGCAGTGATGCTCACAGCAGGAACGAAAGCCCCGCAGAGGTGCAAATCGAAATCCCTCACTCAAGTCTCACTTTGGAGCTCAGCCGTCCTGGCGAGAGCCGCCTCTGAAGGAGGCGTTCCATTCTTCCTGCCCCTTGAAAACAGGGAACAGAGTGACTTCCACCAGGCCCTGCGGTGCCCTTTCATGCAGCAGTTTGTCAAATGCGATGGCCGCCCATCCCCTAAGGCAGCTGCACCCTGGCTCCAGGACAAGTGAGGATGGAGAGGGAATGGCCGACAGATGGCCAGCTGCTGTGGGGGAAGGGAGACTGAGGAATTGATGGTAAAAGTCCGTGAACTCTTGAAATGGCATCGCTTTAAATGCCTTCACTACACTAGAGGTCCCCGAAAGCTGCATTTCCAGGCCAGGTCTCTCTTCTGGAACCAACTCCCACCCAGCTACCCATGTAGACATCTGCCGGGAGTCTCACACTTGCTGTGGTCAAAAGCCATCACGGGACTCCACACCCCTCTGCCAGACCTGCACCTCCAACCCTTCACCTTCATCCTTGAGTGACAAGTCCAATCTTCCCAGCACTCAGGTAAAATTCTGCTGTCATCCCTGGTCCCCTCTTTCTTTCACACGCCATGGTCAAAAATTACTGGCAAGTCCTATCAGTTTCATATCGAAACACGCCGAGGTTCCCTACAGCCCCAGCCCCAGGCAGAAGTCTCTCCCTCCTGGTCAACACAAGAGCTTCTGCAAGGCTCCTGGCTCCCTCCCCACAGACTGCTCCCCAGAGGGGGCCCAGGTATCCTCCTGAAGTCTGAGCCAGTTCATGTCAAACCCTCCAATGACTTCCCATCCTATACAGAATAAAATCTAGAGTTCTCACCATGGCCTATAAGCCCCAGGAGGCTGAGTCCTCTCTGCCCCAGAGGCTCTGGGCTCCTTCTTGTGGCTCCTTAAACACATCAAGCACTCACCCACGGCAGGGCTCCTCTAACTCCTCCCTCCTCTGCCTTAGACACTCTTTCTGAGTATCCACACGCCTGGACCGTCCCTCCCTCAGTCCCACCTCTTCAGAGAGGTCTTGCCTAGCACATACTTTAAACTAATCACCCCCACCCTGACTCACAACCAAGCATATTCCTGTCCTGTTGTGTGACCGTGACCCTGTCGTCTTCTTCTTTGTGACATTTATGCCCTCACGTAGTTTACATGTATATGCGCATGTACATTTATTTGTGCAGATGTATGTTGCTTCCTCTACTGTTTCTCTCCATCAGTAGAATAAGGTCATAGAAAAAGAGCCTTTTCTATTTTGTTCTCCACTGTACCGGCCCCAAGAACAGAGCCTGGCACCAAACAAATGTGCAATAAAAATGGATTGAGTGAACAAATGAATGAGCAGCATAGAGAAGAAAGGGAAGCCATAGGAGAGGACAGACCTGAGACCCAGGAGGGCTCCACTGATAGCTTATTATCTGCTTAAATCCCATCTGCAGATTTGTGGCCGTTTTCTTCTAATTCAATCTAACAACCAAACATAAGTTCGGAAATTTTGCCCTTATGAAAATTACTTCACACTGAAATAAGTTTAGAAGGGCTGGACCAATCGGTGGTGAAAACATCTTGGATGAGATGTTAGAGAAACTATGAGTGATTTCGGGACTTCACCTGGAAGCTGGTGCCATGAACGCTTCACTCCACAGTGACTTGACTTGCCACGTGCTAAGTGTCATACAAACATTATCCTATTACATTCATCCTCACAACAATCCCACGAGGCATAAACTATTATTATTGCCATTTTGCAAATGAAAGAATGAAGATTCTGAAAGCTAGAATGCTGAGTGAGACCTTTCCTCAGAAACAGCTATACTGACATTTTTCAAGTGCTCAGTCCTTACTCACATATAGAGCTAGAGAAGGAACAAAGCCTCTTACAAACACGGTACAGCATTTGACCCTCACATTGACCCTTAGAGGAAGACTCATTCATTCATTCATTCAACAAATATTTAAAGAACATCTATCATGCACCAGACTATCTTCTAGGTGCTGAGGATATAATAGGTTAAAAAAAAAAAACAACAAGGTTCCTGCACCCATGAGCTAACATTCAAAACAGAGAGACCAATGATAAATACGTAAAAACATAATCTCAAAATGTAATTTCTATACAAAAAAGAAGACAGGACTTGTGTGTTAGTGACTGGTTGCAGGAAGGGACAACTTTAGACTTGTGGTCAGGGATGGAATCTCTTTGGAGGTAACATTTGAACAGAGACCTGCATGACATGAGGGCCAGCCACGGGAAGATCTGCATACAGAGTCTAGAGGGGGTTATATGGTCATTTTATTCTAGAATATTAAAGTCTATAACATTATGCCAAGTTTTCAGATGGAGAAATGGAAGCATGTTATCAGATATTCAAGATGAAGAAATGTATGAGGGAACTGAGTTGCCCAAGATCATAAGACTAGCAAGTGGAAGCCAGGATGAGAGACCCTAATGCTCTTCGACATCCAGCCACATTTTTCTAAACACAGATCCTTCCAGCAATTTTTAAAGATCAGGCAAGCCTTGAGCTGGACAAGCAAGTGGACTTAGTGGTACCAATCTGGGCCATCAGGAAGAAGGAATCCTTCAGTTGGCACTGAGGCCGGAAATCGGGGCCAGGATTCAGGTGTAAAATTTAAGAAGATGCCAAGAAAACAAAGTGATTAAGAAAAATAATTGTGAAAAACATCAGTCAGGTGTCTTGATTTACCAGAAACTACTCCAAAATGCTGGATTGACCAGATGACCTTTTGAGCAGTTAGCCCCACCTCCCAAATTAAAATACTATGGGGAAGCTAGAGTTCAATGGCGATGGGACTAAGAGGTAAAGGCTGTCCATCCAGTGGGATACCACAGGCCAGTGGGCCTCGAGGTGGTGGAAGGACAGGTCCAAGCCAGCCTGCAGTAATGTCAACCAGACTCTGAGGCTCTGTTGTGTTAACTCTGTAGCAGTGGATCAAGGATGTTAGCACTGACTAGTTCACTTTTAGGCCCAGGGTAGACACACAAAGGCATAATTCATGCCTTAGAAGAGTAAGCACCATGCCTGCTGAAGGCATAATTATTTAGTAGCCACCTTGTTTTTCCTTATCAACTGCCTCAAATAGAATAATAGCAACATTAGGTACCAGCTCTTTTAATCGTTGGACCTTACTGAAAATAACAGGTGAATCACAACACCCATGTATTTTCTAGGCAATTTCTGATCATTGAGAGAATAAAAGAATGAATGAACCCACTGATTTTACAGGGTAAATTAAGGCCCAGAAATGTTAAATAGCTTGTCTAATGCCAACCAGTCACATAGTAGCAAGGTTAGGATTCAAACTTCCTGGCTTTCAAGGGGTTGACATCGAAGTTTTCCCAAAACACAATTTTATACCACCAAATAATAGTCTGGAAATGCTCCTCTTTCGCAAATGACACTAGCAAATTGGAAAATCACTTCAGACCAAAGGCCACTGCAGAATACTACCAATAAAAGTAAGCAAAGTCTCATTAATGAGATACAGTGACTAGAAAACACCACAATTCTTTTTCGCAGCAAAACTACTGTAATTAAGCCAGAGCGTGTCTATGTTATTTAGCAAAATAAATAATTACCCCATGCCCTTGATGCTGATTGTTCATGTCAGCACTGGACTAATAATACTCTTACAGTCTGGTCTGGAAATCAATTTCAGAACTCATGCTCAGGGCAGCTGAGTAACTTAAAGCAATTACAGTGCCACACCAAGTGCCTGGTGTTCTCAGGCCACACAATGCAAATGACATGAAAAGCAGAAAGTTACCACTTCAACAGTCACTGGGCACCTGCTCAGTGCCTGGCCCTGCGGAAGATGCTGTGTATGCCAGGAAGACACAAGACACTGCCCTTCACCCTGAGAAGCCCACAGAAGGACATCTACACAGAATCCACTTAGGGCAGTGACAAGTCACAATCTGTATCAGTGAGGGCCTGAAACAGTCTTATTTCAGCCAATGTTTAAACCGGATATGGGCGTACACAGGAGAAGCTAGGGCTACCTCCTGTCCCTCCACCAACCCAAAGTTAAAGAGGGCGGTGGCCTGGCCCCACACCGACATTAAACATTCTGGTTCAGGTTGAGGAAAAGCCCAAGAGCTCACACAGCCCCCTTTTATCTAGCAGCTGCCCAGGCTCACTGATGTCCTGGTCCAAGCAGAAGTGGCCCTTGACTGAGAGCCACTTTCCTGGAACAAGGAGGAAAAGGTTAAATCACCCTTTATTCACCATTCCTCGAATTCTAGCCCTCCCAGCATTAAGAAGCTTGAGGTAGGTGGTGACCCCAGAGCCTCCTGTCAAGCCAAGGAGAACTGAGATTCCAAGGTCTCTGCTGATGATTCATTCCTCTTGATAATTTTCCTCTAGATGCCCAGTCATAGATTTCCAAAGACGATCAGTTCAGGCAATCACAATCGTAAACACAGAAAATGCAACAAAAATAAAATTGATTTCATAAATCAAAACTGTGAGAAGTTATTGGCACAAAAAGGGGGAATCTATAAACAACTAGCAGAGTGCTTAGGGAGAAGGAATTTGATTCTGAAATGCACATCGCACTGTGACTATACCCCATTACCAGTCATTCCTACTGCAACAATAAAAGGATGTAGCAATTCAGACCACAATGTGTGCTCCCACCCCAGTCTCAAGGAATAATCCGCTAATGGAGGGCTATGAATCTTGCACTTTAAAAATATCCTGCCACTAATGAAACCCCATTTGCCTCACGAGTAGGATCTGAGTAAAGTAGTCTGGGTCAGGAGAGGATCAAAAGTATCAAGTGGAAGTTTCATTCAGCTAGGGAGAAGTAGTTCAATTGCATTTAGAGTACTTAATATTTGAGACATAAATTCTTACCCTGCAGTCTTCAAGGCAACTGAAATGGTTGGAACAGAATCCTCTTAGGACCAAGGTTGAAAGTTTCAGCATCATGGGGACCGCTTAGCTTTCTAGAAGAAAACTCCATTCTTGGGTCCCAAACTCCATCCTAAACATAGTCCTTGGGTCTGGGTCATGAGACTTTGTGCATGACTCAAATAACAACCAAAAAACCCCACATATAATTGTATAGAATATGGTTGCTGACTACAGATTAGTCAAGTTTTATTCTAGAGAAAAGACAGCCAAATCTTACTGGTGGTAGTCATCCTCAGGAAGTTCACAGAAATGTTTTTATTAAAGAAGACTTTACAGAAACTGAATCCATGTTGATGGATAGACCAACATTCACTCTGAGTTCAGCGATACCCCAACCCACCCACCCTTCACCTGGGTGACACCTACTTGTCATTTGGGTCTCAGTTGGATTTCACTGATCCAGAAAAGCCAACTTTGAATCTCCCTCTCTGTCTCCACTCTAAGTTGCTAATAGTTATTTTCCACAGCTCTTCTCATAATTATACTTATCTGGGTAATTCTTTATGATCCAGCCTCACTGTCAGACTCATGCCCCCATGGAGACAGAAATGGTCTTGTTCTTTCTTTATTTTTACTTTTTTTAATTTTAGATTCACAGGGTATGACAGCATGTATGTTAACACGGGCATATTGTATATCGGCGGAGACTGGATTTCTGGGGGCCCCATTCACCAAAGAGTGAACACTGGACCTGATAAATCATTTTTGAACCCTCACCTCCCTCTGCCTTACTTTTTTGGGTGCCCCTATTGTCTATTATTTTCATCTTGCTGTCCATGAGTACCCAGTGTTTAACTCCTACATATAAGTGAAAACACGTTTTCTGTTTCTTGGTTCACTTAGAATAATGACCTTCAGCTTCAACTTCAATAATGATCATCTTGCTGCAAAGGACATGATCTCATCCTTTTTTATGGCTGTGTAGCATCCCATGGTGCATACACGGTCCAACAATTAGTTTCGTGATCCATCCTAGAAAAAGTACTCCATACGTCATTGCTGAACATCACTACGGACACCTTTGAAGTACTCCCCTTGGAAAGCTATGCACTGACAACAGCACCTAGTCCACCCGTCAAAGCAATGTTGGAACTTTTTTTCTGGAATGACCATCAGAGTTGTCATCACTATTTGTTGAGATCTGACAATTAAGTTCATGAACTTGCCACCGTGTGCTTTATGTTGGCAGCACTGCACAAATAACTGTATTGGAACACCCTCCCTACTCACCTGATCTGACCCCCGGTGACTTTTTTCTTTACCTGAAGATAAAGGCAACACTGAAAGGAAGACATTTTGATGACATTCAGGACATCGAGGGTAATACGATGACGTCTCTGACGGCCATTCCAGAAAAAGAGTTCCAAAATTGCTTTGAGGGGTGGGCTAGGCACTAGTGTTGGTGCCTAGCTTCCCAAGGGGAGTACTTCGAAGGTGACTGTAGTGATATTCAGCAGTGAGGTATGGAGCACTTTTTCTAGGATGAGTTTGCGAACTTAATTGTCGAATCTCCTATATGTCACATTTTCTTCATCTGTTCCATATTTCGTGGGCACATAGTTTGCTTTCATGACTTTGCTATTGTGAATGGTGCTGCAGTGAGCATCCAGGTGCAGAGTATACTCATTTTTTATATTTATTTTCCTTCCGGTTGTTAGCCAGTAGTGGGATTACTGAGTCAAATGGCAGTTCTACTTTCAGTTCTTTGAGAAATCATCATACTGTGTTCCACAGAGGCTCAACGAGTTTATTTTCCCGCCAACACTGTATGAGCATTCCTTTTTCTCCACAACCATACCAGCATCAGTTGTTTTACTTTTTAATGACAGCCATTGTGATTGGTGTAAGACGATATCTCATTGTGGTTTAATTTGCATTTCTCTGATGATTAGCGATGTTGAACTTTTTTTTCATGTTTGTTGGTCACTTGGGTGTCTTTTTTGAGACGTGTCTGTATATCCCCTTTGCCCACTCTTTCATGGGATTGTTTATTTTTTTCTTGTTGAGTTCTTTGTAGATTCTGAAATTAGTCCTTTGGCTGAGGCATAAGTTGCAAATATTTTCTCTCAGTCCATAGGTTTTCTGTTCACTCTGTTGATTATTCATTTTACTGTGCAGAAGTTTTTAAATTTAATTCCCATTTGTCTATTTTTGCTTTGGTTGCATTCGCTTTTGGGGTCATCACAAATTCTTCACCTGTGTCGATGGCCAGAAAAAATTTTCTTAAGTTTTCTTCTGGAATTTTTATCATTTTGGGTCTTATGTTTAATCTTTCATCTATCTTGAGTTAATTTTTGTATATGGTGAGATACAGGGGTCCGGTTTCATTCTTCTGCATATGGTTAGTCCATTTTCCCAGCACTATTTATTAAATAGGGGTTTTTTTCACATTTTTTTATCAGTTTTGTCAAAAAATCAGTTGGTTGTAGATATGTGGCTTTATTTCTGGGTACTCTATTCTGTTCAATGTATCTATATCTATTTTTGTACCAGTACCATGTTGCTTTAGTTACTATAGTCTTGTAGTATAATTTGAAATCAGACAAAGTGATGTCTTTGTCCTTAGGATTGCTTTGACTATTCAGACTGTGGTTTTGGTTTTGGTTTTGGTTCTGGTTCTGGTTCTGGTTCTGGTTCCAAATGAACTGTAGGATTGTTTTTTCTAGGTCTGTGAAAAATTATGCTAGCAATTTGGTAGGTATTACACTGAATCTGTAGATTGCTTTGAACAGTATGGTCATTTTAAAAAATATTGATTCTTCCGATCCATGAGCATGGGATGTCCTCCCATTTGTTTGTGTCATCTACAATTTCTTTCATCAGTGTTTTTCAGTTCTCCTTACAGAGCTCTTTCACCTCCTTGGTTAAATGTGCTCCTGGGGAGGGGGGCTTGTGGTTCTTGTAAATGAGATTGAACTCTTGATTTGGTTCTTGGTTTGATCATTATGGGTGTATAGAAATGCTACCAATTTTGTACATTGATTTTATATCCTGAGACTTTACTGAAGTTGCTTATCAGGTCTAAGAGTTTCTTGGTGGAGTCTTTAGGGTTTTCTAGGTATATAATTATCATGTCATCAGAGAACAGAGAGAGTTTGACTTCCTCCTTGCCAATGTGGATGCTTTTTATTGCTTCCCCTTGCCTAAATGCTCTGGCTAGGACTTCCAACACTATGCTGAATAGGAGTGGTGGTCTTGTTCTTTCTGCTTAGCTCACTACCCCATAACCCAGCACCTAGCAGGACCTCAGTAAATAAAAACAAATGGATTTATTTGTTTAAATAAAGAGATGAATTAATATCTACTTAGGAATCAAACTGGCTAAAAATCCTGGTTTACACATTCTAAAAGTTAAATGATCAATTAAGTTAGAAATAAATCCCAGTTTAGGGGACACTAATTTTAGTTAACCAACATCCATTTCCTTCATTCTGATAACAGCAGACAAACTGCCCTTTGGTTAAAAAAATTTTTTTAAAAATCCACACTTTTAATCCGGGTAGTTCAGATAAAGCAGATACCATCTGCAATTCCAGGTCTTGTCACATGAGCCACCCAGGCCAGTTAGGCTAATCCATTCCACTGGTCACAGTGACTGGTTCACAGATGGGCACACGACTTAGCCTGAACCAATGAAATTCAAGATGGAACCTCTGCTGGGGTGATGAAGAAAGAGAAATTCTCTTTCTGTGGAGATTGCACAACTGATAGGGCAAAAGCCTAGGGCTATTCAGAGCCATCTTGTCACCCTGGTGGAAATTTAAAAACCAAACACAAAGTTGAAAGAGAAGCAGATTCCTGATGAGGTTATTATAGCACCTAGATCCAGTTGTGCCTGACGTCAGGTGGAACCTTGTGATTTTTGTTTGTTTTCTTTGTGGATTAATCCATTGGAGTTGGGCTCCTGCTGCTTGAAGATAGTCTTCAGTAAAATATAAATGAAGGTAGGGGACATGAGAAAAATGTATTTTTTTTATCAAACTGCCTCCTGCACACAATTAGGGCCAAAAGAATCCAGATTCAGTGGAAGAGGACTTTTTGGAAGAGACTGGAATGGGACTTGGCTTGAAGGGTGGGTGAGAGCCATATGGGCAGATAGAAGAGCAGGACATGCTGGGGGTTAAAGGAACCACACAGAGCCAGGCAGAGGATCAAAGCATGTGGAAGGGGCAGGGGAGAAACTTTCCTGACTAGAGGCAAGAGGACCAGCAGGTTGCAAAAGAAGAAAGGCAAGTTGGGCCTGGCAGAGCCGGGAGGAATGCCCTGGACGTGAGAACTAGCATGAGATTTGAGGCTCAAGAGAGAAAAAGACATCAAAGATCAAAAGTTCCTTTGGCAGATGACGGGAGAAAGCCCCTTACCAGCAGTTCTAGGGCAAAGTTTGCAGACTGATCTACAGATGTGTTTTCTGTTGCCCTTCATGGTGTTTTTAAAGTGTCAATCTTTAAACATTGAGTTTAAAGAGACACCTCAAATCCAGGTGTCTGGGTTCTCTTGAAACAATCAACAGAAGATGGTGTAGCCTCGGCCCCACTTCTCTCTGTGACAACCACTAGTTGCAGCTGAGGGGGTCTCTGGGTTAATGAGACAAGGGCCCCCCAGGTTGCGGTCAGCCCTCCATGCCCCATTTCCTGTGTGTGATCAGCCTGGCCACAACGAGCATGTGTGCAGCTGACCCTGACCGCAAGGAATCTCCTCCTACTGTCAGGAACAGGCTCCAAATCCATCTCTCTGAATCTGAATTCAGAGGATCCCAGAGCCCCACTTAGAGAAGGTTCTTGAGCCTCCTGGCTTTAGCCATCTTGGGTACTGCCAGAACCTCCCCTGCTAAGTATTACAGTTTAGCTTTAATATTATTTCTCACTGCAATCACCTTCCTGAAAGCCTTTATTATTCAAATGCATCAGGAAGCCCTTTGCAATAAACAGTCTCATAACTCAGATTATTTCGCTGGGGAGAGACCCACATCCCTTCCTTTTGATTAATGAAAAATACAGGAGACAGGCAAAAATAACTTTCTGAGACGAGCAAAACTGTAAAGATCGTTTTAAAAACTTTCAGAATGAAAACAAACATATGTTTCCTTGTCTTCAAAAGGGCAGAATTAAACGATTACAAGAAAGGCCAACAACAGATTTGGGGAGAATCTTCCAGTACCTTCCCTGAGGGTGAGCAGCCAGTAGCTTATTCTCAGAAGAAGGGGTTTCCCTTCAAACCCAGCGCCAATGACACACTCTGGTGATGCTGGCCCCAGCGGGCTGGAATCAGCTCAGGTTTATTTCACCCTCTGACTACGGGCTGAGAACAGCAGAAAGGCCAAGGATCCTCCAGTGGCTGAGCATGACTGTTCAAGAGTGAAATGGATTGAATTGGATAAGAGATGATGTATGTGGCTTAATAACAAAAATTCAGGTGTGTCTTGGCAGCTTTAGAAAATGCGTCCTGGTCAGCAAGACCCTGTACAAGCAGACAGGATGACCAAATGCAGGGTTGACGACCCCAGGACCCCCAGAGCAACTTGAGCCAAGGACCCAGTGGCATCTCCCCACATGGAGAAGAGGGTCCATCAACCTGGAGGATGAGGCAGTCTCATGGCTACGTGGAAAGCGGTGATCACAAGGAACCTAGGAGACCTTGCAGGTTCCACTCGGGCACGAGATTGACAGGGGTGTTCTGGAAGGGGCTGTGCCACAGACAAATGGTGACATCACCAGAAGATTCTGGTTGCACATGGTGGGCCACAGGAGCCTGGATTCCATGGTCACACATCTGTGGTGTCTCTCCCTGATGGACTCAGGTAATATAGGTGACCGCATCTATGCTGTTAGCGGGATCAGGACATGGAATTAAAATAAAGACAACCAGGCCAAGTGACAACAGGGCTCATTCTCAAGCGATGGTGTATTTTAAGTCCAGGACCACACCATCTACCCATTTGTCCTCCCGTAGTGAGGATCTACACAAGTCATCCCAATGACACTGACCAATGTGACAGCAATGCAGATGGGAGTGTCTCCACTAGCTTCCCAGCCTCCACCTTCCTGGGGGTGGGTGGGAGGTGCCGTGGATGCTGACTCCACAGACATGGGTCTCATGTCCAGGGGTCATGCACCAGCTCAGTGTGTGGCCCGATCTCCACCCGGCTGCTCTGAGCTTGACCATTCCCCAGCCTTGAAGGAGCTCTGAGAACTATGCAGCTTGTCTCTTCAATGTCTCTGCAAGGTCCCACCCAAACCAAATGACTCCTGCTGCCCCCGTGGGTCACAACCAGGTTTGGTTCCTTCCCTCTGGGATCACAGACCTGTGGTGCCTATTTAGAGTCTGAAAACAGCTGTTTCTTGGCTTCTGTGCAGGCTTCAAGTTATTTGTGGTGGGAGGGCCAGTCCAACCAGCAGCTCCATCATAGACTCAAGACCCTGAGCTACACTTTAAAATAAGTGCATGTGGACTAGAACTTTTGTCTCAGACACCAGACTAAGGCCCCGACTTTTGGCCTCAGGCCCACCTTTGCCTCTTACTGCATCCCAGCTGCCACCCAGACTCTGTCCCTGAGTCCTACTGGTTCTAGTCAGGCTCATCTCTGCAATCTGGGCCTCTTCCTTCCACATGTCACATCTTACTGACCTTCCTTCATGACCGACCTCCACTATCTGTTTACCAGGGATCCCCTGAGACACACACCCCATCCTGCCATAACTTGAACCCCCACCCACCCCATGTGCCATGGTCTATTAGGAGGACAACTGGGTTACCTCGTCCCTGCCAGCCAGCCCAGGCTGTCCAGCTCCTGCTGTTGTTGTCACATGCCCCTGAGTAAGCACACCTGTGAGCCTTTGCATCACACTCACCTGGATGTGCACACCTGTGGGCCTTCGCATCCCATGCACCCGCACATGAACACTACGAGTGTTTGGTCCATTGCTTTCTCTTTCCCAGAATGCTCTTCTTCCACCCCTGTCAGCTGTACAATCTTCTCCAGTCAAATCAACCATTCCCTCCTCTTGCCTCCCAGCGGGATGTGTATAGCAGCCTCTTGTCTCAGAGTTATAAATGCTCGGAGAGCAGGAATTGCCTTTTATTCTTTCTGTTTTCCCAGGACCCTGCAAGGGCCCTGCCCAAACTAAACTTCTAGCTGAACTGAATTGTGCCCAGGGGAGCCATAGGCACCAGCTGTGATCAATAAAGAGATTCAGGGACCCCGAATGCCAACCCCGATTCCAACTCTGAGCACAGGTGACCAATTCACCCAACACCTCCGTTAGAACCTACAATTGTAGAATTCCACTGGGAAACATGAAACGGAAAGAAAATCTTCAAGCCAAGCACAATCAGGAGAAAAAAGACAGTCTCGCGGGAGACACTAGTGAACCCCCGAGAAGGACATGAAGAGAAGGAACGAGCTGAAGATGCATTTCCTTGGTCGTTCCTCCATTCACCACCTCCTCGTCACTTGCTGAACTGGCATCTTTCTTATCAGAGCGAGTGAAGAAATACCTCCCTAAGTCACAAAAGGAGCATGAACTTCAGAAGGGCAGAACCGACCCAGGACCATCCCAGCTAGACCTGTCTGTGGGTTGAGAGGCAGTGCTGGTCCCAGGGGCAGGTGGCAGTGTGTCTCCAGGGGCGGGTAAGAAACAAGCAGAAAGGAGGCAGAATAGGGGAGCTTCAGAGAGGAGTTCCTGGACAAGAGAGAATGGAGATTTTAAATGCAATTAGGAGATATCCATTTTGCTACAGAAAACAAAATTCAAAATTTCAAATATAGGGTTTGAGGGTCCGCAGCCCTCTCTGAAGCTCCTGTCACATGACAGCCTCTGAGGACACAAAGATGACTGTGGCACAGGCTTTGCCTCTAAGAAGCACAAAGTGACTGCTTGGAAAGACCCAGGAGTACAGAACATGTGACTGACGGCAGGGCAGAAGTGGGCCTGGGACATAGAAGCTATGTACAGGAGAGAGCATTAGCAAGGTAGGCTTAAAAACAAGTAAAAATCTCACCTCCATCTTCCCTGCAGGACTACAGGGTCTACAGCAGGCAAAGCCCAGGAGGGGCAAGAGGCAGAACTAGCCCCCCACAGACCCAGCTCTCAGAGACAAGTGTCCTCTGCAGCCTCTTGAATCGTTCATGCAAGGAGACATCCTTAGACTGTTCCCTGGGAACCATTTTGGAGGCACAGTTATGAGCACACAGCTGGTGATCAATAAATGCAGGTTTAACTGTAGTGGCCTGGGGATTCATCCTGGCCATTTTCCCAGGCAAACGGCCTCATTTTTAAAACCAGGAGCACATTTGGCTTCTTTTCGATTTGTGTCAGTCAAGCAGGCTCGCGTGTGTTCAGGTAGCAGACACGATATTGGGAAAAACCAAATTAAATAAATACATAATAAAAATAAGAACTTATTTCTCATATACGTGCTGCTACACACCTGGTGGGGATTGGCTGGATGTTCTGCTCCAAGGGTCACAGACTGCAGCCCACGGGCTAGATTTGCCTAGCCACCGGTTTTGGTAACCAAAGTGTTATTAAAACAGTCACGCACATTCGTGTACGGCTTTTGCGCTACAAGGGAGGGATTGAGTCGCTGCGACAGATTTACTGTCTGGCCTTTTACAGAAAAACTGTATCGGTCCCCGGGCTACTCCGTCTCTCTTAGCTCCAGGACTAACCACGCTGGGGAAGAGTTCTGGAAAGTTCCACAACAGTAAGTGAATGCTCTGGCATGAAAACAACACATGAACTTCCAGGTACAACTCATTGGCCAGCAATCATCACATGGCTCCACCCAACCAAAAGGGGCTTGGAGATGCCATCAAATTATTGGTAAACTACAAAGGTGGCTAGTCACTTTTAAAAAATAATAATAATAATTCCACAACCTTGAAAATAATCCATCCCAGAAGAGTAATGTGTGGAAGTGAATCTGGTCCAATAACCTTTTCAGGAAACTCAGAAAATAATAAGAAAGAATCCCTCCCCCGCCCCCCCAAAAAAATCACACACACTTTCTTCCTTCGGCAATTTTTCTTATTCAAACCTCCAGTCACTGACACATCCTTGCAAATTTTTCTCAAGCCCTTTAGGAATGTCCTCTGTGCTTCCTGGGCCGGGCAGAATTTCAGATCTGATTTACTTTAATCGCTAAGCACAAGCTGTGATTCCCACAAATGTCCCTAAGTAACAGGCTTTATCCTCATCAGCACTTTGTTCTTGCCTTGAACTAAGCCCCTCGGTTCCCAAGATAGCATTCGCCACTTTTACTTGATGGTTCTCTGCTTTCTTCTCCTTGCCTCCTCTCCTTCTCTCCCAGCCAGGTCTTTATTCTCTCTCCTTCCACCACTTGCATTTCTACCCCGTTGTTCCTGCTCCTCCTGAAATGTGCGGCTGCCTCTCCTCCACTACAGACCCCCTCCCCTGCCCCCCAATTAGGAATCACTCCAGGACTCCCTTGAATCATCAATGGCTGTTTGTTGCCTTCTATTAAACTCAAACTGCTTATTTCTTCTTTTAATACATAGAGCACCTTCTGTTCAAATTGCTTGAGGGTCTTGGATGGCGAGGTGTATTTTAAGTTTTTAATGAGTCCAATTCAGTGTAGATGCATTTTAAGTTCCACATTTAAAGTTCTCTTATTAACTTCACAGAGGGGGGGGAAAAAAAGGATCAGTGCAAAGCATTTCAAACTTCATTTCTTAACCTAAAGATAGTTCACAGTTTCTATCGTGATTGAAAGTAAGCATCAGGTGAGACATCACAGCCACTTACTAAAGAGAAAAACAGCCAAGAAAGTAGAACAATAAATGCAAAGCAAACAAAGACTCAACAAGATCACCCAGAATGGAAGATAAAACTGTATTTCAAAATGTTCTCCTAAGGGATAATAAATAAGCAGATTTCTGGATGACAGAAACGTTTTCTTTTTTAAGTTTTAAGCAAGATGTTTGCTATCACAGCTCTGTCTTTGCAAATGCCTGTCTGGAAGACCTTAAGTTACTGAAGAGGCCAAGTTAACCACTAGTACTTGGTTTCAATTCAGAAGGAGAGCTCATTCTCAGCACCTTCACATGCAGAACACGGGAAATTACCAGAAATGTGACAGGCACAAACACACAACACGCACAGGTGTACGCAGGCGCTTCCTTTTGCCATCTTTTCACACCACTGCTGCCATGTATGGCCTCACAATGGACAATTGAACTGGGGAAAAAAATTCAATGCCAGTATCCTTATTTTCATTATTATTTTATTTTAGACACCCACGTTGCAGTGCTTTTTAATGGCAAAGTTGTCATCATGATAACTTTGCTGCCTGTTTCTGAAAACAGAAACTTGGCATTCAGCACAGGGCATCGTCTACATAGGTGGGTCTCAGCCAGGGCCCAAAAATCTCTGTTCGATCAGGCCCTACTTAAAAGCTCCATTCAGCTCTCCAGAGCCATGTGCAGAAGCAAAACAATAGTAAATTCAGCAAGGACAAGAGATGTCTTCTGTTGGGTCTGGCCCTGTTCCTGGGGTAGGGGATCAGGACAAGCTGCCCAAACAGTAATTAACAAGGCAGGGGCAATCCAGAGAGGCACTGTGATTGGCCATGGCACCAGAACAAGCAGAGTCGGCATACACCAGGATGAGAATTCCTGCACTCCCTGATGGTTGGTGACAGTCATCAGCCCCACAAAAGGGCAGGGTTTCATAAACTAATATGCATGTGGAATCTCCAAGAGTGGAGAGTCCATAAGGAATACAATACAAAGTCTCTCTCTGACTTACTGATCACCTATCCTTTCCGTCATTGCTTCACGGAGCATCTCAAAACAAGTCATGTGCTGCAACTGACACTGAGGAAATAGCTGTGCCACAGAAAGTTTTCAGTGACTGTTTTTATGCCCTTGGTTTTCAACATATAATTTACTTTCCAGTCAAAGGTCTTACACACACTGATACAAATCTTTTCAAAGATTAAATTTCATCATGCGAGAGTCGTACAAGAATGAGACCCAGAAGAGAATTTAAAGGTAGTAGATTAATGCTCACTTTGAGGTTGAGAAAATTAAAACCCAAAGAGAAAATGTTTGTGCATGGACAGACAGACACACAGCCAGTTGGGTGGCAGCCAAGACTCGAGACCATTTTCCTCTGATGCTCACCTAGAGCTCTGTCACCATTTCAGGCTGACGTTTCTTACCATTGCAGAGAGAAGAAAAAAAAACTAGAAGGAAGAAGAAGAGAAATTCTGGGAAGAGGCAACTCCTTTTACAGTCTACAAAAAAGGTCACCAAATGCTCTCATTTAAAAGTCACACCAAACAACACAAAAAGCACCTGGCTCCAAACCTTACAGGAAAGTAAGGGTCAGTTGGAGGCCCAAACTTTACCTGCATGCAGCCTGCTTGTGTAGTTAATCCTTACTTGTACCCCATATCTCCATAATGAAATAATTTTTGAATTAAATTTAATTAAAAAAATAAAATTCACATCACAAAATTTGAAAGCAAAATGTAAGCAACAAAAGCCCACAATGCATGAGTGAATGAAAAAATTCAAGTATTGGATTGCGTGGCGGTCTGTGTGTCACTGAGATGTAAAAAATAAACAGGATTTTTTTCTTAATTATAGGAGAAAAAGCTCAAGATTCTAGTGTAAGACAGCATGCAAAGCCAAAGGATGCAAGATTGGTAGCTTAACTACCTCAAAGTTTAAAACATATATATGTAAGGCAAAAGACTCCATAAAAAGATGATGGGAAGTGATAAACTAAAGACAAGATTTGATATGCAAATTTTGAACATTAATATCCAAAACATATAATGACCACCTACAAATCAATAATGAGAAATCAACTAATAGGCAAATTATATGAAAAGGTGTTTTGCAGAAAAGGAAATTAAAATGGTCGACAAATATATGAGAAGATGTTCAACACTGCAAGGAAAAACTAGAACAATACAGAGATGATTATGTCACTCATCACAGTGGCTACATTTAAAGGGTTTCATAATATCAAGTATGGAGGAGAGTGTGGAGAAATGAGAACTCTCATCCGTCACTGGTAGTGTACATTAGTACAGTCACTTGAGAAACAGTGTGGCTACTTCTGTTACCATGTGCAATTCCATGTAAAATGTGCAATTCCTATGACCTAGCATTTCCATTTCCCAGTACCTAGAAAAGTACTCATCCATGGACACAGGGAAACATGTGCAAGTAGGTTTAACCCACCATTATTAGAAAAAGTAAAAATTGGGATACAAACTAAATATCTGTCAATGAAGGAATGGCTAAACAAGTCATTATATGCCTTCATTATTGAAAATGTTATAGCAGTCAAAAGAATCAAGTTGGGAGACTTGCTTTCAGTGATGGCAGTCTCAGTAATCCAACAAATTCTCCTGATGAGGACAAGAAAATACAGTCACAATACAAACATTATTTACTATAGACTTCAGAAGAGTTTTTATAAGTTAAAAAATTCTCAGCCAAAATCCAGGGGATGACAGAGATCCAGGAAGATGAGTCCAGTATTGGGGACCTCTTTACTGCTGTGAGCATTTCACAATATCAGAGAGGGTGGGAGGAAGCTAAGAGTCTAAGACCTTTTGACACCTTCACAAGGCTAAGGACAGATGCTGGAACTCAGAGCCCAAAAAGTAGCAGAGGCCTCATGAGTCTCCCAGCACCTTTCCCTACCCACACATTTCAATTTGTTTGGAAGCCCCACAAAGCCACATGATGGAAATAAGAGTGAATCAGAAGACGACAGTCAGTCCCTGAGAGTGAATTAAGATGATCTGAGTCTTTCCTGATATCCTGGAATGCTAGTGACCCTGGCCACATGCAAAAGCAAACATAAATCCTCGCTGGAGAAAGGTGACTTCATATGAGGACATGGACCAACAGGAGAAAGTCATATTGGGGTCTTCACACATGGTCTTAATTTTTTTAATGTTTTAACACTTTATTTAGAAATAATTTCAAACCTACAAAAAAGTTGCAAGAATATTACCAAGAATACCAAGATTCACTTATTGTTAACATTTTACCCTATTTGCTTTATCATCTGCACTATTATTTTCTGACTCTTGAGCATCTACACGCTCTCTCCCCCACACACACACACACACACACACACACACACACACACACACACAAATGTATATATACACTTTTTACACTTTTTCTGAAACATTTGAAAGTAATTTACTTATATCATGGCCCTTTATTCCAAAACACTTCAGTGTGCATTTCCTAAAGATAAAGATATTCTAGAACAAAACTACTAGTAATTTACTTATATCATGGCCCTTTATTCCGAAACACTTCAGTGTGCATTTCCTAAAGATAAAGATATTCTAGAACAAAACTACAGCAGTCATTAACTTTAGTAAATTTAACATTTATGCAATACTTATATCTAATTAACTGCTCACATTCCAATTTCATCAATTGTCCTAATAATACCCTATGAAGTATTTTTTCCTCCAGTACAGGATCTTTATGGTATCTGTTATTGCATATCTCTTTAGTCTCCTTATATTTGGAGCATTTACATATAAAGCCTGTCTTCATATTTTAAGACACTGATACTTTTGAATAATACAAAACATACATACACACACACACACACACACACACACACACACCTTTGCCTTTTTAAAAATAGATCTCGCCTCATTTTGAGTTTATCTGATGTTTCTTTATTATTTGTTAATCATGTATTGCTAGCTGGAGTATTTACATAAGTGATGTTGCCTCTTTATCAGAGAATCAAATCCATGGGTAAAGGGTGTCCATCCGCCCCTCATTGGTGATGCTAATTTCAGTCACCCAGTCAAGGTATTTTTCAGTTTCACCAATATATGATTATTTTTCCCTTGTAACTAAAAAACAATCTGTTAGGAGATACTTTGAGACCATGCAAATAACATGTCAATCATCAAAATTTGTCTCCAAATTTAGCATCCATTAACAACTTGTGCCTGACACAATCTTGACTTATGACAATGTTAAAATTCAAATTTTTTCCGATGTCAACATTCCTTTCATGTTTAGTTGGGCCTCATTATCATACTATGTGCAAGAAACCTCCAGGAGATCTCTCTCTCCCACCATTTACTTACTTGTCTATTTATTTATTGTCTTGTAGCTATATTACCTATATGAGTTTATGAATGCCTATTTTTCAGTTGTTAATATTCATTACTGTACCTGCTTATTTTGGTGTTCCAGCTGTCCACATTTAACAGATGGAGAGTCCTTCAGACTTTGTAATTTGTCCTTAAGACATATCATCACCTTTTTTATTAACCTCTTCCTTGTTTTCTGGCATAACAAGATGAAACAGGCTCATCTTGTATCTACCCTGGCAAACATGGAAACAACCATTTCTTCAAGGAGTAATTGTGTCTCTGTTTTTAAAAGGGAAGACTATAAAAGAGCAAAATTTGGCTACAAGGGATTCTCATAGCTACTGAAATGCCATTGATTCTTAGCCCTTTTACTGGACAAAGTTTTTTTTTAATGTACACAAAATATATACACATACATACAAATCCACATACATACAAACTTAAACATACACACCTATACTGTGTACATATATATATGAAGTCATGAGTTCATACCACTGCCTCTAATTATAATTCAATGTCACAGGACTCTATTCAGATTTCTTATTGGAATGTCCTCTCTTCTTCAGTTGACTGTCAACAACACCAACACATTGACTCCTTTACTCACTCTTGAAAAACTCTAAAATTATTTTTCTGTCCATGCCAACACACAAAACATATGTACATATAAGGACACCAGATTTCTTGGATTAAGGCCTACCCTAACCTACGAATACCTTAATCTTCAACTTCTAGTATCTAGAACTGTGAAAAATAAATATCTTTTTTTCAGGTTAAATAAATAAATAAATAAAAAGAGTTCACAATTTCTAATTCTTCCCTGCCAAACCATCCTGCCCAAGATACTCGAAAAACATAAACAAATCAAAGCTTACCAAATTGAACAGAAAGGAGGAAACAGTAAAGATAAAAGTAAAATCAGTGAAGTGGCAAATAAAAAATAAAATGGAGAAGGCACAAGTTGGGAATATCAGGAATAAAATATTGGTATACTACAGATCTGGCAAACATTAAATGTACAATAAGACAATAGTATGAGCAAACTTATACTAATAAATTCAGCAGTTTAGATGAAATAAGAAAACTCCTTGAAAGACAAACTACCAAACTCACACAAGAGGAAATAAATAACTTGAATAGCCCATTGTCTACTAAAGATATTGAATTTTTAGTTAAAAACATTCCATTAAGAAAACTCAATCATAAGATATCTTACTGACCAATTATACCAAATATTTAAGAAAAAAAAGGTAGAAAAAAAATACTTCCCAACTCATTTTATAAGGTCAATATTACCCTGATAACAAGACCACACAAATACATAAAAATAAAACTACAGATCAATAATGCTTATTAATATAAGTATAAAAATCCTCAGCAAATGTTAATAAGTAGAATTCATTGATAAATAAAAAAGTTCATACATCATGACCACATAGGGTTAATCACAGAAATTCAAGGATGGTTTAACATTTAAAAAAACAATCAATGAACTTCACCAAACAAATTTAAAAAGAATGATATCTAAAACTGAAAAGCTGTAGCAAATCTTCACATGAACCTCAAACTCCAAAATAAAAATTTAAATTTAAAAAGATTGAAAAGGGAAAATTTGACACAATTTAACATGATAAAGTCTCTCAGCAAAGTAGGAATTGAAAAAACTTTCTCAATTCTATGAAATACACACACACACACACACACACACACACACACACACACACACACACACCAGCTAACAATATGCTTAATGGTAAAAGACTGAATGTTTTCTTTATAAGATTAAGAAAAAGGCAAGGTTGTCTAATCTCACCACTTCTATACAACATTGTACTGGAGATCCTAACAGTAATAAGACAAACCACCTTTACTAGTAGATGACTTAAGCAACAGTCATAGAATATACGGTCAATATTTTTAAAATAAATTGTATTTCTAAATTAACAGTTGGAAACTAACATTTAAAACAATATCATTTGCAATAGCATTAAAAACAAGAACTACTTATGGGTAAATTTAACAAAATATCTGTGAGATCTACACATTAAAAACTACAAAGCAGCCGGGCTCAGTGGCTCAGCCTATAATCCCATGCTTTGGGAGGCTGAGGTGAGTGAACTGCCTGAGCCCATGGGTTTGAGACCCGCCTGGGCAACTTGGCGAGACCTCATCTCCATAATAAATCAAAAATTAGCCAGGCATGGTAGCGCGCATCTGTAGTTCCAGCTACTTGGATGGCTGAGGCGGAAGAATCACCAGAGCCCAGCAGGTCAAGGCTGCGGTGGCCAGGAGCGGCCACTGCACTCCAGTCTGGGTGACAGAGTGAGACTCCAACTCAAAAAAACAAAAACAAACAAACAAAAAACTACAAAGTATTACTGAGCAAATTTGAAAAGATATAAGTAAATGAATGGTTATAACACACTCATAGATCATAATAGTCAACATTCCTAAATGTACATTAATTTGCCCCAAGATTGATGAATAGATTTAATGCAATCTGAATGAAAATCTGGCAAGTTCCCTTGTAGAAATTATAAACTGTTTCCAAAATTTATGGAAATTTATAAAAAGAGAATAGCAAAACAGTTTTGAAACAGAAAACAAACATTGAAGAGTTTATATTACCTAGCTTCAAGATAATCAAGATAATGTGGACAAATGGATATACAGTTACATGGAAGAGAATAAAGAGTCTGGAAATACACTCATAAATAGGCAGTCAACTGATCTGCAACAAATGAGTCAACGTAATTCAATGGGAAAGACACGTTATTGTTTTTAACAAATGGTGCTGGAATGATTGGCACAAAAAGAAAGAATGGAAGGAACAAAAAGAAGGGGGATGGAAGAAGAGAAGAAGAAAAACAGAAAAAAGCCTGGACCCTTACCTCACACCATATACACATATAAACTCTAATGAATTGTAAGCCCAAACATGAGAGCTAAAACAAGAAAACTCCCACAAAGAAACAAAGGTACAAACTCCTTGTGACCTCAGGTGGAATAAAGACCAGGACACAAAGAAAATTTAAAAAGTGATAGACTAGACTTCATCCAAATTCAAAACCTTTGCTCTTAAATGGCATTGATAGGAAAATAAAAATGGAAGCCACAGACTAAGAGTAAATGTAGTAAGAACATATATTTAATAAAGAAGTGGTAGCTAGAATACAAAGATAACTCATCATTTAATAATTAGAAAACAATCAACTTCCTTTTTTTTTTTTTTGAGTTGGAGTCTCACTCTGTTGCCCAGACTGGAGTGCAGTAGCCACTTCCGGCCACCGCAGCCTCGACCTGCTGGGCTCCGGCGATCCTTCCGCCTCAGCCTTCCAAGTAGCCGGAATTACAGGCATGCGCTACCACGCCTGGCTGATTTTTTGATTTATTGTAGAGATGAGGTCTCGCTGCCCAGGCGGGTCTCGAAAGCGCGGGCTCAGGCAATCCACTCACCTCAGCCTCCCAAAGGCGCAGGATTACAAGCTGAGCCACCGAGCCCGGCTACCTTCCTTTTTTTTAAATGAACAAAAGATTTGAAAAGATATTTCCACAAATAAGTTATATGAATGACAAATTAGCACAGAAATAGATGCTCAAAATATTCAGTTATTATGGAAATGAAAACAAAACCACGATAGAATACCCTTACATACTTATTAGGATGGCTAAGATTAAAGACTGAATATCAAATGTTGACAAGGATGAGAAACAATTGAAACTCATATAGGAATCACAACATGATACAACAACATCGAAAAACAATCCGGCAGTTCCTTACACAACTATAAATTTCTATAGTAATTTATGAAAATTATTTTAAAAGACATTAACATATGACCCAGAAATCCCCACTGCTGGGTATTTACTCAAGTGAAAGCTTAATATACATCCCCACAAATTTTTGGAGAGGAATGTTCACAGTAGCTTTATTCATAATAGGCTACAACTAGAATCAACCTACATGTCCATGAACACATGAATAGATAATAAATTGTATCTATTCCATGGGAGACTATAGGCATGGGGAAATTTAGTCCTGATATGCACGACATCATGGGTAAATCTCAAAGCATCACACTGAGTAAAAGATGCCAGACACATCTTATCATCTATATTAAACTCTAGGAAAGACTCGTCCAATCTACAGAAATGAAAAAGCATATCAGTGGTTGCCTGGGAATGGGGGTAGGAAAGTTTGACTGAGATAAAGCACAAAGAAACTTTCGGGCATCAAGGCAACATTCAGCATCTAGATTATGGTGGTGATTAGTTGGGTGAATATATTTGTCAAAATGTATCAAAACATATGTTTCAAATGAAGGTATTTTACTGTCTCAAAATTAAACCTCAAAAAATTTTGATTTTAAAGAGGCAGCCACAGAAAGAAAAAAGATTGCCTTAGAAGTAAAAATAGACTGAAAGTAATTTTTCAACAGAAACAATGTAAAGCAGAAGACAATTTAATGACATATTCAAAGTGCTAAAAGAAAACAACTGCCAACTTAGATTTCCATTACCAGGGAAAATCTTCCAGAATAAAAATGCAATAAAGGCACTTTCAGACAAACAAAAACTGATGCCACTTACCTGTAGCAGGCATTACTACTAAATAGAATACCAAAGAAGGCAAAAGAAAAGTGAACCCAGAAGTTAAGGAACTCAGGAAGCAAAAAGAGCAAAAGAAGCTGCAAATACGTGGGTAATATAAGTGAATACTGACTATATAAAATAACACTAATAACTTCTTGTCATTGATAGAGAAAGAGTATTAACCTACACAGCAATGGCATGTAATTAGATGGCATGATAAGTAGAATTAATATATTATAAACAATTGTCCAGAAATATGGTACAGTTATTAAATAGCACTAGACTATGATAATAAAAATGGCATGTTGAATTCTCTATGGTAGCCGCTAAAATGATATAAAAGAGTGCACAACTTTGAATTTTTTTATTATTCTATACTTTTCCTTAATCCGAAAGAAAGCAATGAATAAGTATAGAACAGGAACAATCAAAGGAAAACATGCAGTAAAATATAGATGGAAACACAAATATATTAGTAATCACATTAAACGTAAATGGACAAAATATGCCAATATATAGACAAGACTGGCAGATTGGCAAAAAACAAAATAAAAACACAAAGTACACATCCAAAATACATGAAATACAGGTTGAAATTTAAAACCTTTAAAAATAGGCCAGGCACGGTGACTCAAGCCTGTAATTCTAGCACTTTGGGAGGCAGAAGCAAGAGAATTGCCTGTGCTCAGGGGTTCAAGACCAGCCTGAGCAACATAATGAGACCTTGTCTCTACAATAAATCAAAAAATTAGCCAGGTCCACACTAATTGGTGCATGCCTGTGGTTCCAGCTACCTGAAAGGCTGAGGTGGAAGGATCACCTGAGCCCAGCAGGTCAAGGCTGTGGTGGCCATGAGCAGTGTGCCACTGCACTCCAGCCTGGGTACCATTTTAAATAACTACAAGAAAAGGTGATATAAAATAGCAATATTGAAGTAAATTTTAAGACAAAAAGCAGAAAAGGAGAGAGCAAGTTACCTCAAAGTGATGAAAGGCTGACTTCACCAGGGACCCACAGAGTACAGGGTGACTTATTAGCTTCTAAGAAAAGCAAAACCAAGTCCCAGATGCAATACTCTGCTTCTTTCTTTGATGATAAATAGTTCAATGACTTTGTGCCTTGGTTTTTATTCATCTGCAAAACTGAATAGAATAGCACCTGCTTTGATGGCTTCCTAAGTTGTTAAGTATGCCACAAGAGGTGCTTCATTATCTGTGAAAGTGAATAACTTGAATTGGGGAGGGTAAAAGAACAACATTTATTTGTGCCTACTATGTTAAGTGTCTATTACATTAAGAAAAAAAACTGCCCTAGAGGCTTTATTATTCTTGGTCCCTTGTAATCTTCCCAGCAACCCTCAAAAGAATTTTTACTTGCTTTTTTACAAATGAGAAACAAGAGGCTAGAAGAAGCTGAAGAACTTTCCCAAAATTAGCAAATTACAGAGCCAGAATTCAAATCCAGGTTTCATTCATTCTAAAGTTATGCTTAAGCCTAGTTACTTCATACGAACATTAGTCAGGTCTTCTAACTAGTTATTCTTTAGACCATCTTGATATATTACTTCTCTAAAGTTCAATTTTAAATTCACCTCCTTAATATATAAATAGCTCACAAAAATCAACCCTAGAAAGAAAATATTAACACACCAAAGGTAATAATAACTGACATTCATGGGGCACTTACTGTTTGCACCCTAGTGACACAAGTACATAATATGCGTCATCTCATATCGTCCTCCCAACAATTCTGTGAAATAGAAGATAAGTTGGAGTCCAACCAATAATTTGGAAAAAAAACGTTTTAATACAAATATCGATGAACTGTGATGGAGGAGAACGCATCAAGACAAAAAGAGAACTCCAAAGAACACTCTGGAGCGGATGGAGAAGGACCCAAGAAAATAACAACTTGGCTGGGGCAGAGGAGGCCTTCTTAAGACTGAGTTTCAGCCTTTGTTGGAGAAGATGAGGTTGTAGCCCCCTGGATGGCAGAGAAGTCCACCAGGATGCCCATTCCAAAGCTGGCCCGCGGCTGTGAGGCAAGCAGGGCACACCACTCTGGATTGAACTGAGGCTGGTAGGCAGAGTTGAGTCAGAGAGAGTCAAGAGCCCACCTACCAGCAGGGGGCCACAAGGCCTGAGGCTCACACGTCTGCAATGGGATCAGGAGGAGTCAAGTCTTCCAGTGCAGGCTGGCAGGGTAGGCAGAGGGAGGGAGGGTGTTGCGAGTCCTAGTTAGCAGGGCAGCACGGCCTGGGGTACAATGTCCACCTTGGGAAGACCCCACAAGGTGGTCCCCAGGTCTGGCCAGGACTGTGAGCTTGCCAGGGGATCACACATTCAGAGTTCACAGCTGGGGTGGAGTGACTAACACTGAACGTCCTCCACACGCACCACCGCAGCCATTTGTCAGCAGGAAAAAGCAGCGCTCCGGAGACAAAGGCTCTTCCTCCCACCATGTTCCCCCAGGGCCCTCTACTGACAATGCACAGCATCACACCGACTGCAGCAGAGAAAAGCTTAGACTTCAGCCCATTAGCTAAAAGCAGGTGTTGAAGGGTGAAGTTGGGGCTTAATGGCAATACATTTATAACTGGGAGAGTTGGGCACTATTATTATTCCCATTTTATGAATAGAGAAACTGAGGCAATGAGGGGTTCTATGCCTAAGGTCACTAGTAAGTGACAGAGTCTGGATACAAGCAGACATAGACCCTGCCTCCTCAACCACTGAGTTTCATGGCCAAGGATGTGAAAAGACAACTACCAAAAGTGGAACTATAGGTGGACAATAAACAGTTGAAAGGTTTTTGGTCCCATCAGAGAGAAAGGCAATGTGGAAAAAAGTTGAATATACTTTACACTTCTCAAGTGAGCAAAAATGCTAATAAGCTAATACTCACTACATGAGGACAGGATGAGAGGAACAGTGCTTACACTTCTTGTTGGCGTAGTGTATCAGTCAGGGTTCAGCCAGAGACATGAACCAGAAGGAATGCATATGATGAGATTTATTGCAAGAAATTGTCTTGTGTGATTGTGGGGCTGGTTAGGCAGCTCCAGAATCCATGGGGCAGGCAGCAGGCCTGGGCAGGGGCTGAGGCTACAGTCCACAGATCGACCCTCTTCCTCCTCTGGGGAACGTCAGTTCTGCCCTCACGACCTTTCAGTTGATTAAATCATGCCCACCAGATTATCTAAAATAATCTCCTTCACTTAAAGTCAACTGATTAGGGATGTTAATCACATCTACAATATACCTCATTAGCGTGGTCCCATAACTGAGGACCACAGCCTAGCCATGTTAACACATAAATCTGACCATCACAAGAATTAACTGCTACTTCACAGGTAGCAGTCTTCCAAAGCACGTAATAAACCTTAGAAGCAGCAATGCCTGGCACCATCAATTGTAGGAACGTATCCAAGAGAATAATTTAGCAGACAAAATTCAAGAGTTATTTAGAACAGCAAAATATTTTTAAACAACCTAACTGGCCTAATTAGAAAAGTTAAGTAAATTATGTAACATTCCTATGAAGACATATAGTTAGGTGCTATTGAAGGCTTTACAAAAATGGTGCAATTACCTTTGCAAATGCCTGTGATAAAATACTAAGAAAAAAAAAAGTCAGGAGATAAAACTGTTTGTACAGAATGTAAAAATTTAGAGAGTACAAGTTCTAAGTGGAACTATAAAAAAAATGTTAACAGTGGTTCTTTATACTTTATGCTTTTCAATTTTTCAACAACGACCTTGAATTACTTTAAAGCTTACACAAAGTAAAATAAAGAAGAATGTTCCATACAAACTACAAAACATGAATTTAAAAAGTGAGATATCATTCCAATGTTTAGGAGTGCTTCATCCTATTACAGATTCCAGCTCTTTTGTATGCAGATGAGAGCAGTGACTTAACTTCATCTTTAAGAGAAAGAAAGAGAAAGAGGATTGATAGTTAGTAAATGATCTTCCCTCAACCCAGTAGATACCTTAATTAGATACGATGTTTCCAACCATTGTGAAGGCAACTGTAATAAATTACCACACGGAAGAAAAATACACTTTCATCAGTCCTGCCCTTCCCAATTCAGCTCAATTTCACAGTACACAACTGTCTCCTATTTTATTGTCACTAAGGCACCAGAGAAAACAAATAGAATATAGACTACCATTGTTAACAGGTTTTTAAATTTTTTTTCTTACAGTTTCAATGAGTTATTTAGCTTCAATGGCATCTGTTGACACTGAAAAATGTAACCACCACACCTATAAATCTGCTGCGGTTGTGTGTTTAATTATAATGTTTCCATTTCAATTTAAGATAAATTCACTTTCTATCTTAAGAAGGAACTGTTACCAAAAAAAAAAAACCACACACACACAAAACACTGAAAACAAATCCCACAGCAATGATTGTTACCCAGCTCCCTGAATCCTCTTAAAGCAGAAAATCCAGTCAATTCTTCCCAGGGGGAATCCCAGACTGCCACTTAAGAGTCTTTGAGGGAAGGACACATAATCATAGAAGAGACCAAATCAGCATCCTCATCCTTAAGAAATTCTCTGGCTCTAAGGAGTTCGAGAAAGAAAGAGGCCATCCTACAACCCCTACCTGCACCAAATAATGTTTACAGCCAAGGAAAGCCTCTGAAGTGCTTCACTCACAGACCTGAAAATACACCCAGCCGCCTTCTCCCCATGACAGTGGCAATGGTGGTTTCTCTTGAACCACCAGAAACAGTTCTCCACTGCACAACTGTGTCTCCTGCTATGGATAAGTAAAAGAATAACAAGCCGGGCTCAGTGGCTCAACCTGTAATCCCACGCCTTGGGAAGCTGAGGTGAGTGGACTGCCTGAGCCCGCGGGTTCGAGACCTGCCTGGACAACTTGGCGAGACCTCATCTCTACAGTAAATCAAAAAATTAGCGGGACATGGTAGCGCATGCCTGTAGTTCCAGCTACTTGGAAGGCTGAGGCGGAAGGATCGCCGGAGCCCAGCAGGTCGAGGCTGCGGTGGCCGGGAGTGGCGATTGCACTCCAGTCTGGGCGTCAGAGTGAGACTCCAACTCAAAAAAAAAAAAAAAGAATAACAGACAGAGGGCCACTTTCTACCTTTAAGAAGAAAAATAACAGAACCTCCTAAGGTTCATCACCCAAGGCAGACCAGTGCTCTGAACGCTGCTCAGACACCTTGTCCTCAGTGTGACTCTCACTAAGGAAGTTATCCCACAACTTGCGGTGCTGATCTGCAGGTCATAGGATGGCGATTATAGATGGAAATCTGAACATATCCCCAAGAACCTGGAAAGCCACATCCTTCCTTTAGCCCAGTCCTCATGCTCAGAAGGACTGACTGTGTCTGGGGTTGTTCAATAGAGACCAGGGGCCAACCCCAACAGCTGGGAGTGCTTTGCTTACTCTCTCAGCATTCGCCCAAAATCAGATAAGTCTCCAGACATTTCATACAAAGATGTGCATCTCTGTGTGTCTGAAACTCAACTCCAATTACAGGAAAGACTATTATTTTCCACAGGATCAAAAGGTGTTGCAGAAAAACGGATCTCCCATGGCTCAGGGGGATGGAGTCCCTTGTTAAACGCTTTGGTCCCTGTCCCAAACATCTTCTCTTATCTTTTTGAGGAGGTCATTTACTAAGGACTTTCTGTCCCTGGCACTACACACTAAACACTGCACGTGAATAACGGTACTTAATTCCCACAGCAAATCTCTGAATAGATATTATGCTGTTGTTCCCTGTGTCACAGATGAGAAACTGAGGCACAAGGGGCTGAATCATCTATCGGAGGTCACACAGCTAGTAAATGACAGGGCATGGATTTGAGGTCAGCGCTGACTCCCAAAATGGTAATTTTAAATAACTGTGATATCTGCCTCCCTCTGGCGGATTCAAGCAATTCACAAAACATCCCCAAATTCGTAGATAACATTCGAATTCCCAATCTTAGGATCACTGGCCAACATGAAATTTAAACTATCTGCTGGTTCTCTATTCCAGAGATTTTCTGCCTCTGTTTTCCCAAAGACAGTAACAGCATGTGGACACCAGGTTTCACAGCAATTTTCTCTCTTGAACACCTTCAAAGCCTCCTGTCTTTTCTGCTCCTCAATAAATCATGGCCTAGGCTTCTGGCAAAGCTGTTGCTTTATTTGTCGTTGCCTTTGAAATAGGTACAAATGGAATCCAAAAGAGTTTCTGGGAAGAAAAAGAGAACGCACCTTGAAATTCTCTTGAAGGATCCATTTTCATTCGCCTAATGGTGTATTTGTGGTTTAAAAAATAAGTTTTAGAAGAAAAACATCTTTCAACAACACTGCATTTGGATTTAAGCCTTTATGGTGCATATTTGCTGAGGGAAGAAATCACCTAAAGAGTGTTACAAAGGCTGAGCTGTTTTTATTTTATTTAATCTCCACCATGAGCCTGCAATGAAACCCCCATTTTACAGAAGACACTCAGAGAGTCTGTTATTTGATGCAATGCACAGAACTGATCAGAGGTGGAAGAGATGCCACCAATTCCAGCTCTCTGCCTTCAAATCCCAGACGACACCAGCCTCTTAAAAAGTCCCTTTTCCCTGGGTCTGAGTCAGTGCTTTTCTGGTCACCTGGGGGTGCTTCTGCCACAGCTCAATGGGGTAGAAGAAACCCAAGGGCCTGGAGGAGCCAAGCGGGTACCCTCAGCAGGTGAGACAGGTTTCACACACAGACTTGCCTGATCTGTATTTAGGAAGACACCCTGTTGAAAGCTGAGCCCTTTTATTGGTTTATTAGGTTTTTCATTATACATCTTTTTGGAATATTTATCACAGAGGTTTATTCCTCATGGGTGTTTTACATTGTTTCTTTCAACATGGAAGTCTTTTGCTTGGGTGTTTTACATTGTTTCTTAAAACATGGAAGTATTTTGTTTGGGTGTTTTACATTGTTTCAATATAAAATCTTTTGTTTGGGTGTTTTACATTGTTCCAACATGGAGACCTTTTGTTTGGGTATTTTACATTGTTTCAATATGGAAACCTTTTGTTTGGGTGTTTTACATTGTTTCTTTCTATATGGAAACCTTTTGCTTGCATATTAATCATATGGGGATATTCTCCATTGTTCCAAAGAAATATCCCTTCTCAATTACCTTGAAACACATCGCTATGTCTATTTTTTCCTATACTTTTTTGACACAAGCCTGGATACTAATAATATTAAGCCAGTCAATACTTACAGGTTATTTCTTCTGAAACAGGATGTTGTAAGCACTTTTCATAGATAGAATCATTTAATTCCACATTTAATTTGTACCTATTGGGTAGGCACAAAATGTATCCTATTTTAAAGTTGAGGATACTAAGCTAAAAGGAGTTTAAATAACTTGTTCAAGGTCATATGACTAATAAGTAGTGATATCAAGAGATGCTTCTCTCCCAGCAGAAAAACCCCACCGTGCACTTAAAAATAGATGCCAACTAAAACCCAACCCCAGTTTTGGGAGGACAGCGGGGAGAGGAGGGGAGTGTGGTAAATGAGAAAGCATAGGCCCATTCTCAACTGAGCTGCCACAGTCAGTACCAGCAGTTGTGGCCACTCCATGTCGACCTGGCTCAATTTTGTCAGAGTTTCCAGTTTCTCCAGAGATACCTGAAATGTGTATCTTTAGTCAAATCTCCTGATATTTTTAATACTGGCTCAAATAGAAGAGAATAAAACACTCAGCAAAACAAACAAGATAGGCTCTGGGCTACTAACCGACCACTGACATGCAGAAGATTCCAACTGAACCAGTGCTAAATAGCAACAATTCTTGTGTTTCAGCCATTCAGGAGACCTGGTGTTCTCTTGAAAACAAAGACCTCCTTGCTTTGCAATTGTTTAAAGGTAAGGGAGAAGCAAGACACGCATTTATTTATTAAGTGGAACATAATAGCGGGCCCGCATGAGTCACTCAGCATCAAAATGCATCCAATTCATCATCACTGTTTTATTTTTTGAAAATGATTAAATATCACTTTCTTTCCCTTTATAGCAAGGTCCAGGTGACAACCGATCCATCAGCTTATCTGCCAATGTTTAACAACAGCATTTTGCATTCATTATTCCCTACTTAAATCATTCTTTTAACAAGAGGGACAACTTAATTCTGACTCTTGACAGTAGAGAAATTAAGTGGCATGAGTGTTTCTCTGAGAAAACACCAACAGCATATCCATAAAATCAGGCCAGAAGAATGCCAAAACAAAATAAGATATATGAGGACTAGCTGCTGGAGAAATTCTCTCATTGCCAGAAGTTAAGAAATCTAACCTCAGATACAAATGCCAGTTGGTACAACAGCTTTGGGGAGAAATCTGCGACATTTAGAAAGTTGGGGACAGAATAGGTTGGACTGCGAGAACCACTGCAAAAGCGAGTGTCCATAAAGACTCTGCTTGAGTGGGTGGGTGCCGATGAGCAAGTGAAGCTCATCTGAGAGGAGACTTGAGTTCATGGACCCAGGGCTGTCCTCCAGAGGTGACTGCAACCTCCCACCACCCTGAGGTCGGAGCCGCCAGCACACAGGATTGTCTGCTGTTCTTGGGGTTCTCCTGAGAAAAAGTTGGGGAAAATAGCAGATCCTCACTACCTGGGGCCCGGCCCACACCATCACCTGTGACAGCAGAGCAGCAAGATCCCCAGAGCAGGCTCAGGAGAGCCAGAAAGGAGCCCCACCACTGGTGAGGAAATACTGACTGGAGTCATTTTCTCTGTCTGGGGACCAGACAGAGGCCTGCATTGCCCTGCCCAGCTCCACCCAGCCTCCTACTTGGGACCTAGAGATTCTCTCATCAAATTCAGAGAGACAGATGCCCCTTCCCCACACTGGAACAGGCACAGACACAGGCACAGATCTGAGTGGGAGACTTGACAACAGTGGCAGCAAGCAGGGTGAGACCAGATCTGATCCACCGCCCTTCCACAATGGTCCAAGGGGCATCAGACCTATGCTGAGAAAAATCCGATCAGCCTGCACTGAGAGCAGAGGGGAGGGTTTGGAGACGAGAATTGAAAGGAAGTTGAAGTTACAGGAACAACCTCAGAGTGAGTTTTTTGTTTGTTGGTTTGGTTTGCTTGTTTTTTGTTGTTGTTGTTGTTGTTGCTGTTTGTCTTAGTTTTCTTCTTCTTCTCTCTTTCTGTTTTTGATCATGTTTTCATATTTGCTTTGTTTCTGTTATTTCGATGCTTCTTTTTAGCCTTCCTGTTTGTGTATGGGTATTTTTGAGGGAGAGCACATCAATGGGGGGTTTTGTCGGTTTGTGTGTTTGTATGATTGCCTGTATGTTTTTGGTTTTTTTAAATCTTTTTTGTCTTTGTGTCTCTTTTCATTTGTTAGTTGTTAGGTCTGTCTGTTTTCCCTCTTCACCTTCTCTCTCTCCACCTTCCTCTCATCCCTTTCTTCTTCCATTCTTTTCCTTTTTCTTATCTCATTTTGCTTTCAGGGGGCAAACGTATATCCCCCCTGCATGGGCAGATTGTAAGGCAGTGGGAATTGGGTTCCAGGGAGCCCACACACCCTGTCAGCGGATACTGGGATCCGCTATTGCCACTGTTGTCAACTCCCCCCTCAATTAAACCTCAGAACTGCAAAAAGTACAGCCCCCCAACCCACAGTCCAGCTTCAGAAATGAATAAAGCCAGAGGATCTACATAAAGAAGAATAGGAGATTGAGCAAACAGAAGTAAAAGCTACCTGCTCCCCATCCCTGAATAATAGAATTAAAGAAGAGGTTTAAAGGGGGGGGGAGGAAAATCTACACAAATAAAGAAACCAAAGGAAGAATATGGGTCTCGCACAGACCCCTGGGAGGTCAGCCACTGAGAATACAGACTTCAAAATACAAGCAATGAAGAGCCCCCAGAATGACTGTTCTCAAACCACAAACCAAGATATCAAGATATTAATAGAGATAATAAATAGGAATGAGGAGAGATAAGAGGAAAGAAGGAAGGAGTTGATAACTAAGATAACAGCAATAAAGAATACACTGAATGAAATAAACAACAAACGTATAAGCATGGAAAGCAGAATTAACCAAGCAGAAGAAAAAATCTCAGAGCTTGAGGACCAAAATATGGCACTAACCCAAACTGTCAAAAACATTTAAAAGAAGCTTAGAAAGACAGAACAAAACCTCCAAGAGATGAGTCATTATTTCAAGAGGCCAAACCTAAGATTAATTGGAATTCCTGAGGCAGATAGAAAGACAGAGACCACCCTGAAACAAACAATCCATGAAATTATCCAAGCAAACTTCCCTCATCTCATTAGTGACACGACCATTCAAACACAAGAGATTCAGAGAACCCCTGCAAGACAACAAATGAGAAGACCAACTCCTATACACATAGTAATTCACCCCACAAAGTAGGTATAAAAAAAAAATCCTAAAGGCAGCAAGAGGAAAAGGTCAGACTACATATCGGGGAAGACCAATTAGAATAGCAAAGACTTATCTACAGAAACACTTCTACTAGGAGAGCTTGGAGCACAATCTTCAAAGTTCTCAAAGATAAACAATTTCAACCAAGAATTACCTGCCCAACTAAGCTAAACTTCATCAGTGGTGGAGAATTAAAATCCTTCCCAGACATTAAATCCCTAAGTTGCCTGCTGACCAGTTCTACAAGAAACACTTAAGAAAGTATTAAACAAAGAAAAAAGGAAAAAAGAACAACAACACCCTTCACAAGAATGCAGGAAAATGATTGAAAACACACATGAATCAACCCAAAAATCAAAAGAAAGACAACAAACACAAATAAAAAAACAGCAACAATAACTACAAACTCCATAAGAACCTCATGACAGGGATAAACTCTCACATCTCAGTAATTAGCCTGAATGTAAATTGACTAAATGCACCACTGAAAAGACACAGAGTGGCAAAATGGATAAAATACCATGAGGCAACAATATATTGTCTCCAAGAGACTCATCTCACCAGAAAGGACACTCACAGACTCAAAGTAAGAGTATGGGAAGCAAAATTTCAGGCAAACAGAATACAAAAGAAGCAGGAGTCACAATCTTAATCAGACAAAATACCCTTTAGGCTATCAAAAATTTAAAAAGAAGTGGAAAGTCACTACATAATGATAAAAGCTTCAATCCATCAACAAGAAATATCCATTGTAAACATATATGCATTGTAAACATAAACCCAACACTGGAACACTAACTTTCATAAAGCAGCTTATAGGTAAAATTTAAAAAGATATTTACTCTAACACTTTCATAGCTGGGGACTTAAATACCCCATGAACAACCTTAGACAGATCATCAAGACAAAAAAAATCAGCAAGCAGATACGGAACCTCAACATGACACTGGACCAAAAGGACTTAATTGATATCTACAGAACACTCTACCCAACAACCACAGAATATACACTCTACTTGTCACCACATGGAACATACTGTAAGATCAGCCACATCCTCAGCCATAAATCAAGCATAAACAGATTCCATAAAATTGAAATACTGCCATGCACCTTCTCAGACCACAGTGGAATAAAAATAAATATCAACACCAACAAAGTTCCCCCCAAACCCACAAAGACATGGACACTAAATAGTATGATGCTAAACAACTCTTGGATCAACATGGAAATCAAAATAGAGATTAAAAGATACCTGGAAAAAAATGAAAATGAAGAAACATCTTACCAAACCCTCTGGGATGCCATGAACCCAGTACTAAGAGGGGAATTCATATCTCTATGAATTCACAGAAAGAAAATGGAAAGATCACAAGTTAACAACCTAACAAATCACCTAAGGAAACTGGAAAAGCAAGAACACCGAAACCCTAACTTCAGCAGAGGAATCCAGATCACCAAAATAAAAACCCAAATTCAGGACCTAGAAGACAAAAATATAATACAAAAAAAAAAATCAATGAAACCAAAAGCTGGTTTTTTTGAAAGGATAAACAAGATTGATGGATCCCTAGCTAGACTGACCAAGAAAAAGAGGGAAAAAAGCCCAAATACACACAATCAGAAATGAAAAAGATGAAGTCACAAATGACCCAGAAAACATACAAAAGATTATCAGAGACTATTATGTACACTTGTATGGGAACAAACTTGTAAACCTAAAGGAAATGGAGGACATTCTGATGTCACACAACCTCCCCAGGCTGAAACAAGAAGAAATCGAGGCCCTAAACAGACTAGTAACAATTCAGGAAATTAACCATGTCATAAGAAACTACCTACAAAAAAAAAAGCCCTGAACCAGATGTCTTTCCAGCAGAATTCTACAAAACATAAAAGGAAGAACTGATATCAATCCTGTTGAAAGTATTCCAGGCAACTGAGAAATATGGAACTCTCCCCAAATCATTTTATGAAGCTAACATCACATTGACACCCACACCAGGTAAAGATCCATCAAAGAAAGAGATCCACAAGCCAATATCCTTGATGAACATAGATGCTACAATTCTCAACAAGATCCTAGCAAACCAAATCCAACAATACATCTCAAAAATCACCCACCTCGACTAAGTAGGTTTCATCCCAGGGAGGCAGGATTAGCAGTAGTGAGAATCTGCTGGAGGGAGGACACACCTCATCAACAAGGGTACCTGTATAATGAACATTTGTATACCTAACCCTGAGTTGCACCCCACATCTTTAAAATTAAAAAATTTAAAATTAAAAATATATATATACATATATATACATATATATATACACATATATATATATATATATATAAAGTTGGAAATAAGTAGACTCAAGGACACAGCAATTGTACTAGGTACAGACCCAAGAGCTTCCATATCTCATGCTGACCCTCCAAATCCTGGAAATAAATAGATTTGCATGACAACCAAAAAACTCACATGCATAAAAGACACTAAAATTTCATAAAAATAATGTTTTACAGACTCTGATATTTTCTATTCTGTGCTAATCTGTTCAATTTATCTTTTTTTTTTTTTTACATTTGTCATGACTTATTCACTGATGGGTTACAATCCCCCATTTAAAAACCACTATTCAAGCCGGGCTCGGTGGCTCAGCCTGTAATCCTGCGCCTTTGGGAGGCTGAGGTGAGTGGATTGACTGAGCCCACGGGTTCGAGACCCGCCTGGGCAGCAAGACCTCATCTCTACAATAAATCAAAAAATCAGCCGGGCGTGGTAGCGTGCGCCTGTAATTCCAGCTACTCGGAAGGCTGAGGCGGAAGGATCACCGGAGCCCAGCAGGTCGAAGCTGCAGTGGCCGGGAGCGGCCACTGCACTCCAGTCTGGGCAACAGAGTGAGACTCCAATTCAAAAAAAAAAAAACAAACCACTATTCAGAGGAACTAGTGCAAATATTTAAGATTCATATACAAGAATGGACACTAAGATCTATAAGAGAAAAAGTTTAAATAATATCCATCAACAGAAGAATAAGAAAATAAATTATGGACAATCCATATTATAGAATATTATATGGGGACCCCAAAAAATAGAATTTATGTATTAAAAACTGTGTATTTATTCTTACATAATTCAATAACCTTCAAAATACTCTCCGTTTGATGCAATACACCTATCAAGATGTTTTTTCCACTACTCAAAACATTTTTTAACTCATCAATTTTGATGCCTCTTAGTGCATCTGCTGTTTTTTGTTTCATCTCTCCCACATTGGCAAAGTGTTTCCCTTTGAAAACTTTTTTCATCCGAGGGGGAAAAAAAGTTGTTCAGAGTGAGATTGTACAGATAAGGCAGGTAGGGCAGGGGGATCATGCTGTTTTGGGTCAAAAACTGCTGAACACTCAGCACAGTGTGGACCGGTGCACTCATATATCACCCATCATGAAACAGGCAAACTCGTTGAAAGAATCTTCAAAAAAATTCACTGCTGCCAAACACAGCCTCTCACAACAATGCTAGCTGGTACACTGATGCCAATGTGTTCCTAGAACACTACCTAGCAACAGGCCTGCCCTCCAAAAAATAATTCCAGGTTTTTTTTTGAGTCACCCTCATACAGCAAGGGGATAAAAGAACTACAAGTACACGAATCACTAGAGATTAGTTTAAGAAAGTTGCATTGACCCAAAAAGGCCAATCACAGAGTGATTCTTATAGGATAATATCATTCATATAAAGTTTGAAAGCATGCCAAGCACACTGCCTATGGGCAGGTATCTATGGAGTGAAATTCTATAAACATGCCTAGGAGTGATAAACACATAAATCAAGACAGCGGTTAACTCTCAGAAGAGAGGAAGGAGAATGCAATCGAAGAACCTTGCTTGTTTTAGCTTTTTTTTTAAGCTCTGCAGCAAATTTGGGGAAATATTAAACTGTGACACAGCTGTGGGGTAAATAGATGGATGTTGTTACAATATTCTCTACATTTTAAAGCATGCTTGAAAGCATTTATACATTCTTAAAAGAAAAGAAAAACAACTTGTCTGCTCAGAGAGGAGAAAGCAATTAGCTTCTTTGCTAACTTGACCATACACCTGCGTGTATAGCACAGCGGATTGTGGGCACCAGTTTGTTTCCAGTTTTGCTTGGCTTCATGGCAGTGGGGTTTTTGGCTTTGCTTCCTTGGTCTTTAAGACTTATGCCTTTTGGGGATCAAGCGTGGAGAGGTTGCCAAACTCCAGAAAACCTTGTTAGGGTCCTTCCTCAGAGAGTAACTACCCATGTGGAACATAAGCTCTGATGTTACTATTCTTGAATTCTTGAAAACATGTTTAATTCTTAGGAAGTCTCGGTAAGGGGACTTGATTCTTATACAGAAGGTTAGTTTGAAAGGCCAAATGGAAGGTAAACATGACATCAGAAACAGCCTTCGAATATGACTTAAAGTGACCAGAGGGCACATCACAGGTGACTTTTGTGGAGATAGGTCTTCTCTCCTTTTTTGTTGATTCTTTTTTTATTGTGGTGAAATGCACATCACACAAGATTTGCCACCTCGACTTTTTTTTTTTTTTTGGAGTTGGAGTTGGAGTTGGAGTTGGAGTCTCACTCTGTTGACCGTGCTGAGGTACAGAGGCACACTGCTCATAGCCACCTGGCCTGCTGGGCTCAGGCTTCCTAGAAGCTGGAACTACAGGCACACCCCACCATGTCTGGCTAATTTTTTTATTTATTGTAGAGGCAAGGTCTCCCCAAGTTGCCCAGGCTGGTCTCGAACCCTTGGGCTCAGGCAATCCTCTTGCCTCGGCCTCCTGTGTGCTGGGATTATAGGCGCACGCCACTGCACCCGGCCACTTTAACCATTTTAAATCACACAACTTGGTAGCAGGAAAGACATTCACAATGCTGTGCTGTCATCACTACTACCCACTTCAGAACTTTTTTGTCACCCCAAAAGGAAAATTCATACCCATTAAGGAGCCACCCTCCCTTCCCCCTCCCCTCAGCCCCTGGCAACCACTAATCTACCTCCTATCTCTACAGATTTACCTAGTCTGGACATTTTGCATGTATAAGATCCCACAACAGATGATCCTTTGTGTCTGGCTTCTCTCACTAAGGATGACGTTTTCAAGGTTCTTCCTTGTAGCATGAACTAGTCCTTCATTCCTTTTCATGGCTAAATTATATCCCAGTATATGGACAGATGATATCCATATGAGGATGTGGAGAAACTGGAACCCTCTGACATTAATGGTAGGAATGTCAAATGGTGCAGCCATGGCTTAAAAAAAAAATAGCTTGGTGGTTTCTTAATAATCAACATGGAATGACCAGATGACCCAGCAATTCCACTCCTAGACATAGACCCCAAAGAACTGAAATAGATGTTCAAGCAGAAACACCAAACAGGAATGCTCACGGCAGCACTATTCACAGTAACCCAGAGGTGCAAACAACCCAAGGGCCCACCCCTTTTGTTTAAGTGGCTGTCTTGTGTCATATCACACCAGAAGTTCAGCTTGGCAAGTACACAGATCACAGTCAGTATATGGGAAACCTCATGCTATGAGCAGCCCAAGGAAAGGGGATCCAAACCCAGGAGAAGCAGGGTCACCCTCCATCCCAGGATGCCCCCAGGCAGCCCCTCCTGAAATTAAGGTGTTATTGGAGTCTCTGTCTTTCGTGGAAGCTCATAATCAAATCCTATCACCTAAACAAGCATGTGGTGTGGCCCTCGAAATCTGCATCCACCAGCATTCTAGACCTAAAAACACTTGGGCTCTGGAGGTGACCCTGGCTGGAGGGTCAAAAGCCACCTAGCAGCCAGAGAGGACATTTGCAGGGGGCAGGATGGATCTGGATCTTTTCCTGGGGAGATCCTTCTGAGACTTGAAGGCGAAGCTGTGCTGGGACCATGCCAGCCCCTTAACTATAGACAGTTCAGCCACAGATCTACACTCCTGGGAGACGCAAAAGGAGGATGGAAGTGGATTAGTCTCCTAGGGTTGCCATAAAAAAAAAAAAAAAAAGCACCACAAGTGGAGTGGCGTATTATAAAAGAAATGTATTCTCTGGAAGTTCTGGAGGCTGGAACTCCAAGATCAAGGTGCCAGCCAGCTCTCACGTTCTGAAAGCCCTGAGGAGGCATCGGTTTGAAGTCTCTCCCTTAGCCTCTGGAGGTCGCTGGCAAGCTTCAGCATTTCTTGGCCTGAAGGTGCATCACTCTCATCTCTGCCTCCATCTTCCCCTAATGCTCTGCCTGTGTGTGTCTGTCCAAATGTTCCCCCATTTTAGAAAACACCAGTCATATCGAACTAGGCCTCACCCTCCTCTGGTGTGAACTCATCTGAACTAATTATCACTTCAACGACCCTATTTCCAGATAAGGCCATGTCCACAGTGCTGGGGAGGTGCAATCCCACGCCAAGGAGGGGGTGGGTGGAAATCAGAGTGGGGCTGAGATGGACTGAGCATCCCTAGTTTGCAGGGCTTGTGGCTTCTCCACTCACTGCCTTGGGTATCCTAGGACACCTATGGGGTGGCCATTGGGATCCTGATTTCGATGATGAGATAACAGGGCATAACGACTGCTCGTGCTCACACGGTGGGTGAGAGGCTATGGTCGGAACCCAGGCAGTCAGGCTCCAGAGGCCACACGCTAGGCTTTCTAATGGAACATGACTGTGCACAGGGGACAGGATAAAAAAAGAGGCACAGACCAAGACACAGAGCCAGATGCCTTGCCTCGAAACAGAAGGGTGGGACATAAGCCCTCAAAGCCCACAGGAGACTGTCATCAAGGAGGCAGGGGACCTCCCTGTGTAGCACTGGGGCAGGACAAAGAGGCAGAGACCAGCACGAGACCCTCCGACGCCAGCCCTGCTCCCATCCCCTCTGCTCCATCCGTCTAACCCCACTGGCCGCCCTGATGCCCACCAGGCAATCACTCCCCCACCTCCGCTCAGCCCCTCCCATCCCAGGGGTCTACTCATCTCCCTCCCCCGCCCCAGACCTCCAGCTCAGCCCCCTCTTCACAGTGAGTTCATCCCTGGCCTTATGCAGTCAGGAACATCTACTAGCATTCTCTGTTCTTATTTCCTGCTTCGCTCTTCTCTGTCTAATAGTAAATCTTCCTTAATGTCTGTTTCCTCCCACTAGAATATAAACTTCATAGAGGAGAGACACTGACTGTTTTGCTCAGTGTGGTACATCCAACGCCCATATCGATGTCTGGCTCTGAGGAGGACTCTACCAAACACCGAATGAGTAAACATTTTCAAGCTATCCTGGATGCTGGGGCTGGCATGTCCTTGCTTGGTGACCTGGGAGGACACGTCTAATGCCCGCCCCTGCAGAGAGCCTAGGGGACTGTCCCAGTCCAGATGGGTAGGGCTGGGGACTCCACCCCTTCTGCAACCCAGTCCCTCTTATGATGGTCCCCAGGATGGGACAGAAATTCTGGGCTCACAGTGCCAGCTGATCACAGCTCTCTCTTGCCTTTTTTTGGAAGTCAAGGGTGTTCCTGCTCATTCTAATAGCCATGACTCAAACAAACAGTGTTTTCCAGCCAGGAGCTTGAGGCAGGGGCTTCACTGCCACACATCCACAGCCCTCAGTGCCATTATGGAAGGAACAGCTTGAGCCATCCTTGTCGGAGAACAAGAGATGATGGTCACAATTTCCCCTTCTGCTTCTGTACCGCAGAGATTGGTCAGAGAGAGGACACCTCAGGTCCCACTGAGGGTACTTTCCTTAGAGTCCCCCAGAAGCCTTAGTAAGAAAGGATCCAGGGCTGGCTGGACAACCCCAGACTTCTCGCCTCTGATTTTATATAGAAAAAAAGTTGGGGAATGGTGAGCAGGAAACACAAGCCACTTCAGGAACTTAAAATAAAAGGAATGTGTGTGGGGAATTGGTTACCCAAGTAGGAGAAATCTGAGAAGTCAGATGGGATGGAGAAAAGCGCAGAGATCAGAACAGCAGGAAGTCACCACCATCTCTAGGCTAGAGGGACAGAAGGGAAAGGGGATGGGTCAGAGCCCGTGGACCCCGATGGAAACTGACACCTGACCACAGCCATTCCCCCTGTAGAAGCTGGAATCGGGGATGGGGGGCACTGCGGGGGCAGCCCCTAAGGCTAGGAGAGTGGAGGAGGCCCTGGCGTCCCCTGTCCCTCCAGCTTCTAATTTCCCACCAGCACCTCCCAAGGTCCAAAGCCAGATGGAAGCCAGCTGACCCCAGACAGGCCCAGGACACACATGTAACAGATTCTGACTTTGCAGGATTTGCAATACCACGGGGGTAGCAAGAATAGTGGCCCCCAAAGATATCCACATCCTTATCCCCAGAACGGGTGAACATGGCACCTTACATACTAAGAAGGACTTTGAAGGGATGGGTAGATTACCCTGGTTTATCAAGGAAGCCTGGAGTGATCATGCTGGTCCTTATTAGAGGGAAGCAGTAGCTTCAGAGTCAGAGAAGGAGACGTAACCATGGAAACAGAGTTCAAGAGTGATGCAGGGCCACCAGCCAAGGAATGTGGGTGGCCATTAGAAGCCAGAAAAAGCAAGGAAATGGATTCTACCCTAGAGCTTCCAAAAGAATGCAACTCTTCCAGCACCTTGACTTTAGCTCAGCAAAACTAATTTGGGGCTTCCGACTTCAGAACAGAAAAAGAATAGATTTGTGTCATTTGGAACCACTAAAGTTTGTGCTAATCTGTTACATCAGCAATAAGAAACTACTACAACCACAACGATCTCAAACTTACCTGGTAATATTCCATTTGGAGAGCACATTTACAGGGGAAAATAACACATGTAAAGGAAAGAGATCATTACATGGCATTACCCTGTGAGCTTTAAAGAAAAAAGCAAACTGCAGCAGAAGACAGAAAACACAAAATATCATCATCTAGCCTCGGGGTGTCATTCTGGGGAGGACACTCAGCTAAGACTCGTGCCGCAGGAGTCCCAGATTAACTCATGGCAGGGTCATTCCAGAAATAAAGCCATCTGGAGTTCAAATCGTGGGAAGCCTCCTTCCTTAAGGGCTCCCGGCATCACCCTGATGACCACAATGTTTCACAGCAAATGCATTTACAAGCACCTTGGGAAGCCTCGCTCAACTCAGTCCTTTAAAACTCATGAAGGAAATGGACATTTTTGTGGCCAGGTATAAATCCTGAACACCTGCAGTTGTTAAAATTAAAAGCAAATGCATTCCAAAGACACTGTCTGTGAGGCTGACCCGGAAGTGACCCTCAGGGCGCTCCATGAACAGGGCAGAGCACAGGACGGTCTTAAAAGACAAAGCATCTGCCTGTCACACAAGTGCCCAAGGAAAGACCCCTGCTGGCTCCCGCGGACCTTGGCCCAGTGGACGTTTCACTCCAAAATGCTTTGTAGACCAAATAAGTGAACTGCGAAGTGTGTTTGTGGAACCAAGAACAGATGAGGGAAGGAAAAGAAGTCTCACACAAAAGACTGATCTGAGCAAAGCCAGTGCCAACATGTGGGCACCAAGTGTTGCACCAACCAATACCAAATGCCAAATTCTACCACAACCCGTCCACCAAAGACGCACCATGGGCCAGTGGCTGAAGCCAATGTGTGCTCATTTTTGTGTGTGTTTTTTTTTTCAATTTTGTGCTTTTTTATGCACTGCTGGTTAAGTAAGCGAGTTGACACATCAGAAATGAAATTTAAGCTCAGAGCTCCCAACTGGCAAAGGTAACACCCATGAACCATGGGTCCCGTCCCGTGTTGAGGCAGCAAGTCTTGGGCAGCACAGCTTCACCCTAACAAAACAAAATATATGTTGATCTGCAAAGAATTCCCCTGGCACATCCACTGCTGTTTTGCAACAGAAGGAAGCTTTCTCCGGGTTCCAATCTCTCTCAGGCTTGGGTGATGACAGTGGTTTTGTTCCAAATAAAAGAAAGCCGCAGATGAGCCTGACTAAGAGCCAGAGCCGCGGCCAACCCGGCCAGCCGTGGAGACTGCACCTTGCTCTTGCTTGCAGGATTTGCAAAAGCCATTCCCCAAACAGCTTATACGAAATCAACTCCCTGTCCCAGCACACCAACACCCCAAGTGACGCAAGAACAGAGGGCGAAGATCCATGTCCCAGGATCAGGGCTGCCTCACACAGGAAAAGGGCTTTGGAGACGATCAAGGTATGGCCTCCAATTTCGCACATGGCAAAACCAAGGCCTGACCTCACCACAGTGAAGTCACCAGAAGTATCTGGGGCAGAAGCCAACTCTCAGAGTGCCAAGGCTTCAGACTGCAGGCCCTAAGAATCCCATGACTGATGGCCATCCGCCCACCAAGAGCTTTCTAGATGGCAGACAGAGCCTCAAGCCAGTCACCCCACTGTCCAGCAGCCATCCATTGACTCCTCAGTCTACCCACTGCCATCCCCTCCACACACCTGACAGCACGGAGAGCAAGGTGCCCCATCATGGCAGCAGCTGCCACCACCCCTGGAACCCCAAAGCCATGTCATTTGTTTCTCTGCCTGCTGGCCATTTCTTTCACTTAAGTGTGGGTTTTTTCATCATCAAAGTGAAGGAAAACCCCCTTCCCAAGGCAACAAGCAGAAAGACATGTTCCATTTCAATGACAGCCCCCCTGAGATTACAACCCCCACCTGGCACCCCAGGTCGCCCTTTCCCCTCCATACTATAGCCAGCAGGCTTTCCACAAATGTAAAGCAGACCACAGCACGGGCTTTCAAACCCCATAGCAGGCACCCATCCCATGCACAACAAAATCCAAAGCTTTTTCGGAACCTACAAAGCCCTGCACTCCACAGCTCTCGGCCACCTTGCTGACCTGGTCCCCGCTGCCCCCTCACCCACTTCACACCGGTCCCCAGGCCCCAGGCTGACCCCTGTCCTGGGCAGGACTGGCCACCTCGAGGGCTCAGAGAGACTCTTCCCCACATCTCCCCACAGTTCACCCCACACTCGCTCCAGGGCTCTGCTCTTCAGGGAAGCCCTCCTTGGCCACTGTCTGAAGTGGAACCTACCAGTCACTCTGTCCCTTTATCTGCTTTCTCATGCTCACTAGCTTTTATTACCTCCTGACGTATAATTGCATCTTTCTTTCTACAGCTGACTGTCTCCCCAACCAAAGTGTGAGCTCCGGGACAGCCCTGAAGGATTCGCTGCATCTGTTCACACCTGACTTCCCAGACCCTAGAGGAGTGCCCAGGAGGTAGGTGGCATTTAGCGAGTATCTGCTGAGCTGAAGCACAGGACTCTGATACAGAGACAACCTTGACAAAGAGCTGGCTCAGGCTCAGTTGGATTCTGCTGTTCTGCACTGCCCGGGCCTCCAGCCCCCAAGCCAGTACCATCTTCTCCGGGAGACTTTGCACCTGCCCTTTCTTCCACCTGGAAAGTTCTTCCCTGAGTTGTTGCATTGCTGGCTTGTTCTCATTCCTCCCACCTCAGAGCTGACAGACCCTCCTGCCCATGCCACTACCCCCGTAGTCCCAGCCCCAGCCCCAGCCTCCTCCATCACGTGACCCAACTTTAACTCTCTGCACATTTCATGTTACCAGCTGCAGGAGCTATGACGGAACTCTGACCAAGTGGTGTGACATCATGCTCTCCGGTGTGAGGACAGACTCACCCTGAGTGCTCACCTCATGGACCCCACAGCTGTGTTCCAGTCAGTTAAGGCTGGAAGGGAAGTCCACAGAGGGCAGGTGTCCCTAACCACATCACCCTCTGCTATTCACTCACCCAGTCATACGTTATGAAGGACCTACTGTGTTCAGGGCATGGCACTGGTAAGTGGCTCAGTGTGGAATGACATGCAGTCCCTGTACTCTCAGAGTTTACTGACTAGTTGCGTTAGCAGCTGAGGTGAAAGTGAGGCTGCAAGAATTCCAAATAGACCTGTGGATACTCCACCACAAAGGACGGAATGGAAATCCCAGCCCTTAAGTGTGGGCTGCACACGGCACCTTCCTTACAAAGGGTACAGATGGAGAGGGGCAGCAGGGGGAAAGAGACTATGCAGTGGAGAAACCCGGCAACGTGACCTCAGCCAGCTGATCAAGGTCAACAGTCATAAATCATGCTGGCAGCACATACCCTCGACATGAAATGGTGAAAACAGCGCCTCACCCCGTGGTCCAACTCCCAAAAACCGATCAGCCCAGTATAGTTAAATTCAAAAATAAGGCAAGTTTCAAAAAGGGAGCATCGAGGAAATGCCTGACCAGTGCTCTTCAAAACAGTCAAGGTCATCAAAAGCAAAGAAAGGCTAAGAAACTGTCACAGCCAAGAGACATAAGGACCAAATGTCACATGGGATCCCGAAACCAAAAATGGACATTAGTTCATGATAACCTGTCAGTGATGGTTCATGAATTATAGCAAATGCATCGTGCTAATGTAAGATGTTAATAACAGGGGGAACCGGCGTGGAGTGGGCGGAGAGTTTATGTGGAAAATCCCTGTAAAATGCTCAATTTTTCTGTAAATCTAAAACCGTCCTGAAAACTAGAGTCTATTAATTTAACAGCAACAAAAGAGTGCATCATCTGGTAAGACAGGGGAAGATCTTCGGGGAAGAAGGCTGCACGCTTCTCCTGCAAACATCACCAGGTTGCTGAAATAGTCACGTTCAGACACAGGCTGCAAACAGCTTGCCGTCAACGTAACCCAGAGCCACGTGGTATCCACACCCAAGAAAAGCCACACAGGAACACTGGCCACAGAACTGGATAAAATCAAGCAAAATGACACAGAAGGCTTCTTCTCTCCCCAAAAGAGGACAACTGTGGGGCACACCACCTTTTATCTAGGTTTAAAAGCACAGTGCGTGAACTGACACTCAGTTGAGGCAGGCTGAGTTAAATGAATACTTTCAAATCATAGATAATTTTCTCCAGAAAACTGAGAGGAGGGTGGCAGCAGGCGCAGGGCAGAGGCCATCACTCAAGGGTTCACTCATTGCTTCTGTCCAAGGCTGGCAGTGGGGTGGGGGAGCTTCATAATGACATTCCCTAACAATGACATAACATGACATTGTGTCACTGTGATAGTGACGAATGACAATAAACGTGTCAAAATAATAAATGAATAAACAGATTAATGCATCAAAACAGTAAGAATAAAATAATTTAATGGAGAGGCCAGGGTTTCTGACGAATACTAACATAAAAGGCAAAGTAGAATCATTCCCATTAGCATCTACCTTGCAAGTTTCCCTTGGTTAGTAATCTTCAATCACCGCTCAGAAATCTGCTGTAGAGGCCCAGTTTAAAATCACTATGTTGATAGACCTTTGGAAAGAAAGAGTCCCATTCCCCTTGGCTCCTTTTCTGCCTGCATGAGGGAATCACAGAAGTCAAATCCCACAGTGGAAATAAAATCTGCAGTCAGTAAAAAAGAGCAGGCTGGGGCCAAATGATGCTGAGAGTTTCCAAGAGGAGCCCTATTCTCCATTTCTATTTCACAAAGGGCCTGCAGTGCACGAAGCTGGCCATGCGTGATTAAGACCCACTCTTCCTGTGGCCTCGAACAATGTTGCTGAAATTGGGGATCTAGGGAGCTGTCCAAATCCCACCAAAGCACTAACCTTTGGCAGAGTTTCTCTTTGGCCCCACCTGCTTCTCTTTTTGAGGATACTCCCACGCTAAGAGTGCTGGACTTAGAACATTCAACAGGCATTTGTTGAGCACCTACTCTGTGCCAGGCACAACTCTGGAGTCTTGAGGTATGGGTTCAAATCCCGAGGCTGCCAGACCAAACTATGTGACTGTGGGCCTCAGTATCCCTATCCATAATGAAGCTAAAAGAGCTACCTAATCATCACAGGGATGTTTTGGCAATTAAGGGGGATAATACACAGCATTGGACCTGACACACAGGAGGTGCTCAACAGATGCTGCATTTAGGAGGATCTGCTCCCAACCACCCCTGAAAACTCGTCCCACACTAGCATCTTTACTAGATCCTCAAAGGATCTTCCATCAAGACCCAACCCCTATACTCTAAGAACATCCAGCACCACTATTAAACCTTGCCAGCTCCACATCAAACTGTTAATGAGCACTTTGGAAGACTAATACAATATAGTGTTAACATTACATTAAAAAGTGGCTTCACAGGTCACCTTCCCAGAAGCGCGTGTTCCTACTCCTATTCATACTTTGAGGACTGGTTCGAATGTCACCTCCTCTGAGAAGCCTTCTTAGAGTCTCTCAATACAGAAGCCATTGTATCCAATTTGTTCCATTGCACAGGCCTCTTGGCCTATAATTGTGTGAGATGCTGCCTACTGGTTGAATTCATTGTCTCAGCATTCGAATCTTGTGATACGGTTTTGAGCATTTTGAGAGATTCTAAAAAGAACTGTATTGTGAACAATGCTGCGATAAACATACGTATGCAGGTATTTTTTAATAGCGTGATTTGAGTTCTTCAGGGTATATTCCCAATAGGGGGACTGTGGGGTCATATGGAAGGTCAATTTTTAGAGCTTTTAGGAATCACCACACTGATTTCCACAGAGGCTGTACTAGTTTACATTCCCACTAACAGTGTATGTTTATCGCAGCATTGTTCACAATAACAAGAACATGGAACCAACCATGCTGTCCATCAAAAGTGGACTGGATTTAAAAAATGTGGTACATATACACGATGGAATACTACAAAGCCATAAAAAAGAACAAAATCATGAATTTTGCAGCAACCTGGATGGAACTAGAGTCTATAATACTGAATGATCTCTCACAGAAGCAAAGATCTGAGTATCACATGTTCTCACTCATAAGTAGACCTTGAACAACTACTGTAATACTATAAGAAAAGGATTGACAGTGGTGGGAAACTATGGGGGGGGCGGGGAGCAGAAGGGAGGTGGGATTAATAGTAATCGATATCTGTCTGGGGACAGAGGGGGCACACCTCATCAACAAGGGTACCTGCGCAATGCATATTTGTATACCTAACTCTTAATGTACCCCACAATTTTAAAATAAAATATATATATTAAAAAAAAGAACTGTGAGAGTCTAGTCGATTGTTTAGACTTGCTGAAGCGGGCAACACGGCAGCTAGGTCATGATGAAAGCTGTTTATGTAAGAAGATGGATAGTCTATGGCCATCCCACCCTGATGCACCTGATCTCGGAGGAAGACCAATGATGGGTTCATCTAGCAGCTGGATGGATTGGTGAAGAGAGACCCAGTAGAAAGACCTTGAGGTGTCTAGGACATCCTAGAAAGGAGCTCATATTGCCAGGGATACAGTCCTTAGCCAGTCAGACCCTACTGGTCAGCAGGAAGATTCAGCAGCCTAGACTAAGACTTTTTTTTTAAACCAGCCACACCATGACACCCAAATGTGAATTTTTTCTGCTCCAAACCAGTGATCCTGAGAATGAAAAGAACTTCTCAATCATCTAAATGTAATCCCTTGAAACATATGAACATATTACGGAGATGATATCACTTCTCAAAATGCCTATTTAAGTATGAGAATGAAAAGACAAGACACAGACAAGTAGACCCAGTACAAGTCTGTGTCTTAGAGATATTTGGAAAACACATATCTGATAAAGGAATGGCATTCAAAATATACAAAGAACTCTTAAAAGTCAACAATTTCTTAAAAACTCAATTTAAAAAATAGGTAACAGCCGGGCGCAGTCGCTCACGACTATAATTCCAGCACTTTGGGAGGCTGAGGTGAAAGGATTGCCTGAGCCCACAGGTTCAAAACCAATCTGGCCAACTTTGGTGAGACCTCATCTCTACAATAAATGTTTTTTAAAAAATTAGCTGAGTATGGTGGCACATGCCTGTCATTCCAGCTACTTGGAGGGCTGAGGCAGGAGGATCACCTGAACCCAGTGAGTTGAGGCTGTGGTGGCCGTGAGCATGCCACTGCACTCCAGACTGGGTGACAGAGTGAGACTTCACCTAAAAAAAAAAAAAGGAAAGAAAGAAAGAAAGAAAAGAAAAGAAAACAACAGCAACAAAATAGTGGCACTAGTTTTTTTTTTTTTTTTTTTTGAGTTGGAGTCTCACTCGGTCACCCAGACTGGAGTGCAGTGGCCACTCCCGGCCACCACAGCCTCGACCTGCTGGGCTCCGGCAATCCTTCTGCCTCAGCCTTCCAAAGTAGCTGGAATTACAGGCATGCGCTACAACACCCAGCTGATTTTTTGATTTATTGTAGAGATGAGGTCTCGCTGCCCAGGCGGGTCTCGAACCCGCGGGCTCAGGCAATCCACTCACCTCAGCCTCCCAAAGGCGCGGGATTACAGGCTGAGCCACCGAGTCCGGCTGGCACTAATTTTAAAAAAATAGGCAAAAAATCTGAACAGACACCCAGCCAAAGGAGATCTATCGATGGGAAATAAACATGTATAAAGGCACTTGACAGCATGTGTCATTAGGGAGCTGCAAATTAAGACAACAATGAGATACCACTGCACAGCTATTAGAATGGCGAAAACGCAAAACACTGACAACACCAGATGCTGGAAAGGCTGAGGAGAAACAGGACGTCTCATTCATTCCTGGTGGAAATGCAAAACGATACAGCCACCTTGGAAGACAGTCTGACAGTTCCTTACAAAGATAAACATACTCTTACCATATGATCAGCAATTGCCCTCCTTGGTATTTACCCAAATGAGTTGAAAACTCATATCCATGTAAAAACCTGCACATGAATGTTTACAGCAGCATTCATCATAACTGCCAAAACTTGAAAGCAACCAAGATGCCCTTCGGTAGATGAACAAATAAGCTGTGGCACATCCAGACAATGGAAGATTATTCAGTGGAGAAAAAAAAATGAGCCACCAAACCAAGGAAAGACAGCAAAGAAACCTAAGATCACATTGACAAGTGAAAGAAGAAGATCTGAAAAGGCTACATACTGAATAATTTCAACTATACAACATTCTGGAAAAGGCAAAACTAGAGATGGTAAAAATATCCGTGGTTGTCAGGGGTCTGGGGAGAAGGAGAGAGGGAAGGACAGGTGGTGACAGGGGTGGACTTTCGTGAGGAATAATGTATCAGTATTGGCTTATCGATTGTAAAAAATGTGCCACACTCATGCAAGGTGTTAATAGGGAAAACTGGAGAGGTGAGGGGTAATACGGGAATGTGCGATACTTGCTACTCGATTATATAAACCTAAAACTGATCCCCCCAAAAAGGCTATTATATTCTTTAATGTAGAATTGAAAACTCTGTATCAGTCAGGATAGATAATGTTATGCTGAGGTAACAAATAACCTCAACAAAAACAAAAAAGCTTGAGTCCTCACTTTCACAGCCTGTTCTGGGCGGGCCAGCAGGGGGCAATCAAACTTGAGTCAGGCTCCTCTGCATCCCAACTAGGTCTCAGACTTGGCCTCAATCTCCTCCCCCCACCCCTCCACCCATCCTTGCTGGGCCTGCATAGTTCAGTTTTAGGAACAATCTTGTTAAGTCCATTCAGAAGGAATCTCCATTCCTTCATATCAGATCACGCTGGCTGCCTGCAGCAAAAAGCCTAAGTGAGTTTAGCGAGACTCCCCCTTCCCTTCTTGCCTCCCCTTGGGAATTTTTCCTCCAGCCTCAGTCTTACCTCCCTCCACTCTGCTCCCTGGCTACAAATCCCCAGCTGCCTTTACTATTTACAACTGAGCTGAGCTCTACACTAAGGTCTCTTTTCCCCTACAGCGATCGTTTCTGAATAGAATCTGCCCTTACCGCTTTGACTGGTGTCAGGCTCTGGCGCTCTCTGCCACTCAGGGGCTCAGGCTGACGGGTCGATTTTGACTAAGCCTCTCTAGCCTGCTACTAGGTCCACTCCATCCCACCTCCCAGAAAGAGTATCTATCTGCCTTAAAGAAAATGATGACTATCCATGCCTTGGGAGCCTGAGGTGAGCGGATTGCCTGAGCCCCTGGGTTCGAGACCCGCCTGCAACTTGGTGAGACCTCATCTCTACAATAAATCAAAAAATTAGCCGGGCGTGGTAGCACGCGCCTGTAGTTCCAGCTACTCTGAAGGCTGAGGCGGAAGGATTGCCGGAGCCCAGCAGGTCGAGGCTGCGGTGGCCGGGAGCAGCCACTGCACTCCAGTCTGGGCGACAGAGTGAGACTCCAACTCAAAAAAAAAAAGAAAAGAAAATGATGACTACATTTGACAACTCAAAAACCTTAAGCATCGCTAAAGTAATGACATTGTAACAGGAAAAAAAAAAAACTAAAAACAAACTAGGGAAAAACTTCTGCAAACAAACACAGGAAAAACTGCTCAATTTAACCAGAAATTAAGTCAATGCAGATTATACCCACAAAACGCAGTCATATTTCATATTCAACTATCAGATTGTTTTTTTAAGGTGAAGTCTAGTGTTGGCAAAGGAATTGAGCACTGGGCACTCACATAGGACCAGCAGTGTAAACAGGCAGGAACATTTCCCAAAAACATCAAAAGCTTGAAAAAGAATCACCATGTCTTTTGACCTATCAATTTATTTCTAGCATTCTTTCCTAAAGCTCGACCTACAGAGACATTCAACAGACATTTTATGTTTTAAAAGAAAAATATATTTTAAAGGAATGTTTAAAAGGAAAAAGATGAAACCTCATAAAAATGGCCAGTAGCAATGTTAAAAAGAGAAAAGAAATGAATCATGGCAAATGAATAGAATATGCCTCTGTAACATCAACAGAACATTATACATTAAATATTACAGGTCCCTTGGAAGGGCTCCTCAAATCTTGAAATTATTGGGAAAAAACTGTTGATACGTGCATGTTTGCATTTTTCTGGGAAGAAGGTCAGTCACTTTTACCAATTTTTCACTAGTTATAGTTAAATATTCAATGACACGAAAAGATGTGACTATATATTTATTCTACACTGTAACCAAAAATGAGCGTTTGAAGCTAAGTTAGCAAATCTAATATGGATAAAAACAACACATTTCTGTACATACATGTGAACACATGCATACAATATACTATACTCACCAAAATATTAACAATTATTACCTTGAAATCATAGGTTTGAGGATGCCTTTAATCCTCTCCATTCTACCCAGTTGTATCTTCTACAGTTGAACCATCTATTACTTCTGAAGTGAGACGCTTTCTATTATACTTATGTTGAAACTGGCCAGCAGCAGAAATTCACAAAGAGCTTCCCATTGCTCAGAAAAAGAGGCAAAGTGATTTAAACAGATTTGTTCACCCCCTGCAGGCCTGATCCCGTTTCGGAGTCAGGAAAGGCGCCCTCAGTTTCTTATAGGAGAACTCTACTGCCACTTTCTAGCATGGATCAAAACAAATAAATCTCCCTCCTCTCGGTGGGTGTGGTGCTCCCTTGGGAGGATCCAGTGCATGACACACTTCTATACATCATATCCTGGTTTGAACTCCTGCAGTGGCTGACACTCAGAGATCTCCAAGTGCCCATGGCAAATGCTATTGTAAATCTAAAAAGTGTGCCTCTAAATCCATTACTTTCAAATCCTAAAATTGTTTAAAATGAAATGTCTTCATTTTTTCCTGGGGCTGAAATTCATTATAATTTCATTCATTCCTGCATCCCAGAATTCTCAACCCTGGCTGCACATTGAAATCACTTGGGGATTTTCCTTTAAAAGGCCATTGCTTATAGCCCACCGGGGATAACCTCTCCAGGTTCTGGGCTTTTTAAAGGCTCTGGGGGATTCTGATATGCATCCAAGATTGAGCCACCGCAATTTATTCATTTAACACATGTCCATTAGGCTCCTGGACTAGCTTCCCGTGGCTGCTGCAATAAGTTACCACAAACTTGATGGCTTAAGACAACGGGGATTTATTCTTTCACAGTTCTGGAGGCCAGAGGTCCAAAGTCGAGGTCCCAGTAGAACCTTGCTCACTCTGAGGGCTCAGGTGGACAATCAGTCCATCACCTCTCCCAGCTTCTGCTGGCTCCAGGGGTTCCATAGCCTCCATGGCTCATGATTGCCTCCCTCCAATCTCTGCCTCGTCTGGCCATTTTCTCTGCGTGTCTCTAATAAGGACACCAGGATTCAAGGCCCACCCAAATAATCCAGGATGACCTCCTCATCTCCAGATCCTTCACCGAATCACCTCCGCAAAGACCCTTTAGCCACATAAAGTTAGTTCTGGGGATAAGGACATCGTCGTACCTTTTGAGGGGCCACCCTCCAACCCGCTGCAGCCCCGATTTCCCGTGCTAGATGGCCTGCTGATGCTGGCGCTATGGGCCCTTCTTTTACTGAATTTTCAGTCCAGCAGGGACAAGAAATTTTCAGTCCAGTGGAGAAGGCAGCGAATGTGCCAGGAGTGCAGAGTAGGGGCACCTTGCCTCACCTCTGCGGGGTGGGGATGGCAGAAAGCACACAGCGGGAGTGCCTCATCACTGTGGAGCTGGGGTGGCAGATAAAAGCGTGGACTCTAAAGTTGGATTGCTTTGGCCATGTACCGGCTCTGAGATCTTGGGAAATCATTTAGCAGTGCCTCGATTTACACATCGCTCAATGCGGGTGATAACCATTATCTAGTTCACAGGGTTCTAATACTCCTAATTTTTAAAAATTGTATGCCTAAAAGACATACTTAACATAGTTCCTGGCACCTCATAAGAACCATATGGTTCTTCAATCTATTTTTAAAATAAGAAATGGATAGCACAGAATCACACAGAATTGTCCTAAAAGTCATACCATCACCTTCCGTGCGTTCTGTCTTTTGCCTTTCAAGAAAGCCCTTGACAGATGCAAAGAAACTAACATAAACTGAGTCAGGCAGGAAAAATTACTTCTACTTCTTAGAAATAGAGGTTGCTGTTATAACCATTGAACTCTCTCTCCTCCTCCTCTTTCTCTTCCTCATCTTCCCCTCCTCCTTCTTCTCACCTCTGCTCCTCTTCCTCCTGCTGTTCTTTTCATTTGAATAAGAATCTTTAAGCACAATGAAAGATTTAGCCTGGTTCACATTCCAGGAATCCACAAAATCCACCTGATGCAGTAACTTTCTATACTAATTTTTTTTTTTTTTACTTAATGGCCAACTGTTAGATTTTACAAAAAGCAAAGGGTTAAAGGATGATTGTGCCCTCTGCCCAATTGGTTATAGCATTTTTCTGGATTAAAGTAGGTAAATGAAAACTCCCAAAAGATTGGCTCCAGATTTTCCAATATGGTAGCCCTTCCCAGGCAGCATTTGGTCGGGACCTTGATTTTACCTTGAGTTACAGGGTTGCAGCCATGTGGGTGTGCCTGTTTCTTTGAAGAAATCTCTTAGGGATTTGGCTTGTCTGAGCCTTTCTCTGTCTCTCTTCCAGTTTTTAGATGAGATTGGGCTGTGTTGTGATTTCTGGCCACATAAAAAGTTACATCTTCTCTTCCCTGTGGTTTGGGTCCAACGGACAGACAGCAATCATCTGAGGAGTGCCCTGGGTTCAACCACCCAGCAGCACATGGTTTCCATGCAAATAATTCACCTCTCACCCTTCATTTACATCAGTTCGGTGTTATCTCTTCTAAACACTTTCAAGCTTGCTTATTTTTCTAATCTCTTCTTTTGGCAAAATCACTCTTTATCTTGCGGTTTTCATCTTTATTACTCACATTTCTTCACAATGAGCATTCATTAAAATATTTTAAATTAAGACCTTTACTGCCTTTCTAACCAAGTACATCAGTTCTTCCCATGCAACACATTTTTAATTCTTATCACAGAATTTCAGGCAGTTTGTATATTATATTCTATTAAAAACTCTATTCCACTCAAGGTTGTCACAATTCAGAGATTACAGCTTTCTGCAGGATGTTTTGTTAGGGATATATTCATATATTCACTTTGTTAGCCAGCAAACACGGTCCATGAGCCTGTATTTCACACCTCATTTGATATTACAACTTAACAAAAAAGGCAGAAGAAGAAGCAATTATTTATTTAGATGATGGAATGAATTTTAGCAGGAGATTAAATAAGCATAAATTGTCATGCTAAAGTGACAATCCCTGCCCCTATTAGGGCCCAAGGGAGGTCAGATACCAAATGTGAAGAAAGAGGAGAGAAAGGACACTGGGCGTGAGAGCATCTCGTGATTATGTAACCCTACTTATATAACTACTTCCTTTTGTTCTATAATCATTTTTTATCTCTTCTAAAGAGAATGCAAAACTGATTCTCACAAAACCAAAGAATGATAACCATGGCCTGAGTTGCTCTTTCAATCTAAAACATTACCACTTGGTCAGCCAGCTATTTCAATGAAATTAATTTCCTCTGCGTAGACCACAGATCCACCATTGCATACCCAGACCGTGACTTCCCAGGGCACAGAGCCAGCCAACCCCATCTGGACTCCTGCAGCAGCCTAGCAGGACCGGTGACACCCTAGTAACCAATGGCCCCTCTGGCTCCTGTCCCCAACAATGTCCACCGCCCACCTAGAACCCCTCCCCACTCCCTGCTCCCAGCAGGAGGCTGATCCCAACCACTGGTTCTGGGCTGGCTACAGTGGTTGGTCCGGGGGGGGGGACACGATCAAGTCACACCAGACAGAGCCAGGGATGGCCTGCCCAGGACTTGTGCTGGGCCTGTCTGGGGAGAGCGGCTTTCTCCCTGAAGGGACCAAGTCAGCTCAGGGACGCTGGGAGCTGGTGGCAGGGCCATTCTGCCTCTAGGAGAGAAGACCCTGCCTGAGAAAAATGCCAACTCCGAGGGAGACAAGGGGAAGGGTGCTGAGGATACTGCTTGAGTACCTGGGTCCACTTATCTCATACCCATCCACCCAGAACTTCTCCATCGGCATGAGGAAATTCATCAGTACCATACCTAATGGCATCAACTGGACAAAGCCACCTGATAAGCCAAACACCTGAGCTTGCCTTACACAGAGACCCCTGTGCAAAGAGGGACTCAAGCAACAACCTTTGACAGATACCACTTTCAAAGAGTGTGGCAAACACCACTAGCTGACCCTCTGGTACTTCCCTCACCCCCATTCCTCGGCATCAGAGACCATCTTCTACTAAAAAGTCTGAAAACAACACCAGACGTTCACTTCCCAAGACTACCCTGCCTCCTGGGCAAAGGCATGGAACCCACTGCTTATTGATGAAATAGACCTAAAGGAAGACCTCCACGGGTATTGTTGGAAAGGTTTTCTTCCTTGGTCAAAAGTGACATAGAACGAGAAGCCCCCTTCTTTCCAGTCTTTAGAAATAGTCAGATGAGCCTGTGATGGCTGGAAGAGCTGCAGCCACCTTGTGGCCATGAGGAACCAAGCTGGAGGGTGACAGCCAGGCTCTGGGTATCGTGGAGCAGAAAGACCAAACACCTGGGCGGGTGACACAGTTGTGCTGCCGCACTTACCAGCCATGGAACCACCTACTAAAATGTCTTGCAGTGTGAGACGATAGAACCCTACTGTCACGGCCACTTTGAGGTGGATGTTTTATTACTTGCAGCAGGAAGCAGCTGGGCGAATGTAAAAGTCCTAGGTTCTCTCAAAACATTAACAACTCAGGATTTGGGAGGGTTCAACAGGAAGATACAGGTTTCCAGGGAGACCAGGGGTCAAGTGGGACACACTGAAAACCCTGTCCATGGATATGAAGAGTGATGGCCAGAACGTCAAGTGTAGAGTCAGCGGCGTCCAGAGTACTTTGTCAGTGATTCCTAACAGAAGGCTCTGGCCACCTGAGTCACTTCTGTCCCTTTGAAAGAGATTTTCCAAAGCAGGCAGAAAAGCATTCCAGCTGAGGTTGGCCGCGGTCACCCCAGAAGAGACGGCACTCACCAGACAGCTCCATCTGGAAGACGCTCCCCTCACCCATGCACACATTCATCCCTGGGGTGCCTCCCTGGGCCGAACGCTGTGGACCTCCAATAGTTTAAAGACCAGGGAAGAAAGAAGAAAGGACAGGCTGTGACAGTGTGTACTGATAAGTAACTGACTCAAAAGGGGGCTGAGGACCGGGGCCTCACCCTGCATGAAGCTGGAGCCTGTGGTCTTGCCGTAGGAGGCTGGGGTCCAGTGGGACTCACCGACCTGGCCATTAAGAGACTCCACAGAAGACGGGTGTCCAATAAAAGGGGAAGAAAGTCGAGGCCAGGAGGCGGGGTAGAGAAGGCTGTTGCCGCAGGGTGGGCACTCTTTCTACCTGTCAGGTGTCCTGATACGAGATGATCAGCGATGACCTCTCTCTGGGGCCCCAGTGAGCTCAGCCCCTTTGGAGTCAGTTACTTCTGAGCTGGAGAAGACAGGCTGCCTGCCAGCAGCGCCAATTCATCCAACTTAAGATCTCGAGGCCCAGTGCAATTCCCAGGTGTGATCTCAGCAAAATGACTGTATTTAAGAACTAAAGGACGATGATCGGATAGCACAGCTACCCTCGCTTTGCTCATTAAAAAGCACATTTTCCCTTTGCCTCCTAAATCATTTCTATTTTCCCCATTTCATTCTTCAATTCTTCACTGCAAACAATAACAATGATAATAATAAAAATTTAAAATGCGGTTATCAAACTCTGCCCTGTGACAAATGGGAACCCAGGCCATTTCTGAGAGCACCAGCCTAATTAGGTCATTTGTGTATAGACAGCAAAAGGAATAAAAGTCTCATACGTGGCTCTTCCCTGTCACAGAGCCATCCTGAAGCCACATAACTGAGCTGTGCTGGTGAGCCAAACAGAGGACATTGCCCGCTAAATGGAGAGGAGTCGTTTTATTTAGACGCACATTATTTTGCTATCAGCTCAGGCAGCCCACCAGCCTCCCTCTGCCAAGGCGCCTTGGGGGTCCCGGCTCTCACCTGCTCTGCGTGTCCGGGCGATGGCCCATGCAGGTGAGGGTGGCTGACGTCTGAGTACTGCCATTGTCTATTTCTTCCTGGACAGCCCACTGGTCCTCGCTGCTGATTCTCACTGCCGTGATCCTCACACCTGCTGCTGCCTTAATTCTGTGGGATGGGGGAAGAAAGCAGATATATAATAAAAACCATTTTAGCTTGAAACAGGTAGTGAAATGTGGCGCTGCAGAAGGTCACTGGGAAAAGTATCCATCACACCGCCCCCTTCCTCCAGAGACGTGGGTAGGGGTGACGGCAAGCAGCTTGTGTCCTGGTATTTTTACCAGTGCCCGGAAGTGGTGGCCCCAGCTTTCTGCCACCTGCATCATTTTCCTCTTTAATCAGTGTGTTGGGAACCAGATCACTTTCTGCTTCAGGGACCCCAGCATGATGGAAATGAGACAGATGCCTCTAGGCAGGAGTGATGGATTCTGCAGGGCCTGTTCCTCACCTAGGGATGGGACGTGTCCTCAAGAGGTAGGGGAGAGACCAAGGGAGTTTGGAGGCCCAGGGGACTGCATCATCTGGAGACAGAGGAGGCCACTGCACTGACACCCCATGAGCAGAAAGGACAGAGTACCAGGTCCCCAGGTGTTGGAAAAACAAACGCAGCATTCAGGCAGGATAACACGGCCAAGTGCTGCCTGGTACAATGTTTGCGGAACTCAGTCCTGCCAGTGGCTATGCCATTGAGGAAAAGCCAAGGACCATTCGCTGTCTGGGTTTTTTTCTCTTCGCTCCTTGCTCCTGAGATGATCCTCGTGTTGCCACTAACCAGAACATGTCTCCTCTGTAAATAGCAGGGCATCCGCCGGCAGCATCCGCATGCTCCCAGAGTAGTGTTGGGACTTGCCTGGAAGCTGTGGATGCATCTGGAGGACCACCAGGGTGAGGCCACAGGGCGCCCGCAGCTCGCTGTGCCTTAACTGAATGCAGATACCCACCTAGGTGGGGCTTGGACTTCTGGGGATGTGAACTAACATGGCAGAGGTCAGCAGTGCCTGGCTGGGAAGGTGACTGACTCCCGTCTGCTTCCCCGAGGCCTGTGCACCAGTGGGAAATGCCCAGTAAGGCTCTGAATACCCTTTCCCATGAAACAAAAAAAAGCATGCCAGAGGTGGAAAAATCTTGTGTGAAGAGTTAGAGGAGTATCCGCAGAAACAGGCACGTTAAGACAGAGACCCCAGCATCACCAAGCAAAGACTGCCGGGAGCAAAGATCCCTCCAAGTTCAATCAGTCAAATCCACACAAACCAACCAGTTGATGGAGGTTGGAGATGAGTCCCCTCCAAATCTCATATTGAAATCTGATCCCCTGGTGTTAAAGGTGAGGCCTCCTGGTAAGTGCTTGGGCCATGGGGGTGGATCCATCATGAATGGCTTGGTGCCATGCTCATGGGACTGAGTGAGTTCCTACTCTTAGAGCCCACGAGATCTGACTGCTGAAAAGGGCCTGGTACCTCTTTTCTCTCTTGTCACCACCACCACCACCACCACCACCACCCCCCCCGCCGCCATGTGATCAGCACAGGCCAGGTCTCCCTTCCCTTCCACTGTGAGTGAAAGGCATTTGAAGCCCTCGCCAGAAGCAGATGCTGGTGCCATGCTTCTACAGCCTGCAGAACTGAAAACCAAATCAATCTCTTTTTAAAATAAATGACCCAGCCTCCGGTATTCCTTTATGGCAACACAAAACAAACTAAGACGCCAGTTTAAAACAGGCTAATGAAAGTGAAAAACAACCCTACAGAATGGGAGTAAATATTTGCAAATCATCAATCTGATGAGGACCTAATATCCAGAATATACAAAGAACTCTTACAACTCAACAACAACAACAATAATAATAAAATAAAATTAAAAACCAATAAAAAAATAGGCAAAGGTCTTGACTAGACATTGCTCCGAAGGAGTTATGCAAATGACCAACAGGCACATGAAAATATCCTCAGTGACATCATTTGTCACCAGGGAAGCACAAGTCAAAACCACAATGACATGCCACTTCCCACCCATTAAGATGGCTAAAATAAAAATAAGTGCTGGTGAGGGTGTAGAGAAATGGAGCCTTCGGCCCTGTGAAAAGCCATTTGCCAGTTTCTCAAAAATTTAAACACAGAATTACCATATGACCCAGCAATTCTAGTCCTTAGGTATATACTCAAAAGAACTGAACGCATGCACTCAAATAAAGACATGTATACTCATGTTCACAATATCTAAAAGGCCAAAACAGCTCAAATGCTCATCAACTGATGGGTGGACAAATAAAATACAGTATATCAGGGGTGCCCAAAAAAAGGTATCCACATTTTAGGCGATGTTAAGAGATGTTCACTGTAATCAGAAGTGTCTGGACACTGATGGTAACCACTCTGAGCACCTCTTATAATTGCAGAAGTCAGTCGTGACTTTTATTCCTCTTATTGAGTATTACAATTTTAATCGCTTTTTTTCCTTTCTTAAAATGTGTATACATTTTTGGCACCTTCTGTATACAATGGAATATCATTCAGCCATAAAAAAGGAGTGAAGTACTGATACATGTGACAAAGATAAACCTCAAAAACGTTATTCTAAGTGAAAATGCCAGACACAAAAGGCCGCATATTGTGTGATTCCATCTACAGGAGACATCCAGAAGGTAAATCCATAGACACAGAGAGCAGATTGGTGTCGCCCGGGCCTGGGGAAAAGCAGGGAACAACCACTAAGCTAACGCGAACTAAATTTCCCTTGGGGTGATGAAGAGTATTCTGGAACTAGACCGAGGTGGTGTTTGAACAACATTGTGAATGTACTCAATGCCCATGATGTGTTCACTTTGAAATGATTCATTTTATGATATATAAACTTTACGTCAACACAAAAAAGAAAAGAGAGGAAAAATAGGTGAATGACCCCTCCCAGGAGTGACTGAAACTTAAAAAAAAAAAAAAGTGTCAAAATCAAAACACCTGGCTGGGCTCGGTGGCTCAGCCTGTAAACCCAGCACTTTGGGAGGCCAAGGAGAGTGAATTGCCTGAGCCCGCGGGTTCGAGACCCACCCGGGCAACTTGGCGAGACCTCATCTCTACAAAAAATAAAAAATTAACTAGGCGTAGTAGCACGTGCCTGTAGTTCTGGCTACTTGGAAGGCAGAGGCGGAAGGATCGCCAGAGCCCAGCAGGTCAAGGCTGCGATGGCTGGGAGCGGCCACTGCACTCCAGTCTGGGCGACAGAGTGAGACTCCAACTCAAAAAAAAGAAAAAAAAAATCAAAACACCTATAAGACCCAAGGAAGAAAATTTCTCACGGGGAAATTCTAAGTAGTGGAGAGAGATTCCTGGACTGAGGGCTGTCCTGAGCCCTGATCTAGCTGCTCGCTCTGAAGGACTCTGGGGAGATAGGAGGGAACTCAAATGCCTGTGTATCTAATGAAATAAAAGAAATAAAAAATAAAAGCCACCAGTGCAGGCAACTTCCCTGGGGATTCGGATGCCAACCCTGATCCTCACTCGATCAATCTTCCTGCTGCATCCTGGCACTGCATCCGCCCCAGGGTTTGCTTTCTTGCCACCATGATGCCCCAGGAATTAATGTAAGCAAGCCACCAATAGTGACATCCTGTTCTGTCCCGTCTCCAGCCATCCTGCCTCCTGCCAAAGGGGCAAATGGAGAGAGAGTTCCAGAGCCGCCCACCGCCAATGTGCCGCCTGGCTCCTATCTTCCTGTCGGTCCTCGCTGTGACAATAGCTTTCCCGCTCTTTCACAACTTCCTCCATCGAGCAGTGCAGTGGTTAGAACTGTCACCATAGTTCTCAACGTCCAGATGAACAGACCGCGACCTGCCCACCCCAGAGCGCATGACCAGCTGGGGTCACACCGCTGGTCGGTGGCAGAGCCAGGATCAGAAACCAGATCCCCTCACTCCAAAACCCACGCCCTCGCCCTCCCACACTGGTCCACAAACAGAGCATTTCTTTTACGACCCACATCGACGCCATTCACTGTCACCTTCCCTCTCGCCCTTCCCTCTCACCTTCAGACTTAGGGGGACAAGGCAACTGTACCCACGGAGGAGTTGCCTCTGAGTTTTTGGTGTCGTTTTTTTTTCATTCTGACCCAAAATGAAGACACAGGTCCGCCCCCATCCCTGGAGGCTTCCTCACTCCTCAGCTCTGAGTCGATTCGTGAAGTTCCATGCAAGACGCCTTCCCCACGACCCTCCTGATGGTCTCTGGTTTGTCCCAACGGAGACCATCGCCCCCTCCCAACAGAGACAGGCAAACTCTCCCTGGGAGTCTCAGAAGCAGCACCTCCACTCAGGGTGACATCAGAGTCTCTGTCTTACAGCCTAGGGTGGCCCAGGCAGGGGCTGCAGGCAAGATGGCGCTCACCGTTCACATTCACCCATTCCTCTTGAAGAGGTCCAGGGGGCTCTGAGAGAGGAAGGGAGGCAGGCTTGGGACAGTGACCATTAGCCAACAGATGCCAACATGTTTCAACATTTTATTTGATTTGATTGATTGGTTGAAGAAGAATCTGGCTCTGTCGCGCAGGCTGGAGTCTAGTGCTCAATCATAGCTCACTGCAGCCTCAAACTCCCGGCCTCAAGTGATTCTCCTACCTCAGCCTCCTGAGTAGCTGTGAGTACAGGCACGAGCCACAATGCCTGGCCTGTAACATTTTTCAATATTGTAGCAACCAGCATGGCCACCTAGTGAGTGTGGGCCACACGTCTGGTCCGCTGCACCTGAGTAAGTTTATGAAATTCAAATAGAAGCAGAAGAAAGGTCAAAGTGGCCAATTCAGGCTGCCGCTTGGGTGGATGATGGGTCTCAGGATGCCGTGAATTCATTTCTGGCCAACTCCTTACTTTCCCTGTCACCTGGAGCCCAAGGAAAGCCCACAGGCAGGTGGCCTCCAGCAAGCACCCTTCAGGTCTGGCTCACTGGGCATCTCTGTTTCGTCCCCTAGCTTTGTGGTTCCCACGGCCCTGCCCTCTACCATCCACCATCTACTCCCAAGGACCTCACTTGACTTGGAGCTCTCAGGACAGTTATTTTTTTCTCTAGTCTTACCCTCCTCCCAACCCACCTAGGAGTGCTGGGCCCTCCCCCTGGCCCTGAACACACCACGAGCTCGGCGGCCTGATGCCTCCCTGCAGGACAGGGTTCCTGGGTCCCAGCAGCTTCCCAGATCGCAGTAAAATCAGACCCGAGGACATTCCTCAATCATGAACACAAAGGGATCCAGAAACTTCAATGTGGTTAATTTCCAGGCAAAGAGGGAGTCTTCAGAAACTCAATACCTCTCTCAGCCCCCCTCTCTCTTCATGGCTGCAGCTGGCATCCTAGGGCCCAGTGCCCCTTCCCCGAAGGCATGGACTTTCGAGATGCAAAAAATACCTTCAAAAACTGCAGTACAGGCAGCAGCAGCTTCTACAGATGCCAAGGAGAGTCAGACAAGCACAAGAATTATCTCCATGCAAGCTGAAGCCAGAACAGGGCTGATGCACTCGGTGCTTTGTCTTCTCGATTTTTATTATTCATTATCATTATCACTAATATTGTTAACAAACCACTCTAGCAAATCCCCGTGTGCAAATCAAACACTTGCCCAGCAGAATGGCTAAACTGAAAAGACAGAAAGATCAAAAGCTGGCACGGATGTGGAGACTGGAACTCACAGATGTTGCTAGAATGAGTGCGAGCTGGTTCAGTCTCTTCAGAGCAAGCTGTGGTGATACCGACTCAGCCTGAGTTTCTGCAGACCCTAGAACCCAGCACTTGCATTGCCCAACGGAAACGCATGCCTGTGTTCACCAAGACATGTGTACAAGGAGGTACATGGCAGCCCTGCCACTGGCCTCAAATGGAAATAACCCAAAATGCTCACTGCCTGAGTCTGTCCAGATCACTGTAACAAAAGTCCAGAAGCTTGGTGGCTTATCAATAACAGAAATGTACCTCTCACAGTTCTAGAGGCTGGAAGTCCGAGATCAAGATGTTAGCAATCTCAGTGTCTGGTGAGGACCCGCATTCTGGAGTGACGGAACCATCTCACCGTGTCCTCACAGGGTGGAAGGGACCAGGGAGTACCCGGGCCTCTTTTATAAAGACACTCATCCCATTCATTTGTAGAGGTAGCCTAATCATTGCCCAAAAAGCCTCACCTCATAAGACTACCACTTTGGGGCTTAGGACTTCAACATATGAATTTTGGAAGGGACGCCAGCCTTCAGATCCCAGCCCTCACTGACAGCAGAACTGATAAAGTGTATGACCCCACAATGGAACCACATGCGGCAGTAACAGGAGGGAGCCATCTATTCACACACAAAACAACATGGATGAGCTTCCAAATAGAAAGTCGAGTGAAAGAAGCCAGACACCTACAAGTTCACACTATATAATCCTATTGACAGAAAACCTGAAATAGACCAAGAAATCTCGGGGGTTGAAGTCAGCACCATTGTCTGCCTGGGGGAGGAATCACAGGTGGAGTCCGAGGTGAGGCATCCAGGGCACCCCGATGCTGCTGCTTCTTCAGGATGCTGATCACATGGCTATGTACACGGGTATGTACTTTTCCATCCATACATTACAGTTCGATGCAAAGACCAAAATGAGGCAAACGTGTTTGTAACAGGAAGCAAATCAGAGCTAGGGACACAGCGGCTCTACCACCACCCACACCCAGTGGGAGGTCCCAAGGTAAGGCATACCGCTGCCACCCTGCACACACATGGGGGTTTTTTCCCAACCTCCACTGCCCCTTCAGGTGCCCAGGACCCCACCTTTGGATCTGAGGATCATGAGAAGGACTGAAGCTTTGACCTTGTCTGTGATGGAACCAGCTGCTGGGGAGAGTCTCAGAGTCTGGGCGAGCATTCCTCCTGGTTAGACCAGGGACAGAGGACATCCAGGCTAGGAACAAGAAAGATACCTGGACTCCAGGCCACCTCTACCCAGCGGGGACAGAGAGTCAGGTCACAGACTCACGGCTTCTCCATCTAGTCCCCTTCTCCCCTCATACCCTTCCCGGTTCATGGCACCCACCACCCAGCTGAGCTCGCTCTGTGAGTACGCACCTGCAACCTCTGTCTTCTACTTGGACCAGCCACGTGTGAACCAAATACTCAACTCTGTGGGGGGTTGGTTTGTTCCGTTGCTTACCTAGTGGTGTGCAGTGAAGGATTAACCATGCACGCAGAGAATCTAGCCTTTGCCTCAGTTCCTGGGCACTGTCTTCTAAGTTGGATTGTCTTGTCGGATAAAAGTGTCTTTGTCTACCTGGGCCCTTGGGCCAAGCCAGACAGCCTATGCGTCAACGCGATTTATGGTGCGGAGCCTTGGACCACAGGGAGGGATTTGAGACTAACATCATCCAAGAAGATGGTCAGCCATGTTCACATGACCAGGAAAAGCTTGGGCACGAAGCTGGCCTGAGTTTCCCTGCTAGCATACTCTATGCTATGGGTGCATGTCGATTCTGGGAGAGGTTGCGCTGTCAGCCCGGAGGCTGGGAGAGGTCGGCTGGACACTTGCCCCAGACTCCTGCCGGACCCACCTGACATGCCTCTTCCCATGGTGGATTTTAGTCTGCATCCTTTCATTTTAATGAGCTATGCTTGCGAGCATCATGGCTCTGTGAGCTGTGAAGCCCTTCTAGAAAACTACTCATCTTGAGGGTGGTCTTAGGACCCCTGAACATGGAGTTAGATTCAGAAGTGAGGGTGGGCTTGAGGACTCCCCAACTTTCCAGTGGGTGAACCAAGTTTCTCACTGTCTGCTATGGAAGGCAGTTGCAGGAGGGAGCCTGCAGTTAGAACTCACACCATCGAGGCTGTGAAACACTTCTGCGTCACATGTTATTCCCCCAGTCTTCCAACATTCAAGGAGAACTGCTTGCTTTCCAGGTGCTGTGCTCGAAGCACTTAGAAATACCAAAGAGGAGCATGGCACGGTCCAGACCAGGATGTCTCACGTGGTTTGGGCTGCAGACCAAGACTGTGGCTCACCTTCCCCCAGTATACCCATTTAACAGCAGAAAAAGAGCTTGTTAACAAATGCTGAAACGCCTCGAGCACCTCCTGGACGCCAGCCTGAGGCCGCTTGTTGCTAATCTGTGCAATCCTCCACAGCCTCCTGGGGGTAGGTGTTCCTTCTGCTTCCATTTTCCACATGAGGAAACTTGACAAGGTGTCACTCGACAGGCAAATCGTGCAGGTGTGGCCAGGGGAGGGAAATGGTGTCTCCTGCTTCAGCCAGAGGGGGGAAAAAGGAGATTTCTATTTGGACAGCAAAAGACACTCGTAATCTGTTTACTGGAAATTCACTAGCCAAAAACTTTAGAGCAGCATGCCTACGAATGTTCAGGTTGACCAAACAACCCACACCGAGGAGAGTGGCCATCAGCAAACTAAAGATTGTTTTTAAAAAAACAAGGACAGCTCCAACATAAAGTCACAACCGTCTGAAGACAATACTGGTGACACCTTGATGATCATAAACTGTCCTGCTCAAACACAGGTGGCTGCAGGACGCTGGGAGCTGTGTGCACCCCAGCGCCTCCCAGTGATATTTGCGGATTATAATCACTAAGCTTTACTGAGGCCACTCCCCTGGGCCAGACACTCTCGCAAGGCCTTTACCTCAATTGTCTCATGTTTTATCTCCATCAACAGATTTGATCCTCTTGACAACACTGTGAGTGGGAGCCATTGTCCCAGATTACACATGAGAAATCCGTGGCACCGAGAGATTAAGGACAAGGATGGATCAGAAGGGAGTCCATTGGGGAGGTAGGAGGGAGCCCGGGGACTCTCATTCCTGAGGCTGCCCTTCCGGCCACTACACCTGCGGCAGACGGCAGGTGTTCACACCTGGCAGCCCAGATCACGTCCCAGCTTTGCCACTGACTCTTAATGCAGTGGCTCCTCCTCCCTCAAATGAGGAAAAAATAATGGTGTCTATATGTTTGACAGTGTCCCCCAGGCACCGTGTCCACATTCAGCACCTTGGAATGTGACCTTACCTAGCGACAGGGGATTTGCTGATGTCATTATTTAAGGATCTCATGACGAGACCATCTGGATTTAGGATGGACTCTTAAATTCAATGAGTGGTATATCTGTAAGAGACAGAAAAGGAGAAGACACCGAGAAACCGAGAAGACAGCGATGTGAAGACAGAGAGAAAGGGAGATCAGAGTGATGCTTCTACAAGCCAAGGAATGCCAAGGATGCCTACCAACAGCGGGAGAAAAGCATGGGGGGCGTTTCTCAACCCTGCCGACATCTTGATTTTGGACTCTGGACTCCCAGACTGTGAGACAACAAACTCCTGTTGTTTTTAGCCGCTGTGGTTATGGTCATTTGTTGTAGCAGCCCCAAGACACTAATACAGTGGCCACCTCATAAGGTCACTGCAAGGGTGAAGAGAGATAATACAGCATAAAGTGCTCACACAGATCGAGTGCAACACATATGCTGATTATTATTACATCCTACTGCTATCTATGAATCAGGGAAGGGATCAAGAAACTCTGTCTGGGGGAATGATGGCTTACACATACATAAACAAACAAAGTTAAGAGAAGTACATTCTGATTATCTTTGCTTTTGGAGTGTTATGAGACACTGGGCGTCTCAATTCCCTGGGAGAGTTGGGTACCTCCAGGAATGAAGTCAGGGAGGTGACGGAGTTAGTGAGAGAAGAAAGTTGGAAACAAGACTCTCAGATTTCAATTCCGGCTGCAAGATTGACTAGCTGTGAGACCTTGGATAGTCACTGAACTTCTATGACTCAGTTTCCTTGTCTGTAAAATGTGGCTATTAATAAGATCTACCTTTAGTGTTGTTATTATGAAGATTAAGTGAGCTGGTGTATATTAAATGCTTAGACAAATACCTGGAAAAAAGAAATGATCTGTGTTAGCTATTATTCTTTTTCTAAATCTAAATGACATGCTCTCCAGAGACCAAACACTCGGGCATCAAGCACCCAACCTGCATGAGACGTCCTTAGGACTACTCTATGTCTCCAGGCAGGGCTGCAGTCATCACCCTGCCAAATCTTAGTCCTAGTCCTGCTCCTTGGCAAAACTGCCTCTAACACCCACAGCAGGGCAAACACCTCCATTCTGGCAGAGTAGAATGGAGACTCCTTTCAGAAAGACTGCTCTAGAGAACATCACAACCTCAACCCTTTGGGCCCAAAGGACAGCACTTGACAAATCCTCAGAAATGTTGTGGCGGTTGCAATCGATTTTTTTAAAAACCAATTCTAGTTCACGTCTACTAAAATCTCCAGAGGTAGGGCCAAATTCAGATGCAACTCGCCATCAAGGTGCAAATGGTGCCCACGGTTCCCTCAGGCACCTGACCCTGTTCAGCTCTCACGCATGTAGGCTTTGTCCTCCCGTGGGCTCTCTTCTCATGGTTACAGTGTGGCTGCAGCAGCTCCAGATCTCACACACTCATCCACAATGAAAAAGCAAGATTCTTTCCCTTAAAATGAAAATCCTGAAACCAGATCTTCATTGGCTGAATTTGATTGAGTATTCAATCTTGGACCCATGATTGTGGCCTATCGGGTGGTGAGACCACACTTACGGGCTTAGCTGGCCAACAGCCATCCCTGCACTAAGGGTAGAGTAAACCCCATCCTAATCACATGGGAAAGGTTAGAAGACAGGGGCTTCCTAAAAGGAATTCAAGCCACAACAGAACAAATGAATGCTGTGTATCCAAAACTCAAACCTGAAGCCGCATGACTGACATTTTGCCTCTCTCTTAAACACAAGTTATAAAAATGTTTCTTAGTCCAAATCCTTCCTAATTTTAGATTATATTTGTTAGAACAATTTAAGCCCAGAAAAATCCGTGTCTTAAATATTCATTAAGTTTGTTTTAGAGACATATCTTTAGGCTTGGTGATATTCTTAGCACTCGTTATTTTAAAGCGACAATATCTAAAACTACGTAAAGAAGATAAATGGTCTCACCACTGTAATGAGTTTGAGGGACTTGGGGGCCGAGCATGGAAAAACATAAGACCTGGATTGCCTGAGCCCGTGGGTTCGAGACCCACCTGGGAGCAAGACCTCATCTCCACAATAAATCAAAAAATCAGCTGGGTGTGGTAGCGCGTGCCTGTAATTCCGGCTACTTGGAAGGCTGAGGCGGAAGGATCGCCAGAGCCCAGCAGGTCGAGGCTGTGGTGGCCACGAGCGGCCACTGCACTCCAGTCTGGGCGACAGAGTGAGACTCCAACTCAAAAAAAAAAAAAAAACAAACAAACCATAAGACCACCAGGTGGCGGAAGCACACAGCAAGTTTCATTTGGGCAACACGTTGACATATCTGCATGCAAGGGAAGTCCCTTACAGTATGTGACCATCCTAAGAATAAGGTGCGAGGGGCCACCCCAGAAGGGCAGATGGGCAAAGGAACTCTCAGGGAAGAGGCAGAGGCAACCCAAGGTCTTGCAAGTCTAGACGTGACTCAGAAGCACCAGGGAGTCCCCTGGTCAAACAGCTCTAAAGGGTAGGTGCAGCTTGGACTTTTTTTATAGCTACAGGGCTGATCTTATGACTAACAGACATTGGACTTGGTTTTGCAGGGTATGCAAAACAGGCAGGCTCCAAATGGCTAAAAATCTGTTTATTTGGGCTATGTGAAAAACAATTGGATATGTCAAAATTTGAGTCTGGTGCCAGCAGGCTTTGGAGCTAACAGGTCCCAGCCTGCTGTGAAGAAATAAACAACCCAAGGGGCCATACACAGGGACCATTTTTAGCTCATTTGTAGGATAACAACTTCTGACATACACAAAAAAAATAGCTTACATTTCTATTTCCATAGGGTCTTCATTATACAAATACGTTTTACATGAATCCTTGAAATGATGGGATTACACAGAGGAGGATACATCGGCAGAGCAAGAAAATACGCACTGATGAATCGGCCCTCCAAAAAAGCTGTCCCTGCTTGCACACGGCCCTCAGACAACAGCCTCCATGCCCACCCTCCACGTCAACGTCTCTGCCATCTTGGTCGGTCAGCCTCTGCTGATGGTCGCCTATAAATGCAATGCAAGAGTGATGCAAATCTAGCACAAAGTCAAACTGCAACTCTCATGATATTGTAGGATTGACAAATGCCAGCAAATCTATTGACAGAGAGATTGCGGCAAGGGTCTACCATCACCCCTCAAGAGATAGTTCTTGACAGTCAATAAGAGGAGAAAATTAACGAGGACAGGAGGTGCTTCAGAAGACAGCAGTCTAAATAGCTAAGTACAGCAAAGCTCTTGGAAATCTAGGGTAGCCCTCAAATATTTCTGATAAATGGATCTTTTTCTGTGTGATTCTACTGACAGTGTCAAATGAGAAATAAAAAGATTGCAAGATTGTACAGTTAGAGAAAATTAGAGGAAAATAACATACTAACATGCATCCTTTGTTCCAAGGGTCACAAACTGGGACTTGCCGAACCTAAATTTTATTTTATTTATTTATTTTATTTATTTTTTTTTTTTTGAGTTGGAATCTCACCCTGTCACCCAGACTGGAGTGCAGTCGGCCACTGCAGCCTTGACCTGCTGGGCTCCGGCGATCCTTCCTCCTCAGCCTTCCAAGTAGCTGGAACTACAGGCGCGCACTACCATACCCGGCTAATTTTTTTATTTATTGTAGAGATGAGGTCTCGCCAAGTTGCCCAGGCTGGTCTCGAACCCGCGGACTCAGGCAATCCACTCACCTCAGCCTCCCAAAGCGTGGGATTACAGATAAATTTTATTTAATAGCAGATAAATTTGTTCTTACGATCTTGATTTCGTTTCTCAAGAAAGAAAAGAAATCCCAATCAGGTTTCATTTTCTCACTATCTTCTTTGAAATTTTGCTTCCCATTTTAGGCAAATTAGTTTTACATAGTTAAATATTCTCAGATTAAAGAAAAACTCTCCATCATACCCTTGCTGCTTTGAATGACAACACTTGTCAAAACGTATATTTTACGTGCAGAAGTATGCTAACCTTCTGTATTGATGGAGAAGAGAACTCTGGCTGCTTGGGGCTTTCTTCCCACCTCCAAACCTTCACTTGCCATTCCCTCTGCCTGGAAGCCTCTCCCATAGACTCCAGCATGCTGCATTCCCTAATCTGCTTCAGTTTGGGCAAATGTCACTTCTCAACGAACCTTTCCCGGACTGCTCACTCTAACATGGCAACACTTTCTAGTCCCAGTTTCCTGCTTTATTCTTCTCCTAGCATTAAACACGACCCAGCACTTGCACACTTTTCTTCCTTTGCTTCCTATCTGTCCCTCCCCCACTGTATATAAACACCAGGACAGCACACATTGTACATGCCTTGTTTCCTGCATTATCCATGGTGCTGAGAACCATGTGTGGTAAACAAGAGGAACCTAATAAACATTAGTCGCATAAAGGGTCTCTGTTGAAGGTGTCATCTGTCTCGGGATACTCCATGAATGTGAGACTTTGAAGGCTAAAAAATGCTCAGAGACATCTCACCAAAAAAATGTGAAAGGCAGAGGAGGGAGTGAGGGCATCTGAACCCTGTGGACCAGAGGATCTCGAACTTTCAAGCCCATCAGAGCCACCTGCGACACTTGTGATGCCACAGATCTGGACCCAATCTCCAGAGACTGTGAGTCAGCAAGTCTTGGGCAGAAGCCACAGTGCTGGGCTTTTACGAGCTACCATTCTAGGGCAGGGGGTCCTCAGAACATGCTTTGGGCGACACTGCTTGTGACGCATCTAGACGACCACATCCTGTCCAAGGGAACAAGGCAAAGAAGTATCTGCTGTTCAACACGCGTTCTGAGATCAGCCCAGCCCGGGTGCTGGAGCACGCAGGGTGTGATGAAGAACTGTTGTAAAGATATTTTTAATCGGGGCTCTCCCAGCAGACCACTTGCCCTGCGAGGAATTAACCACAAAGAGATATGCATTCGCCTCCCACTAAGCACCCGGAGGCTGGCAAAGTCAGAGTCCACCGAGAGCTCGTTTCAAACCATGATATAAACTTGAAAAGCTCCCAGGGCCAGGAAGAGAATCCAGGGAACCAGGGACGGGAGGAACCCACGACATTGGGCCTACAGAGATGCCCACAGAGCAGATGGGGGTCTCCCCTCGGACACGCTCTGGGCCAGGGGGCTGAAAACCTAGACACTGAGGATATGCACTATTGGCTTCTGACCCACAAAGAGAACAGAAGCCCTCCTGACAGACAGACAGACAATGGGTGCTGGGAGAGCAGATCCACCAGAGAGAAGTGTGGGAAAGCAAGAATCTCAGTGCCACGATCAGGACCCGTAAAGGGGTGTGTGCAGGTGAGAACTTCCCCTGCTAGAGTTTCTAGAGGCTGTTGCCTTCTCTTGTTCCATGGCTCGGTCAACTCATCTAAGGACGTCAAATGCTAAGCAAGCTATGTGTACAGTTTTCAACACACCAGAAATCTAACATTTTTACAAGCAAAAGAATGGTTTTAATGACTTCATTGCCTCCACTACAACAGTTGCCTTGATTTTGTGTGTTTGTTACCTCCTGGGAGACAGCAAGGTATCAGCCATTGGGAGAGGCAATTTGCAAAGCAGTGGAGTTCATCAAAACATGAGAGAACTACAGAGAAGGCTGATCATGGCAGCTGTTTCTACTACAATTGTGGTGATGACTGCTCCACTCCATCCATGGCAGTTCTGAGTGTGAAAACGCCAGTCGGCAGGAAGCACCCTTCAACCTGTTCTCCCATGCCTCAATGAGACAGGCAGTATGTTGTTTCCCAACCAAAGGATGGCTTCTACAACGCAATATTTTCTTCCCAGGCTCCAGCTTCATAGACGCTTGGCCAATCTCAAACCTCAACACCTTCCACAGCCAATCTAACAGCGAGCGTTTACCCCTAAAACTTCCTGTTGGCTCACTCCTACTCGATGCTAGCTGTATTAGTTTCCCAGAACTGTTGTAACAAATTACCACAGACTGGTAGCTTCAAACAAGAGAAATGTATTCTCTCACAGTTCTGGAGCCCGAAGTCTGAAATCAAGGTGTTGGTAGGGTTGGTTCCTTCTAGAAGCTCTCAGAAAGAATCCAATCCACATCTCTCCTATAATTCATCCCTTAATTCTCTCTCTATCTCCCTCTCTCTCTCCACACTTTCCACAGCATCAAGATAAGTCAGTCCAAAACTCTGCCTTAGCCCCAAAGACCTAAACCTAGCACAAAATTGAGTGAGTCCGGCCTTAGAATATGTTACTTGCACCCTTATCTGGTAACGGTCCATATAGTATGTATATGTATATAAACTTCAGGGTGGTCTGCTGTGATCCCTAACTCCTGGTGATCACAGATTTTTTTTTTTTTTTGAAAGCAGGATTTATTGAGAGGACAGAAAAGCCCCCACGATGGGAGGGGACCCGAAGCGGTTGCCCAATCACAGCTTTGAGTAGCCTCTTTCCCTTGAGGATGACTGGGACCTCGGATTTGCTTATAACGAATATAGCAAAGGTGCTGGAATGTCATTCTATGATCACATTTTATAAGACTTTGTCTCACTAGCTGACTCATTCTAGAGACCGTCTTTCTAGGTGGTTTTGAAGACGTTAGCAGACAGGTTGGGAGATTCAGGTGGCAAGGGGCTGAGTGAGAGCCACCTCCAGCCAACAGCAGGCAAAAAGCCAGGGCCCTCAGTCCTACAACAACAAGGAAATTAATTCTGCCAACAGCTGAGTGAGCTTGGAAGTGATTCTTCCCCAGCTGAACTTCCAGATAAGAATACAACCCAGCTGACACCTTGACTGTAACCTGTGAGGTCCTAAGCACTGGATCCAGCTAAACCCTGCCTGGACTCCCAACCCACAGAAACCATGAGATAATAAATGGGTGTTGTTTTAAGCCTTTAACTTTGTTGTGGTAGAGTTGTTACTCGGCGATAGATAACAGTTACACCGTGTCTTAAAATTTTTGATCTGGTGACCAACGCTTAAGTATCAGGCAGTCTCACATAAAAATTCAGATTCCTGATTTCACCTAAAAGGCCAGAAAAGATGACCACACTGGACTCACATTCCTACCCAATGATGCTTGGCTTGAGCTAAGCTGCTGCTGCCTCTCCAGCCAGGGCCCATGCTCTCCAGTTCACCACAGTCCCCACCACTCCTTACTGCCTCCCTGACACTGGGGCTGAGTGTCAGTTGCCACTAATTGCAGTGTTTGCTCTGCAGTTGTTCTCCAGGTTGAGTAAGGAGGAAAAGAAGACTTCTGTGTCTTTATCTATGTCCATTGTTTTCTCACATCTGGTCTTTTTGGGTCACTTATATTACCACTCTGGTTCCTATAGACAATGGCTTTCAGTCAGTGCATTACTATCCCTTAGAGGGCATGCATGTAACATGAGTACAGGTATTTGGGGCTTCCCAATAACTCAAGGAGCTGGGGAAGCTATATAGTACGGAAGGAATTTAGAGGATTAGGGCCAGGGAAGCTAAACGCCCTGAAAAGCAAAGAAGAGTGTCACCTCATGCCCAATGCCGGTAGTCGCCCCACTGAGAAATACCTCAGGTATCTGATGTTTTTCAGCCCCTGTCTGGAAAATGCTCATCCCTACCTGCCCCCAATGCAAATGCCAACAATATCTTTTTCCAGCAAACTGGACCCTGGCTGAGCTGCTGACACCCCCTAACCAACCTGTCCTTGTCCCCGCATGGGACACATTTATTTCGGTGTAAACAGGACAGGAAATCACTTTCCTACAGATGCCGGATATTCTGTGTGACTCACGAAATCAACACCTGCTGCAATTTCAAGTCCGTCCTTGTCCCACCCTCCGAAATGTGCTCTGTCCATCTGCTTGCTCCACACCCTTGCAGATCCCCAACGCTGTCTCCCACCAGGAAAACTAATCCTCCTTCAGACCACCTCCAAAATCTGACATGACAGGGGGTCTCCAGTGCCGGAGGTCTCCTCCTCTGTGATACCCACCTATGGCCTCCGATCATCACACCCCACACAGTGACGCTGATGACAGTGTGTACCTCTCTGACAGCAAAATGATTAAATATACAAATATACGCACACCGTGACCAACACTTGACAGGAGGCAGGGGGGTTGATATTTTCTTAGGGCCCAATAAAGGGTTTCTCACGGTGCATTTAGTGGGGTAATACCGTTTTATGGGAACCTGAGATTAGCAAATGTAGAGTAATTAAGAGCTAAAACTGCTTTTGAAATGGAAGGGATTTGGAAAGAAGATGCAGCCTCAGGGCTTTGAGATTCAAAGGTGTTTGTTTGGGATTCAAAGGCATGCAATTTAACTTAAGTTCTATTCACCAAGTATCCACTGCATGTCAGTCATTAACTACCTACTGTGTGCAGGAAAAACAGAAAGTCCTAGGAGACACTCAGAAAGAATAGTGAGGTAAAGAGCACTGGTGTGAAAGCTACAAGCCTGGCTTGAATTCTGGACTCCAGCTGTGTGATCTTGGAAAAGTCACTTAACCATTTCCTGCCTCTGTTTCCTCGTCTGTAAAATAGGGGGGATGAATAGTACCTACCTCACGGTATCATTGCAAGGAGACAGTAGGTACAAAGTGCTTAGAACAGAGCCTGGTATATATAAATAGTAAATAGTATTCACTAGGATGGTGCTGGTGACAGGAGTGCCCAGGTGCCATCTCCTTCATTAAGCAGCCCCAGTCCTAAATGCTGGTATCCCAAAGAGTCATCCTCAGGTGCTAAAATGCTCCAGGGACAGACTTGAGAACTGGAGAAAAACCATTGTAAGAATCATTCAGCCAGGCATGGTGGCTCAAGCCTGTGATCCCAACACTTTGGGAGGCTGAGGCAAGAGGATTGCCTGAGCCCAGCCTGGGCAACTTGGGGAGACCTTCTCTGCAATAAATCAAAAAACCAGCCAGGTGTGATGGAGTATGCCTGTAGTTCCAGCTACTTGGAAGGCTGAGGCAGAAGGATCACCTGAGCCCAGCAGTTCGAGGCTGCAGTGACTGTGAGTATTCCATTGCACTCCAGTCTGGGCAGCAAAGTGAGACTCCAACTCAAAAAATAAAAACAAAAGAATCGTCCAGCAAGAAGACTAGGGGAATCTGCCCAGCACCTGCCTGCTCAATCCAGGTAGTTGAGGCTGGGCTGAGTCCACTTGGCTTCAGGGACTGGTGTGTATGTGGCCAGTCAAAGTCTTGTATCCTCCCCACAGAGTGATTGGTCCAAAAAGTGAACCAGATTACCCAACCAAGTCAATCAGAATTTCCCATCCCCTAGCCACAGTTAATTGGCAAAATGTGTCTCAGGATTTGTCAGGGACTGTTGAGCCCAGCTCTCTCTTTCCTCTAAGCAGTAAGCACAGCCAGAGTCTACCACCTGCCTGAGAAGGAAACCAGCAGAAGGAAAGCAAGGGCAACAGGTGGAAAGAGATTGTTTTTTTGGTCACTCTGTTTCAGCCTCTGGATCCAGCCAGACCTGAGGGTATCTTTGAACTTTTAAGTTACATCAGCCAGTAAATTCCTCTTAAGCCACTTTGAGTTGGGCTTCTTCTGTTTGCCATCAAAAGTTCACTGACAAAAAGCAGGCAGGCTCTGACATTTCTACCACTCGGAGGACAAGATAAAAGCCTCCCAAAGTTCACAGAAGATACACAAATAAAGTTACCCCCTCTAATCCGAAGGCAAGAGAACAGATGGTGAAAGGATGTTCAATATTTCAACCACCCTTGTGAGTACAGAGAGCAAATATTAAATCAAGGGAATCTGTGGAAATAATCACAGACCCTCTCTCTTTGTCATATCCATCATTTCAGAAATAAATATTAATAAAAAAAGCTAAGATTCAAAAATTCAACTCGTAACTCAAAAATAACCTGACCTTTATGGAATTAAACTCATTTTCTGTCAAACCTGCTATTTGTAAAATGTTTGGTCATATGAACTTTCAAACGCCTCATAAAAAATCATTTCATCACAGTAATTGAAAGCCTTTTGTCAACCACAGTGAATTTCTTTCACCTCTTCGTCTCCCACCCAGACACACTCAAGGGTTCACGCCAATCACTGAATATTCCTTGTCCATGAAGACCTGTCAGTAACTGGGGTTCTCACAACTACTGAGATATACACATATGTCCATGCATGCACACTCGAACCCATTCCCTCAGCTTCATTCACCACCTGTATCGTGATGGCCCTCGAAGCTAGTTTTGTAACATAGAACTTTCTTCTAAGTTCCAGATTTTGTTTTGTTCAGTCCTAACTGAATACTTGAAATCACCTCTTAGGAAACAAGCGGCCACAAGTCAAAGAATGTCTCCAGCTGCCAGAAACAAGAAAAGGCAAGGAACGGTTTCTCCCTGAGAGCTCCAGCCCTACTGACGTCTTGATTTCAGACTTCTGACCTCCAGAACTGTGAGGGAATAAATTTCTGTTGTTTTAAGCCATAAAAAAAAAAAAAAATGATGGCTGGGCTCAGTGGCTCAGCCTGTAATCCCAGCACTTTGGGAGGCTGAGGCGAGTGGATTGCCTGAGACCACGGGTTTGAGACCCACCCAGGCAATTTGGTGAGACCTCGTCTCTACAATAAATCAAAAACTAGCCAGGCGTGGTAGCACGCATCTGTAGTTCCAGCTACTCGGAAGGCTGAGGCGGAAGGATCCCTGGAGCCCAGCAGGTCGAGGCTGCGGTGGCTGGGAGCGTGCCACTGCACTCCAGTCTGGGTGAGAGTGAGACTCCAACTCAAAAAAAAAAAAAAATGAAATCACCTCTTAGAAGTCTCAAGAAAAATCAAACTCAGTATATCCAAAACTGAACTCAAGATTATCCCACCCAAAAATAAAAACATAATCACCTACACTTCTCTTGTTACCCTGAGAAAGGATCACCCACCACAAAGTACTCAAGCCAGAAACTCGGGGATTAGGCTCAACACCCCCTTTCTGTAATCACCTCCCTCGTCAAGTCCATCCGCAAGTCCTGAGCGTTCCTCCATGCCCACCTGCCATCGTCCTTGTGTGTATCACATGCCACCACTGCTACATCCATGAAGCAACCGGTCCACCAGGAATCCCAAGTTGGCACGGCCAAGTTTAACACTCTTCCGTAGTCACCACCATTACTAGGAAAAGTACAAAGGCCGACAGGTCCCTGAGTGGTCTGGACCTTGATTAAGAGATCATGAAACTGCCTGACAGTGGTAGTGAACAGCCAAGCTAATCGCTTAGTGGCTAAAATCATAGACTCTGGAACCAGACTGCCTGGGTTCAAATCCTGGATCTATCATGTGTCTGCTGTACAAGCGACTTAACCTCTCTGAGCCTCTGTTTTCTCACCTGTAAAATGTAGCCATCTTCTAGGCATCCTATGAGAGCTGAATTTTAAGCACTTAGTGGATGCCATTTTAAATGCCTCTCTAGACTCGTGGTTCCATGGTTTCCTCCTGGTCTTTCCTAGTTCCTCAGTTTCTACCTGGCTATGCAGGCCGTTCTCTGTCCTCTCCAGATCCACTGTCTAGCCTTCTCTGTCCTGCCCGGTGCCATCAGAGGCTGAGAGCCACGAAGAGCCTCACCCAAGGCTCTCTTGCCCTCTCTCTGGCTTGCCGTTGGATTCAGCCAATAGAAGGAACAGCCGGAAATTAGACAGTGAGAAAAGAGGTCGGAGTCTCCACATGCCCAGCCTCCCCCTGCTTGTGAAAGTGGATGAGTTTGTCCCCAGTGTACAGAGCTCTCGTGGGGAGTACCATTCCATAAACTCTGCCACCATCGTTCACCTTTCTGTCCCTGCCTCCTTGAGCCAGGGCAGGCACTGCTTGCCACTGTTGCTAGTCCCTGGCTGGCTCCTTGACCCTGTCACCTCCACTTAGTCAAAAGCCCCTTCACTAAACTCTTTTTGGGGTGTGCTGGCCCTTTTCCAGCTGAACCCTGGCTCATACAGGCCTTTGCATAGACTGTTTCCTGTGCCTGTAACCTTTTCTCCTCAAATCTTTTCATTTCTCATCTTAATCGACGCCTCCACTGGGAAGCCTTCTCAGGTTCACAGAACTAGGTCGTTTTTATTTAATTGCATCTCTATTTCTTCTTCCCAGCACTTATCGTGACTAATATTAAATAATCATGAGTACATTTTCCAATACAGATGGTCGCCCCAAGACAGTAAGACCCACAACAGCAGTGACCACATCTTTGCTTGTTTTTTTTTTTATATCCCCCACTTCATATAATGCGTTGCATACACTTGGTGTTCAATATGCGACTTTCAAATTAATCAAACAACAGAATGCAGCCGATCCCTGTGATTGAAATAACCAGGCTTTATCCAACACACGAAGGAAGAAAACAAACCAATGTCAAAGGCAAAGCCACTGGTGTCTCAACCTCGGGTAGATATTTCTGGAAGATATTTATGCCTGCAGTCTCTCTGTTACTGATATGGCTGCTAACATCAAATGCTTTTTAGTCAAACTGTGGGTTGGAGCCTATGTTACAAAGTAGGGTAGACAGGCAGGCCAGGTAGGAGACAGGCTGCGGGTGGATGGCGGGGACCCCAGGACTAGTCTGATCACACTCCCCTGTCACTCAGGAGTAGCTACACTCACAGCACCTTACCTCCAGTTACTGCTCAAATGCTTCTGAGTACTTTCACACGTCTTATTTCACATGTCCCTCATGAAGGCCTGTGAAACGGCCACAGAGAAATAATTCTCACACCCACAACCACGCAAGTGCAGACGCAGAACCGACTGGCCTGGTGGTGCTGTGGTCACAGCTCCCAGCCCTCAGCTCCTTCCAAGAGAAGGTGAGCCGGCCTTGGCTATGTGGGTTTGCATTTTCTTGGCTCGGTGAGCCCGTGAATGTTGGTCCGGTGAAAGACTCCAAGTTTCCCCGAGGTCTCTTTGAAAGAGTCCCAGAAGGCCGCATGATGGAGCGAGGAACAATCTCCGCCAAGTGCCGCCACTTTCAACCAGTGGAACCTACTGCTGGTTATCTTAACCTCTTTGGGAAATCAGTTTGTTCATCTGATCATAGTGCTCACTCAGATGGCAGCCTTGAGTATGAAATGAGCAGATGCATTGACGTCCCACAGTGTGGTGCCTGACCTGTGTACGACAAGCACTAAATACGTGTGTCCTGTCCTGTCCTCCTCCTAAGCACAACCAGCTTAATTCAAGTCTTTAGGTGAGATGACGATTGTATCCCACTTTGTCCGCCATCCCCCACCGAGGGATGGAGAGGAAAGTATATAGTAGGTACGTCTTTCAGCTTATAAACTCAAAAAATATTATTATCATTTCTTACTTTCTAAAATTCAAATTAATTTTGTTTCTCAGCCGAGCTCGGTGGCTCAGCCTGTAATCCCAGCACTTTGGGAGGCTGAGGTGAGTGGACTGCCTGAGCCTGCAGGTTCGAGACCCACCTGGGCAACTTGGCGAGACCTCATCTCTACAATAAAAAATCAAAAAAAAATTAGCTGGGCATGGTAGCGCGCGCCTGTAGTTCCAGCTACTCGGAAGGCTGAGGAGGAAGGATCGCCGGAGCCCAGCAGGTCGAGGCTGCGGTGGCCGGGAGCGGCCACTGCACTCCAGTCTGGGTGACAGAGTGAGACTCAACTCAAAAAAAAAAAAAGAAAAAAAATTTTGCTTCTCAGCCCCATGTGGCAAGGCTGGTTTTAAAATTAACACTGGATGGAATCCCTCCTGAGGTTTTTTTCTCTTTCAGAGTTCCAAGGGGAGTGGTGTGGTTTGGGGGTTCTGTATATGGAACAAATACAAAGCAAACAGTATCTCCATTGTCCATCCCACATGGTAGCCCCGAGCCATCCATCACAGGGGCTCCCAGGCCCTTCAGGCCAGCAGTGGGAGCAGGGGAGATTCACTGTCATTTCTCTGCCAGGCTTGGGGCCAGGAAGCCTTTCAGAAGCTTGCCCAATCCCATGTGCTCAGATCCATGGCAGTGACCTCAGGGGTATCCAGGGACCAGGCAGGGAATATAAAAGTGAGTAGCCGGGCCAGGAGGGGCTATGGGGCATACATAACAAGCACAGGCCCCAACCTAAGGGGATGCCCTGTGAGCCATCTCAGCCTTGAAGAGAAGCAGCCCTGGTCACCACCATCGGCACAGCTCTGTCCCATGGGCAACATGCCTTCATGCCCACTTAACTGTGGGTGATCTGCGGTCCAAGGCCACTCTGTGGGGGGCTCTTGGAGGGGTTTCTGCCCCTCATCATCCCTACAATTCTCTCCAGGACATTTTTTCTTTATTTACTGAGTTCAGGAACACAGTCTCCTAAGTCCACACTGACACAGTCATCTTCAACTACAGACAGTGAGAAACACACACTGTTTTTCAGTAGACCCCTGTCTTAATTCTGCTGCAAGAAAAAAAATGACTCTTTCATGCAGGCCCTACAGTTGAAGATGAGGAAGAGCAATGCATTAGTTACCTGTTGCTGCATAAAAGTCACCCCAAAACTTAGCTACCCCAAAACAACATTTATCATCTTAAAGTTTCTCAGGGTCATGAACATGAGAGCATCTTTGCCAGATGGTTCTGGCTTAGGTGGTTCTCTCTCTCTCTCAAGATCTCAGTCACAGTGTTGGCTGGGGCTGCAGCCATCCCAAGGCTTGACCAGGCTGGAGGATTTACAGCCAAGGTGGCACACTCACGTGGCTACTGGACCTAGTCCTTACCATGCAGCCCTCTGCTAACATGTTACTTGAGTATCCTCACAACATGGCAGCCAGCTTCTTCCAGAATGAGTACCCTGAGAGAGAGAACAAGAAGAAAGATGCAATGCCTTCTACATTCTGGTCTCCGAAGTCAGACAACCTCATGTCTGCCATATTTCTAAATATGGATCACTACTAAATCCAGTTCACATTAGAAGAGTGGAGAATTCAGCTCTGCTTACTAAAGTGAGGGCCATCAAAGAATTTGTGGAAGCATTTTAAAGCCACTACAAGTGAAAAGTTTTTAGATTCTTCCAAAACCATAAGCTAGTTCTGGCTGCTCTTGAATTTCACATACAAGGAATGATAAGGCCTCTGTGGACAACACTATGTTTCTCAAATGAACCTAGGTGTTGCATATGGCAGTAGTTTGTTTTGACACTTTATGAACATGACAGTTTGCTTATCCATTCTACTATTGATGGACACTTGAGCTGTTTCTAGTTTGGGGCATCGATGCACAATGCTACTACGAGCACTCTTGTACATGTATCTTGGTGAACACACATTTAACTGCTGTTGAGTATTCAACTAGGAGTGGAATTGCTGGGTCATGGGTTTGTGGATGCTCCAAAATGGTGCTAGTTGTGAGAATCATGGTAACCATGGAGAGAAGAGAAGTCACTTGGAAGGAGCATAAGGGAGCTTCTGAGTGCTGGTCACATTTTGATTCTTGAACTAGGTGGTGGGTACATAGTATGTGCATTTGGTGGAAATTCATTGAGCTATATGCCCTTCTGATTTGCATATTTACTGTATGTATATATATGTATACACTATAAAGTGTATTTTAAACCTTTAAAAATACTTGACAAGCACCTATTCCATACAAGGTACCACAGAGACAATGAGATCAGGGCTCTTTGTATGAAGTGTTCTACTTAGGGAAGCAGTGGAACTACCCCCGGACTGCTGATGTGTTTAGAAGAAGCCCCACACATGCCCACAAGTCTGTGACTACCAGAGAAGCACCAGTTTCTAAGACATCCGCACAGCAGGATGTGCATTTCCAATTCACACAAAGGTATTGTCTAGGCTAGAGGTACCCTTAGAGAGATCATCAAACCCCGATCCCCGCCTTGAGGCCATGCCAATCTAATATCAGCCTCAAGATAAGTACACAAGCCAGGCTCGGTGGCTCAGCCTGTAATCCCGCACCTTTGGGAGGCTGAGATGAATGGATTGCCTGAGCCCGTGGGTTTGAGACCCGCCTGGGCAGCGAGACTTCATCTCTACAATAAATCAAAAAATCAGCCAGGCATGGTAGCACATGCCTGTAATTCCGGCTACTTGGAAGGCTGAGGCGGAAGGATCACTGTAGCCCAGCAGGTCGAGGCTGCGGTGGCCGGGAGCGGCCACTGTACTCCAGTCTGGGCGTCAGAGTGAGACTCCAACTCAAAAAAAAAAAGATAACCTGAAATAAAAACAAATAACCTGAAATAACTACCACAGCCTGCTCAGAAGAAACTTCCACCAGACAAGAAAATGGACTCCCCCAAATAAGAAAATGGACTCCCTTTTCCAGGCTCTTAGTGTGGGGTCAGGGATTGGGGGAGAGGCAAGAGACCCTTCCTGTTAATGCTCCCTTTTCTAGCAAAGCTGTAAGCATCTCTACAAAGGAGACCTCCTTCTTACCCATGTCTCTTCACAGGAACTGGCCAAGGACTGGCTCTTAGCATTCCCCTAATTCTGCATTGAATTGATAAGATGCCAAAATAATAGCCAAAAAAGGCAGCTAATATTTACTGAGTTCTTACTAGTGTCAGGTTCTGTTCTAGGCTCTATAATATCTCTCTCAATGCTCATAACAATCCTGTCTTCAGTTTAAAAGATAAGGAAAGTAAAGAACAGAAAGTAGGTCACTTGCCCAAGATCACACAGCTAGTAAGAGTCAGAACCAGGATTCAAACCCAGGAAGTCTGGTTCTAGAGCTATAGAAGAGAGATCAAGAAGAGATAACTGTGACAAATGATGGAAGTGAGGGAGGGAGGGTTACAACTTCTCTGTCCACCCTTTCTAAAATACTCTCCGTGTCTCATCATGCTCTATACTGACATCCTGATTTAATTTTTACATAACATTGATCACTCCATGGACTTATATTTATTTTAATTATTTGTGTGCTCACTTATTGTCTGTCCCCTTAACTAGAATATAACCTCCCTGTGGAATTTATCTGTCTTGCTCATAGCTCTCTCAACATCCAGTTTAAAAAATGAAATATATCCATCGACATGCGTGTGTTTGCGTGTGGAGAAGATACGGAAGAAGAGAGAAGGGATTGAAAGATCAAGCCAGAATAGAGAGACCGCCGGCTTTCCCTGGTCAATGCCTGTGCTGGTGCCTTGTTGTAACCAGCAGGGATTGCTTTTGTGCTTGTGGAGAAAATTCAATGACGTATAAAATATGAGTGAATACAGGAGGCTCCAGAAGTCTGAGAGCCAGAAACCATTTCCAGGTGTGCATGACCATTGCCTGGGCAGGAGCAGGGGGGCTGACGGGGAAGGCGGGCAGTTCATCTGTGTGTCCACACAGTCAAATGGCACTGGGTGCCAGGAGTGTCATTTTGGAGACTTTGAGGCCGCCTCTGGGCTCGGCAGGAGAGAGTGCAGGGACGAGCTTCAAGTGCCATGGGCAAGGGTTGGGGCTGGCGGCTTTCTGATGCATATGCGCCATCCTGGCCTAGAGAGTTTCCTGGGCAGACTGTTGACTGTCACACCATGCTCCAGACTAGAGTGATCGACTCAAATCATGGCACAGGTCCAAGGAAGTTGGCAACTAAACCACACTGGACAGCGGGTTTTTATGTCTCAAAATGTCTCTGGAAAAAGAGACTTAACAACAGACCCCCTGACCTAATCTTGTGTCCTGCAGCCCTCCACGCCTCATGTGTAATTATCTGTGCCACACCACCAGGCTTTCAGAATCAGAGATCAAACTCGTCATCAGAACAGCAGGTTGCAGAGGAAGCCTCCTTTCTAGTCAAAGACTGTGATTATTCTGCAACAGTCTTGACCCCAAAGACTTTCCCTTCTTTTGAACTCCCTTAGTATTCATTCTGTTAGTCTCAGTACCCAGAATTCTTTATATCTCCTTTGGCTGTTAGTTAAGGATAGATGGATGGGTGGATGGGTGGATGGATAGATGGGTGGATGGATGAATGGATAGGTAGACGGACAGGTGGATAATGGATGAATGAATAGAGAAACAGAAGAACAGAAGATGGAGACGGATGTTTCCCCATCTCGGTAATCAGCTTCTTACATGTCGCTGTCATTTCTTCTTTTGCACTTCCAATATCCCACTTGGATCCTGGCACAGCAGCAGCTCAGTAAATGACTACCTGCAACAATGTTGTTACTATCTACAAACTGGGATCATGAACTCTACAGCTGTGTCCAATGCAGCAGCTGTAAAGGGTACTCACAGTAGCTTTTCAGCTTGCAGAAGGAAGACCTCATTGGTGACACAGTGGGTGGGGGTTCTGGTTTACATGGGGACATGAAAAAGACCAAGGAGACCGAGCTTCAATTGGTATTGCCTCAACTGGCCTTTGTGCGAGGGAAAACTCCACCCACGGTGCACAGACCAAAGACCCTGCCATTCTTCCATTAACGAACAACCAGAGAACCCATTTGAGTTCTTGTGTTCAAGAGTCCAGCATTTCTAGCTGTGCTTGTAAAATAAGTTTCACTGCTATAAACTGAGATTTGGAAAATGAGAAAACAAATTCTTAACCCTCTTCTAGAAGACAGCCTTTCTACACAATAGGTCACAAATCAACCTGGGGGCGGGGGGAAGAGACAAATACTTTTAAGAGGCCAGACTTCTCTCTGGGACAGTCAAGGTCACGAATAATGCAGCTGAGGATGTTCAGAACCATCTTTCTCAGACAGCATCTCTCCTGTGCCTTAGAATCCTCAACTGTGTGTCATCACTTTGGAAACAGCCTTCAGAGACAGATTATAAGTATTACACATCCAGAGGAATATGCCGAAGAAGCCCTGCATGTTAGAAAGCGTGAGATTTGCTTCAAACGTGGCTAACGGCTCCCCGTGCAACGTTAGCCAGACCATCACACTTCACTGTGCAACACCGAAACAGTGTGCAACACCGAAACAGCCTCACCGAGCTGCATTCATTTGGAGACTTGTTCTTATCTCTGCATACCTGGAAACTCAGTCAGGTATCACTGGGTTCAGGAAAAATGGCCACCTTTCTGTCGCTCCTAAAAGCCAAGATTACTGGAAGCTCCGAGTCTTTGCACTGGCTCTTCCCGCTCCAGCTCTGCCCCAGTTTCTGGTTATTTTTCAGCGTGTTTACTGACTTATGTACCTTGCCTTGCCTCCACGAGTGTTTTCAATTGTAACAAACAAATCATTAGGTAGGGAACAAAACGCAAGGAGTCATTAAGTGATGTATTTCTGTTTCTTCCTGACAACATCTGATGGGATCAAAAGCTGTGTGTGGCCCCTGGATATCCAGGGAAGGGGAGCGGTCCTCAAGCTTTCTGCCCCCCTGGCTTCTGAAGATTGGTATTTGTTGCAAAAATGCAAAAGTAAGCAGAATCTACTCATCTTCTCATGAGCTGGCATTGCTACAAAATCACTTTCAATATGCCACTCTCTAATTCACAAAACACCAGTGGCCCCAATGCTGACCCATGTCCAGACCAAATAGGGCTCTTTCTCCTCGACAGCCGTCTGACCTTACTACCCTCCCACCATCAGTCCATCTCGACTCTTGCTCCATTCGAAATCAGCAAGCACTTCAGTACTTGTTTGGTTCTGAAAATGTGGTCACCATAAACATCAAAACACCAAGGATTTCTCTGTATCTCCCCTACTGGAATATAAGCTTCATGAGATCAGAGAACTATGTCCTTCTCCTCTACGTAGTGCAAAAGCAAAGCCTGGAAAATAGAAGACACTTGAATGTTCACTGAATTAATGAATCTCTCACAAGAGAAATATTATATGACACTGACCCACCTACCATGACTTAAATTTTACAATATGGCATTTATTTGGAATCTCATTTAGATCATTTAGTCATATATCTTTTAGTTGCCGAGCCTACTATAAAGTCCATGAAGTGACAATAACAAAATCATTTTCCCCAGGGAAACCTATGTAGCCTCGACCTATGTAGCCTGAGAGTTACATAAGGTTGTTGTCCAACACAAACTTTATCAACATCTGTTCTCGTGTGTCCTAGAACATTCTGGTTCTCCTGTCACTAAAAGAGCCCCATCTGGCCAGAAAGTCCAAGGGGCGTTAATCACTTCCAACAACAGAGTTAACAAATCAAGCCCTTCACATGATGTGAAACAAACAGCCATGGTGAGGTTCTACTGGTCTCGAGGTCAGGGGAGCAAAAAGCTGGGGACCAGGTCCCCTACCCAGGATATCCAGCTCTCAAGAGGCCACACACGGTTTCTTATCCTATCCCAGATGTTTTCAGGAAAAAAACAGAAACAAATAAAACACCAAGCCTTCCTCTCACCTAATTTTAAAATGCTGGCAAGCCGGGCTCGGTGGCTCAGCCTGTAATCCCGTGCCTTTGGGAGGCTGAGGTGAGTGGATTGCCTGAGCCCGCGGGTTCGAGACCCGCCTGGGCAGTGAGACCTCATCTCTACAATAAATCAAAAAATCAGCCGGGCGTGGTAGCGCATGCCTGTAATTCCAGCTACTTGGAAGGCTGAGGCGGAAGGATCACCGGAGCCCAGCAGGTCGAGGCTGCGGTGGCCGGGAGCGGCCACTGCACTCCAGTCTGGGCGACAGAGTGAGACTCCAACTCAAAAAAAAAAAATGCTGGCAACTAATTCAATTTTTAAATACCCAACATTACATTTTTTAAATAAATCAGGCACAGAGACACAAATATCAAACAAAGTTGAATTCACAGCAGTGGACAGTAGAAGAATGGTTGCCAGAATCTGGCAGATGGGTGAACAGGCCAAGGGAAGGTGCGGGTCAAAGGGTACAAAGTTTCAGTTGGACTGGAGGAATAAGCTTTAGTGATCTTTTGCACAGAACGGTGACTGTAATAAACAATAATCATTATGTATTTCAAAATTGCTAATAGAGTATATTTTAAATGTCCTCACCATAAAAAAAGAAGTATATGAGGTGATGGGTTGTTAATTAGACGGATTTAATCACACTACATTGTAAACATGTAGCAAAAATCACATTATGCTCCATAAATATATATAATTATTTTTGTGAATCAAAAATGAAATTTTAAAACAAAAAATAATATATTTTTAACGAAAAAATATAACTGGTAGAGAGCAATGTTTTGGGGGTATGGGATAGATACTCTAAAGGTACATGAGAAAATTCTAGGTGGTAAGACAAAGATAAAACAAGAAATAATACAGACTAGAGAAAGAGAGAACGTTTCTCAACTTTTCAACGTTTTTGATTACATCCGGTGGAAACTCCCAGCTTAGTGTTAATGTCTTTAGCCTTCTCACATACTTGCTAGTCTCCCCTTTTAACAGAAATAACTAATAAGCCTCAAAATCAAGGCATTTTAGAGCCTTCATCTACCTAGCTTGGAGGTAGTAACCCTGATTTGTGTCTACGTACTATTACATTTGTCCTCTATAGCAAGTGACAGTGGCTTTCCATTTTCAAAAGAGAGACATAGTGTTGTCTAAGTAAACTGACCTTAGCAAAAGCATGCGCTGATTTAAAGAGACCGATGGAAGGGAAAGGACGCCGACTACCCATCCCCGAGGTCAGGAGTTGCGTGGTGGGGAACCCGTGACTGTGATGGCTACACATTTATTGTAGTGTATCCCAGGAAAAAATAAAATGAAGAAAATTAAGTGATCAATGTTCTACCTTAAGGAGTGATAGAAATTTTTCTTTTAAGATAAAGGTATTGGCCGGGCTCGGTGGCTCAGCCTGTAATCCCAGCACTTTGGGAGGCCGAGGTGAGTGGATTGCCTGAGCCCGCGGGTTCGAGACCTGCCTGGGCAACTTGACAAGACCTCATCTCTACAATAAATCAAAAAATCAGCCGGGCATGGTAGCGCGCGCCTGTAGTTCCAGCTACTTGGAAGGCTGAGGCGGAAGGATCGCCAGCGCCCAGCAGGTCGAGGCTGCTGTGGCCGGGAATGGCCACTGCACTCCAGTCTGGGTGACAGAGTGAGACTTCAACTCAAAAAAAAAAAAGATAAAGGTATTGCCCCCCAAAAAGTGTATCAATTGAAACGAAAATAGTAAGTGGGAAAGAATGTGGGTGGTGAGCTGGTGTAGGCATAAGCCATGAAGGTGGTCCGCGAATGACTGCACTCTGGGAGGCAACAGCTTCAGAGCCGACTGTGGCTGTCACTGGCTTTCCCCGTCAGCCTCACACTCCACTGCAGTCCTGCAGCTGCACGGAGGGGGCTTTGAGGTGCAAATCAAAGAGGCAATTCTCTACAACAAGACGCAGTCTCACTGCCCATCTCGATTCAGCTAAGATGAGAGCAGCTGCTCCCACACTCTGAGAATCCCACTCCAGGTTGGACTTGCTCAACAGCTCAGAGGAAAGAAGAAAACTCATCTGGAGGAGAAGTCCAGCTGCTAAAAACAACTAGGAGTTTATCTGCAGTTATCAAAAAATACTCTGCTGGGGGACACATGACCCCCTCCTTCACCCGTCCACATCTCCCACCTTTACCTGCCCACGACTCCCTATTTCACTTGCCCATGTCTCCCTACCTTCACCCGTCTAGTCTTCCTACCTTTATCCTTCCACATCTCCCTACTTCATTTGTCCATGTCCAACTTCACCTGTCCACATCTCCCGACCTTCACCTATCAACATCTCATCTGTCTCTACCACTAGTAATTCACAGAACAACCAAGAATGGTAAGCCACAGACAAGAAGAGTTTTCAAACAAAGAAACAGCAAAGAAAACCGATTTTTTAAAGGCAAAACATCCATAACGTTCACAAAGTTAGACTGATCTGGAATAATTTAATGAGTGGTTCAACCCTCAAACACACTTTAAGAACTAGGTTATTGAACCGAGTTTAATGTAATTTCCTGGCATCAAATTACATCAATCAAACCACGCATGTTCATAGACTTTTACGCTTTTTCAAAGGCCTCTGCATCTGTCTACACCTCAGTTGATCTAATGGTTTTGTCCTCGAGTGACTGAGGCTCAAAGAAGTGAAGTGGCCCAAGTAAGATCTTGAGGGAGGGAGGTCCAGCCTCAGACATTCCATGCCAGTTGTCTCCTCTTTCCTCCACCCCCATCACTGCTCCTTAAGAAGCCAGTAAGAATGTACCTTCTTCCACCAAACATCCTGTTGAGAAGTATTGTGCAATATCCAGGGACCATCACTTGGAATGAAAAAGATGAAACTGAGTGATCTCAACTAGAAAAACAGAGACACTACACTGACCGCACTGACAACTCCCACTTGCCTTGGAATAAAAGATGAGTCATATCCTGCTTTTGTCTGTGTTTTAGGAATCTAAAGATACCAGGTGCACAATGGAAATTATTTATGTTTAATATACAATCATGCGATAAAAATCTGAAAGCCAAACACTCAAGGGAGGATTAAGTTGGGGTTCTTGGCTTACAAGCGACAGAAAACTCATCTCGCCGGCTGCTAAGGAGATGGCCAGGAGGGATGATGGGCATCTCACAGAATAGGAATGCTGGAAACCCAAGCCCAGAAATGGACCAAGATCCAGGGCAGGTAACTGGCAAGACCCCCACAGAGAACAACTGCTCAGAATCACCAGCCTCCGCCCCCAAGTTTCCTCTTCACCTGGTCCCAAGCACCATGGATACCTAGTGCCTGTGGAACTATCTTTCCCATTGACATCCGAGGATTATCTTCCCAGGAGCAGATGCACATCACATGAGGGCCAGCCAGCAGGAAAAACCCACATCTGTGCCCATCTCCCTGTCTGTCTTACACATGTGAACATACACATGTGCACGCACACCCACATGCATGTTCACACATGCACACACATGCACACACATTCACACACACACACACACACACAGTAGCAGGCAGGCACTGGGGAAGCCAGGCATCCCACTTGGCTTCAGCATTGCTGTCACGGGCAGTTCCATGCGCCACCGCCAGGGGCTGTCACCAAACGTTCTTGGCTGTACTGTTTTCTCCAAGTTACCTCTCCCAAATCAACCTTCAGCCAATTGGGATAAAGATCGGTGGTTAAAGGCTCCAACCTCCCCATCTTCCTGTGGGGCAATTCTGAGGCACCTTGTACACAGTCCAAGAGAACACCGCAGTGGCACAATGTCCACAGGACCCTTTATCAGCTCATCTTCCTTCCCAGCCCCCCACCCCCATCCTTCCACTTCCACTTTCTGGCATCACCTCCCAGATGAACTGCCTGAGCCCCAGTTCCTGGTCCAGATCTGCTTTGGGTCTACATGCACGTTCTGTGTGCACCTGTGCAACGTGCAGTGTCCTGCATGGAAGGAGGGTGGGGCCATGGACCCCCAGCAGGTTAGAAGCTTGTGGTCTAGAAAACCTCCCATATCTCTACCACAAAGGCTACACAGAACCCGCCTGCCATTCCCCTGAGCTGGCACAGAGACAAGGCTGACCCTGGTTTTGCACACTGAGTGTGTATAGTACAAGCGAAATCAATGTCTCCCTTTCTCTCTCCATATCTCCTGTACCAGTAAGGGTCTAGCCAGGAGACCAGAAACAACTCTGAGCATTTACAGCAGAGGAAATGTAATCCAGGGAAAGGTGACACAGACATGTTCATGAGAAGCCCAGCCAAGGTGGGCCCAGCGGGAGGCTGCCAGAACCCGGAACCCCTGGGCCTGAAGGGAGAGAAGGAGGATGCGGTGTCCTCAGAGCCAGAGGCCAGGTCATGTGAAGGACAACAGGACCACAGAGGGCTCATCAGGCAGGAGAAACGTCGCTGCTACCACAGATACCACAGGCCGGAGGGGTGGAGGGGTACCCTGGCTGCTACATTCCGCCTTCCCTCCAGTCTTCTGCCAGTGGTTTGGTGGCTCAGCTTGTAATTCCAGCACTTTGGGAGGCCAAGGCGAGTGGGTTGCCTAAGCCTGCGGGTTCAAGACCAGCCTGAGCAACCTGGTGAGACCTCATCTCTACAATAAACCAAAAATTAGTTGGGCGCAGTAGCATGCACCTGTACTTCCAACTATTTGGAAGGCTGAGGCAGAAGGATCGCCTAAGCCCAGCAGGTTGACACTGGGGTGGCCGTGAGCATGCCACTGCACTCCAGCCTGGGCAATGGAGTGAGACCCCAACTCAAAAATTAATTAATTAAAATAAAGAAATTCTAGCCTGGTGTAGTAGTGCCTACCTGTAGACCAGCTACTGGGAAAGCTGAGGTGGAAGGATTGCTTGAGCCCAGGAGTTTGAGACCAGCCTGAGCAACATAGCAAGACCCCCCAACTCCAAAAAAAAAAAGGAATGAAATTCGGACATAGGCCGAAACCAGCTGCAGGGAACCTGGGAACCACAGGCTGCAAGGTCAGTCTCCTCTGATATGCACAGGGCAAAGAAGAGCAAAGGGTGAGCCCAATGATGCAGACCAGGCACCGGCACATGCCCGCTCCAAGAACTGTGTGTGTGTGTTCTGTCAACAAACCCCGTCAGTGCCCTGGGAAATGATTCATCTGAACCTGGAAGAATGGACTTACTTTGGTCATTGTAGTGGGTTGAATAGGGAACCCCCCCAGAAGATATGTCCACCCAAAGCTGTGATTATGACCCTGCCTGGACAAAGCGTTCAGGTATCTCAAGATGAAATCACCCTGGATTAGGGTAAGCCCTAAATCCAACTGCCAACGTACTTAGAGACAAAAGGAGGAGACACAAAGATACGTGCAGGAGGGCAGACCATGGGAACACTGTAGCAGGGACTGGACGTATGTAGCCACAAACCAGGGAATACCTGGACCTGCCAGTCACCACCAGAAGCTAAGAGAGACGGCAAGGAGCAAACTCTCCCCCAGAATCCTCAGCTGGAACCAACTTTCCACACCTTGATTTCAGACTTCTGGTCTTCAAAACTGGGAGAGAACGAATTCCTGCTGTTTTGAGCTACCAAGTCTGTGGTGATCTGTTACAGCAGCCCTGAAAATGAATGCGCCCATCCTCCGCTTTGTTCTGTTTTTTCTTCTGTACGCTGGTATTCCCTCCTTTCAAGTGGAAGATAAATCTTCACTCAGGAAGGCAGGCACAAAATAGGAGTTCAAAAGCTCTGCCTTCACTGTGATGTTGTCATCTGGAAGGCCCTCATCTCTCAAAACTCCCAATTCCATACTACCTCCCTGTCCCAGCAGCCTTCCATCGGGAATATCCTTGCTTCCTTCCCGATGGAAAGTAGCCTCTGGAGCCAGGAGTGCTTACTCCTCAAGGTGAGCAACATCCTGATGCTCAAGCATACCTTCAATCCGCCTGCCTTTCATGATGGGCTCTGCTCACTGACAGAGGCATCCACCCATTTTCTGAATTAATTGGCTGAGGCACTGTATTAATTTCCAATTACTGCAACAACAAACAGCAACAAACAGGGTGACGTCAATAGCACAAATACACTATCTACCGTTCTGGACTTCAGAAACCCGGGATAGGCTATCAAGGTATCAGCAGGGCTGTGTTTCTTCTGGAGGGTTGAGGAGAAAGTCCGTGTTTGTTTTGTTTTGTTTTGGCCTTTTCCTGCTTCCAGACATCCCCTGCAATCCTTGGCTTGTAACCCCTTCCTCTATCTTCAAAGCCAGCAGAGCTCAATTTCGCTCTTTCTTTGCCTTTGAACTTCTGCCTCCTGCCCATCAAAGAGACTCTAATTACATTGGGCACACCTGGAGAATCCAGGCTCACCCCCCCCCATATTTCAGCTGATTAAAACCTAAATTCCATCTTCATTCCTCGTTGCCATGGAACATAATGTGCTCACAGGCTCTGGGGATTAAGACACAGACCTCTTTGGGGGATCATTACTCTGTCTACCACAGGCAGGAAAGCTCCGATTCTCAATAGGGAGATCCTTATCCTCAAAAATGAAGACTTGGTAGATGGATCCACATTTCAACCTGCTGCACTCTTCCCAAGACAGGCAAGGCAAGGATAGGAAGGTGCTTTGTGGAGGGTTTACCAGATGCCAGGGACTGAGATGAGGGCTACAGACACATGACCTCATTTAAACCTCCGGCAACACTAACAGCCAGTTCTGGTGTCCTTTTCACACGTGAGCAGATGAGGCTCCAAGATGTTAAAGAGTCAACGAGAGCCAGCTGGAGCACACACTCCTATTTATCTGACCAATGTCAACTTGCCCCTTTCACCTTATCGGCCTATAACCTTGATTTGGTTTGAGACAGAAACAGGCCACTTAAAAATATTCACCTCCAAAAACTCCCTTGCAGTTAGGAGTGGTCATAGGACACAGTCTTGGCCAATGAAATGTGAGTGGGTTGTTTCTGGGTGAGAGTTCTAGGGAAATGATACATTTCTTATAGAACAAAGCAGGAGAAATTACACATTCAAACTTTAAACTTTACTATAAGGTTACAATAATCAAAACAGTCTGGTATTGGTATAAGAACAGGCATATACATCAATGGAACAGGATAGAGATCCCAGAAGCAAAACCTCAATTTTTCAAAGCCTCCACCAACAACCACTGGGGAGAGGAGAACCTATTCAGTAAATGGTGCTGGGAAAACTGACTGACCACATGCAGAAGAATGAAACAGGACCCCTACCTATGATCTTACACAAAAATCAACTCTAAATGGATTAACGACCTAAATGTAAAACCTCAAACTATAAAAATCTTTAAAACTGCAAGAGATACCCTTATGGAAATTGCAACTGGCAACCAATTCCTGACCAAAATCACAAATGCCCATGCCATAAGAGATGAGATAGACAAGTAGGACCTCATCAAACTGAAAAGCTTCTGTAAAGCAAAAGAAACCATCAAGAAAGTGGGGAGACGGCCCACAGAGTAGGAAAAAATATTTGCCAACCGTATATCTGACAAAGGTCTAACATTCAGGATCTACAAGAAACTCAAACATGCCAAAAGGAAAAAAAACAAACAGCCCTATTAAAAAGTGGGCAAAAGGTATGAATAGATGCTTCTCAAAAGAAGACATATGAGCAGCTAACAGACACATGAAAAAAATGTTCGGCCCCACTAATCATCAAAGAAATGCAAACTGAAACCACACTAAGATATCACTTGACTGCAGTCAGGATGGCCATCAACAATAACTCAAAAAAACAACAGATGCAGGAGAGGATGTGGGGGAAAGAGAAGGCTTCTACACTGTTGGTGGAAGTGTAAACTAGTATAACCTCCGTGGAACAAAAGTGTAGCAATTCCCAAAAATCTAAAATCTGACCTTCCATATGACCTAGCAACCTCCCTTCTTGGAATATACCCAGAGGAACTCAAATCATTTTATAAAAAAGATACCAGCATATGCATGTTTATTGCAGCACTATTCACGCTAGCAAAAACATGGAACCAACCATGCTGCCTATCAAAAGTGGTCTGGATTTTTTTTAAATGTACATATACACGATGGAATATTACACAGCCACAAAGAGGGATAAAATTATGGATTTTGTGGCAACTTGGATGGATTTAGAGTCTATAATACTCAGTGATCTATCACAGAAGCAAAGAACTGAGTAGCACATGCACTCACTCAAGTGGACCCTGAACATTTACCATAATACAATAAGAAAGGAATTGGCAGTGGTGGGAAACTGCCAGGGGCAGGAGGGGGGAGCACATAACATCAACAAGGCTACCTGATCTCAAACTAGGTGAAGTGGGGACCAAAAGGAGACCCAAACTTTACCTATACAATGACCACTTATGTACCCAATCCTGAATTATACCCCACATCTTTAAAATAATTTTTTTTAAAAAAAGAAAAGGATATACTCTCTCTTTGCAGATGATATGATTGTGTACCTTGAAAACCCAAGAGAATCTGTCAAAAACCTCCTTACACTGATAAAGGCCTTTGGCAAAGTCTCAGGATACAAAATAAATGTACCAAAGACAATCGCATTTCTCTACACTAATAATAAACAAACAGAAACCCAAATAAAAAACACAATTCCATTCACAATAGCCACAAAAAAAATGAAGTATCTTGGCATCTTCCTAACCAGAGACGTGAAAGACCTTTACAATGAAAATTACAAAACACTGCTCAAAGAAATCAAAGATGACACAAACAAGTGGAAAAATATTCCATGCTCATGGATTGGAAGAATCAACATTGTGAAGATGTCCATCTTACCTAAGGCAATCTACAAATTCAATGCAATACCCATCAAATTACCAGCAAGATTCTTCTCAGACCTAGAAAAGACAACACAGGAATTCATATGGAAACACAAACGTCCAAGAATAGCCAGAACAATCCTCAGCAAAAAAAACAAAGCAGGTGGTATCACATTACCAGACTTCAAACTTTACTATAAAGCTACAATCATCAAAACAGCTTGGTATTGGTATAGGAACAGGCATATAGATCAATGGAATAGAATTGAGATTCCAGAAGCAAAACCTCAATTTCTCAACCAACTCATCTTCGACAAGGCCTCCACCACCTACCACTGGGGAAAGGAGAACCTATTCAGTAAATGGTGCTGGGAAAACTGGCTGACCACATGCAGAAGATTGAAACAGGACCCCTATCTATCCCCATGCACAAAGGTTAACTCCAAATGGATCAGAGACCTAAATGTAAAACCTCAAACCATAAGAACCTTAGAAAATGAAGGAAATTCCCTCATGGAAATAGGAACTGGCATCCAATTCCTGAACAAAACCCAAAACCCACAGGTCATAAGAGAGAAGATAGACAAGTGGGACCTTATTAAACTGACAAGCTTCTGCAAGGTCAAAGAAACCATCAAGAGAGAAGGGAGACAGCCTACAGACTGGGAAAAAGTATTTGCCAACACCAGGTCTGACAAAGGTTTAACATCCTGGATCTACAAGGAACCAAAACGTGCTGAAAAGAAAAAAACAAACAACCCCATTATAAAATGGACAAAAGATATGAACAGACACTTCACAAAAGAGGACATCCGAGCAGCCAACAAACACATGCAGGTGAAGTGAAGAAATGCTCAACCTCACTAATCATCAGGGAGATGCAAATCAAAACCACACTGAGATACCACCTAACTCCAGTCAGAATGGCAATTATCAACAACTCAAAAAATAACTGCTGCTGGAGAGGGTGTGGCGAAAAGGGAACACTGCTACACTGTTGGTGGGAGTGTAAACTAGTGCAACCTCTGTGGAAAGCAGTGTGGCGATTCCTAAAAGCTCTAAATACCAACCTCCCATATGACCCCACAATCCCCCTACTGGGAATATACCCTGAAGAACTCAAATCACTCTATAAAAAAGATACCTGCACACGTATGTTTATCGCAGCATTGTTAACAATAGCAAGAACCTGGAAACAGCCATGCTGCCCATCAAAAGAGGACTGGATTAAAAAAATGTGGTACATATACACTGATGGAATACTACGCAGCCATAAAAAAGAACAAAATCATGAATTTCGCAGCAACCTGGATGGAACTAGAGTCTATAATACTGAGTGACCTCTCACAGAAACAAAGATCCGAGTATCACATGTTCTCACTCATATAATGGACCCTGAACATCCAATGTAATACTACAAGAAAATGAAGCCGGGCTCAGTGGCTCAGCCCGTCATCCCGCGCCTTTGGGAGGCTGAGGTGAGTGGATTGCCTGAGCCCGGGTTCGAGACCCGCCTGGGCAGCGAGACCTCATCTCTACAATAAATCAAAAATCAGCGGGCGTGGTAGCGCATGCCTGTAATTCCGGCTACTTGGAAGGCTGAGGCGGAAGGATCGCCAGAGCCCAGCAGGCGAGGCTGCGGTGGCCGGGAGTGGCCGCTGCACTCCAGTCTGGGTGACCAGTGAGACTCCAACTCAAAAAAAAAAAACACACACAAAAAAAGAAAATGACTGAGGGTACTGGGAAACTATGGCGAGGGAGGAGATGGGATTAACAGTAGCAGATATCTGTCCGGGGATGGGGAAACACCTCTTATCCACAGGGTGCCTGAATGAAACGTAATTGTACACCTAACCCTTAACTGTACCGCACAAAACCATAATAAAAAATATTGATTATGAAAAAAAAAGAAAAGGATATATTCAGCTGTGCATGTCTATTTTCCTTCACCCTGCTGTCATCTTCCTTCTCAGAACCTAGACATGATTCCTAGAGGGGGAAAAGCCATGAGGACAAAAGCCACAAGCTAAGGATGAAGCTGGACCCAAGCGTGTGACACCAGCCCCCAACTATTTAATTCCATATTTCTTCTTATGGGGAAAACTAAGTCCCTGCTTGACTGGGGCACTGTAGCTGGATTGTATGGTTCGTACAGTTAAATACACTCGAAGTGATATAATCTCATAGCTGGTTAGCAGCAGAGTAGAGATCTGACTTTATTGCCCATGCTTTTTCGACAGTACCACACAGCTTCCTGAAACCAGTGAGTAACTAAAGGAAAAGAGTTACCCCATATCTGCTCCCTGGCCCCAACACCAGCAGCCCTCCTACCTGAGCCACCCATCCCTCCATATTCCACCATCTCTGCCAGAGGGAGAATGCCTTCTCCCTTCCTATTCTCATACCCTCATTTAACCAACCTTTAACAGCCAAGATCAAGTTACACCTCCTTCTTGCCAGTCTCCCTTAATGCCTACCTTTCAAACCCTTCCTGAAACCCCCAATGCATGAATCCATCTGTTTGCATGTGGGCAATGCCACCCCAAAAGAACTTAAGATCTTTGTGGGTAAGGATTCCATACAAGGTTTCTTGCTATCTTCTAAAACACCAGCGGAGCGAATGCTCAACGAACAGCTGTTCATTGAAACCCAAAACAAGGAGCCAGGGTTATAGGCTCTGCAAAGAGGGGCTCTGTAAAGAAAACAATTCATTTTAGTCCCCTAAGCGATCTGTCCACTCAGTGAGAATCCCTTAAGAAAATTCAGATGTCCCATAAAATATATCAGGTCTACATAAGTGGAATACAAATTAGAATAACAAGGAAATATTAATAACAATCGGAGCCCCGTGCCCGGCCCTGTTCTCAGTTATCTGTACATATTAGCCTGTGGGTTCTTCACGACAACACTCTGAAGTAGGTATTTCATTACCCTCATTTTACAGAAGGGGAGACTGAGGCACAGACCCACATGAGATGTGTCCAGGATTTAGGAATTCCGAACGTAGCCTCCTGATCTCACTCTTTGTTCTCAGGGCCTTCCTACCCCACCTCGACTGCATCTCCACCTTCTCCCCAGTCTAACCCACAATCCCACAGTTTCCTGACCTCTGACACTGGCTACCTACCTCCCAGGATATCCCTTGAGTTCAGCTGCTCCTTGACCTTCAAGATAAATCCCTCCTGTCTCAGCCCAGCTCCGAAAACTCTCTCCATGGTACCCCCTGGGGAAGCTCCCCATCGGTCTGAAGTAGATAAGCCCTCGAGAACAGCCCACACGTTCCCCACGACACGGTGGGCGGGTGTGCCAAGTCTCAAAGGTGGCACATGGAGAGCAGACCTGAGTGTGCAGCGGCCTCGGGGAGTGCAGACCGCTAGCCTCACACTCAGAGAGTCTCACTCGGTGGGTCTGGATGTGGCTGAGGGGTCTGCATTTTACCAGCACCCTCACCTCCTCGCAAGAGATTCCGCTGCCAGGGGACCCCAGAGCACACCTGGGGGGACCGCAAAGGAGAGTTTGGGTGACTTGGAAAGTCAGCCACTCGGCTGTATTCTCCCTCCCACATTAGGGTAGGCATTTAGTTTCCGTGGACTTTGCTCTCTGATCATTTTGACGTGCCTGGGGTGTTGGTGCAAGTGCCGGAGGCTAATGGAATCCTGTGATCCCTGCAAGTTCCACTCAGCTCTCCATTAGCCGACAAGTTTCCCGGAGCAGCCTCAGCCCTCAGAAGGGGAGGAGGAAGGCTGGGCATGGTGGCTCATGCCTGTAATCCCAGCACTTTAGGAGGCTAAGCTTGGAGGATCACTTGAGGCTGGGAGCTCAAGACCAGCCTGGGTAACATAGCAAGGCCTCATCTCTATAAGAATTAAAAAATGGGCCAGGCATAGTGGTATGTGGAGGATAGGAGGATCATTGGAGCCCAGGAGTGAGAGGCTTCAATGAGCTATGATAGCGCCATTACTCTCCGGCCTGGGTGACACAGCAAGACCCTGTCTCTAAAAAAATAGCCCCTAACCCAGAGAGCTGGGCAAGAGCAGGGCCAAGGGTCCACACACTGGGCCTGTCTCCTGCCCACATGCAGGGCACATGCTGTCACGCAGCGTCCCCAGGCCTCAGGCTTTCCCATCCTGCCACCCTCTCTGCTGTATCCTGGGCACCCTCTACATTATTACTTAATATTTCCTTTTAAATCTGCTCACTGAGCTTACACAAATGCATCTGGGGAGGAAAAAATATACCAGTACTTGAAATGAAAAAAAGCAATCTCACTTTCCATAAAGAGAAAAAAAACTAAAATAAGTACAATTAACAACAACAACCAAAAACACAATGTTATTGAATTCTAGCCAGACGCTGCTGCCTGCCAAAGGCTCCCAGCCTGGGCTGTGGGCTCTCCTGGTTTAAAACAAAAACAAAACAACAGACAAGGAGACGAGTAAGTGGTGAGGGGGATGCAAGAAACAGCCTCAGACAGAGGCTGCCTCCTTGACTTCCCAGGACGGAAAGAGGATGCCGGAGGAACCACTCTCACCAGGCAACTCGGTGTCACAGACGCATCCGTGGCACTTGGTCTCTGGATACCTACAGTCAACCTAGATATCACCTGGAATCGTTTTTTCCCCTTCACTGACAGTTCCCAAAGTATAAGTGCAATGATTTTAGGAAGCCCCAACCTCTCTGGAAAACAGTCTGGAGATTTCGGAAAGAACTAGAAATTGACCTTCCGTATGACCCAGCAATTCCTCTATTGGGAATATACCCGGAGGAACTCAAATTATTCTACAAAGAACATATCTAGACACGTGTGTTTGTTGCAACTCTATTCACAATAGCAAAAACATGGAACCAACCATGTTGCCCATTGAAGATGGACTGGATAAAAAAAATGTGGTACATATACACAATGGAATATCATGCAGCCATAAAGAATGACAAATATATGGACTTTGCAGCAACCTGGATGGATTTGGAGTCGATCATACTCAGTGATTTATCACAGAAACAAAGAACAGGGTTCCATATGTTCTCACTCATAAGAGGAACTTGAACAATTGTAATGCTGTAAGAAAGCGATTGGCAGTTATGGGAAACTGTTGGGGGTGTGGGATTGGCAGTTGAGGGAAACTGCTAGGGGAGGGAGGGGCATACCTCATCAACAGGGGTACCTGCATGATCAGTGTTTGTGTACCTAACCCTGAACTGTACCCCACATCTTTATAATAAAAATTTAAAAATAGAAAGGCAAAAGTCACTCCAGAATCTGCTAACTTGTGGGGAGGAGGGTTGAGAGAACAAAATTAGCAACTTCCAGTTACATAGGGGGAGATTTCGTTGACCTGCGGGTCTCACCAAAGTGAGTCTAACACTCTCTCGGAACTCCAATCGCGTTACTATGGATACATGCAGCCGCAGTAAGGCAAACTTTCTACCCGGGTGTTACAGAGTGTGATGTGTGCTCCCAGAAGACAGTGGGCGGCCACGAGCTACAGAGTAGGCCACTCGCTCACCCACCTGGACACTAGGTGACAGAGCTGACATCACATATCTGAGTCCTGATGCGATTTCTTCATGTCAGCTCCGTTTCCAGCTGAAAAGCAAAGTCTGTCCCTCCATGACTAGCTGTAATTAGTTCCTTTAGCAATGGAATGTACTTCTTTGTAGTTACCTGAGAAGTCACTAAAGCAGGACAGATTTGCACTGGATGCGGAAAGCTAATAAAAAGACAAGGCAGCCGGGCTCAGTGGCTCAGCCTGTAATCCCGTAATTTGGGAGGCTGAGGTGAGTGGATTGCCTGAGCCCGTGGGTTCAAGACCCGCCTGGGCAACTTGGCGAGACCTCATCTCTACAATAAATCAAAAAATTAGCCAGGTGTGGTAGCGCGGGCCTGTAATTCCAACTACTTGGAAGGCTGAGGTGGAAGGATAGCCAGAGCCAGCAGGTCAAGGCTGCGGTGGCCAGGAGCAGCCACTGCACTCCAGTCTGAGTGACAGAGTGAGACTCCAACTCAAAATAAATAAACAAGTTAATTAATTAATTAAATTTTTAAAAAGACAAGGCATGGACACTTTTTTCCCTTGAAAGCTCAGTCCCCATTGTCTACTCTTTGGAGTGACCGTTGCATTCAAATGAGCCTGGCCACCTGAATCACAGGTCAGATTCTGAGACTGAGACTGAGTTTCTTACAGACAGCAACCATGCGCTGGATTATTCCTATGCACACACAGAACTGGCTTTTTTTGTATCTTAGCTCAAATGTTATAGCACACTGTGTGCTATCTGGTTGCAGTACAATTTCTGACACAATTTCCATAATAGCAAAATTTACATACAGATGGCAAATAAATAAAACCTTTCTGTGACTTGGTCTCCGGTTCTTATGGTCAGCAAATCCTATTAGGGGCTTTATTAACCTCCTCAGTGATGGAAGTATTATATCTGAGCTTATGGATTTCAGTTGTGCAATCCAGCCGTGCTACAAAATGAAATTTAACTCTCAACATTTTTCTGCAACATGAAGCCACCAAAATTGAGGGGGATTTTTTTCTGTATGCAGCATTGAAAATATCCACTGCTTCTCATTTCTCATTCGAGCCACAAATGTTCTCCTTTTTCTCTCCATTTTATTTAGCACCACAAAATTGCAATTAGCTGGCGAGCACCAAGGGATACAAGTTAATCGACACATAAGGTTGTCAAACAGAAGTAAGTCTAGGCAAGAAACAAAGAGGAGTGAGGGGTTAGGGGTCTCACCATGAAAGATGCCTTAGGAGGACTTGGCTGAAATCCCCCAGATAACCTGCTAGGAGATCTTTGAGTCTCCCTGTGTCAAGTTGAACCCTGGCAGGTAACATCTAGGGCTCAAAGGAGTGGCTAATTCCTAGTTGAAATCAGTCGATTTCTATGTCTAAACTAGGAAAAAATGTGTTTGTGGGTGAGCTGAATTGGGGTCTGCATCATTGGCTCTCATGAGAATCCAGATACTGCAGAATTTTCTGTGCCCCAGGAGAATTTAAGTGGAAAAAATCATCTCAGGTCTAAGAGGAATAAGCCCCCAGAGAGAGGACTTCAGGGAGTCAGGGGTCTCGGGCTTATCTTTCCTTCTTCACTAACAATGTTCTCCATCCCTCCAGTCCCAAAGGAGAGTCCCCAGAGGGGAAATCCAAAGTCCAGATCAAGTTTCTTGAGTATTATACATCTGCCAAGCAGTGGTACCAACAAGCCAAGCCATTTCAGGAATAAAAACCTGTGCCCTTGAAAGTCTCAAACCGATGGCAAAAACAAATGCAAAACGGGGGTTATAAAGCAGAGAACAAGGAAGAGGGATGTTAAGAAACTTTTGAGTTAATAGCCAACAGCATTAAAGGCTAGTTTATTATTTTCTACTGTAGGACACTGCACTAATGTCCTAGGGTTGCCATGCAAAGTACCACAAGCCGGGGGCTTAAACAACAGAAATTTATTTCTCATGGTTCTGGAGGCCAAGACTCCGAGATCAAGGTGTCAGCAGGGCTGGTTTCTGAGGCCTCTCTCCTGTGCATCCACATGACCTTCCTCTCCTCACAAGATTGGATCAGAGCCCACCCTAATGACCTCATTTTAACTCAATTACCTCTTTAAAGGCCCCATATCGGAGTACAGTCACTTCCTGAGGCACTAGGGGTTAGGGCTTCCACATATGAATTTCCAAGGGGACCCAATTCAGGCATGGCAGGCGTCAACCACCGTATCCAGGAGATAGAGGCATCCATTCCCATTTATGTGTCCCAAGTACAAACCAGGCATCGTTCTTGTCTCTGGGGATCCATGTTCCTGCCTGCACAGAGGTGACATTCTAATGTGGGAGAAACAGACAACAAATACATGAACAAATAAACAGCTTAGTTTATTTTAGGTGATGGTGAGGGTTGTGAAGAAAAACAGCTGGATCACGGGGTCGGGATTGGCCAGGGGACCACTTAGAGATAGGCAGGAAAGGCCCTTCTGAAAAGCAGACGTTGGAGGTGAGGTGTGAATGGTGAGGAGCCAGGCAGGTCTGGCCCTGCAGGGATGTGAGGGGAGAGAGAACAAAGAAAACACCCTGAAGCGCTCGGTGGCTCAGCCTGTAATCCTGCGCCTTTGGGAGGCTGAGGTGAGTGGATTGCCTGAGCCCACGGGTTCGAGACCTGCCTGGCCAACTTGGCAAGACCTCATCTCTTACAATAAATCAAAAAATTAGCCAGGCATGCCTGTAGTTCCAGCTACTTGGAAGACTGAGGCGGAAGGATCGCCGGAGCCCAGCAGGTCGAGGCTGCGGTAGCCGGGAGCGGCCGCTGCACTCCAGTCTGGGCAACAGAGTGAGACTCCAACTCAAAAAAAAAAAAAGAAAACACCCTGAGACTGGAACAAGCTTGGTAGGTTCCCCGTGTGGCCGGAACACAGCCGGAGATGACAGGAGAGGATGTGGAAAGGTGGGCGGCACGTGGAACACCTTACTTGGCCTTGTATCCGTTTTAATCTTGTTGTGCCCTGCTACCTTAGGTCACAGTCAAGATCCCTGCAAACTTGCCACAGGAAAGGCGTCGTTTTACGTCTCACCTGCCTTTCTACTTTTGACCCAATCAGACTTTCAAACACTTTGTATAAGGCATCACCAATGGCAAGCCTAGCCAGGGCAAAGACAGCGACTTTACTTCCCCTTCTTTCCTCTGAAGAAACATCTCTTCACATTGATCCTGACATCGCAACCCCAAGGGCAGGCAAAAAGCTCCTTGGGCTAAACCCAACGGGGTGCGGGAACTGGAAGAGGCTTTGATTACCCGTTTAGAGGGAAACCGCCAATATATTTATTAAGCAGCAGGTGCAACTGCATTGCCATAAGTGAAGAAAAATCATTACTTGGGGCCCTGGAGGTAAGTGGCAAATTTTCTTATTCTGGATTTCAAATTTAATTCAACTCAAGGGATATCTGATGAGCTCTAACAGACTGCCAGTCCCAGCCAGGGACACAGACTCCGCCAGGTCAGCAGTCCCTGTCTGCAAGAAGCTCATAATCAAAGACACTGACACAGATTCAGTTCATTATAATATGCCAGGATAAACGCTAGACCAAAGCTTGAATAAAATCCTCCAAAATAAAAGGAGTGCGTGTTGAATTTCTTGCAAAAAGCTTTTGTGGATTTAGCCCACACAGATAGAAAGAATGCAATTAAAGGTGATATCTGACCTTAGAATTACAGATCGCACAGTTCATTGCTTTCTTCTTTCCTGGTTTTAAGTAACTTCTTCTGAAATTTTCTGTCTAAATGACAGTGAGGGAGAGTCAATCTGAACATGACAGGAGAAGAGAATGTATTTTTATTTTTAATGGAAGTGAGAGATGAGTGCTATTAAAATAAAATCGGATGAAATTCTCGCCAAATGATACCTCACTAGTCAGGGTGAAAAGATCACAGGAGCCTGCGCCTTTTGGTTAGTACTAGCACTGTGCCTGTGAGTTTCCCTAAAATTACTCACTGCTCAAGTCAGTGGTAGACAACCGCAAAATGTCGAGAGACAAATTAAACTAGCACCGCATAAGCTAATTGTGCACAGCAGACCTACTGTGCACACGATTATTTGTTTTTCTTTTAAATAAAGTTCTCCACTACTCTGAAGTGAGTAGTAAAAGTTAGTTGGCTGCCTGACTGTGTCTTGGAAACCCACAAGGGACATAGAGGAATGTTACCAGGACCCCGGAAAGCAGTCCCACATTACCATGGGGCTCCAAGCTTCATTTCAGCATTTAAAATATAAAGTTTTCCTCAGCTTTAGAAAAAAGAATCCCCGTGACACCCCAGGGTCCCAGCATTCCCTCTCTCCTCCCCTTCTCTTCCCAGTCAAAGGTCAGAACAATGTTGAATGACACTGTCGTCCCTGTTTCTATCAACCCTGTGTTTCTGACAGTGCTAACTGCTCACCCCGTATCCATTCTCCATTTCTTCCCCATCAAGAGACCCTGATTTGGGGGAGAGGGGACTGGCAGTACGCCCAGTTAAATACCCACAATTCCCTACCGCACTATGGAGTGGGCTTGATTATGAGAACAGTTCTGGCCACTGAGCAACAGTCCCAAGATGTTGGTGGCATGTGGCTTTTTGCCCTTCTTTCATCTTTTCTCCTTCCGAGTGGAATGTAGATGCGATGACCACAACTTCAGCAGCCATCCTGTGGCCATGAGGGAAAAGCCAAAGGAATCATAAAACCCTTGATGCTCTGACATCCTTGATCCACCAAACCAACACCTGCCTGCGACATCCTTGCCTTTCCTGAAATACATCCCTGCCTTTATGAGGTCAGGGTTCTTCCTACATGCAGTTGACCTTAACCTCTGCAGGGACTGGCTTCATGGAGTACTCATCTCCAAAACGCTCCAATCTGGTTTTTATTCCAAGGTGTCCATTAAACATCGTACTAAAGTCACCAACAGCCTCCACATGTAAAATTCAAAGAACAATTTTCATTTCTCCTTGCACAGTGGGAGGGTAACTGAGGGATGGAGCTCAGTATCACACACATGCTGGAACCTCACCCTGCGAGCATTTCCATCAGGGAGACGGCTCCCAGGGACAGGCAGCTCTGAGCAGGGGAAGGAGAGAAGGGTCTTGAGACGGGTTGCCAAGGTCAGCCAAGGTCATGCACCAGCCACCTGCAGACAAGTCGCCCTGCTACAAACACCTCACACATGGGAGGAGGTGCCAGCCAGCAGAGAAACAGGTTCAGCCTCTCCATCTGGAAAATGGGCTTAGAGACAACCATCCCAGCCTTCTAGCACGTCTGTGGGTTAAAACCGAGACACATATAAGTGTGGCTTGGTACAAATGTTCACTAAACTTTTAGCCACCACCATAATCTAGGTATACTCCAGCTCTTCAAACTGTGACCCAGGATAGAGCTATCAGCACAGGTATCTCCTTTTGAACACAAAATCCTCAAGCATCTGAAATTTACACTCACTTCCTATCAGCCTCCATCGGGACTCACAGTCCCCAGTGCATTTGGGAAGGAAAATGATGCCAAGTTGAGGGTATGCACCATGTTCTACTTAATGGAAACGTGCGTCCTGAACGCAGCAGAAAACATTTGGAACTAATGTTGGCTAAACACAAGGTGCAGGTTACAGTTTGTTTGGGAAATAATCACCTGTCTTTATTTCCAAGTTTTACCAAAATCTAAGGTCTTAGCTCTAGACTTGATCTGGGCTCCAAGGTTGCAGATTTCGGAGCATCTGTGTCTGTTTCCTCATGGGAAATCTTATTTTTCTTCAGGAAAAGACACTAATAAAGCCTGGATTTTTGGTGCCACTCGGGGGCTGTTCATCAAACAAGTTACTGGGCTTTTTTTAAACATGTAAAAAACTCCCAGCATTAAGATTATTAACCTTTGAAATGGGGGACCCCTGTAAGAGGGGCATGGGCTTTGAAGGGGGCAGACCTGGGTTGGAGTTCTGGTTCTGTCCCTTCCAGCTGTGTGACGCTTGGGTAAGTGACCTAGTGCTTCCGAGCATGCTTCCTCTCCCTAAAAGAAACAATCATTTCCAGCGATGTCACGGGGATGAGATGTGACAACATGCACAAGAATCTCATGGGAGCCAGCATGTGACAGTTCCACAGTAACAGAACCACCAGTAAGGACGGGATGGGCACTGGATGCATCCCTGGGGTGTGTCCTTAAAGCAGCTCCCGAATCCACTTAGACACTGCTACGACCGGAACCAACATCCCCGTCAACATTGCTGCCAGGTGCTGGGCTCAGTCCCTCCCTGCATTATCTCACCCACTCTTCACAGCCATCCCGAGAGAAAGGGGCTATTATGGGTCAATATCACTGAGATGTCTGTCATCTCCCATCTCATGCTCAAATGTGGTCCCCAGTGTTGGAGGCAGGCCTGTTTGGGAGGTGATTGGGTCACAGGGAAGATCCCTCATACCTGGCTTGGCCCTCCCTGTGGGAATGAGCGAGTTCGCTCTATGAGTTCATGTGACAGCTGGTGGTTGGAGAGCGCCCGGCACCTCCTCCACTCTCATGTGTGACACGCTGGGTCCCCTTGCCTTCCTCCACAAGCAGCAGCATTCTGAGGGCTCACCAGAAGCCCCGCAGATGCCAAAGTCATGCAGAACTGGGTGCCAAATCAACCTCTTTCCTTTACAAATCACCCAGCCCCCGGTATCCTTTACAGCAATGCAAAATGGACAAAGGCAGGGCTCAGAGAGGGGAAGTAACATGCACAAGGTCACACAGCTGCTAAGATGGGAGCTGAGCTTATACCCCAAGCCTACCGATTCTAATAGCTGGGAAAACATGCCCCCAAGAGCTTCCTGAGCACACTAGATTGTTTGATCATACCACCCTCCCCTCCCATTCTCCTTTAACTGATCCAAAACCTGCTCATGCAGGCTGCCTGAAACATCCTCCTCCTCCAAGATGCCCACCACGGTTTACCCCTCATGGGCTGCACAGACCTCCCCTCCCCGACGTGACTTCCTGTCCACCCTACTTCCTCGGGAACTTACACCAACCTTGCATTGCTAGTGAATGCTCCAGATAAAGGATGTGTCTCCTCAAAGTCTTTCAGACCCCGTGAGTGCACAGACCACCTTCCTTCAGTGCAGCACAGGTAGGAGAAGTTTCCTGATGTTTAACCTGTTGCCTAATCACTACTGGCTCCCTTCTTTATATTGTTGACTACAGAAAACAAATAAGATTTTAAAGAATTAAAGTTAGTTTTATTTACTGAGGACTACGAACTGGGAGTAGTCTTTTAGAGAGGTTTCGTTAGACTGTTTTGAAACAGTGTTTTAGTATATTTATATTTACATGTATAGGCTGTGGAGGCTTAGAATGTAGAAATTACACAAAGGTTTGGGTGTAAGGGAATACCTGGTTATAGATTTTTTTTTTTTTCTTTTTGAGTTGGAGTCTCACTCTGTCACCCAGACTGGAGTGCAGTGGCCGCTCCCAGCCACCGCAGCCTCGACCTGCTGGGCTCTGGCAATCCTTCCGCCTCAGCCTTCCGAGTAGCCGAAATTACAGGCGCACTACCACACCCGGCTAATTTTTGATTTATTGTAGAGATGAGGTCTCGCTGCCCAGGCGGGTCTCGAACCTGCGGGCTCAGACAATCCACTCACCTCAGCCTCCCAAAGGCGCGGGATTACAGGCTGAGCCACCGAGCCCGGTGCTGGTTATAGATTATTAAAGTGTATCTGGTTATACATCGTGGAAGCATAATCACTAACCCTGTCAGTTATCTTACATGTAGGAAAAGCAAGGACTAGGCTCATTTCTCTATTAAGGAATGTCGGCACTCAAGCAAGAGTCACGGGAGCCGTGTGCTCTGTCTTGTTCCGTCTTCCTTCTGGAGACCTACACATTATCACAGGGGCTTTGTGAAATGATGCTGGCAAGCAGAGATGAGCAAACATGGCTCTTACATTTGCTGCTTTGTCTCACAATATAAACTCAAACGAGAGTGATCAGGAAGAGCCAAGATCCTTGTGTAATACTCACTTCTAAGTCATTTATTTAGAAATTGCCATATTCAAGACAAGAACCGTCTATGGATGCTAAAAATTCATGGCCAAATGGATGATGCAAAACAGAATATGTGCACAGTCTCCAGGAATCTTTCCAGATGTTATTATTGCTCATTACAAAGGGGGAAATAGCAACTTTACAGGGAGAAGCTGGGCAGACACCACCTTAGCCATCACTGTTAAAACGCATCAGGCTCCTCTTGATACAATGCACCGAGAAGGACGGGGCCCTCAACGGGATTTCTGCCAAGTGTGTGTATCCTCAGTCTAATCACAAGACGCCATCAGACAAACCCAAATTGAGAAATTCTCAATACTAACTGGCCAGTCGTCTTCAAAAGTGTTAAAGCCATAGACCAACAAAAGAGAAAGAAGACTAAGGAACAGAATCCAGGAGACAAAGGTGATGAGGTAGCAGCTCTGTGAGGTGTAGATCCTAGATTGGACCCTGGAGCAGAAAGGGACATTAGCAGGACAGCTGGCCATTTGTAACAATGTCTGTGGATGAGTTAATGACACTGCGCCAATGTTAATGTCCTGGTTTGGATATTTGTACTGTAGTTACATAAGAGGTTAGCATTAGGGGAAGGTGGGGTTTTGGCAACTTTTCTATAAGTCTGAAAGGATTCCAAAATAAAAAGCTTTAAAAAAAAAAGTAAAAGAAGTGGCATGAAGTGTAAACGTCTTGCATTCTGTTGGTTTCCTTCGTGTCCTTAGCGTGGGCTCTGATGATGGATGTTTTTGTTTACTTGTATATTTACCATCTCCCTCCACAGAGAGGGTCAACAGTATGAGGAATGGGAGCACGGGGGCTTCTTCTCAAAAGAAAGGAACAAACAAGAACAAGCCAGAGGAGGGTGGCACATAAAGGGTGACCACAGAACACAATCAATGGCAGGTCAATGGCACCAGACTCTCCAGGACACCGGGAGAACTCAGCCACCACCTGGACTTTCTGCCTCCAGCCCAGGGATGGGGGAGACGGAGGTTGGCCAGGAGATGGTGCCTGGGAGGCCGCTCCAGACTATCCTCCGAGCCCCTGGAGGGAAAGTCAATGTCAGCCAGTCTGCCCTAGGCCCAACACGGGTTGTGGGTCTGCCAATGATTCTAATGATGTGCAGACAGGGTCTTAAATAACATCGGGTCCCAGAATGAGGCAAGCACCCCCTTCGAGTTCTCCTTGAGGCCTGTGGTGGCTTCCAGGGAGGACTCAGTTCGGCCCTAGCCTCCTCTTCCTTTACACAGAGGGCAGGCCACAGGTCCACAGCCTTCTGCGGCAACGGGACCGACTTTAGAACTTAAGGCAAGCCGGGCTCGGTGGCTCAGCCTTTAATCCTGCACCTTTGGGAGGCTGAGGTGAGTGGATTGCCTGAGCCCACGGGTTTGAGACCCGCCTGGGCAGGTGAGATCTCATCTCTACAGTAAAATCAAAAAATTAGCCGGGCTTGGTAGCGCGCGCCTATAGTTCCAGCTACTTGGAAGGCTAAGGCAGAAGGATTGCCAGAGCCCAGCAGGTCGAGGCTGCGGTGGCCAGGAGCATGCCACTGCACTCCAGTCTGGGTGACAGAGTGAGACTCCAACTCAAAAAACAAACAAACAAACAAACAAAAAATCAAAAAATTAGCCGAGCATGGTGGCACACACCTGTAGTTCTAGTTACTTGGAAGATTGAAGTAGAAGGATCACCTGAGCCCAGGCTGGGCAACAGAGTGAGACTCCAACTCAAAAAAAAAAAAAAAGTCAAAAAGCAACAGGTGTGCACCTGGCTACAGAAAAAAGGGAATGCCCATACACTGTTGGTGGGAATGTCAGTTAGTTCAACCTCTGTGGAAAGCAGTTTGAAGGTTTCTCAAAGAACTAAGAACTGAACTATGCTTCCACCCAGCAGTCTCACTCCTGGTAATATACCCAGAGGAACACAAGTCGCTCTGGCAAAAAGACACCTGCACACGCATGTTCACCCCAGCACTATTCACAACAGCAAAAGCACAGAACCAACCCAGATGCCTGTCGAAAGTGGACTCAATAAAAAGAATGTACATATACATGATGGAATACTATGCAGCCATCAAGAAGAACAAAATCACATCCTCTACAGCAGCATGGATACTGCAGTGAATTATCCCAGAGCATCATTCTAAGCCAATTATCACAGAAACAAAAGACTGAATACCGCCTGTTCTCTTATAAGTGGGCACACGGATGCAAAGATGGGCACAGAAGATGCTGGGTACTGCTAAAGGAGAGATGCGGAGAGGGGGTTAAGGGAGACAAAACCACCCACTGGGTACCATACCACTACTCACAGGGAGGGCTCGTTAGAAGCCCAACCTCGGCCGGGCTCAGTGGCTCAGCCTGTAATCCCAGCACTTTGGGAGGCCGAGGTGAGTGGATTGCCTGAGCCCGTGGGTTCGAGACCCGCCTGGGCAACTTGACAAGACCTCATCTCTACAATAAATCAAAAAATCAGCCGGGTGTGGTAGCGCGCACCTGTAGTTCCAGCTACTTGGAAGGCTGAGGCGGAAGGATAGCCGGAGCCCAGCAGGTCAAGGCTGCAGTGGCCGGGAGCGGCCATTGCACTCCAGTCTGGATGACAGAGTGAGTCTCCAACTCAAAAAAAAAAAAAAAAAGAAGCCCAACCTCGTCCTTCACATAATGTACTTATGTAGCAAATCCTCACATGCACCCTCCATTCTAAAACACAAAATAAAAAGGGAGGTGTGGAGACATGTCTGGAGACTCCTGGAGGCGTCCAGCCAAGAAGGGATATGGCCAGGACCTGGGTCACAGCAGTGGAGGCAGGGTCTGGGTATTTCAGAGAAGGAGCTCAGGATTTCTCGACAGCTCAGCCGTGGGGTGTCGGAGAGTGGGGAGAACCCATCATGGTGAGTAGGTGTTTGGCCCAGAAGGATGGGGTGACTTCTAATTCACATGGAAGAGTCTAGCTGACCGCAAAGGGGATGCCTCATAAGTCACTTAAAGCACGAATTAACCCCCTTTACAGATGGGTACACTGTGGCACACAGAGGTTAAGTAAATTTCCCATGATCCCACAGCTGAGATGTGGCAGAGACAGGATTCAAACCCAAGAAGTCTAGCTTCAGTGACCACCACCTAATAGGATAAAAGGTAAGCCAAGAAAAAGCTATTTTAATAAATCAGAGATAAATGTTTCCAGCATCTCTCTCAGCCTCAGCAGTATTATATTTGGAGGGGGAGAATTTCATAATATAGCAAAATTTTTTTGGATTTGTAACAAAGACCCCCCCCGACTCCAGCCCCAGCCCCCTCCAAATCCCACTTTAAGACCCTTTGCTAAAAGGTTTTCAAGGCACAGTGAGATTTGGATGCTAAGGCTTCATGGAATCTATCTCGATATTAGAGAATAACCAATTCAACTTTTGTTCAAACGAGCCTCTCTGCAATGTGCGGTCTGAAATAGCAGCGGAGCACGTGGAGATGGTACACATCTGTTTCTTTTCCATGTGTCTCCAGCTCTGAAATTAGATCTAGCAAATCTTGTGCACATTCACGCTTTGATCCAGGGCCTCATCTGAGCCAGAATGAAATATGTCACATTTCATTCAGAAGAGACATGATTAAAACAGACAATCAGTTATGTTGAGAAATAACACATTTCCTTAGTCCTATAAAAAAGTGTTTTATTTTAAGAGACTGAATATATAAATGGACAATAGCCAGATGATATGTAACAACAGAACTCTGACCCACCTACTTGCAGCAAACAGTCCAGGAAGCCAAACCACACCCTTTGTGGCCATCGGCCCAGAAAGGTCAGGGCATGGGCAGGGACTCCCGGCTTTTCTCTTTTTGTCTCTGCTTCCTCCGCCTCAAGGCCAGCCAGAGAAAGCCTAATGTGTTCCCAAGCCCCTCACATAGGGTGTCCGCTTCTAGCTAACCTGCTTCCAGCTCCTCCAGGCCAAAGCCCCCAACCCGAGGACACCTGAAGCTTTCTCACGCCGCTGTCTGCCTCGCCAAATGCAAGGAGTGGAGGCTGTCTCCCTGCCGCAGCAAGCTCTGAGTAACAGCCTCCGTTGTCCTCGTGTGGGTGGCCTTCACTTATTTCCACAGTTCTGATGTATTTATCACATAAACTCAATGCAGTCGCAGCGAGCTTTGACGGTATAGATCTGTCCCCACCTAGACAAGCAGAACAGCCTAGAAAAGTGATTTAAAGTGGGGGCTCCCAACTCACACATGTAGGCCCACACCCCAGTTCCACCATTTCCCCAATGCGTGACCACAGACAGGTAACTCCTAACCTTTCACGGTCTGTTTTCCACATCCATGAAGTGGACGTGACTAATACCTTACACAGCGGCTCTGATGATGCAGTGAGAGAATCCACATAAAGAGCTAACACAAGCTGGGTTCGGTGGCTCAGCCTGTAATCCCGCGCCTTGGGAGGCTGAGGTGAGTGGATTGCCTGAGCCCGCGGCTTCGAGACCCGCCTGGGCAACTTGGTGAGACCTCATCTCTACAATAAATCAATAAAATTAGTTGGGCATGGTAGCGTGCGCCTGTAGTTCCAGCTACTCGGAAGGCTGAGGCGGAAGGATCGCCGGAGCCCAGCAGGTCGAGGCTGCAGTGGCTGGGAGCGTGCCACTGCACTCCAATTTGGGCGACAGAGTGAGACTCCAACTCAAAAAAAAAAAAAGAGTTAACACAGAACCTGACACAGGTACATATGTTAATTAAAAGGATGAATTAATAGCATGCTTTAACACATAGGGTGTCAATTATAGTAAGTAATAGTATCCGTAAACACCTACAGTGTGCCAGGTCCTCTTCCAAGTGCTCTGTGTAAAGTAACTAAGTTGCTCCAAGATTCCAATGATGGCGAGAGGTGGTTTCACTCTGGTCACTTCTGATGCCCCAAAACACACAATGAATGAGTTGGTGATGGCAGCCTTCCTTGATTAAAATCTAGACCTCCTATCCAACATCAGATCTACTTTTTTCCAATACTGTATCAGGGTTTCAAAAGTTGAACATCCACAGGAACCAGATATGTAGCATAAGTAAGCAAAGAGGGCCAGGTGTGAGACAAAAGGGAGTGGTGGGGACTGGAGAAAACTAGACAACGCATGATACATCTAAAGGGGGAAGCCACTCCCTAACTGCAGCCAAGTTGCCAGATCTTTAGAACTTTCTATGAAAATGGTATATCAAATCTCCCTCTCATTAGAGGTTGGCAACTCTTTCAAATATTTAAAGAATGCCAGGTGGACTAAACAAAGCACACATCTGTGAGCCAATTGTGGCTACGGCTACAAGTGTGTGAACTTTAGACGCTTTTTCTTTGGGACAGGACGAAGACCCCACAACTAGAGTGTAAACAAAGATGTGGGGACATCCTCTAGTTGAACTGCCTCCTTTTTTGTCCCTGGGTTCTCCTGTCCCTGTCACCAAAGCCCAAGTAAGAATCTAAAATCCTAGTGGACACCCCAAAAGGCAGAAGCTGCTGGAAGGAGGCTGCTGGAGAGAGGCTGCTGCCGGTTCACAATGCAAAATTGAAAGACCCCAGAGATAATAGTTCCAGGAGGCTGGAAGTTCATGCCTGACTTCTCCAGGCAAAGTCAGAGTGAGAGTCCATTTCAGCTCTGAAACTAATTTCTATGGGGAAAAAAGAAAAACAAAAACGGAGGGGTTTCTATTTACCAACAAGATACACCAAGGCCCTCTACAGTCTGGATGCTGTGCCCTCTCCCGGGGACACTCCTAAATTAATCATCCCCTCCTGAAATTAGCCCTCAGCTCTGGCCTGAATGAGCCACAGACAGCTGGGGGATGCTGCTGGTGCCCTGCATGTCTGCATTCACACCAACCACTCCCTAGCTGTGTAACCCTGGGCAAGCTCCTTAACCTCTCTGTGCCTCAAAAAATAAGTAGGGGGGATAATAATAGCACTTATCTCCTTGAGTCGTTTGTTGACAGTTTAGTGCATTAAAAACTCATCCTCCTGGCAACATGGGCTGGGCCATTCCAAGTTCTCAATGAATGTTAGCAAGTGCCGTGTATGCCATTTGCCTGGCCTGAAAAGCCTTTCCAGCCAGACTCCAAAGCTTCCCTGACCACCAGTCCGTCTGCCCCACACCTTTCTTTCCTCCTTCTCATCCAACAATGTTCTCTCTATACCAGGAACAGCAAACAAGCTTAGTCTTACGTGTCAGCCCCCTATGAGCAGGTGTAGAGGCTGCCTGGAGCTGTGGGCTCAACATCAGCCATGGCCAAGGAAGCACAGCAGTCCATTAGTAATGCCTGCCATGGCGGACAGAATGCTGAAGGGCTGCAGTTGATTATTAATGTCTATCATGGCAGAGGTGGTGCCAGATTTAGTGTGGTAGAGGCAGTGCCAGAGTCCTGCAGTTGATTGGTAATGCCTGCCGTGGCGGAGCATGTGCTGAGAGGCTAGTGCAGTCGAGCCATCCCTGTGCCACCTTGGTCTACAGCAAGCATCTGGCCCTGCCTTTTATTAAAATACTCTCTGTGGGGCTGGATTTCAGGCTTCTCCGGTTTCTCTGAGAGCAAGAACTGGTTTGGGGCCACCTCACCCTTTCCCCTGGAGCAGTTGGCACAGGGCTAAGTCCATTCCACATTCTGGATCAGCACCCGCCAAAGGCTAAACCAAGGCTTCCCATAGAATCCTGGCTTCTTGCAGATGCTACCGCCACGTGGAATCTGCCAGAGCCTCCGAGCCCTGGGGGCAGCATCTAAACAAGCACCCCTCCTGGAGACATGCCCCGGTCTCTCAGCCTGGTCAGCTCACTGGGTGTGCCCACCTCTCCTTATTTGCACCGGTAAAGCAAGGCTCACTCGTTCTGGTATTTATATGTCCACATCCTCAGCCTCTGACTGTCAGGGAAACGACCATAGGCTGGCATTTCCTGAGGACTCACAATCCGCCAGGCACTGCTCTAAAAACTTTATCGAGTTTTTAACTCTTCACGATAACCCCGGAGATAGATCCCATCATTATCCCTACTGTGTTGATGAGGAAACTAATGCTCAGGGAAGTCAGGTGACTTGCCCAAGAGCAGACAGGAGGCACACAGTCTCCATCACTGCATCCTGTGGATACCAGGAACTTTTTTGTGAGCTAAACCAGGAAGATACAGGTCCGTCCCTTGGGACACAAAGGTCCCCCACTTTTAGCGTTCCCCTAACACTAAATCTACATCATGTAGATAGAGGTGGCTGACTCACTTTACCAAAGGGTTCTTTACTGAGGAGAAAGGCATTGCCTCAGAAAGTCGGACGTTATTTACCGCGTGTCTACTGATGTGCAGCATTGTAGCTTTCTGCCTGACACGCCAAATGCAGGGACAGGGTCAGGCTATCACGTGAGAGCTTCAGAACCTTCCTGAAGAAACCACACTTGAGCAGTTGTATTTAATCCTGGCTTCACGACAGAATCACTCAGGGAGCTTTTAGAAAACAGATGCCAGCGGGATCAGTTTTGTTCTGTCAATAAAGGGCACTAGAGGGAGACTGGCAGGTGGGGGGGCGGGTGAGAGGGGAGAAGGGATTTTCCCCTTTCCACTGACTTCCAGTTTGCTTCTTGTTTGATCAGTGGCACCAACCTGGCTGCTTCACAACAGCAATAATAACGCCATAATCGTAGATAACTCCAGTTTGTGGTATTTCCAGTTACCGAAGCCATTTTATCGTCCCCCAGCCCAGCCCCGGTGACATCAGCACCAGCGAGCCAGGCCCTCTTCGATTCTTAGCTTCTGCTCTGCAGGGCCCCTGCTCCAAGCTTCGAGTTCCTGTCAAGTTTAACCTCTCCCCTTGTTCTCCCAGCCCCAGGGTCAATAGCTGCTTCTCTGATGCCCAGCTCCGTCTTCTTCCTTTTTAATCCCCCAGTTAACAGATCTTTACACCTAGTTAACAGTTCTTGATATTAAATTATTGCTTTTAGCATACTTACGTAGTCTCAGTCTCCCAACTGAGCTCTTTCTCCAATTTTTAACTGTTCTTTCTCTGTCCTCAAATTCCACTCATCCTTCTAGACCCAACTCAAGAAGAAAAGTCCTCTGTGCATTGCAACACAAACAACTCGCATCTCTGAATTCCTGTAGACTGTACGGTCTCTACGACTCAAAACCTCAACGTGATCATCTGTGGCAGGGGTTGGCAAACTCTGGCCCATGGGCCAAATTTGGTCCTCTGCCTGTTTCTGTAAATAAAGTTTTGTTGGAACACAGCCACACCCATTCACCTGTGGCTGCTTTCATGCTGCAACAGTGGAGTTGAACAGTCACCAGAGAGATTATTGAGCCCACAATGCCTATTTACCATCTGACCCTTTCCAGAAAGTGGTCTGACCCCTGGCCTGTCATCTTGCACGGGCCTCTAGCCCATGTTTTGACTTTCTTTCTAGGCTGGATACTGAGAACGTTCAGCATATGACAACCCCACCCAAACTCCTGCACTAAGAGACTTGGCAAAACTCTAGCACAGCTTCTAGCAGCATAAGGCTGCATCCCTAGGATGATTTCAGTCCTCCTCAAAGTGCCTGTTGGAGAAAACTCAACTTTAAAACCTTTTTTAGAGTCGGTACCAGCTAGCGCATGCCGGACAATAGGTCCTGACCTCCCTGTCTGCGAGCATTTACTCAAAGGGCTCACAATTGTAAATATGTTTCTCTTGTAACTAAGTGGCATCTTTCTCAAGGACCTGAGAGCCATTTATTTGAAATATAATCATCAAGACGTACAGGACCTTTGCCTTCCAGCCTCTGTGGGAGGGTAAAATGCTAAATATGGTAACGGCCAGCCAGCAGACACAGCGGGTCCCATGGGGTTTGCGCTGACCAACCCTTCATGCACTGTCACTTCTCTGACCCTGCTGTGCCTCTGTTCTCTCCTTACCCCATTCTCCCGTTAAAACACCAAGATCAGAACGGAGCACAATCAGAACGGAGCTCAGGCCTCTCCCCTACTGTCAGTAGTTACTAAATACAATCTGTAAATAAAATCGCTAAAGTGTCCAGCTGCCTTTAGCTGTGACAATACTCGGCAAATGATCTGCACCCCTTTTAGCAACTTAATCATTGATGACTAAGAGTTGATTTCCATTCCATCCAACCCAGCAAAGCCTCTTACCTAAGAGTGAACTGCTCTGCCACCGAGCCACCAGTCAGAGAGACCAAAAACGTGGCTGTGTCTCCTTCCCGGACCAGGTTCAGAGGTACCGAGAGAACGACGTTCTCGTCCAAGCTCACCAGGGACCACTTGAGGTCGTCTTGCGTGGGGTAGACCACCACACTCCCGATCCTCTCCCGGGCCGGGAATGCCGGGTGGAGACCGTCCTGGCCCGCATGGATGTTGTTCTCCCACTTGCCTTCTTCCTCCAGAGGGCACTGGCCAGCCTCGTCGGCCGGGTAGATGGTGAAGAAGAGCTCCATGGCGCTGCCCCCCAGCACGGCGGGGATCTCCTCTTCGGGCTCCAGGTCCAGGCCGGAGCTGAACCACTCAGGCAGCAGCTCCAGCTCGGCCACACACAGCCCCGGCGCCCCTCGCAGCCGGCAGCTGGCCGCCACTTCCCTCGCCTCGGGGTAAGCAAACATCTTGACGCAGGGCAGATCTTCTGCAAGGTCGCCGTCATCCCAGCCCATTCCAGTGACATAAAACAAAGTCTGCACTTTGGGCCTGTTGGAGTAGATGGAGCTGTCGAGGATGTGGGATTTCAGCTTCCAGTTGAAGGGAAACTTCTCCATGTTTCCGAAGGGTGTGGGTGCCAACAGGAGCTCCCGGGGGATCAACTTCTCCACGGAAAAGGGGCCGTAGCTGGCATTGATCACAGGGGGCGTCCTGGCTCGGTAGATAAAGAGTGGCTCCACCCGGGCCTGCAGGCTGGAGTTCCTGGTGAGGTCCTGGTTGGCCTCCTTGAGGAAGAAGGACTCCTCGGCGTTGGAGACGTGCAGGCTCGTGGGGAGGTAAGCAGGCAGCGAGGAGAACCTCTGCAGGCCATCGGCGACCCCGCGACTCTCCGTCCCTGCACGGGAAGGAAAGCGGAAGAATGAAACACGTTCTGATGCTTAACGCAACAAACACATGCAGTCTCCACCCACCTCCCCAGCAAAAAGCCCACGGGCCACGCTGTTTCTCCCTTGGGTCCCATCACAGTGAAAGTCCTGGTATGACATGAAGCTTGTGCTCGGGATCCTCCCAAAACATCAGCACAGAGTGAGAAGGAGCCCTGTTCACCCAGACCCAACACTCCCAGGCTGAAAGGTTACCTCTCTGGGAGTCAGGGTGAGGCTCTGTCTCAAAAACAAAGTAGGATAGAAGGATATATTCTTGATTTATGGCAGAGATGAGGTCTAGTCAAGTGGCCCAGGCTGTTCTTGAACCTGTGGGTTCGGGCAATCCTCTCACCTCGGCCTCTCAAAGTGCTGGGATTACAGGCTAAAAATAAATTAGCCGGGCATGGTGGCGCACACCTGTAGTTCCAGCTACTTAGAAAGCTGAAGCAGAAGGATCGCCAAACCCAGCAGGTTGACACTGGGGTGGCTGTGAGCGTGCCACTGCACTCCAGCCTGGACAACAGAGTGAGACTCCAACTCAAAAAAAAAAAAAAAGGATGCATTCTACCTTATTGCATCGCTGTAAGGATTAATGAGCTAATCAATAGGAAGCGCTTCAGATGGTGCTGGCACATAGAAATGTTCTATCAATATCTGCCTGCTATTACTATTACTCTGTATCACTTTGCTCCATACTAAGGGTTGATCCGTAGGAGACTGGACTAAACATTGTACAGTAGAATAACAGACAGCTGTAAAATAAAAGCGGCAGAGCGCTACGAACACGCGTGCAAAGATGCCCACAATATGTCAGTCAGTATAAACAGCCAATTATAGACATGTCATATAGATCTGATTTGGATGACTTTTTAAGACTCTGTACATCTATGTAGCTATTTAGGTTTGTGTGTCTGTAGAATCCAGTGATAAAAGATTTTTGCTTTTTGCCACTCATGATTCTACTTTCTTTGAAGTTGTTACAACACCATGTATTATTTTGTTCATTAAAATATGTAACACACACATAAACATGTGTGTATACACGAACATACGTGTATTTCTTTCAAATAAGAAAACAGAGACAGAAAAGACTCAACCAGCTTTTTCAAAGTGAGTACAGCCCACCAGGAACCAGGGTCAACAAATCAGGCCAGGAATAGATATTTTTTCTCTTGCCTTGAAATAAACCTCTACTACTGAAGCCCAATTTCCCGACCAACACAAGAAGAAATGGAACCCGACAGTGGTGTTTAAAATGTAGCATCACTAGAGGAAGAAAAGACAAATAAATCCCACTCCATTAACTCTGCTTGCTGGGGAAAAAAAAAACTTCTGCAGCCACTACAAATTCTGCAAAATACAGTCTTCTATTGATTTAAATATTGTTTGGCTTGCTCAGGGCTGTTCTTGGTGAGCTTTCCTTTCCTAAAGGGTGGCAAATCTTAATTATGAGATTGTGAAAAAGAGGCAGCCCACATAAAGGCTAAGGCATCCTTTCTCCAAGAAGGCGTTCAGAAAACAAGTTCTCCTCAGATATCATCAACATGGCCAGTCTCGTGTTAGTTAATTACCAGAGGACGGTAATTACTTATTCATTCCTCCAATTATTTATCTAAGTATATGTATTATTCATTTACCATCTTTCCAGCATTGTGGCATGTAAGGATATTACAGAGAAAGCACAGACATGGTTTCTGCCCAAAAAAGCTGGCAAACTGTGAGGAGGACGTGGCTAACATTCCGAAAGTTATTAGGAAATGGAGAATTAAGACCTTTAAAATTGCCCATCCCAAGATTTCACCTAGGAATTTGCTCTAAGGAAATAAGAGATCAGAGAGAAAGAAGATTAAATTGCAAGTGTGCTCATCACAGCCATGATTTATGACAACACCATGCTGGAAGCAACCCAAAATCCCATCATTAGGGAAATGATTAAATATGTGATTAAAACCACACTCTGTACGCGATATTAATCTGCCATCAAAACCACGATTTCAACAAATCCATTGTGTCACGAGAAAACACAGTATGTTAACAGAAAAAGAAGACCTCACAACTCTGGCTAAGTTATCTCAACTCTGCTTACACACGTGATGTATTCCCTCATTGACCTGGGTTTCCTCCAAAATGTTTCCACAGGCAGGATGTGGATCAAAAGACAGAGGAGGGAGAAATGACTTTGAAGAATTAGCCTCATCTAAAGGAAAGTTTTAGCTGCTGCCGCCACCAAGGGGCAATTTGTATTTCGACAATGTCAAGCGATGTGGAAGCACCATCCCAGATGAAATTGACTGGGGTGTTTTGTTGGTTTATGTCCCCTCTGCAAACCAGGAAGTTAAGTCCCAGGGGGATTTGCTCATGAACAGGCACAGTCAGCAACCGGCACAGTTAGCAGGGAACGCCAGCCTTGTGCAGTGTGACAACAGCCTTCAACTGGGCCAAGCGGACACACAGCCCGCCAGATTTGGAAGGGAGGGGCCCAGATTTTTACCTTTTCATGAAATTGAGGGGCAGTCCAAGGCAAGGTTTAAATTCTGGTTTTGTTGTTGTTGTTGTTTTGGGGGTTTTTTTGGTGTGTGTGTGTTTTTTACAGGCAGCTGGCTGTTTTTCTTTTTTTTTAAGATGTGGGGTACAATTCAGGATTAGGTATGCAAGTGGTCATTGTACAGTTAAAGTTTAGGCCTCCCTTTGGTCTCCAAAATTCTGATTTATTGACAAATGTGGAAAAGGGAATTGAAACAAATGCAAATTTTAGTATGTTCCATTTTCATTATCAATTGGTTTCTTCTTTTCTTTATCTTTCATGTAGGTATTTTACACCTCTCCAAAAATGATTTACAAGAAATTTAAAGCTGCACCTTCTTTTCTTTATTGTAGCCAAAACCTCCATTTTATCTGAAATAGCAGTGTGAAGTTTCCACGCCTGCCCTGCCATAACTCAAGCAAAATGCAATACAAATTTTGTCTGAAAGCTTATATGGAAAGCCATAAACATCAGCTGCCAAGGCCTCATTTTGTCCTCGAACCAGATTGCAACGAAATATGATATCCAAATTTAGGAGTGCTTTATGAAGCCATGGAACTGTGTCCTGAGAAATGCACCCATGGCCTGAAATGCCAACACCCTTCCCTTTCATCCAAAACCTCACATAGTAGCACCATTCTTTTTCCCATTGGCAGGTAGACCGTGGGGTCCATGCTCTGAATGAGAAATGAGGCTCTATTCCGTCTGCCAATTTCTTAGAGAGCTTTTCGCCACCGAAGGGAATGAGGTGAGCCCTCAGAGCATGAACTGAGAAGGCCCAGCTCTCCTGAAGAGCCAAGAACAGAATCAAGCTCAGGTTCTCAGAGAGCACGAGGTGCGCCAGATAGATGATCAGCGGCTAAAGGATGCTGTGACTCAAAACGCCACTGGCAGATGGCGCCAAGGAAGCCCCACGGAGAGCTTCGGACAGGAGGGAGGGAAAGGGATTAATATAATTAAGACTCCTCGAGTGAAGCCACTCACAGGGCATCAGGAATCTTGGCAGGGACCCTGTGACCCAAAGTGAGTGGGTGGATGTCATGACTGTGCTTGGCACAACATATATATATATATTCCTGCACAAGGATCTTGGTCAGGACTGGTGGAACCTATAGCCCTGAACTCCAGGATGATACAGTGTGAACCTGCTACAACCCACAGACCCAGAACTCAACCCCTTTCACTATTACCACCCATTCTGTCTGGCAGAAAACTTGCCAGTTTTGCGGCTATTGTCGCCCACCTAGGGTAAGGAGTCCATGACATTTCTGCAGCTGAGCCTCCTTCTCTAAGTCACACAAGACAACTCAGGCATGGAGAGCCAGGCACAGAAGGCTCTCTTTCTGGTGGTCAAGTCTTTGAAAACCACCAGCAGGAGAAATTTCTTATTCATCTGTCAAAGTGTGGCCCTACCAGCTGACCATTCACCACCACCTGGGTTCGCCACAACTCTCACTGATTTCACAGTCACAGAAGCCAGGAGCTAGGATTTTTGTAAACATTAATATCAGTCCAGAGCAGCGCAATTAATGTCGTCTCTGGAGGTGGAGGAATGGGCCAGAAGATCCTCCATGCTCTCCTTCACCTGGAGTTTCCCCAACTGTCTCCCCGGCTCCACTCAGTGCTGTTTTCATGTCTTCCCCCTTGCCCTTGGCACTTGCTGGGAAGCTCATCATCCACATGTGAGCAGAGCAGACTCCTTTTCGTGGGGCATTCTCAGTTCATGGAGGCCTTCTCTAAGCCCGCCGCTGCTCTTCTTTGAAAAGCAGGGAACTACATTTCCCAAGCTCCCTTGCTCCCTGCTTCTGCATGTGTTCAACCAATGGGAAGCTATGCCAGAAAACTGGAGGGTGGAAGAGAAGAGAACCCAGTGTATTTGAACCTCCTGCCCCACCTCCTCCCTACAGCATTCACTGATGGAGACTGTGTCTTCTCTGTGGTTCCAAGCCCCAGTAGAGCACCCACCACAGTTCCACCTGGCTGCAGCTTCTAGCTTCTGATAGTTCAACCTCCTCCCTTTTCCCTCAAGCCAAAAAGATGACAACGGCTTCCTGCTCTTATTAATGTCTGGATTACTTTACTACGCCCAGATGGTACTTCACCATGCCCAGTTTGGTTTCTCAAATTTTCCAGCACCTGAATAACTAGCTCCCTTTATTAAATTAGCTATGTTGAAATAACTAGAGTGATTTTTGTTTCCTTGGCTAAAGCTTGACGAATAGATCCAATCACTAGTAACTTCATCCTGTTATATTCCTTCAAAGTCACTACCACCATCTGAAGCTAGCCATTGTATTTTTACTTTTTACTTATTTATTATCACTTCTCTCTACTAAGATTCAAGTGTCATAAAGCAGAGGCATTGATGTCCAGTTTACTGCTGAATCCCCAGTCCCTAACAAGATAATTTAAATAGATGTTTGCTGAATGAATGCCTATCAATTAAGACTGCTTGAGATAATAAGTCTCTCTGTGTTCCTTCTGAATTTCTCTCTGGCTTCTTCCCAGGTTTCTAGATACCGTTTTTATTAACATAGCATTTGCCAATCACACTATCACTCCATTCATTTCTACCTCAAATATCACATCACTGTGGTCACTAAGCTGGTAGCTAGGTTTGCCAAGCAAAGAGCTACAATTTCTCAAGTAGAAGGAGAAAATATCACTTAAAGGAGAAACATACCATTTAGAAGCCAACATGGCTAGGCATCTTTACCTCCTGTGTCAATTGATTATCACAGCAGTTGTAAGCTGAGTTGCCTTGGTCCCTTCTGAAAAATGATGAAAAATGATGAGGTGCAGAGAAATGAAGCAATTTGAACGTGGTCAAAGTTAGGATTCAAACCAGCTCTGTCCAGTGCCAAAGACTTTCCACTTCTTTGTGTTACCTGAGGGCCTACCAAACCTGGCAATCCTACAGTGAGGCCAAGAAGTTAGCCAAGTGGAGGTCGTCTCAAGGAACCTGGAGCTCAATGCTCACAAGGTCAGGTTCATGGACACAGCCCCTGCAAACCTAGAGAAGTTTTCATTGCTCTATGATGACAGGCAACTGCGTCTCCCACCCCAGGTACCTGTTACCAACCTGGACCCCCAGGCAGAGCAGGAAAATAGTTACAGTTGACCCAGAGCATGTCAACCAGCTGCTAGAAGAACAGCCAGCAATCCATGCCTCTAAGGTAGTGATAAATATGGAAGAACATTACTACCTATAAACCATCTTACGTATCCCAGGGTCTTGGGAGAAATAGCCAATTCAACAATTGGGCTCAAATGCTCTTAGAGCAAGGAGGTCAATTGTAGGTGGCTACTTGTTCCTGAATAACCAGCTGGAGTGGGATGATATTGTAAAAGCCCACTCATCGTGCTCCCACCCCTAGCTGTATCTCTCCATTGTGCCCTGGGGAACAGACCCTTCCTCACCTCAGCATTTGAAACATGAGTCGTTCATTATAGAACCCAAACACAAAGGCAGCAGATACTTGACTACGGAATTCCAAAGCCACCAGTATAAAAGGAAGGTGGAAAGAGTCAGGTGAGTTTTCACCTTTCTCAACAAGAGAAAACACATCATGGACTGAGGAAGGAGAGACCATGCAGACAGAAAAGCAAGAGTCCACCAGTGCCAGCCGGTCATCAGACAGGAGTGACACTTGCCTGTGTCCCAAGACTCTTCTCAAACATCAGCCGGGGCAGCCCTTGTGGCCACCTTGGGGCTCACAGGAACAGGAAGCAGATGATAGGAAAGCAACAGGAAGCTGACAAGGAGCAAGTAATAAGTAAACAGGAGCTGGGCACAGTGGCTCAGTCTGTAATCCCAGCACTTTGGGAGGCCAAGTCAAGAGGATTGCCTGAGCCCGGGGGTTCGAGACCAGCCTAGGCAACTTGGTGAGACTTTGTCTCTACAGTAAATCAAAAAATGAGCTGAGTGTGGTGGCACATGCCTGTGGTTCCAGCTACTTGGAAGGCTGAGGCAGAAGGATCACCTGAGCCCAGCAGCTCGAGGCTGAGGTGGCCATGAGCGTGCCACTGCACTCCAGCCTGGGCGACAGAGTGAGACTCCAATTTAAAAAAAAAGAAGTAGACAGGTAGCTGACAGGAAGCAGGTAGAGAGCAGACTGGAAGTAGACCAAGTAGACTGAAGTGAACAGAAAGTTGACAGGAATCAGACACAGAGCAGAAAGGAAGAAGCAGACCCCTGCTCCTGGATCCAGCTTTGCCATCTCCTCTACCTCTTCCTGTTGGCAGAGGTTAAGGGGGAACAGCCAGCCAGGAGAAACATCCCAGCCCCAGAGCTGCACATCAGAGAACAGAAGGGTAAGTCTGAAACAAAAAGCCAATAACTTAGGAACTAGCATGTTCCATTTAAGAGAAGGAAATTGAGGCCCAGAGGGGTTACATCGCATGCCTAGTAAATGACAGGGCCAGGATAGGAATCCTGGCAAATGGCTCCCTCGGGTGCACTGCTAACCACCACCCTCTTCTGCTTCACGTTAAGGAGGTTGCGGTAAGGAAGGATGCCTATTCCCAGAACTCCAGGATGATCCATAATTTCCTCTTCGTCCAGAAGGACAAAGGAAGACCCCAGAAAAGTGTATAAGGTAAAACCAAAAAGGTGGGAGTTCTTAGAGAAAAATCCAGAACCCAGTGTGGCTTGTCTTTATCAGCAACTGTAGAATGATAGTAGCTTTCGTGGAAAATGCCTAGGTACGGCAGTTTGTAGAACTATCAACAAAATAAGGAAAACAGGGATAACATCAGGTGTGAGGAAGGAAGCTAAGGGATTTAGTCTGGACACGTTTGAGTTCAGGTAAAGGGAAGATTGATAGGAAGACAGCTGAATATATGGATACATGATTCGGGGGAGGCGGACCCCTAATTTATCTCCCACATAGGTAAGCTCCTTTTAGACAAAGTGCCACATCATTCACCACCACTGTATTCTTCTAGACAAGGATTCTCAATCCAGGCTGTATAGCGAGCATGTATATTACACCTAGGCCCTGCCCCTCCAGGGTTTATTCAAATTGTCTTGGGTGGGACCCAATATTTTTCTATGTTCCCTGGAAGATTCAAATACACAGCAGGAGGAAGAAGGGCCACTCTAAAAGTTTGACTCTACTGGGTTCACAGCAGGTGATTTGTGTATACTCACAAAAAAGAAATGAATAGTCAGGCCAAGGAGAGCCACCCTTGAGGGCAAGTCTTGAATCATGTACCAGCATGTCCGTAACAGATTAGAGGTGACTATACATTACAACAAAAAAGGATGAAACCTGTTTAAAATAAGGGCAAAAGGAAAACAAGAATAGAATCATCATTAGGCTCTTTTATATAATACTTATTTACCAAGCACCATGCTAAACACTTTACAGGTATTAAAACCATGACCATCATTATAGTCGTCATTTACATAATTCTTATTATAAACCTAACACTATTCTAAGCATCTAATAGGTATTAACTCTTAATCTGACAATCCTTTGATTATGAGGATTTGTTTTATCCCCATTCATAGATGAGGAAACCAAGGCACAGAGAGGTTAAGTGACTTTCCTAAGATCACACAGCTAGTAAGTGGCAGAGGTAGAACCTGACCCAAGCAGTCTAGCTCCAGGCAGAGGCCACACTAGCCGCCCCTGTATTCTGCTGCCAGAGGAAAGCAAGCAAAATCTACACTGGGAAGTGTAAGCAGTGGCTACAGGGAGCTGCAAGTGTGCCTCTGAGCTGCCTAGCTCTCAAAGCACAAAGTTAGGTCATTAGTTAGACATGAATGAAAGTCCATATCGTGAAAGCAAGAAGCAAAGTCTTTCCTGGCTCTAAGAGAAATTCCTCTGTGAGTGCTTCCAGCTAGCTCTATGCCTTCCCACAACGTGAGTCTATTAGGATGCTTACCATGGGGGTCTGCATGCAAGGAGAGGCTGGAACAGCAGAGAACAATCAAGCAAACGCAATTTTGCAGAGGACAAAGCAATGTGGGCCAGGACAGCTGACAGCTTTTGGATAGTCGGGCTTGATAGAAACTAAAACCCAGAATATGATGCTAGAAACTCCTGCCCTCCACACACCCCTCGTGAATATGCTTTCTTCTCAACCCAGGCAAGGTTTTAGAAAGAGTCAAGTGGCAGAGACTTGGGATTATATTCTGGGGATGCAAATATTCTACATAGACAATCAAAGACGTCAAATGTTACGAAGAGTTTTGACCTTTTCTTTTATGAATTCCTCCCCTGCTGTTATGCTGAGAAAGTCCCCCACACACACCCCACCAGTATCCTAAGATCAAATATACACACTCACCTACACTTCCGCCTAGGTTTTGTGGATGGGTGTATGTATATGGGTGAGTGTCTCTAAGTTTTTATATTTTTGAATCCATCCGAAATGTCTACTGGTATATAATGAGAAGTGAGAATCTGATTGACATTGAAAACTAGCATGCACTGATTTCAGCCAACAGAAGGATTTTATTGACTTCACAATTTGGATTTGTTTTCATTGAATGGGAATACTTTGTGGCAGGGTGCACACACCCACTTACACCCACTCTTTCCGTTCATTTCTGGTACATGTCTCAGCCTTGATCTTAGCGATTGCTTTCCCAAATACCTAGCCACTTTCTCCAAACCATGTTTGTATAATGTATCTTCTAATGCTTTCTGTCTGATTATGTGTTAAGTCCTGATACATGCCAGTGTCTACTTGTGAGTTATTTATTTAGCCTCTGTGCTGTGTGGCCATACTTAGGCCAACACGCCGTAGCTGCAATTAATGTGGGTTCACAACACAGTCAATTATATGACTGTGATGGGCTGGATTTTATCTGCCCCCCCTCCAGATTCCTATGTTGAAGTCCTAACCCCTGGCACCTCTGAGTGTGACTGTGTTTAAGGATAGGGTCTTTCAAAGGAAGAATGTTTCAATGAGGTCATTAGGGTGAACCCCAATTCATTATGATTGGCGTCCTCAAAAGAAGAAGACATTAGGACACAGACAGAGAGAGAAGACCACATGAAGAAACAGGGAGAACGCAGCCATCCAGAAGCCAAGAAGAGGGATCTCCTAAGAAACCAACCCTGCTGACACTTAGGACTTGGACTTCCAGTGTCCAGAATTGTGAGAAAATACTCTTCTGTTGCTTCAGTCACTCAATCTGTGGTACTTTGTTAGGGCAGCCCTAGCAGAAGAATACAGAGGGATTACTAATCTACATCAAAATTCTATGAGCCAGGCTTGCTTCTTTTGTCTTCTGAGTTACCTTTACAATCATTCTGCCAAGTTTCCCATGCCAAAACCCAACGGACTCTGAGCTGGAGGTGAGGATCTGCCTTTGGGGATTATAATGCCTTTCAGCTTCCTGCCATATCTTTCTGTGTATTTTTCAAATTTCCTAGAATGAACATATGCTGCTTATTCAGTCTAAGAGAAATATTGACATTATTCCTTTAAAAAGAAAGACATGGAATTTAATTTCAAGGGGCAGACTGAGCACAGTCACTCTCTCACATCTCCACAGAAACCCAACTGAAATAAAAGCATAAAAGCACAAAAAGGGGAAAAAAAATTATTATCAAGAGAGGTGGAAGAGGGCATCTTGCAATTCAAATAGTGCAACAAATATATGAAAGAGAATATGTGGATAAAAGCGTGTTGATGGACAAGACAGCAGAGGAGAGTCTGGGCTAGAACATTCTGTGTGTGCTGCCGAGGGTGTGAGGCTCCCCTGCTCACTGGGACCCCAGGGGGGCTCTCGGCTCCATGTTGGAACATACAGTGAGGACGGGAGTGAACAACGAGGCTGCAAGCAAGGGGAGAGACTAAATTCTGGAGACGGAACACTCACGCCAGGAAAACCTCCTTCCAATGCCCCCAACCTGAATAAAAGGTGGGATGCTTGGTATTTATCCCCAGTAACACCTCAAAAAATCAACTCTGAATTAACCTTCCAGAAAAAGGCCAGGCATCCAAGTGTGGGTGCTGGTGCTATATCCTGAGAGGGATAGAGCTAGTGCAGCCACTATGCAACCATGAGGACCAAAGTTGCACACTGAGGATGCAGTGCAGGAAGATGGAGGAGCTGGCCACAGCATGAGATGAAAGCATTAATAAAATAAAATCTTACTTGCTTAAAATCCTACTTGCTTAATCCTACTTGCTTAAGCTACCTCCAAGTAGCTGAAACTACAGGGGCGTACTACCATGCCCAGCTAATTTTTTGATTTATTGTAGAGACAAGGTCGCGCCAAGTTGCCCAGGCTGTTCTCGAACCTGTGGCCTCAGGCAATCCCCTCATCTCAGCCTCCCACAGAAATCCTGTGGGTCAGGGTTTCGGTTATTTGCAGCCAAACATGGTCCTAAATGATTTTTTAAAAGATAGCCGGGATTGGTGGCTCAGCCAGTAATCCCAGCGCTTTGGGAGGCTGAGGTGAGTGGATTGCCTGAGCCCGCAGGTTTGAGACCCGCCTGGGCAACTTGGCGAGACCTCATCTCTACAATAAATCAAAAAAATCAGCTGGGCATGGTAGCGCACGCCTGTAGTTCCAGCTACTCGGAAGGCTGAGGCGGAAGGATCTCCGGAGCCCAGCAGGTCGAGGCTGCGGCGGCCAGGAGCAACCACTACACTCCAGTCTGGGCAACAGAGTGAGACTCCAACTCAAAAAAAAAAAAAGAAAGGAAGGTAAGAACATGTATAAATTTGCCTAGTCCTCATCTTTTATAGAGAGAGCACAGCTGTCTAAATGTATTAACTCAAGAAGTCAAGGTAGGCGAATTGTTGGAGAAGTAATTGCCAGAAAGACTAAAAGCTAGATGACGCCGGCTTTGGGAAGAAAGATCAAAGCTATAGAGGAACAGAAGACGATTACCTTTCTATGAAAGGTATCCTGTACTATTTTATTTTCACCACATGCATGCATGACTTTGAGGGTGAGGAGGCTTTGTCTGCATTAACCCAAAACTAGTCAAGCCAAGCAGGGTAAGGTGGAGGGAGAAGACCCTTAATCTAGACCACAAGGCATCACGGCTGTGGGTAAGATAGCCACCTGTCAAGGGGAAGAAAACAAAAAACCTCCCATCCCATAACACTGCAGGGTCTTTCTCGTCCTCTCCTGTATCCACATGCGGCCCTGTGGCTCATTCTCACTGATGAAATTCGAGCAGACATGTTGCATATCACATTCAAGCCAAGACTGATAGCTTTCGCCTCCCACTAGTGAGAAGCAAGAGACACTGGGGCCCTAGGGCATGATGGAGTCACCAGCTGGGAGGATCCAGGCCCCAGAATCGCCACATAGAGGAAAGCTGCCTGCCAGATGGGCATGCTCCCATTGAATGTGAGCAAGAAACAGCCCTGTATTGCATTAAGCCACTGCTGGGAGTGTATTTACAACAGCAGCTAGTGGTAACCAACGAATGCAACATCGTACAGTCTTCCAGTTAGGACAGTGGTGGTCCCGCCCCTACTAGAAAGTTGAAACAAATGGCATGGCGCTTTCTTCATGTAAACTGGGCTTTTGTTGGCAAGGAGGAGATAAAGACACTCAGAAACAAAAGCGAAGAGAGATTTCCATGGAGTGGCAGATGCAGAGAGAGCGTTATTAAATGGATTATATAGATCGTTTAGTGACAGTAATTTTGACCTCATACAGGCACCGTCAGCTGTTAAACAGTAGGAAATTCTGATGACCTTGTTCTAATTTCTATTTATATTTATTTTAAATTGGACACCTCGGAGATTATTTAAATAAAAGAGGAAAATTCACTAAATAATCCTGACAACCCTGCCGCTGTTTGATTGGAAGGATGCAGAGGCTTACAAGAGGCAGAAAGACACCTGGGCTGGAGCCCCAGGTCTGCCATTGGCTCAGTTTATGCACCAAGACAAGTCGCTTCTTCCCTGAGATTTGACTCCCCTCTGTGTCAAATGGGCTGGCACCTGCTGTCCCCCTCGGGGACACACCATGAGGTAACCCAGAAGTGTGACTTGTTACTGTGCAACCACATTCATAGAAATGCCATGGGTGGAGCCTGTTTGCTCCGGACTTCTCACTAATTCAGACAAGCCTTTCTCTCATTGGATCATTACTGAAATCCAAAATGATTACCGCAATCCACAGAAAGCCCAAACCATGCAAGTCTCAACAAAATTGGAACAATTTTTTCATTTTTGAGTTGGAGTCTCACTCCGTTGCCCAGGCTAGAGTGCAGTGACACGCTCATGGCCACCCCAGCATTGACCTGCTGGGCTCCTGCGATCCTTCCACCTCAGCCCTCAGAGTGGCTGAAACTACAGGCGTGTGCTACCACACCCAGCTAATTTTTTGATTTATTGTAGAGACGAGGTCTCATCAAGTTGCCCAGGCTGTTCTCGAACCTGTGGGCTCGGGCAATTCCCTCACCTTGGGGTGCTGAGATTACAGGCTTGAGCCACCGCACCTGGCCAAAATTGGAATTTAAGTGCAGTCAAAGCTAGAGAGTCTGGGGAGAGCCAGCCTCAGGTCTGGCTGGATTCAGCATTCAAACAGTGTCATCACTATGCTTTATTGAGTGAACAGATAACCAAGCTGTGGTAGACTTGTTGGATAGATTACCACTCAGCAATAAAGACATGCAAGTGAGGAAGACACACAATGTGGATAAATCTCAAATATCTTATGCCGAGTGACAGAAGGCACCATCAGAAAGCTACAAGCCACTATACAAGTGCATTTCTGTGCCACTCTAGGAAAATCAAAACCAGAGGAATGGCAAACAGATAAGCCAGTGCCAGAGATCACACTACAAAATCTCAAGACAAGGGAATTAGGGGAGGTGACGGAGCTGTTCTGTGTCCTGAGTGTGCTGATGCTTGTACAACTCTGGCATTTGCCAAAAACTCATGAAACTATATACCAAAAAGAGTGAACGATACTAAAAGTGAATTTTAAAGAAACTCTATTTAAATGCATTTTCACCCATCGCCCTGCTCTGTCTTCCATGAAGCTGACTTTACCCTTCATGTCATGGTGAGATCAGCATTCCCAAGCCTCGTCGTCTCCTTCCTTCAAATCTAGCAAGAACTAGAGAGGGTGTGTGGCCCAAAGTTGCCCGGCAAAAACCTCAGGATGACCCATTGTCTCTGATGGGTCACGTGCCCTTCCTTGAACCAATCACAATGGCCTGGGGAACAACCTGTTCTGATTGGCTCCCCAGAAGCTTAGCATCAGTTTCGGCTTTGGTGGGGGTGGTCCTCAAAGCATCATCACCGTCTATGTCAGCAAAAAGAACAAGGAGATCTACTCTGTTTCCCAAATGAAACACTTTACACAAATCAACACGGATTCCTTACTACCAGGACTACTCTCAACAATGTGTTGGTGTTGAAAAGAAACATCCCAGATGTTAAGTTCATTTTACAAAAACAAGGTCAAATATCTCACTCGTTTTACATTCTTGTTTTTCTAATCTTTATAATTTAAAAAATGTAAAAGAAAAGAAACATCAGGATGTGCCCAGGGTCACAAATCAGATATTTTAGCAATTACCCTGTGGTGTTACCTTTGCCGTGAGACATAACGTGCTCAAAACTCAAGTTGGAGATTTCTGAACCCGGGGCCTAACCTAGACCAATATCCACTGACGGGCTGTTTACTTTAGATCTCAGGTCTTCAAAAGTAACCTCCCCGGGCAGTGACAAGACGGGAGTATACATAGGGCCAGAAGTAAGCCGGGCTCGGTGGCTCAGCCTGTAATCCCACGCTTTGGGAGGCTAAGGCGAGTGGACTGCCTGAGCCCGCGGGTTCAAGACCCACCTGGGCAACTTGGTGAGACCCCCCCCCATCTCTACAGTAAATCAAAAAATCAGCCGGGCATGGTAATGTCCGCCTGTAGTTCCAGCTACTCGGAAGGCTGAGGCGGAAGGATCACCGGAGCCCAGCAGGTCGAGGCTGCGGCGGCCGGGAGCGGCCACTGCACCCCAGTCTGGGTGACAGAGTGAGACTCCAACTCAAAAAAAAAACCATAGGGCCAGAAGTAAACACATGGCGTGCAGACTGGCATGCCCACAGGGCCCAGGCTCAAAAGAAACCGTGCTCAGTTTCATCCCCTCTGCTGTCATCCCCTTTGCCTCCAAAATTCTTAAGGGTGGAATCTCAGAACTTGTGCTTTGTAGGGGAAAGCCAATGGGACGGTGGCACATGGCACAGGAACAGGGGAGAAATAGGCAACAAGCTTGTCTGATGTTTGTTCCTTGCTGCTCTATTTGCATACCGCAGTCACAATGCCCCCATAAGCACAGAGATGGGGGGCACCCACAGTGTGCGCAGCTCAGCAAAACTCCACGTGCGTCTAGGTCAGCGTGCGGCGTCCATGACAAGTGAGCGGGGGCAAGGCACCACTGCATTCCCTTCACACCAGAACCTGCCCCAAACACAACCAACCAAGGAACCCTATCAGCTCCTTTCTTACTCCCGACCTTCCCGCCTTGGCCAATCCCTTCCACTGCAAAGGATGACACAGAAGGAACCGCAGAGACAGGATGACCCAGAGCTCCTCTCCTTTCAGGTCTCCCTCCGTCCGCAGGAGGCTGAGGGCAGAGGGCGCTAGTGGATTGTGCACACGCCGAGAGGTAAAATTCCAAGAGCGAGTTCACCCTGGGCTGCATTTCCGCTGCTCTCGCAACAGTGAAATACACACACACATACGAGCTATGAAATACGCACGGTGGAACTTCCAAGATCCTGCAGATGAGTTCATTGCTCTTATGTTTGCATTTGAAACTGGTATCGCGCCATAAAAAGATGAAGGGCAAAATTCATCCTAACGAGAGAAGATTTTAATTTGCCACATTTAGAAAGGCTTGAAGTAGCAAGTAAAAACACCACAACAAGTTGGGAGATTGACCACAGAGGAAAGGAAAAGACTCCATATTGTGGTCCTTTTTCCCTAATTTGGGAACAGGGGGCTCCATTTTTATTTTTCCCTGGGCACTGCAAATTCTGCAGCCAGCTCTGAGGACACATGAGTTAACCTACCAGAAATATGATTGAACCACAGTCCCCAGCTTTCTCTGGCCACTTAAGCCAGAGGTTAAAAAAGCAGGCTCCAGCCACTCTATCTGGGTCACAGACATATTTGTATTTGACCTACTCAGTCAGATCACAATCTTGTTTTCTAAAAATTGAATCAGTCACACAAAAATCCAGATTGCTGGCTTTTCTTTAAAAATACAAGCAGCTCTGACAAGGCTGTGCGTGCATTCCTGCCCAACAATAATCAGCCTGACCAGCAAAACTGCTGTTTCCTGTAGCCAGCACCAGCATTCTAAAGCTCACCACAGTCCCCACCGTTCCCTGTTGTCCCACTCCAGTTCTCCCACTCACGTGTATCCGGCCCTCCGGCCTGCTCTGCTCCCTCAAAATAAGCCCAACACAGAGGACGGCAGGGCTGGGAGAGGAAGGCAGAATCCTGGGATCCAGGTTGAGTCACAGCCCCAGACTTGGGCATTTGGTCTTCATGGGTGTAATTACCTTTATGTTCCTTGTGCAGTGAGTTGGCTTAGGTCCCCCCCAACAGATATTTTCAAGTTCTAACTTGCAGGACCTGTCGGTGTGACCTTATTTGGAAATAGGACCTTTGCCAGTGTAACTAAGGATCTTGAGAAGACATCATTCTAAATCCAATGACGGATGTCCTAATAAGAAAAAGGACAGGAAGACCTGAAACAGACCAAGACACAGGGGAGGCCACAGCAAGATGGAGGCAGAGACTGGAGTGATGCACCTGCCAGCCAAAGAATGCTGGGAATCTCTGAAGATCACCAAAGGTCGCCAACAATTGCCAAGGATTGCCAGGGATAACCAAGGATTGCCGAGAATCATGAAGGATCTCTGGCTACACCAGAAGCTAGAGCACAGGCCAGGAAGAGTCTCCCTCAGTGCCTTCAGAAGGACCCAGCTGGCCATCACCTTGATTATTGACTTCTGGCCTCCAGAACGTGTGAGAGTGAATTTCTGTTGTTTGAGGCCACCAACTTTGTGGCAATATGTCACAACAGTCACAGGAAACTAATATACATTCTAAACAATCAAACACCAATAACCCACGCTGGTTTGGGGAACCCAAAAGTCGTGTGTGTAAGGATGTCTTTTGTGGCCGGACTCGGTGGCTCAGCCTGTAATCCCGAGGTTTGGGAGGCCGAGGTGAGTGGATTGCCTGAGCCCGCGGGTTCGAGACCTGCCTGGGCAACTTGGCAAGACCTCATCTGTACAATAAATCAAAAAATTAGCCGGTGTGGTAGCGCACCTGTAGTTGCGGCTACTTGGAAGGCTGAGGCGGAAGGATCGCCAGAGCCCAACAGGTCGAGGCTGCGGTGGCAAGAAGCGTGCCACTGCACTCCAGTCTGGGTGACAGAGTGAGACTCCAACTCAAAAAAAAAAGCATGTCTTTTGCTCTCTTTCTTATTTTTTAAATACAGTTCACTATTTCCAACACAAGAATTAAACAGAGGAAAGGAAAATGAATGGTGTCCATCTCTGTGGTTGTTCCCTGGCACCTGCTTTAGTGGGTCTGTAAGACTGGTTTTTAAGGTCTGAGCATCTAAACACCATGACCTCAGAGGCTTCCAGCATCCCTCTATGATCCTGTGGGTCCGCCAGTTGTTGGAAAACCTCTTTCCCCCGACCACAAAACACTTGAGCCTATTTTCTGTCCAAATTAAATCTTCAGAACAATCACACAGAGGCCCCCATGACACAGGAAGTAACGAGCTGTGCAGAACTAGGTGAGGAAAGGGCGGCCCCTGAGGAGTGACTCTTCATTGGGAAGAGACGACAGAAGTCCATGAAAAAACATCGATGAACAATAAAAGTAAAACGCATATTATTAACTTGCCTGATAGAAGTGTTGCCAGGTCTCAGGGAAAGAAGAGATCAATATTTGTGGGGAATTCTCACACATTTATCAGTAGTATCCAATAAATACAATGCGAGTGGCAAGAATAAGTCATGACTAAGAGTTCATCACGGCCCGGACCGGTGGCTCAGCCTGTCATCCCAGCACTTTGGAAGGCCGAGGCGAGAGGATTGCCTGAGCCCACAGGTTCAAGACCCACCCAGGCAACTTGGCGAGACTTCGTCTCTACAATAAATTTAAAAAATTAGCCGGGTGTGGTAGCGCGCACCTATAGTTCCAGCTACTTGGAAGGCTGAGACGGAAGGATCTCCGGAGCCAGCAGATCGAGGCTGGGGTGGCCGTGAGCGTGCCACTGCCCTCCTGCCTGGGTGACAGAGTGAGACTCCAACTCAAAAAAAAAAAATAAAGAGTTCATCACATGCCTCCCAAGTGCCAGCCACTGTTCCGACTGCATATAAGCATGTTAATTAACATGTTCTGAGCCATGTATTAACATGAGCTACATGTATTAGCTCCTTACACGTTGATTCTTCACACAATCCTGGGAGATAGGATATTATTCTCATGTTGCTGTATGAATACTGCTATATAGTTATTGCATAGCTGTGTGATAGTACAGCGATTTTAGAGCTTCAGAAAAGAAGACACAGAGACGTCAGGAACCTTGTCTAAAGTCACAGGGCGAGCAAGGGTGGGGCCTGGATGGGGCTGCAGGGTCGGGGCTCTACCCGCTGCTCTCTCCGGAGTCCGGGGCCCTGGAAGGCGGTGTGTGGCGTGTGACGGTGTCGGGCCACCCGGGCCAGATTTCACCCAAAGCAAAGGAGGGCTCGGTTCCTGCCTCAACTGCTAACACGACCTGGAACTCTGGGGAATAAAACCCGGGAGCACTCGAGGAAGGGAGCAGGGCCAGCTCGTCTCACGATCCCCGCCCCCCAGGTCAGCCGTGAGCCCATCGCGGGGAACGTCGCGTCCCTGCGACAGCCTGGGGGGCTCTTGGTGGGGAAACAAGAAGGAAAAGCGTGGGGAAAGGAGCCCTCGGTCCCTTTTCCCTCGAATGCATTTCAGGGCCGATTCTGTGTCGGACAGAGCCGCCGGGGACGACGCCGACGAGGAGCCAGCCCAGCCGAGACGGGGGCGACCCTGGGACCCCGCGGCTGCGCCCCGATGGCCGCCCCTCCCGCGCGGCCCCGCCCCTCCCGCGCGGCCCCGCCCCTCCCGCGCGGCCCCGCCCCTCCCGCGCGGCCCCGCCCCCCCGAGGCCCCGCCCCCCCCGCCGCCTCGCGGGGCCCGGCCTCGGGGCGGCCACAGCGCCACCCGGTGGCCGAGGCCGCCGGCGCGCGGGGCGGGCGCTTCATCCCGGGACCCCGGGATGAGGAGGGTTGGGGCGATGAGGGCTCACACCCAGGCCCGCTGCTGCCCTCCGCCAGAAGACCGTTCAACGGGGCACCGGGACTCTGCGCGACCATAACGAGACAGAGACCCCAGCTCGGGGGGGGGGAGGGCGAAAGGGAGTCACAGCCCCTGGACACCAGCCTGGGCAGAAGAGAGATCATGGCGTGACCGGCACAGTGAGGGGTCTCTGTGCTCTGGGAGAAGGTAAAATGCCCCGAGAAGCGGGGAGTCACCCGCAGCCCACGCGTCCCGTGACCTAGAGAAACACCAGGCTTTCCATCAGGGCAGCGACCCCATGGATGGCCACTGACCCATGAGCCACAGGGCCCACTGGGGGGTGGCCCGCCCAGACATGGACACCCTTCCGCCCCTCCCTGTGTCCCCTCATCCCACCCCGAGAAATCACAAAACGGAGTACAGATTTTTGCTTGTGTCTGTCACATCAGGTAGTTTCATGAAAGGGCTTTTCTTCCCTTTGTGTTCAGATGTATTCACTCCAGGGGGAAAACACCTCTCCTTCCTGACTTGAAAAGTGGCCGCCTTGTTCCCTTTCATAGACCACCCGAGTGCTGAGGGGCCAGGGCAGGAGGAAGGCTTTCACAAACTGGTCCCCAGAGAGGAATACAGCCTGTGCCAGTGACGGCCAGTGTGGCTTGGGTACAAAGCCACGACAGCTCTATGTCTGCTGGGGAATTGTCCTGGAGAAGTAACAGCCATTGCCTCCTCTCTATCCGGCCAAAGGCCACCCAGATCCCACCATGCCCTGGTTCCTAAGACCCCAAACCCAAGGGCTGGGAGAACCTCAGGCCCTGGAGCAGGAGCAGTGGGCTGGAAAACAAGCCCACCTCCTGCCTAGCTGGACCATCTGGTGAGCACCTCAGCGGCCTTACAACATCATAAGGAAGGAGCAGGAACACGGTCATCTCCTGGGTTTGGTGGGTATTAGATGGGATGGACTAGGCACACCCACTGGTCTTAGCTTGTGCGGCTGCAACACACACACCATAGACAGGGGCTTCAACAGCAGACATTTAATTCTCCCCGTTCTAGAGCTGGAGGTCAAGGTCCCTGCAGATCTAGTGTCTGGGGCGCACCTGAGTACTTGCAGATGGTGCCTTCTTGCTGATTCCTCACGGAGGAGAGAGGAAGCTCTGATGTTTCTTTCTCTACAAAGTCACCTGTTCCATCATGGGGTCCAACACTCACTACTTCATCTAAAGCAAATCACCTCTCCAAGGCCCCACCCCATGGGGATTAGGCTTCAAAACATGAATTTGGAAGGACACAAACATTCAGTCCCTAACCCCATCCATTCATCAGGCATTTGCCGAGTGCCACCTAAGGGCCAGCCCTGTGCCCGGCGCTGAAGCTACAGGGAGAATGGCCAAGGCAGCCTATCCTAATGGAGCTAATCTAACCTGGAGCTAATCTAACCTGGGCACTTGGGAGGCACTTGTTGAAGCATCAACAAGCCACTCCAGTGATGAGAAGCATACACTGTGATGGCAGATGTCCTGAGGAGGCCCTGGGTACACTCCTGATGGAACCAAAGAAGATGGGGCCTGTGTGGGGTGGACAGTGTACCCAAAACTCCTGTCCACCTGGAAATTTAGAACATGATCTTGATTGAAAATAGGGCCTTCGCAGATGTAATCAGGCCATATTGGATGAGGGCAAACCCTAAATCCAATGACAGGTGTCCTCATAAGAAGAGGAGCAGACACAGGAAAAAAGGCCAGGTGCAAATGAAGGCAGAGACTGGACTGATGTGGCCACAAGCCAGGTGAGGCCAGGAGCCCCCAGATGCTGGAAGGGGCAGGAGGGATCCTGCCACCCCTTGAGGCTTCAGAGCAAATACCGCCTTGCCGACACCTTGATTTCGGACTTGCCTTCCAAACTGCGAGAGAATATCTTTCTGAGGGCAGCTCCAGGAGACTAACACAGCACCCAAGGACAAGTGTGATTGGCGAGATTCCAGGGTTGGGAAGAGGGCTCCTGGAAGAGGAAGCAGCATGGGTCAGAGAACTCAGAGCCCTGCTGTGGCTGTGAGGGTCAGGGTGGCTGGGCAGGGGTGGGGGCACAGCACAAGGCTGGACAGAGAGAAAAGGCACATCCTGCAGGACCACGGGGCGGCCACTGCATGGTGTTTGGACTTTATCCCAAAATAGTATAAAGCCACCAATGTGACGGAGGTCACAGGAGCACAACAGCATTTGGACAAATGTCATGAGATGTCACCGTGCAACGATGGAGAATGGACTGGAAGCAGGAAAGGCAGGGACAGAGAAATGGATAGGGTGGTCCAGGTTGAGAGAGGGGTGACCTTGTCGTACAAATGGGTCAAAGACAGCCCCGTGCATTGGCCCCATGTTTGCCTCTTCAGAGTAGGCTAAGACCATCCACTCAAAGACCACCAGTGCCGAAATCCACATTTTGCCCAAGCCATTGTTTTAAATGTAGCCCAAATAAGCAGATTTTTAGCTATGTCGAGCCAGCCTGCTTTGCATTTCCTGAGAATCTGCACCAGCATCTGCCAGTCACAGATTTTTTAAAGTCTTGGGCTATAAAAGAGATCACAGATTGCTGCTGCTGTCCCTCGGAGCTCTCTGGTCCAGAGACTCCCCACTGCACTGAGTGACATCACCCGGACACACACTCTTTCTCCCCAGTTCCCCTCTTCCCCGGAGAGTTCCTTCCTCCCTTCCCACCTGGGTGGTGGTCCAGGTGATGACCACAGTCTCCGGAAAGTCCCTTCCTGCAAGGGACGTCCCCTGCATATGACCTTTCAAAGTGCCACACAAATAAAGCTCAGTGCCACTGACATCTATTTTTTGTTTGATCAGCCCTGAAATCCTCTAACTCACCAAAACCTATACAGCAACAAGGGCCACCAGGATGAAGAAGAGTTGCATGGGATATTGAGAGAAGTGGGCCATGAATTAACCATGGCAGGAGGAGAAAAGGTGCTGAGAGAAGGAAGAGAGAATGAAGGGGTGTGCTGGGCTTGGTCTTGGGGCAGAAGCGGGCCAATCACTGAGACAGGAAGAGTGGCATTTAGGGGAAGGTGATGAGTTCTGCCTGAATGCGTTGAGTTTTTTATATATGTGGCCCCCCACAAAGAAATGCCCACAAGCTGTGAGTTAGATGCTGATACTGGAGCACAGGAGAGACTTCTGACCAGAGAGAGAGATTGAGTGTCATGAGAAGAGAGGTGGTAGCAGAAGCCATTCAGGAAAATGGCCCCCAAGAGAAACATGCAGAGTGGGAAGAGGAGTTGGGCAGAGATGCCATCCTGTGAAAGGATCTGGCAGGGGCCAGCGAGGGAGAGGGAGGAGCGGCAGGTGCGCGTGTCAATGGAGAAGCTAGGGGAACACTGGGAGACTTTCAAGAAGGGGGGACACCATGCCCCTCCAGTGCTGCTCAGAAGGCAAGGAAACCAAGCCTGGAGAATAGCCCTCACATTTGGCAGCAGCTTTGATGACCTCGGTGGGCAGTTTCAGTGGCAACTGAGTGGCAAAAACCACAGTGGGGAAGTGAGTAGGACATGAGGAAGGGAGGCATGGAGGACAGGTGACTCTTCAAGAAGCAATGGCTCAAGAACAATCCGAATAGGGCATAGGTCCCTCCCCCCCACCCCAGGTCAGGCTCGGTCCCAACCCCTCTCCTAGTGGGGACGGAAGTGGTGACCTTCCTGGACACTGCATGGAACACACTGCATGGACACTGCATGGAACTGCAACCCATGTGGTCCCGTGACTTTGTGTAGAGCCTAGAGCTGAGACTAGGGCATCTTCAGTTTCATTCAGATCCCCCAGTTCCTAGTTGCTGCCCACCCCCATCAGACAGCATCAAGCTGATGTTTACATGCAGGTTGCCAGGACAACAGGATGTCAGCATGTGCTGCCTTGGGAGCTCACACCTTCTTTGCTGAAAGCAGGTCAGTGAGGGGGACAGGGGGTCTTTTCAGCAGAATCTGGATTGCTGAAACAGAGATCTTTGGGCCTAAGATACGCCACTCAAGGGAAGAGTAGTTCCCCCCAAAGCAATCAAGAGATCACAGATTGCTTCTGCTGAAAAATCACAGGGACAGGCCAAGCACCAACCTCTTGAGTCTTTCTTACTATTAAGCATTTGTTAGTTGCCTCCCAAGGTCTATCTCTCCTCTCTCCCTTTGGGGACTACCTTGGTGATTTGGGCATAAATGGGAATGTGACCTAATTCAGGATATGGACATTATTAGTTCGCCATAACAGGAGGGGAGAGGGTGTTGAGAGAGTGAGGGAAGAACGAAGGAGCGTAGGGCTCAGTCTCGTGGAGCGGGTGGGGCAGACACTGAGGCAGGAAGAGCACCACTTGGGGGAAGGTGATGAGTTCTCTCTCTCCCGCTGAGGGAGATGGAGACTGGATTTATGCGGAAGCTCCCTGGAGAGCCCTCCCCCTCCCATGGACAGTGTGGCATGAGGGTGGAGGCCTCCAGGGGCTGTCGGGTGTTACTGTGCTAAGTGGGGATCTCAGAGCTGCAGGGTCACAGAGTCAGCACCATGGAGAGCAAACCCGGAGGTTGGAAGGGAGCTCGGTTTTTAGACAGCCTGGGCGGTGGGTCACCGCCACCTCCAATATGGGGGTACTTGTATCCCCACAACTTATTCCATGGGGCGCAGGCAAGAAGAACCCATGGCAGCCCATGTGGTCCCGTGACTTTGTGTAGAAGGAAGAGAAAATCCCACTGGAAGTCAGTAAGCCAGAGCTCCAACTGAAAAGTTGGAAACCAAAAAAAAAACTCCAGAAAGTTTCTTAAACACACACACACAAAGAGGGGCAGAAGAAAGACTGCAAGAGGTGAACACCTTCTTAACATCATAAAAATGAGCTTCAGATCAGAAAACAGAAGCCCTGTGTTTCTGAATTCTTTGCAAAAATGTCACATCTCCGATCAATAACTTTCAAATGCCACAATCCATGCATTCAAATAATAATTCAAATAATAATACTTAGTCAATTAATATATTGACAAAAAAGATTACTTTTTTTTTTTGAGTTGGAGTCTCACTCTGTCACCCAGACTGGAGTGCAGTGGCCGCTCCCGGCCACCACAGCCTTGACCTGCTGGGCTCTGGCGATCCTTCCACCTCAGCCTTCTGAGTAGCTGGAACTACAGGCATGCGCTACCACGCCTGGCTCATTTTTTTATTTATTGTAGAGATGAGGTCTCGCCAAGTTGCCCAGGTGGGTCTCGAACCCGCGGGCTCAGGCCATCCACTCACCTCAGCCTCCCAAAGCACAGGATTACAGGCTGAGCCACCTCTTAATTGTATCTCCAATGTTGCCACTTCTTCCCATTAAACAGATGCAAAACAAGGCGGTCCGTACTGGGAAGGTACAGCCATTCCACCAGGAGGTGTTTGAAGGGCCTCCCACCCGCCTGGCTGAGTGCACAGCTCATGCCGCCCTGAGCGCTAGGAAGCTTAAAAACGCTTGCGTTCTGATGAGAGCTCAAAAACCCTCCTGCCGGTGGGACGCTGTGCTCTCGGATTTCATGTGTTTGTGTCTTAACCTTACCATATGCTTCTGGTCGTGAAAAATGTAAGCAACTGGCAGGCATGTCCTGAGAAATCACTGTGTATCACTTGTTCAATTTGTAAATATTGTGAACATGATGGAATCGGTGCCTTGAGCTATGACATCTACCTCTCATGACCAGCTATCACTGTGGAAACAGCACCCAAAGAGCTATCTGGTTTGCATCTCAGGTGGTTAACCATCACCAACAGGTCCACGACAGGTATGAGCCAAGAGGGGTTTTGTGTGAGCCCTGTTGGACTGTTTTTCTCTCAAAGCTAAGAGATCTCACATCTTACCTTTTGGGCTGGACTTTTGGAGTCCAGTCCAGATTGCTGTAGCTATGGGGACACAGTCTCATACAGCAAATTGATAATTTGGCAAAATCCATCCACGTGAGACATGACACACCTACAAGGTTCTTCTTGGATGTAGTAACTATACCAGCCAGTGCCTACGTAGAGCATCTGTGTGTCAGGCATGGCAGAAGCCTTTATGTACAGTTGTTCATTCTGCCCTCACAGCAACTCCATGAGGTAAGCAGGCACTACCATCAGCTCCATTAAAAGACCAGGAAACTGGCCAGGCACGGTGGCTCACGCCTGTAATCCCAGCACTTTGGGTGGCCAAGGCGAGAGGATTGCCTGAGCTCAGTGGTTCGAGACCAGCCTGAGCAACACGGCGAGATCTCATCTTTATAGTAAATCATAAAAACATTAGCTGGGCATGGTGGCACACACCTGGGTTCAAGCTACTTGGAAGGCTGAGGTGGAAGATCACCTGAGCCCAGCAGGTCGAGGCTGTGGTAGCCGTGGCACGCCAGCCTGGGCGACAAAGTGAGACTCCAGCTCAAAAAAACAACAAAAAGAAAGATCGGGAAGCTGGGAACCTCAGTGAGGCTGAGTCATCTGGCCCACCAGTTTTGCAGTGGGAAGAGATTGGGACCAAGCCAGTGCCCATCAATCCATGAGTGGCACCATAAGCTGTGGACCCGCCACACAATGAAATGGGACATGACAGCACATTGAAAAGACATGGCTTTTTACGTCAGAGACAGCTCTCCAGGACACACTGTGTATACGTAGGGAAAAAAAAACAAGATACAGAAGAGTATTCGTGGTTTGCTACTATCTATGAAGGTGGAGTATACACAGTACAACATGCCCAGTACATATGTACATTTATGCCTAGGAAAGTATATTTATATGCTTCTCTATGCATGAAATATCTCTGAACACATTAGAAATCAAGCTAATAATACTGGTGGCTTGTGTGAAAGGGAACCAGACTGCCGAGGGGTAGGATGAGATTTTTTTCATGATAATCGCTCTTACACTTTTAGAAATTTGAGCCACATGAAAGTATCATGTCATCAACTATTTTAGGAGGTTTATTGAGGTAAGCTTTACATACCACAAAATGCATCCTTTTAAAGTGTGCATTTCAATGAACTCAGTGAGTTTACAGAGTTGTGCAGCCATCACACAATCCGGCTTTAGAACACTTCAGACACCCCGAAAGTTCCCTGTGTTCTTTGACAGCTGGCCCCATCCCGAGGCACAGTTCCAGGGAACTAGTGATCTGCTTTCTGTCTCTGTAGTTTCACCTGTTCTAGAAACTCACACATATATCGTTACACAGCACAGAGACCTTTGTGTCCAGTTTCTTTGACTTGGCATAATGACTGTGAGTCCTTACGTCACTGCGTTTATTGGTGCTCATTCCCCTTTCCTTGCTCGTGCATGCATTCACTGGCTGATGGACATGTGGATTGTTTCCAGTGAGGGGTAATTATGAATAAAGTTACTGTGAACATTTATAAACAAACCTCTCATTTCTTTTAGGTAGATACGTAGGAGGGGAATTGCTGGGCCAAATGGTAGGTTGATACTTGACTTTTTAAGAAACTTCACTGTATTCAGAAGTGACTGCTCCATTTTACATTCCCACCAGCAACGTAAAAAGATGAATTTCTCCACTTCCTTGCCAACACTTGATGTCATCAGGTTTTTTATTTTAGTCATTTGTTGTGTAGTGGTTTTGCAGTGGCACCTTGTCACAGTTTTAATTTGTCTTCCAATGACTGCAATGTTGAGAATATTTTCTGTCTTCAAAAAATACAATTTAAAAGTTTGTCTATGTAACGAATAAATAGACATCTCTCGGCATCTATTTATTGGTTACATAGTCAAACTTTTAAATTTTATTTAAATGTTAGATCAGGACCTCTGGTTTCTCTCCCCCAAAATCAGAAAATCTGACAACACTGGAACTGCCTTCCATGTATACAGATCAGACACCTTTTCTCCAGAACTCCTGAGTCCTAATGTTTCCATTGTAGACAGGCAATATGCATACAATGCATATTCTGAATGCATGCAATGCCTTCAGTGGGGTCTGGGGCAGCACCTTTTAATCAAACACATCAGTAGTACCAAGTCAAAGACGTGGACATTCCTCCTCAGTGGAATAAAGAAAGTTACAGATGAGTCCAGGAGGCATTCTGTCACAAAATGAGTCTGCTGAAAATTCACCAAAATGTTTTGGCTTTCGGAGGTTTTCGAATTTAGAATTGCAAATAAAGAGACAATGGATCTGACACATCTGCTCCTTCTAGACGGTATGTGCTTTCCGGATTTCCACAGGCCCGTGTCTATGACCGGCTGACCCCTCAAGGTACCTTTCTGTCCCCATGACGCACAGTGTTATAGGAACAGGCTCACAATTCATTTAAATGCATCTGTTTCCATTTAAGTCAGCCAAAGACGCTAAGGTCTGCTAAGCTCCCCACCTCACGGAGGCTTCCCTGCACGTAAAGACAGGAATTAAAACAGGCTGGAGCTCTTTATAAAGCAAACAGACCCGTCCCTTTTGCTGGCTGAGCTCACCCGGCAATCCCACCGGGACCCCCCCCCAAGAGGCTCTCCGGTGCGACAGGCTGTTCCACACGCTAATAAAGGCTGACTGTTTCAAAGCCTGCTGGCAAATCTTATTAAAGTAATCCCCCTCCCTGAACCCAGATTATTACAGCCACCTTTATGGTAGAATAAAAATTAATTTTCTCAGCTATAATAAGAACGATAAGAATGAATCACTTGGGACCAAATAAAGATTACAATTAGCTCCAACAGAATAAATCTACATGTAACATAGGCCAGCAATTTATTGGCTTCTATTTGCTCTCTGTGCCTGTATGGATGAGGCTGCTGGGATCAGGCTCTCTTGCCAGCTGAGCCATTGTGGATACAGTTACAGTGAGAGGCTCCTGCAGGAGGGGGAGGCTCTCGGCCAGCACCCCAAAGGCTATGGGATGCAGAGGCATTTGTGGAGGGTTCCAGGGGAGGGAGGCTGGTCCCTGTTAGAACAGTGAGTTGTGAGGCCCCGAGACCAGGGTCTTCTGTGCCATCACTGTTGAACGTGACACCAGATACTCAAGGGAAAAGCAGTTCTCTTCCCCAGAAGCAATCAATAGATCACAGATCAATTCTTCTGAAGGTCAAAGGCGCAGGACTAGCCAAGCGTGGAACTCCTCAGTCTTTTTCTTACTGTTAGGTTTTTGTTAGTTGCCTCCCAAGATCTATTTCTCTGCTCCCCCTTTGGGGAAAACCTTCATGATTTGGTCATAAATGGACACATGACCTAATTCCGGTCATGAAGGGAGACAGTCTCTCTGGACTTGTGCAGCAGCTCCTTGGAGAGCCACCCCTCCCACCATCTCCCTGATAACTGCATCCCAGTTTCCTTGGGGAACTACCTCCCTCCTCTCTCTCTCCATATTTTGGGCAGCAATGATTCCACACTCATTGTCTCAAATGAGTATCTGACCCAGGCCTGGCCAATCAGAGACCCAGTGTAGACCAGAGATAATTAGGCATAGGACTTGTGTTTAAAGTATTTGAGGAGAATTCTTTATTACCTCTGGGCTTTACTAAGAAGCCATTGTATTCCCATATGAATATGTAAAATAAAACCAATTCTCAGAGGAAATATCAGACAAGAAGAGATATTAGGACCTGGTAACAGTATTTGAACTCCTGAATCAAGCCAGATCTGAAGATGTAGCCCTCTGCTTTTCAACTATTCAAGTCAAACATTCTGATTTTCCCTGTTTAATATGTTTTGTCTCTTGAGACCAAAAACATGCCCTTACTGATATAATTGCGTCTCAGGATTTCATAGACAAATGGTCCTATCATTAAACTGGGCCCTGTATGATAAAGGGAGTATCTGACTTTTTAGAGGGCTGGATTTCACACACCAGAACAATATCCCAGATTTAGTTCCTAAGCAAATGGGAAAGAAAGGGGGTGAGATGCAGAGCATCAATATCCCATATGAATTGTGGGTGCTCTTTCAGGGTTACCTGGTCAAGAACCTTAGCTTCCTATAGAACCAGGGCTTTCTCTGCAGCAGAAAGTATGGCCCCAGCCTTAGCTTCCCCATGCCCCGGAGTCCCCACGTGTGGGCTGCTGGCTTCCCAGAGGACGTCCATAAATCCACACTGTCTGCTGTCAGACAGCCTCGGAATCCCCCACTCAAAGGGCTGCTTCCTCTCACTTGCTCCATCAAAACGTGGTTATGCTTGGAGGGTGACCCTCCATGCAGTGCACACTCATGAGGATCCTCCTGTGCTTTTTGCACAAGGTGGCCAGCTGGACTGCCCCTGCGTGTGTGACACGGTAACACACATGCTCCTGGAAAGGCTCTGCTTGGCCAGACGGCACCAGTGTGGCCACGCCCCCTTCTCTCCCTGGGTTTGGACAGAGCCCCGTCTTCCCATCTTCAGAGAGAAAGGCCTCACCCCAGACCAGAGGGTGGACAGGCTGCCCCTAACCAGAGAGGCGGTGTCCATCTCGGGAGGGCAGGAGGGTATTCTGTGTTCACCATCAGCGTGGGATCTGTGGTGGGTCAGGGCTGGCCTGTGACCACACCAAGAGCAGCAGTGTGTGGCCAGAACCAACACGAAGGCTTCTGGCCAGTGCGGTTCAAACCAGTGTAGCGTGGAGGCATGAGGACTCACACCGGAAGGCCATGTCCTGGTTATTCCCTCTCCCTTCCCTCCCTCTACCCGCCCCTCTCGCAGTGTGGATGATGGCTAAACTCTGAGCTAAACTCGACACATGCACATGACCCTGGCAAATCCTTGCCCCAGCCCTGGGGGTATAGTTACAGGGACTAAATCTCCCCATTTGCAGATGGGGACACGGACAGAGGGGACATGGTTCTTATCCGAGGTCACTAGGACCATACCAGGGCACCAGCTAACCTCCATCTGACACTCTTAACCACTGCACCACCCTGCCCATCTGGCTCCGGGGTTACATCATGGCCTCTGGGACAACCAGGGGACCCCAGAGGGTCAATGTCAACAAGGAAGGTCATGGACATAAAGTCTGGTAACTTTGACCCTCATTTTTTCTTCTTAACTAAACAAACTTTTATTCAAACAACATATTTTAAAGTTTACTGTGTGCTATTTAAGATTTATAACAGGGTGTTTGTAATATAATGAAACACAGGGGCCACCCACCCCCCTTAAGAAACAAGTCATTGCCAATGCAGCTGAAGTCCCCTGGGCTCCCTGTCCAATCACAGTCCCCTCCCAACCCCCGAGGTAACCCCTTTCCTCAACTCAGGCTATCACAAGCGATGTCTGCTTTTATCACTTTTATTGCATCTAGACTTTGAAGCCCGTATCAACAGCACCATACTCTCTGGTTTTACAACTGGCATTTCCACCCAACACCGTATCTGTGAAGTCACACTTATCAACAGGCGCTGCTGAACCGCCCTCTGGATGTCCCATTGTATGCAAATGCCATATGGATTCATTCTCCTGCTGGATGCTGGAGCTGCTTCCAAGCCTCTGTGACTTTGCACAATGTTTTCAGAAACAATCCCAACACTTCTCCTGTTTATGTTTGCTTCCTCAGGAATGGAGTTTCCAAGCAATTTCAGGGGGGAAGAAAAACACACTTGTAGGGAGAGACACAGAGGGCCCCTGGGAGCTCTCTGGATGAAGCAGAGTGGGCGGTCCTGGAGCCCCTGGGAGCCCCGCTCACCCACCCCCACCCCCCCAGAATGGGAGGCTCCAGTGGGAGGCCAGCAGGGGAGGTGATTGCCCACCATGAGAACAGCAGGGCCAGGACCGAATCCCGAAGTCCTGCTCCCTGTCCAAGAAAGGCACAACGAGAGGCTGAAAGACAGTACTCCCCCACCTGGGTTCCACCCTCGACATGCCCAGGAACACCCTCTGCTGAAATCCAGGGGCGGGGGAGGCTGGGAGTCTCCTTGTATGCAGATGCACCTGCGGGGAAGGAAAGCAAGGGTAAATTTAAATACCGGCATCTCAGCCAGGCTCGGTGTCTCAGCTTGTAATCCCGCACCTTTGGGAGGTTGAGGTGAGTGGATTGCCTTAGCCCGCAGATTCGAGACCCACCTGGGCAACTTGGTGAGACCTCATCTCGACAATAAATCAAAAAATGAGCCGGGTGTGGTAGCGCACGCCTGTAATTCCGGCTACTCGGAAGGCTGAGGCGGAAGGATCGCCGGAGCCCAGCAGGTCGAGGCTGCGGTGGCCGGGAGCGGCCACTGCACTCCAGTCTGGGTGACCACGTGAGACTCCAACTCAAAATAAATAAATAAATAAATAAATAAATACCAGCATCTCATAGTGCCCAGTGCTGGCTCTGGGGAGGCACCATACTCATCACTTTCAGCATAATAACCCATTTTAATCCACCCAGCAAGTCTGGGTACTGTGATCAGCTCCATTTCAGGAGGAAACAGGCCCAGAGAGATGAAGTCACTCGCCCAAGATCAACAGGTTGACATCTCTGCCAGACTAAGGAGGAGGAGGATCGGGATGAGAGGGGGGTCTGTCCCCAAGCCAGGAATGCCAGCATGGCCTTTTAATGAGGAGCCCACTCTGCTACTTCGCTGAATGGTCGCCGGTGTCACCAGCCCTCTCACTATCATGCTGGGCACAAGAGGTAAGCGGGCAGTGGGGTGGGCAGGCCTGGCTGAGCGTCTGGCTGAGAAAGAGATGTGAATATTCACGGGGGATCTTGGGCAAGTCTCATCATGCCCCTCAGTCTGCTCCAAAGCTGCCCATGTCTCGCAGCTTACACAAGGTAAAGGCCAAAGTCCTCATGGTGGCCTGAAGTCCGTGGCCTGGTCCGGGGTCTGGCACCCGTCACCACTCTGTCCTGATGTCCCACCACTGTCCCCCTCGCTCACTCCACTTCTGCCCCCCAACCTCCTCTCTGGGTCCAACCCACATCTGGCACTTTCTGCCCCAGGACTTTGCACCTCCTGCTCCTTATCCAGAAAGGAGTCACCCCAGATCTTCATAAAACCAGTTCCTTCCCGCCTCTCCGAACTCAGTTGAAACATCACCTCCCAGCGTGGCCTTCTTTGACCACCTTCTAGAAAATAGCCTCATGGAAGCCAGGTGAAAGGTATGCAGAACCTCTCTGTACTCTTTCTACAACCTTTCTCCGTGTTTAAAATTGGTTCCAAATAAAAAGTGTTTTAAAAGAAATGAAAAGAACCCCTTGATTTGGTGTACTGAGGAAAAGCGAGGTAAGGATGCCTGATACAGAAGAAGAGAAGAAAGAGAGGATGCCTAGAATCTGAACAGGGATAGACCACGCAGTCATGTGGGCCCCAGGTGGGAGGAGCTTGGATTTAATTCTCAAAGGCATCCTAGCTGTGCGTGGCGGCGCCTGCCTGTAATCCCAGTACTTTGGGAGGCCGAGGTGGGAGGATTCATTGAGCCCAGGAGTTCAAGACCAGTCCGGGAAGCATATCGAGACCTCACCTCTACAAAAAATAAAATTAAAAAAAATTAGCCAAGCGTGGTGGTGTACCCCTCATCCCAGCCACTTGGGAGGCTGAGGCGGAAGGCTCGTCCGAGCCCAGGAGGCAGAGGCTGTGATGAGCTGTGAGACAGAGACCCCAACTCAAAACAAAAAAGAAGGCGTCTCCAGTAGTGAAGAATACCCATGGTTACCTGCAGGCCGGTCCTGGGGAGGAGAAATTCGATTTATTCTGGGTGATCCCGGAAGCCAGATGTAACTGATGGAGAGAAGAATGTTCTAACTGCCCAAAGACAGAGTAGGGATGATGCGCCCCTATCCCTGGAGCTAGGCTACCTGAGGCCAAGACAGCCCTTCTCGGAGGTGGCATTCAGGGGACTCAGCATCCAGGACAAGCCCTGACACTCTAAAATGACCATAAGTGTCCCCAGAAAAGTCAGCCAGCAAAGGGGCAATCCTGCTCTTCCATCTCAGCAACCTCCAGGGATACAGATACGGGTCCCCTTCTGTGGTCCCCAGTGTCCCCATGGTGACCCCTTTGGAGCCTCCCAGTCCCCAGGGCGGCTGCAGGCCAGACGCAAGGGCTGCAAACTGCTGATCTGCAGCTTTGTCCACAGCGGCACAGTCTGGTCCAGAGAGGGTTGGCCCGTTTGGAACTGTTCAGGTTGGGTCCCGATACTTAAAAGTTGGAATATTTTACCTTTCAAACAAGAATCCAGATTCCTGACTTCTCTTGCAAACGAGAGCTGGCGGCCCGGAGCTGGCCAAGTTGCGGCAGCTACTGTTAACCGGGGACACTCCAGGTCCTGCCATTCCCAACACAGAATCGGGAGCTCAAATCCCGGCTCCACTGCTAGCTGGGTGACCCTGGCCTAGTGACTATATCTTGCCGTGCCTCAGTTTTATCTGTCAAATAAAGATCATGGGGCCCAACGCATCAGGGCCGCCGTGGGGGTGACGAGTTGAAATATACACGAAGCGTTTGGCGTGGAGATCGCCATGATTTCGATTACTGCGAACCTTCGTTCAGGCAAATAACCAGCTGACTGGATTTGGGCTGTGCCGTCTTCCTGACCCCTGACCTACTTCCTTCCTGTGCATCAATTGCTAGTCCCTGGTGTCCATGGAGGCTGCAGCCCAGGAGGACACCTTTGTGAGCCTGTCCAAAGGACATAGAAGAAAAGAAGCCAGGGTAGGACCCCAAATAGCCCTGGCCTGACAACCAGTCCCCACCCCGCCTACAGACAACCACTCACCCCTCACGGCCCAGTGGGGTCCAGAAGCGTCTGCAGACCCAGGCAGCCACGATGCCAACCAGAACCACAGTGCACAAAGACATTCCTCGGCTGATTTTGATTCTAGTCTCTGAAAGAACAGGCCGGGCAGCCTCGAAAGTCATTAGCACCGAAGAAAGAAACGGCACATCCCAGTTCCTCACCCCTCAGACTGTGCTGAGAAATGACAACGCCTCTGGTAGCTTCACTAATTTGGGCTGGAAGAAAAGATCTTTGTGTCTCCCTGGCGAAGGTTCGCGACCTCTCACACCTTCCCAGCTTAGAGAGTTCGCCGGTCCATCGGCGCTCAGTCTCTCAGTCTCTGGAAGGAAGAAGAGGCTGGGCCTCCCTCCACCCCTACCTGGAGCCCATGTGCAGGACCCATTTCATTCGTGCAGTCCAGGATGCCCAGGGGAAGCCCAGTGCCACCCTGGGGCCCACAGGGTCCCTTGTCCCCTGCTCCTCACCCTCAGGACAGAGGGCATCCTGGCCCTCCAAATCAGACTTCCGAACAGGAGACAGAGAAAGGGCCTCCCCTCTGCTGCCTGGAGTTGTTAACAAATTTCGGCAAAACCCCCAATTACCATGCCAGAGTCCTCGCTGCTGATTTTTGTCAAAACATCATGTCCAGGGAAAGGAAGACCCTGTTAAACATATCTCAGACGCCCACATGGAAAGTCAAGTCTGCACATGACTGGAGAGTGGAACAGAGCTGACTGGGCCTCGAACTGGGGCAAGAGTTTCAGAGAAACAGAGCTAAGTCGGCACAAAGTATGCACAAGATCCCGCTGACTAGGCCGGTGCTGGGTGAAGAGAAAAGAGACAAAAACAAAGACTCATCGAGTCCAGGGATAATGATTCCATTCGGTCGTATTGACGGAAAGCCCACACACGCCAGGACACAGAGACACAAAGAGATGCCCGGGCAGAGGGGACTGCTCTGGGGGCCCACAGGAATGCTGGGTCATATGTGGGCCTGGTATACAAGCAGAGCCAGTGGATTGCTTGAGCCCGCAGGTTCAAGACCCGCCTGGGCAACCTGGCGAGACTTCATCTCTACAATAAATCAAAAATTAGCCGGGCGTGGTAGCACGCGCCTGTAGTTCCAGCTACTTGGAAGGCTGAGGCGGAAGGATCGCCGGAGCCCAGCAGGTGGAGGCTGCGGTGGCTGGGAGCGGCCACTGCACTCCAGTCTGGGCGACAGAGTGAAACTCCAACTCAAAAAAAAAAAAGAATTTTAAGAGCGTGACACAAGAGTTTTGGCCCTCCTGAGGGCAGCACCCTCTACCATTGCACAGGTCCCAGATCCATGAAGGCAGCCTGGGTTTGCACATGGCAGAAAAATAACCCAAACAAGTGGGAGGGGGGGAGAGAAGGAAGAAGTGAGAAGAATCAAGAAAGAGAGGAAAGGAAGGAAACAAAAGAAGAGTGCTGATCACATGACCAGCAATCAAGGAACGGCTTACACTTCACAGAGGCTCAAATCATCGTCCGAGTTGAGGTTGACCAGGCCATGTAGGTGTCTGCCGCTGTTCTATTCACTCATTTACTAGTCATGGCAACCCGCTCAAGTAGGTACCTCTATGTCCCCGTTTTGTTGGTTTTTTTTGAGTTGGAGCCTCACTCTGTCGCCCAGACTGGAGTGCAGTGGCTGCTCCCGGCCACCGCAGCCTCGACCCACTGGGCTCCAGTGATTCTTCCACCTCAGCCTTCCGAGTACCCAGAATTACAGGCACGCACTACCACGCCCGGTTGAGTTTTTGATTTATTGTAGAGACGAGGTCTCACCAAGTTGCCCAGGCGGGTCTCGAACCCGCGGGCTCAGGCAATCCACTCACCTCAGCCTCCCAAGGCGCGGGATTACAGGCTGAGCCACCGAGCCCGGCTTTGTCCCCATTTTTAAGAGGAAGAAACTGAGGCACAGAAAGGCTGCCCAAGATTCCAAATTTGGTACACAGCTCAGCAAGGGTTCCAACCCAGCTTTTCTGACTCCAAGCTCACACCAGAGGCGTCAAATAAACGTCATGCACCTAGTCCAAGAACTCAGCATAAACAGTCTTCCAAAAAAAGCAGACGCTTCAGAATAGTGGTCCCCAATCTTTTGGGCATCAGAAGCAAGTTTCACAGAAGACAATTTTTCCACAGACAGAGGGTGGAGGCAGGTGGGGGAAGAGACCATCAGGCATTAGATTCTCATAAGGATCATGCAACCTAGATCCTTTGCCCACACAGTTCACAGTAGGGTTCATGCTCCTAGAATTTAATGCCACAGCTGGTCTGACAGGAGGCAGGGCTCCACTCACCCACTGCTCACCTCCTCCTGTGCTGGTTCCTAACAGGCCACAGACCAGGACCGTTCCACAGCCCAAGGCCTGGAAAACCCTGCTTCAATAGATAACATCCAGCACCAGCCACAGAGGTGGGTGGCGGAAAGCCTGAGGAAGGATCACTCCATGGGTTTCGGGGTCTGTGCATAGGGATGGCCCATTCCAGTTTCCCTCGCCCCAGCCTGTGTCCCCCACCACAGGAAAATGGACACAGTCTATAGAAGCCGCTGTGTCACTTCTAAATCCACACCTGAGTCTTGACACATTTTCTGCAAGGTGACACCTGTAAGAGCAGTTCTCAGGGCAAGTGCATTTGAGGCCTTTCTCGATGGCTGCCCTGAGTGGAACGCAACCATCCAGGGACATTAGCCATGCCATCGATCAGCCCAGCAGGCCCTGGAAGCACAGGCCAGCCTCCCCAGAGAGGGTGGCACTCAGCCTATGTCTCTCTTGATAATGCCAAAACATCTCCCCGGGGCCCCGCGAGGGACACCCCAGGAAGAGATCTACAGCAGAACTTTCCATTCTTCACGTGAGTTTCTTGCTAACCTTTAAAAATAGGGAGCTCAAATTCAGCGATGGCTGATCCCACGTCTGGAGCAAGAAACGTAGCAGATGAGGCTGGAGTATCCTGTGCCAGGAAGTAGGAGAGCGCTCCAAAACTGATGGGGACGCGCCGAAAGGACACAGGAAGCAGTTGGAAGGAGCACTTGCTGGGCAATGACAGGATGATTTAGAGAATCCAAACAACTGATGACTCAATGAAACACGTCAAATGGGCTAAAATGCACACGTTCATAGCGACACTCAGAAACAAGCACAGGGAGCGTCTACAAGGCTGGATACCTAGCTTCTCTCGAAAAACTGGAAGACCTGACAACCCACATTCTCACATGATGACAATTGGCTGGAGCTGGGAGTAGAGTCTCTTGTAGGCAGGACACGGGGTCTCCACTTAGCCACAGTCCTCACCACGCCCTATTACTACCAAGGAGACAGAGCATTCTTCATTTTTATGAGCACCTCCTTCACTCCTTTATGCCATGCACCTGGTACTTTGGCCTAAAATGTCCTTCTGATCTGAAACGTTCTTCATCAAACAGTTCTTGGAGGCCAATGCTGGCCTGAGTAGGCTTCTCTAGGCTTCTTCCAGAAGCCCTATGACCAGGAAGGAAATACCAAGCTACTGAAAAGAGACAGGTCACATTCCCATCCAGCCTCTCTGTCCCTGTCACACACTCTCTGACTTGTCCACTCTCTGCCCTATTTGGTTCAGATTTGGAGTGGAGGGGCAGCACACTATAATCTACATTTTTAAAAGTTCTGTTCGGGTTCAGTAGCTCACCCTGGAATCCCAGCACTTTGGGAGGCCAAGGTGAGTGGATTGCCTGAGCCCACAAGTTCGAGACTGGCCTGGGCAACTTGGTGAGGCCTCGTCTCTACAAAAAATAAAAAATTAGCTGGGCATGGTAGTGCGCACCTGTAGTTCCGGCTACTTGGAAGACTGAGGCGGAAGGATTGCCAGAGCCCTGCAGGTCAACGCTGGGGTGGCCATGAGCATGCCTGCCACTGTACTCCAGCGTGGGCAACAGAGTGAGAGTGAGACTCTGAGTCAAAAAAAAAAAAAGGTTCCTCTGAGACTAGGCTGGAAAAAGAGAAGCATGAGAGCAGCGCAATGCTTTAAGGAGCCCCAACAGATCCCAGGCAGGAGATGGCAGGGTTTGGATTGGGATGGAAGGTGGAAGATGCAATCAGACCCCGTGTGTTCGAAGTGAGAGGCAACATGACTGGCTGGTGGATCGGACATGAGATGTGGAAGGAAGACAGAAACCAGGATGACCCCAAGATTGTCAACTTCAGCAAACTGTCATCAGCCACTATGTGTGTTTTGTGAATGTGAGCGTTTCCTATGTCTGCAAATTAACTGAAATCCCAATTAACTTTCATTTTAAAATCCCCTTCCCTGTGCGGCAGCCTCCTCCCCTCATAACCCAGAATCAAAACAGAACCACTCCCGCAACGGTGACCCGGTTTCTCTATGACTAATAAACAGGGACACCACACAGGGCGAGCGCTGAAAAGTCAGGAGCATCTGGAAGAACGTCCCTTTTAAAGGGCCACAGGCTGCAGGGTTCGCCTGCAAACACCAGCATACGCCCACCTTTTGTCATGCCCAATTATGTCTAAGAATATGTGAAGAGTGTCTCATCCCATCTTCCCAAAATAGCCCAGAAGAGCCAGCAGGAAAAATCCCACCTCGAAAGGCTTTTTTTTGTTGAAGAGTTTGGGAGCTCTGGAACAGGTGTGAGTAACTGAGCAGCCTCAGACACCAGAACTCGGTGATGGACCGCTCGACATGACATCATCTCCTGTTTTTATAACTGTTCAGCTCATGCCTTGAATCAAGGAGGCATCCTAGGACCCTTTCTCAAATCAACAAGCCCATGAGCAGACGGATGGGCGATGCCCTTCTGAAGCCTCTAAATGTGTTGCATCTCTCATTGTTCAGTAAGAGCCAGAACCACCGTAGGGGAGAGGGAGGGAGAAAGGTCAGAGTGTCTCTCTGCGTGGCGGGCTACTGTTGCCATGGTAATCAGAGGCTGGCGAGAGGAAGTAGCCACTGAAGAGACGCCCCATGGGGGGGTCCCGTGGCGGCCGTGGCTGGGCATTTTCAAAGCAGAGAGGCTTTACATCCCTGGAGGGAGGAGGTGGGTATGTAGATTTCAGGAGGAGAATCTAATTCACATGCCCTGGGTTCAAACCCAAGACTCCCTGCTTATTAACTGCGTGACCCTTGGAGCTCACTCAAGGGCTCTGCACCTCAGTTTCCTCGACTGTAAAATGGGAGGGATAATAGGTGTCGTGGGGAGTTAAGGAGACAATGCAAGGTGACACACAGGAGACCTCAACATTTCTGCTGCAATTGTCAGCCACAGTCCACACCGCCAATTCCGTCCAGGTCCCCACAAGTCATAAAACTGCCCTGACTAGGCTTCTGACTGAACAAGTGAACAGGACAAAGGGTTGCATTGCACAGCTTGTGGTGCATGGTGCTTTCCAAAGAGTACCACACCAGTATATCCATCCCAGATCACCTCCCTTCCTGCAGTGAACGGGCCAACGTCCTCTCCCCTTGCATCTGGGTGGGACTGGGACCACGGTGGAAGTGACTCCATGTAACTTGCAAGGCTAAGTCCCAAAAGGCAATGCAGCTCAAGCCTGGTCCTCCTGGGACACTCACCTTAGCAACCAGCCGCCATATTGGAAGGAAGTCAAGCCACACACGGAAGGGCCTCACAGAAGTGGTCCAGCCACAGCCCAGCTGAGACCCCAGCTGGAAGCCAGTATCAACCAACAGACACTCAAGGGAGCCCCTAGATGATTCCTTCAAGCTGCCCCAGAGGATGGTGAGAGGCACCAAGACTGTTGTCTCTGCCGAGCCCTGCCCCAATTGTAAACTGGTGAGCTCAATAGACAGCATTGCTGTTTTGAGCCGCCATGTCTTGGGGCAGTTTGTGATGCAGCAATAGGTCATCAGACACAACTCCTAGAAACTTTAATTTCATCTTCGCTCAAACTGCCCTCCATCAGACTCTTGAGGGCTCAACCAGAGGACAGACTTTGCCAAAGGAGCACATCTCCGATAGCTCTTCACAGATGAACTCTGGACAAGGAAGAGGAAGTACCGATTCATGCCTGTCACATTGTCCATTTCTCCCAGAATGAAAATCCCAAGGCAGAAAGGACCACATCTGTCTGAGTTTTCCCCGCCTATAAAGCTGGCACTATGAGCCTGGCACATAGTAGGTGCATAGCGAATACTGGTGGAATGAATGAGCACATCAGATGCAAAGAGAGTCAAATAATTAAGGTTCCAGAGTGTGAGAATGAATGTTTCATCTTGATGTACACTAAGAACAACACTAACCAAACAAAAGCAAGCTGTAAATTTCCAATCTTTCTAGTTTTGAAGGAACAAACATCTAGCAGGTAGAGAATGACAGATAAAATGATATTTTTCTTTTCAAGGTTGTTTCTGAGTCTATGAAAAGACAAAGAGCATCTTAGTTGGGCACAGTGACTCACACCTGTAATCCCAGCTGAAAAGGGAGGATGTCTTGAGGCCAGGAGTTCAAGACCAACATGGTAAACATAGCAAAACTCCAAATCAAAAATTTTTTAATTAGCTGAGTGTGGTGACAGATGACTGTAGTCCCGGCTACTTGAGGGGCAGAGGCAGGAGGCTAGCTTGAGCCCAGGAGTTCGAGGCTGCAGTGAGCTATGATCACACCACTGCACCCCAGCCTGGGTGACAGAGCGAGATCCTGTCTCTAAAAGAAGTTTAAATAAGAACTTTTTTAAGAATTTAAATTTTTAAATAAAAACTTTTTTTTTGAAACACTGTAGTCCGTATAGCATACAAAGTAAAAACATTCTAGAAATAAATAATGAAAAGTGCGAGTGTCTCCTGACTTAGATGTTCAATTCAGGACTGATTGTAACAGAAGAGACCAGGAATGCATTTAATGACCATCATTTGGAGAAGCACTAAGTAAACCATGGCTCAGTGGACTATCACACAGTAGGTAAAAGAACGAGGTACATTTAAATGTGCTCCCGTGGGTAAAGCTACAAAATATATTGTTAACTGAACAATGCAGGTTGCAGAATACCGTGGTCAATGCATTTAAATAAGCCATTTAAATGCTCAAAAATAATACATTGTTGTTCCACATATAAGTAAAAATAGAAAAACATCCAATTCATCGTTGTGGTAGCCTCTAGAGAGGAGGGACGGAATTGAAGATGGCGCAAAAGGTAATTTCAACATTTTCTCTAATGTTCAGGTACTTTTCAACAAAATAATAAAAGACTTGCTCCAAATGTGACAAAATGTTAACAGGTGACATTTCTAGGTGCTGAGTACACCCATGTTTGCCACATTACTCTTTGTACTTTTCTCTTTTTTTTTTCCTCAAAATTAAAATTACAATTAAAAAAAAAGGGGGCCAGGCTCGGTGGCTCAGCACTTTGGGAGGCTGAGGCGAGTGGATTGCCTGAGCCCACAGGTTCGAGACCAGCCCAGAAAACTTGATGAGACTTCATCTCTACAGTAAATCAAAAATTAGCCAGGCATGGTAGTGTGCGCCTATAGTTCCGGCTACTTGGAAGGCTGAGGTGGAAGGATCGCCGGAGCTCAGCAGGTAGACGCTGGAGTGGCCGTGAGTGTGCCACTGCACTCCAGCCTGGGCAACGAAGTGATACTCCGACTCAAAAAAAAAGAAAGAAAAGAAAGGCTATTCACTTTCTGCTGGTGACTGGAACTGGCAACCCCATTTTAAAGGATGATATGAAGTAAAAGAGCACAGTGGCAAACGCATGCACACTCGGAACCAGCCAACGTGCACCTTCGCATCTTCCCTGGAGAAAGGCTAAGCACTGACAGGCAGACGTCAGGTTGTCCACCGAGCACCGCTCATCACAGACACTTGGAACACCTTACACATCCACAGGTGGAGAACAGCCAGGGAAACTGGTGCAGTTCCATATTCTAGAACAGTCCTCAGCAGTAGCAGGGAATACAGTCGACATCTGTGAATTGGTGTGGAACTATCTTCAAGATGTATTGTTGAGGAAAAAAATAAAAAGCAAGTTGCAAAAAAAGAATTACGTGTAGTAAAAATGTTTTTTAAAGCACTATATTTTTCTACATGTGTATTTATATTTAAATGCATAGAAGAGGTCTGAAATCAAGAAAAATAGTCTAATAACTGTGGTTACCTCTGGGGAGAGAAGTAGAGCTTAGAATACTGATCACCATAGACGTTAGCCCCATTCACGATGTCTGCAATTTCACACGGATAAATAATAACAATAGTGATAATAATAATAATAATAGCAACCTTTAGCTCTCACTTCAGATTTGTCAGACACCGTTCTGAGTGCTCTTCATACGTTCATTCATTGAATCCAACAATGGCCCCAAGAGGTGGCATACTCTATTAGTCTAATTTTATAGGAAAGATCCCCAGGTACAGAGAAGTTATGAAACTCACCTACACCAACAAGAATAACTGCAACGGTAGACTGAGACACTCTCATTGGATATAAATCCATGGGTTGGTAATGACACTGTACAAAGCCTTCCTGTGTCTACACCATTCATTCACTTACTCAAGAATGAGCCCTCCCTATGTGCCAGATGGAAATTCCTGGTCTCCTAGAGCTGACAGTTTAGTGGCAAAAAGAAAGCTGGAATTAATGGTAGTCAATATCTGTCTGGGGACGGGGAGACACCTCTTATCAACAAGGGTGCCTGAACGAAGCATATTTGTATACCTAACCCTTAACTGTACCCCACAATATCATAATAAAAAATATTGATTATTAAAAAAAGAAAGACCATCAATGGAAGGAATGGATACAATCCACAGGACGTTAGACGGTTGCCAGTGCCATAGACTGTTGGCAGGAGGGAAGTGGGGTGGTCACAATGTCAGACAGGATGGCCGGGAGCCTTCTCTAACCAAAAGCCACCATCACATAGGCCTCAGGAGGTAAGAGCACAAGGCAAGAGCCCTTGTTCCAAGATGAGGGAACAGCAGGTACAAAGGCCCTGAGGCAGGACCAGGCCTGAGGGGTTCCAGGCACAACAGGAGGCCAGTGTGGTAAACAGGAAATCATAGAGGCAATGGGAACACCCAATTATTTAGGGCGTTCTGATCTATTTTAAGGATGTTGGTTTGGACTTGGAATGGGATGGGAGCCACTGGGGCATTTTGAGCAGAGGAGGGACGGGGTGTAATGTACACGTAGCAGAGCTGCTCTGGATGTTTTGGAAAGAAGGATCGGGAGGAGGTTACTGCAATGGTCCAGGCAAGCAATGGTGGTGGCTGGGAGCAGGGGAGTAGCTGTGGAAGCAGGGAGAGGAAGTCAAGTTCTGTGTGTATTTGGAGGACGGAGCCACAGTTTGTGCTGATGGCTTGGAAGGGATAGAAGAGAGGCATCAAGGATGGTTTTTCAGCCTGAGCAGCTGGAAGGGGGGAATTGCCATCAGAAAAAGGGAAGGCTGTGGGAGGAACAGATTTACGGCCAGAAACAAAGTGCAGTTTTGGACCAGGGAAGTTGGGATGCCTAGAAGACATCCAGGTAGAGGTGTCATGTAGGCAGTCAGAGAGAGACGGGGCAGCTCAGGGAGAAGTCCTGGCCGGAAGTAGAACAAATAAGCTTCACCTGCCATCTGCTAAAACTCAAGGTTCCAAGAGCTAAATGCAGCCAGCAGGTGTGCCGGGTTAAGCCTGCATAATATTTTTAATTTAGATTTATTTCCTATATTTTAACAAGAGTCCAGATTGCCAGTTAAAAGATTGGAAGAGGTACCAACTCCAGACCCTGATTCCCGTGTGGAGATGAGTAGCGTCTGATTCCTGCGTGGAGGTGAGCACCATCTAATTACTGGATGGAGTAGCCAATCGTGGCCCTCGTTGGCCGGCTGAGCTCACTGCCTTACCTACCCGACCCCTCAGGCATCTCTTACTTTCCACGTTCCAGACTCTAAGAAATGAGTCTCCACTTAGACAACTGCTGTAGCCCAAAGCTAGTGAAGCCTGGAACTTTGACTCTTTCCCTTTCCAAAACGCTTGCTACAAAGATCTTTCAGACAAAACAACCTAGCACAATCTCTAACTTGAGTGGAACATGGAGTTGTTAAACACACCCAGCAACGGAGGAAGACGGAAACTCACCATCAGCTAGCCAGAAATCCACACAGCCCATCTGGCTCTCATTTGCTTAAATCAAGATTGCCTCACCTTTTAAACGTAAAGCTCCCCTTCGAAACAAAACTAACAAATCAGCAAAGTCCCAGGAGGTTGTCTTTGCCATACCACAGAGCATATATTTCCATTACCTGTCCCAGATTGGCCAAATGAAGATCAATGTATCTATAAAATGCAATGACATATTAATGCAAACCTTAGAAAAGATAAAATGCTTTTTATCTCAGTCTTAGGAAAACGTAATAAAGAATTAACTGTCCGCGACGCCATGGAATTTCACTCAAGGCTTTACTTTATGTCAGGACTTCTTAGATCATTAACTTCTAACAGACAGGCCTCCCTGCCAGCTTTGGGACAGGCGGCTGCCACCACAACCACGCTGATAAGTCATTAAAAATGGACTCCTGCTTCCCGTCAGAACGTCAGTTACAGGCTCCAGCTGACACAGCCACACAAAGGCAAACCCCAGCATTCATCTAGTACGCCGAGGATCGCAGCTCAGAGGCCTCGGCAGTGTTCATTTGCGCAGGTTTCTTGAATCTAAACTGTTGCCTACGTCTGACCACCATAATGGGCAGCTTCTGGAGGAAGTTGGAGGATGGGTTGAAGAATAGGCGACTGACATCTCTAAGGTTTCAGAGGTGTACGGACACATCCAGAGCAACTGGGAGCTCTCCGATTCATGAAAAGGAGTGTCCAACCTCCTCCAGGGGAGTTAAAAAGCAACAAGTCCGACATCCTGAAAGAGTGAAGCCAATGATTTACTTCTGACAAGACAATGGTTCCAACAGTGACTATCAGAAAGGACAATAACTTCCCAACACACAGAGCCAAGTTCGTCAAGGCTGTACTAAGAACTTGTCAACAGCTGTGCTACAAATGTAAAAGAGCATCCAAAATGAAAGATTGTTTGTTTGTTTGTTTGTTTGTTTTAGAGACAAAGTCTCACTATATTGCCCAGGCTGGAGTGCAGTGGCTATTCACAGGCACAATCAGAGTTCACTACAGTCTTGAACTTCTGGGTTCAAGTCACCCTCCCTCCTCAGCCTCCCAAGGAGCTGGGACTACAGGTGTGCACCACCACACCCAGCTAAAGAAAAAATCTTAAGCTGCTATTTCCTGGTGTTTAGAAAACTGGATAGCCATATGCTAAAGAATAAAGTTGGACCCCTATACTTTATACCATACACCCAAATTAACTCAAAATGGATGAAAGTCTTAAACATAAGAGCCACAGTAATGAACTCTTAGAAGAACTCCTGAGGGTAAACCTTCATGGTCTTGGATTTTGCAATGATTTCTTAAATATAATGCTAAAAGTATAGGCAACCAACAAAGTTGGACTTCTTAAAAATAAAAACTTATGTGCTTCAAAAAGTTCTGTGTCAAGAGAATAAAAAGCCCACAGAATGAGAGGAAATATTTGCAAATCACATATGGGATAAAGGTTTAATATATAGACTATATCAACTCCCATAACTCAAAAACAAAAAAACAAACAATCCAATTAAAAATGGGCAAAAGACTTGAACAGGCATTTCTCTAAGGAATACAAATGGCAAATAAGCTCATGAAAAGATGTTTGACATCATTAGTCATTAAGGAAATGTAAATCAAGACCACGAGATACCACCTAACCCTCACTAGGACAGCTACAGTTTTTTTTTTTTTTTTTTTTTTTTTTGAGTTGGAGTCCTACTCTGTCGCCCAGACTGGAGTGCAGTGGCTGCTCCCGGCCACCGCAGCCTCGACCTGCTGGGCTCCGGCAATCCTTTCCACCTCAGCCTTCCAAGTAGCCGGAATTACAGGCGCGCGCTACCACGTCCGTCTAATTTTTTTTTTTATTTTATTGTAGAGATGAGGTCTCGCTGCCCAGGCAGGTCTCGAACCCGCGGGCTCAGGCAATCCACTCACCTCAGCCTCCCAAAGGCGCGGGATTACAGGCTGAGCCACCGAGCCTGACAGCTACAGTTTTTAAAAAGGAAAGGATTAAGTCTAGGCAAGGATATGAAGAAATTGGAGCCCTCATTCATTGCTCGTAAAAATACAAAATGGTGCAGCTGCTGTGGAAAACAGTCTGACAGCTGATCAAAATGTTAAGCTTAGAAATATCTTATGAACCAGCAATTCCATTCATAGGTGTAGACTCCAAAGATCTGAAAACAGGTACCTAAACAGACACTTGTATACAAATGTTCATAGCAGCATTATTCATATCAGTCAAAAAGTAGAAACAACCCAAATGTCCATCAACAAATGGATGCATAAACACATGTGGTCTATCACACAATGGAGTATTATTCAACTATGAAAAAGAATGAAGCTCTGACATATGCTACAACATGGGTGAACATTATGCTAACTGAAAGAAGCCAGACAGAAAAAGGACAAACATTGCATGATTCCACTTATATGAAATATCTAGACTAGACAAATTTATACAGACAAAAAAGTAGATGAGAGGTTATTATGGGCTGAAAGGAGAGAAGTTCTGAGGAGTTGCTGCTTAATGGAGACAGAATTTCTGTTTTGGATAATGAAAAATTTTGGAACTATACAGAGGACTGTTGCACAACGTGTGAACACAATTAATGCTACTGAATTATACACTTAAAAATGGTTAAAATAGCAAATTTTATATATATTTTACCACAATAAAAGAAACTGTGATTTTTTTTTTTTTACAAAGCGTACCTGATCCTAAACCAGGGGAAATGAGGATCAGTGGGAGGACTAGACTTCACCTACACGTAAACTTCTCATTTTTCACTCTCTGCAAGCCCTGAAGACCCAGGGTCCCATCCCAGATGGTAGATTCAGGCAGGCCGAGGTTCAAATCCATCTATGCCCCTCGCATATCGTGTGTCTACTAGTTAACCCTTTCCATGATAGCCCCGCATCACAAGCCACCCCAAAACTCGGTGGCTGAAAACAATAAGTCTTCATCGAACACATTGGCTGCAGGTTGGTGGTTTTGCCTGGGCTCAGCTGGACAGTTCTTCTGCTCTCAGTGGGGCTCACTTTTGTCTCTGGAGTCGGCTAACGGTTGACTCATCCAGATGGGCCTTGGTGGGAGGACCTGGCTCTTCTCGACATGCCTTTCATCTTCCACCTGGCTAGCTTGTGCATGTTCTCCTGATGACTGCAGAGATTATAAGAACGAAGGGAAAACATGCAGGCTCTGGAGGGCTGGGCCTGGGCTGGCGTGTGGGCCATCCCCTGTACCCTAGTGGCCAGAGCAAGTCACAAACCCTGCCTAGATAGAGGGATGGGGAAACGGACCCATCTATTCAGCAGAGGAATTTGGTCCCAGTGCCATCAAGCTATGCTAGTATCCTCTGGCAACACAGCACTCCCACATGGATCCCTCCACAAAAGGAAAAATATAGGTCCATGTGAGGATAGCGAGATAACCCAGAGAGCAGACAGCACAGAGCTTGACATATTATAATGCATTAATAAATGTCAGCTTTTATAAGACATTATCGCCCACTTAGGTCAAATCCTCAAACTTTCAATTTAAAAAAATTGTTAAATAAAGACAAAAACAGCCTGGGAGTGGTGGCTCATCCCTGTAATCCCAGCACTTTGGGAAGCTGAGGCAGCAGGATCATTTGAGCCCAGGAGTTCGAGACCAACCGGGCAACATAACAAGACCTCATCTCTCCAAAAAGTACCAAAAAAAATTAGCAAGGCATGGTGGTGTGTGCCTATAGTCCCAGCTACTTAGGAGGCTGAGGCAGAAGGATCACCTAAGCCCAGGAGGCTGAGGCTGCAATGAGCTGTGATCGCCCCATTGCACTCCAGCCTGGGTGGAAAAAAAAATAAACACGTATATACATATAAATCCCAGAGCCCAGCAGCAGTGGGGGTAACCTCGAATCTTCCTCCTTTTGAACTCTTTGTAAATCATGTTCCATGGGAACCCATCCTCAGAAAGCACCGAGGAAGTTGCCATCACAAAAGCAACAGACTCGGGTGAGGCTACTTGCAGGTTGCTCAGGGAACAAGGCTCACCCCATGCACAGGTTTCATGTGTGGACACAGAGGCACGGTGCTGAGGTTCAGATCCCCGCCGCGGCCCTCGCCAGCTGTGTGACCTTGGGCACGAGTCATCACCTCTCTGTGCTCATCTGCCTTATCCCTAAAGGCTGATGATGGCATCTCCTGCCTCGGGGAGTTGGTGTGAGGATTAACAAGTCACGTGATGAGCCCAGAAGGGTCCTGGTACACAGTAAGCCCTCCATAATAATGGCAGTCCCACAGTTGTCATTATGATTACAGAGATGCTTTCCCTTTGCTCAGACAGAGCCTGGCGTCATCTGGGGATAGGGGAAGGGTACAGTGACATGATCTCTGAAGGGGGGTGCTCTCCTCTTGGGCCACACATGGGGGTCAAGGTGCTGTGTGATGTCAATTGGGGGCTGACTCAGTTTCCCCATACCCCTGGCTCTGCAGGGTGTCAGGTTGTTGGGCTGCTACAAGGGACACAAAAATCAAGAGCTGGCTAAGAGGAGGGGTAGGGAAAAGGCTCCTATAGGTGGGGTGGCACTTGAGACACCTGTGTCTGGGGGAAGGTGTTCCCAGCAAGAACGGCAAGTGCAAAGGCCCTGGGGTGACCGTGCCTGGGACATGGAGGGATTAGCCAGGAGCTGGATCCCACAGGGCCTCGAAGCCAAGAACAGAACTTGGGCTCTTGCTGTGACCAAGGCAGAATCCAGCAGGCAGTTGGGAGTGGGAGTGGCCTGATCTGACTGATGCCTCACAGAACCGTGCCAGCTCTGTGTGGAGGACAGCCGGCAGTGGCGGCTGGGGGGTGGGGTACCCAAGAGAGCTGGCCAGGGGCAGGACGCATCGCTTAGACCAGTGTGGGAAGAGGTCGGATTCTGGATGTTATTTTGTAAGTAGAACCACGGGACTTGCTGGGGAATGGGACGGGATGTGTGTACTGACTGGCACTGACAGGGAGACATGGGCTTGGAAGAGCTGTGGCAAGGGTGGCTCTGAGGTTTGGAGTCTGTGCCCCTGGGGCCGTGAGGGGCCATCCCTGAGATTGGGGCGGCCAGAGAAAGAGCAGGTTTCAGGGGTTTGAGTTGCTCCTGAGGGTCTGAGGGGCCCTGAGCAGGGGAAGGAAGGGAGAACGTGGGTGTCACCAACCCAGAGACTGTCTGGAAAGCCAGGGACGGGAGGGGCCCGCCCAAGGAGGAGTTGTGGACAGGGAGGGGCTGGAGGACCAGGTTCCAGGTCACTCCAAGTCCCCGGGGCCAAGGGAGTGGACAGGGAGCTGCAAGGAGCCTGGGGAGGAGTAGCCAGGGCGGCGGGAAGGAAACCCACAGTCCAGGGCCCTGGGCAGAAAGACCAGCAGGGAGGAGGAACGCACAGAATCAGATGCCAGAGAGACCTGGGGGAGGGGCGGGGCAGCCTTCCTGAGAGTGGCCGCTGTAGCATTGGTGGGGTCTAGAGCTTGACTAAGTGATTTCAAGAGATAATAAAGCAAAAGGCGCTGGCAGAAAGCAGAGGCAATGCTTTCAAGGAACGACTCCTAGAAAATGGAGCAGAGAAACTGGCCATAGCTGGTGGGCAGTATGAGGGAACGGGCATTTCTCTAGGATGCAGCATGCTGGCTTGCAGTTGGGAAAGGTCCAGTAGAGAAGGGAGCAGGGTCGGGGGAGGAAGAGCTACAGCAGAGCTGCGGAATAGCAGGGGACCCACCCCGTGAGCCTTCCTGGGCCTCTCCTCTATTCCTGGAAGACCTCATCTCTGGGAGTTTCCAGCACCATCATTCGGATCGGCCAGTGCCTGCGATGAACTAAGTGCTAAATGCCTTGGATGTCATTCCTAGCACCTTTATTCTTTTTTTTTTTTTTGAGTTGGAGTCTCACTCTGTCGCCCAGACTAGAGTGCAGTGGCCGCTCCCGGCCACCGCAGCCTCGACCTGCTGGGCTCTGGCGATCCTTCTGCCTCAGTCTTCCGAGTAGCCGAATTATAGGCGTGCGCTACCACGCCCAGCTGATTTTTTGATTTATTGTAGAGATGAGGTCTCACCAAGTTGCCCAGGCGGGTCTCGACCCGCGGGCTCAGGCAATCCACTCCCCTCAGCCTCCCAAAGGCGCGGGATTACAGGTTGGGCCACCGAGCCCGGCTGCACCTTCTTTCTTGATTCCACTCACCTGGTTGCAGGGAAATGAGGGCAGACTCAGCGACCACCCCATCTTGTAGCCCGAGTGCTGAGCGCAGTACACGACAGGGCGTGGGTACTCACTAAGCATGGTGGAATGAATGACCAATGCCAGGCGGCTGCTTCCTAAATTATGTCAGGTGGATGATGCTGGAGACAGCACTGAGCCCTAAGGCTGGTCATTCCTCCCAGGGCTGTCTGACACTGACCTAGGCAAGCAGGACCCCCAAGAGGACTCAGGGTGTCCCAACCTGTTTCCAGCACAGGGACATCCACCCCATGACCTCTCTTCCATGCCTTCCTCTTGGCCTAGAGCACAGAGACTCAGCAAGACCATTCTCCCCACTGCCCTACCCTGCCTCTCACTAACAACTTTCTCCCACACGGGGGGCCCAAGAAAAGGCCATCCGGTGACCGCAGGCTGAGAATGGTGCTCAGAGGAGGGACCCCATCCACACCTGGCCACCTGTCAGGTCGACCCCTGCAGCAGAGAGGCAGAAACACAGTGCCACCGTATACCTGCCTCGGGATACAAGATGGTCCCCTCTGAGCGGAGGAAAACCGCCTTCTCCTCCTCCTGCCCAGCCTGTTGCATAAAGACACCCACTCCACTGGGCGAGAAGAGCCATCCGATGTTGACCCAGGCAAAACCACCAAGGGGACCCAGGGTGTCCCAACCTGTTTCCAGCACGGTGATGTCTACCCCCTGGCCTCTCTTCCACGCCCTCCTCTTGGCCTAGAGAAAAAAGAAGCAGCAAGACCGTTCCTCCCACTTCCCTACCCTGCCAGGCCGCTAACAACTGCTCAAGCAGACCGCTTAGGGACACAGCGCCTCTTCCCCAGCAGCCAGGATCTTGGGCCCCTGTGCACGCTTCCGAGGCTACCCAGCCTGGCTGCTGGCTTCACAGCTTTCCTCTGGTCCATTTGCTTCCATCCCCAACTTAACGCAAGGAGCCTGGTGAGTCCTGGCGCCTTCCCAACTGCCTGGTGATTCTGTGATGCGTGACCCGATGCCAGAGGGGTTGTCTGGAAGGATGCTTTGCAGCAATGCGATCTGGTGCATTCATTCACTCAACAGCTACTCAGAAGCCTCTGCTACGTGTCCAGCTCTACGCTGGGCACCTGGGATGTGGCAGAGAAGGAGACCCATGCGGCCCCTGGCCTCGTGTGCGTGGATGTTCTCGTGGGGAGAGACTGACAGCAAACCATCACCGGAGCAGGTAAAACAGAGCCTCAGGAAACAGGCCAGGATCACGCAGGATCCTCATGGTGCAGGGGATGGGGAAGGAGGACAGGCTGCCCTGTGGAGGGTCCACGAAGGCCCAGTTGGGGTTGGCAGGATCTGAGTGGAGACTGCAAGGAGGGGAGGGAGTCAGCCAAGCGGATATCTGGGAAGGGCACTCCTGGCGGGGGAACAGCAGGCGCAAAGGCCCGGAGGTGGGAGGTGCTAGGGGGTCTGAAGAAAAGTTTGGAGGCCGGTGCGGTGGGAGCAAGAAGCAGACAGAAGAGATGGACCAGGAGGGGTCCAGGCCCAGCCGTGTGGGGCTCGGAGCCACCAGTAGGACCAAGGCTTTTCTCAGAGAGAGATGAGGAGCCTTATGGCTTCTGAGCAGAGGAAGGCAAGGATCTGACTTGGGTTTCTGACTCGGAGTGGTTGAAAATGTGCAGTGCTCACATATGTTTATCGCAGCATTCTTCACAGTAGCAAGAACACAGAACCAACCATGCTGCCCATCGAAAGAGGACTGCATCCAAAAAATGTGGTACATACACACAATGGAATATTACGCAGCCATAAAGAAGAACAAAATCATGAACTTCGCAGCAACCTGGATGGACTCAGAATCTATAATACTGAGTGATCTCTCACAGAAACAAAGAACTGAGTATCACTTTCTCACTCATAAGTGGACCTGGAACAACTACCGTATTAATATAAGAAAAGGGTTGAAAATAGTGGGAGCCGGGCTCGGTGGCTCAGCCTGCCATCTCGCGCTTTGGGAGGCTGAGGTGAGTGGATTGCCTGAGCCCGCGGGTTCGAGACCCGCCTGGGCAACTTGGCGAGACCTCATCTCTACAATAAATCAAAAAAATTAGCCGGGTGTGGTACCGCGTGCCTGTAGTTCCAGCTACTTGGAAGGCTGAGGCAGAAGGATTGCCGGAGCCCAGCAGTTCGAGGCTGCGGTGGCTGGGAGTGGCCACTGCACTCCAGTCTGGGTGACAGAGTGAGAATCCAACTCAAAAAAAAAAAAAGTAGTGGGAAACTGCAGGGGGTGGGGAGGGTGGATGGGGGAATGGGGAGCTGAGATTGACAGTGGTCGATATCTGCCTGGGGAAGTGGGGGCACACCTCATCAATAAGGGTACCTGCACAATGAATATTTGTATATTTAACCCTGAATTGTACCCCATAATTTTAAAATAAAGATTAAAAGAAAAAAAAAAAGAAAGAAAATGTGCAGTGCAAACTCAGGGCCGCCATTTTTTAAGTACCAAAAGAAGCGCAATTGATATGCAAAGAGAGGAGGAAATGCAGAATCATCTAGAATGCTCAATTAGTCAGAACCTGTTACTGTAAGTGCTACTATCAGCAACAACTATTTAGCCCCAGTGCTACATGGCCCCAATTGTGCAATGCATCTTTTTGGCCTCATTGTTGTTCCCACTTCACAGAAGGCAAAACTAAGGCTCTGTCTTGCCCAAGGCCAGGCCACTGATTCAAAGTCAGGTTGCAGGTGCAAATCCAGGCCTTAAGCACTACGCTTCGGACATGTCGGCAAATTTTGCACACTCTGTTAAGAATGAATTTGGCCGGGCTCGGTGGTTCAGCCTGTAATCCCAGCACTTTGGGAGGCCGAGGCAAGTGGATTGCCTGAGCCCGTGGGTTCGAGACCCACCTGGGCAACTTGGCGGGCCCTCATCTCTACAATAAATCAAAAATTAGCCGGGCGTGGTAGCACACGCCTGTAGTTCCAGCTGCTTGGAAGACTGAGGCGGAAGGATCGCTGGAGCCCAGCAGGTCGAGGCTCCGGTGGCCAGGAGCGGCCACTGTATCCAGTCTGGGCGACAGAGTGAGACTCCAACTCAAAAAAAAAAAAAAATGAATGAATTCAAGGGCGAAATCTAAGGATATGCAAGACATTGTCCCAGCACAGCAAGATTCTTCACTGCCCAAGTTTCTGTCTCTCTGTCTCTCTCTCTCTCTCTCTCTCTCACACACACACACACACACACACACACACACACACACACACACACACACAGAGGCAACATGGAGGCGACGGCCAGCCCATGTGGCCCACGCCCTCCCACGTACTCTCCTCCAACAGCCCACGGTGCCTGTTTCTGTTCCATCATTTCATGTCCATGTTCCCTTTCGTTTCTGCCCCCAGGGGCTGGTCCCCTGCCAAGTCGCCGTAGGAGATTCTGACAGACCCGCTTTCAAACATCCCCCAGACCCCTGGCTGGAAAGAGGGGCTGTGCCCAGAGCTCTGTGGCTTGCCCACCCCCAGCCCGGCCACTGAGCCTTCTCCCAGGTGACTTCTCATCGGAACAGAGGCGCAAGACAGCTGTCACAGTCATGAGCTTTTTTATCTTAACTAACCAGCAACTCCAGCTGTCTTTGGGCATTTCACTATGTCATCGTGTTCAGTTATTGACTTCTGTTCGCTTCCTTTCTTCACCTTTTTCCTCTGCAGCGTTTGCTTATGGTAGAAACACTGAACACGCAGGAGACCAAGGTGGCTCCATGTCCACAGGGTTGTGCCCGCTGTCCAAGCTCTGCCTGTCCCCTACATTGTTCTAGGCATGGTTTTAACAAGCTGATATCTTATTGTAGACACCACTTTCACCCTGCATTTCCTCCCACTTAACTTAGCACAAACACTTTCTTCTATTATTACGAGTTCTTCATACATGATATTTATAAAGGCAACCTCCTATGCCATGAAGTAGCTCTTCCACAGATTTTCTAGATCGTTCTCCTGCCTTTCATGAGCACCATGTATATTTTGAACAGGAGGGCTTTGGAGTCAACTGAGTGGCTACGTACTACCTTGGGCGAGGGACCAGCTTTCTAAGCGTCCATTTCCACTGTTCATATGGTGGGCAACTGGGGTCATGATAACCTCAAAGGATGTTGGGAGGATCTATAGAGGGTACATGGGCAGCCCTCAGCATGGTGTCTGGCACTTACCAGACACCCAATGACAGCTATAATTATTTTATCAAGGAATCATGTCCCCATCATTGGAAAATTAGGTCGTTTTCAATTTCTTGCCGTTATAAATAGCACTGTGATGAACATCTCTGGGCATAGTGCTTGATCCACTTTTCCCATTTGAGATTATTTCCTTTTGATAGATTTCTAGCAGAACGACTAGTACAAACACTTAGATCTCTTCTACTTCCGGCCGGTTCCATCCAACCAACATTGCCAGGAATGCCAGCAAGCATGCCTGTTCCAGTTGTTTGCTGCACAACAAACCACCCCAATTTAGTGGCATGGATCGACAGCCATTTTATTACAGGCTCATAACATCCCCAGATCAGGAACTCAGATCAGTAACTCAGACCAGACACAGGGGGACGGGCTGTCTGTGTTCATGGCGATACAGGTCTCAGCTGAGGAGACTTCGGTGACTCAAGTGACTCTCAGACTTTCTTCATCTGGACACTTTTTCACACACAGGTCTATTCCTTGGGTCTGGGTGGCTGCAAGACTGGGCTCAGCTGCCAACCAGGGTGACTTGGGCTTCCTGCCAGTCTGGCGATGGGGCTTTGAGAGCAAAGTGTCCCCCGAGGGACCATTCCAAGAGAACCAAGCTGCATGGCCCTGAAGGACCTAGCCTCAGAAGCCACAGAGTGCCACTCTCTAGGTCAGGGCAGGCACAGACAGCCCAGATTCAAGGGGCAAGGACATAGATTGAAAGGACAGACTGAGAGTGGGAAGCCATTTTTCATCTTGTTCTTAAACCCTGACACAATGATGAGAAAGTAGAAACTATGCTTTTGGAGAAATGCACACTTTAGGTAAAATTAACTTGACCGACTTTGTCTTTTCAGAAACAGACTTCCAGGTATCAGAGGCATCTCATAGTGGCAATCAAGCTTGCCTAGGGTAAAGGGAATTTACAAGGCCTAAGACATCATGCATTGGGTAAGGTCTGTAAAAGTCATGAAACTTGTAATTCCAAAAGTTATGACCGCTCAGAGGGAGAGCAGGTGGGGATTCGATCTTGCAGTAAATTGGGCCCTATCTACAGGGAAGCCAAAGATCTCCCAAAGCTACCTACTGGGAATGCCTAGGAGATAAGGGGAGGTGCACCCTCCACTAGCTCTAAGGAATGTCGTCTGGGAAGGTGCAGGAGCATTAGAATCCTTGTCACGCCCTTCTCTAGGGGCTGTGATAATGTGGGCGGACATTAATGGGTCTCTGTGTCACAGGTTCTCCAAGACATCCACAGGTGGTCGACAAGGAAGTCACAGCAGTCGCGTGCAACATCTCCAAGAGAAGGGTTTAAGCCAAGACTCTGGGGGGCTATGAGGCCACACTCACCTAGAGTGCAGGCCCACTCCCTGTCTGTGGGTGTAAACTTTTCTTAAATAACCCTTTTCTTCTCTCACCTCTGTGTGTCGCAATTCTTTGCACTTTACTCGGATCTCTGGGTTCCCAGCGCGCGCACCTCCGGCTTGCCAGCCCCAGCAGTGCTGCGCGCCTAGCCTCGCCTCTCCACCCTCGCCCTAAGTCCAAACCCTGACACAGATTCACACCTCTCCACGGAAGTAATGCCGAAACCTTGTGACCAGTTTAACACCGCAGCAGTGTCCATTACTATAATTTGACTCAACAATAGCACAAGAGAAGCAGTCGCGTGTGAACAGAGGGTCAGACAGATTGTGCCAACGGTGAGAGACAGTACAGAGTCCCCTGTCACCCTCACATTCTCTCCATGTCTCCACCATATCAATGACATGTTCAGAAGAAGCCCTGGCTCACAGCACAGAGCTCCGCAGTTCCCAAAAGCATCACACTCATGACCTTGGCTTAAGAACTCCTGGCTCGATCAAACATCCATTGTCCGGGAATGCCCAGCAGCCACTCCCCAAATATCTGCTAACACCTCAGTCCTCCTTGAGAAACGACCCTGAGTCCACATGGTTTGTCTGGGCATGTGACCCAGACCTGGCCCATCAGCACTGTGCAAACTTCCAGCCACAGAATTTGTTCAGAGGCAGGGGAATGATGCAAAGAAATCCAGGGAGATTCAATCTCGTCGCTTCTGCTGAAACAACTAGGAAAGAGAAACCCTCTTTCCATCACCAGCTGTAAAGATGACATGAACTTGGATTGTCACAGTTCACTCCTGAAGGGGCAGTCAGAGAAGGAGGCCAACAGAGAGGCAAGGAATGGAGAGAAGCCAAGTCCTGATGCCTTCACTTGAGCCCCTGGATTCAGCCATGCCTGAAGCTGTCCCTCCCAGAGACTACAGTTTTGCGAGCCAATCTCTTTCTTGCCATAAGCCAGTTTGGAGTTGTGCTTCTGTCACTTACAAACGAAAGATTAATCGCTACTTTCATCATAGTCCCTTTCTAGACTTTGCTTGCTTGACCAACGTCAACCAACGCAGCACAAAATTTTTTTCAAAAAATCAAATCTTCCCTGGCTGCCGGCCACCAGCCCCAATACAAGAGAAATGGAAACATTTCACATTTGTTCCAGTTTGTAAAACCTTTCAAGCTAACACCTCCCTTCCATTCTGTCACTGCAATTTTAAAAATAAAATGGGAAATCAAAGTGTTTCTAAGCAACAAATTATATATGTAGTGGGGTGGGGGACTTCAAAGTTTCAATCTAGCTAGAAACTATTTCCACTTCTTCCTGAAGCTGCTACCTGCATGAAACCTCCACAGAGAACCAAACAAAGGCAGTGCTATTTTAATTCTTCTCTGATACGTTGGTAATAAACGCACCCTGAAAATTCTTGAACAGTGACACTCGGCATAGGTGAATGAGTGAGACTGCACTGGTATAATGATTTCTGTAAGGAAGAAAAAAAAACAGTACCGCTGTGGATATTGTATTTGTTTTCCATTGTTATTTATGAATTACCACAAATTTAGCCACTTAAAACAGTGCAAGTTTTAATGAGAACAGTGTTCCTCAGGAAGATGAAAGAGTTCTGGAGATGGATGGTGGTAATAGTTGCACAACTATGTAAATGGACTTAATGCTACTGAACTGGACCCCTAGAAATGGTTACAATCACATATTTTATGCTTCACCACAATTTTTTTTTTAATGGGACAGAGACTCACCATGTCGCCCAGGCTGGAGTGCAGTGGTGTGACCCCAGTTCACTGCAGCCTTGATCTCCTGGCCTCAAGTGATCCTTCCACCTCAGTCTCCTGAGTAACCAAGACTCGGCGTGCATGACCACACCAGGCTATTTTTTTAAAAATTTTTTGTGGAGATGGGGTCTTACTGTGTTGCTCAGGAGGATCTCAAACTCCTGGACTCAAGTAATTCCCCTGTCTTGGCCTCCCAAAGTGCTGGGATTACAGGTGTGAGCCACTGTGACTGGCCTCACCATAATTTTTGTAAAGCAAGTTTATCTCACGGTTTCCACAGGTCAGAAGTCCAGGCGTGTCAGGTCTGGGTTCTGTGCTTAGATTTTTGCAAGGATGAAGTCAAGGAGTGGCCCAGAGTGTGTTTTCATCTGGAGCTCAGGGTCCTCTTCCAAGTTGCCAGCAGAGTACGGGTCCTTGCGGTTGTAGGACTGACATCCCTATTCCTTGTTGTCAGCTGGGGGCTGCTCTCAGCTCTTAGACACCAACCACATCCCTCCATCTTCAAAACCAGCTGGAGAACCTCCCTCCAACAATTCAGATTCCTCTAACTTCTCAGTCTCTCACCTACAAACTTTCATTTAAAGAGCTCAGGTGATTAGACCATGCCGGCCTGGATAACCTTCTCTATCTTAGTTCAGGTTCTTGTAACAAAGCATCAAACTCTAGTGGCTTATAAACAACAGAGGTTTATTTCTCACAGCCCTGGAGAGTTGGAAGTCCAAGCTCAGGGTGGCCAGCATGGTCGGGTTCCAATGAGGGCTCTCTTCTGGGCTGCAGATGGCCACCTTCTGGCTGTGTCCTCACATGGAAGAGAGTGAATTCATCTTCTGGCCTCTTCTTATACGGGCACAAATTCCACCATGAGGGCTCCCCTCTCATGACCCAATCACCTCCCCAAAACCCCACCTTCTAACACCATCACACTGGAGATTAGGGTTTCAACAAGTAAATGCAGGGGGGCACAATCATTCTGTCCATAAAATACCCTATCATAAATTCAACCGTGCCAGAAAACACAACCCAATCTCACACAGGATATCCTTTGTATTCAGTCCCGGGGATGACACGAAGTGTGTACATTGGGGAGCAGGGAATGTTGGAGGCCACCTTCAATTCTGTCTACCATACCTGCTCTGAAACCCAGTGATTCCAACCCAAATAACATTCTGGGAAGAAGCCCTTTTACCTGTACACATGGTGACCTACAAGAATACTTGCCGCGGAATTATCACAGTGAGAAACAACAGACAGTCCAAGTGTCCATCAGCAGAAGGGGAGATAAACGTACTGTGACATAGTGATACGCCAGAATACCATGCTGCAGTGAAACAGACTGTGCAATACACATCAGCACAGATGGACCCCACAACCGATGCGAGAGAAACACACCGCAGAAGGATGTGTTTAGCAAGATGCCATGTGCATAAAGCTTTTCAATGTGCACGATGCTTCAAGTAGTTTATGATCACATACATGGACAGCAGATGCGAGACAAATGCCCAACTCAGGCAGCGGTCTCCTTAGGGAAGAGAGCAGATGATGTCTGGGAGGAGACACAGAAACACCTATCGCAGCTGGCAGGCTCGATTTCCTGAGTTGGGTGGTGGGTGCATGAGGCTCATTAAAATATTCTCTCTATCTCTTTGCATGCCCGGAATATCTCATAATGTTCAAGGTAGTTAGGTTTCTTCAATCAATAAGAGCAGAAAGTTGAAACAAACCTCTGGAACCACCTGCTGTTCAGAAGCGTTGGCATCTGGGTGCTTTTGATGCATAATGAGTTCCCAGAATGACTTACGGTCCCCAACACTGGCCAAGACTCACGGACGCTTCTATCTTATTCCAGTTTTGGATCTTAAAACATCCCAACTTTACAAGCTCTAATGAAGAAATAACCACCAGCTAGAAAAACATGCACCACCTGGTCAGACTCCTCTTCCCGACATGGAATGGCTTTGATTTAAGGGAGACGTAAAGCTTGACAGATTCTAATTGAGGGATTGAAGAGCACCCAGATCCATCATCATGTATGACTGACTAGCCCAAGGTGATGGCAGCGAGACTGCTGTGGCATTAGAAACCCGACTTCTTACTGTCCAGAAGCAGTGACCCGGCGGTTGACCACATTGCTTTTGGAGCCATTGGGATTGGAGTCACACTTGGCCACTTCTTAACTGTGTGACCTCAGTCAAGTGACTTGATCTCTCTTATTGCCGCACTATTCACAACAGCAAAAACACAGAACCAACCCTACCACCCATCGAAAGTAGACTGGATAAAGAACATGTGATACATATACATGATGGAATATTATGCAGCCATAAAGAAGGACAAGACTATGGATTTCTGAGCAAATTGGATGGAGTTGGAGACAATCATTCTTAGCGACCTATCACAGAAACAAAAAACCAAATACCACATGTGCCACTCATAACTGGGACCTGAAGATTCATCACAATAGCACAAGGGAGGGAGTGGCAGTCATGGGATACTGCTAGGAGAGGGAGGAAGGGTACCTGGTCCTAAAGGGGACATGAGGACCAGCCAGAGGCCCAAACTTCACCTGCACAAACATTACTTATGTACCTAAACCTGATTGTACCCCACATCTCTGTAATAAAACAAAATAAAGAAAGTATCTACCTACATGGCTGCTCTGAAGAGTGCATGTGCTAACACGTGTAAAGCACCTTGAACCAGCCCAGCCTGTGACAAGCATGTGACAAAAGTTAACTGCTGTTATTCTCTCTGAGTTTCATTGTGAAATAGTACAGTCCTCCAAATATATACCCATGCCAAGGTCAGACTCTCCAGGTTTAAATCCCAGCTTCGCCACTCAGGAGGGATGTGGCCTGGGACTAGTCATGTGCACTGAGCCTCAGTTTTCTCCCCCGTAAAATAGGGGTGATGATCACAGCAGGCAGGTTATTGTGAGTATTAAATAAGTTCATACAAGGAAAACACCAGAAGGGTCCCTTGTGCCTCTGCTTTTGAAATAACTATGCTCAGCCGGGCTTGGTGGCTCAGCCTGTAATCCCTCGCTTTGGGAGGCCAAGGTGAGTGGATTGCCTGAGCCCGCAGATTCGAGACCCACCTATGCAACTTGATGAGACCTCATCTCTACAATCAATCAAAAAATCAGCCAGGCATGGTAGCACGTGCCTGTAATTCCCGCTACTCGGAAGGCTGAGGCGGAAGGATCGCCGGAGTCCAGTGAGAATCCAACTCAAAAAAAAAAAAAGAAAAGAAATACCTATGCTTTCTTCATTTTAGGAAGTGGAGAAAAGTTCTCTCAAAAGGCTAGGTTAAGTTATTTATTATATAAATTTTATATATAATATTTTGGACTCATGGGGCAGAGTAGGGGACTTCAGCCAGACCAGGAAGAGGTCAGAACCACTGATTCAGGGGCACAGGACACACCACGCACAGAACATTCCAGGTCAAACCAGTCAAAGCTGGGACAGATTCTCTTAGAAACAGGCAAGGCATGGTAACTGCTCAAATCCCTACAATAAAGTTTAAGCAACTCTGCATCACTCACTTGCCAGCTCCAAGCCACAGTCCCCTCTCGATATTTCCTGCTGACTCTTAGTGGCCCCACCTGCCCCTTGAGCTTGGCCAGGGCCCACCTGGCCACCTGCCATCTGCTGCTAGGGGCGAATTTGCAAGAACCTCCCACCCACCACCCCCATGAGGAACACCCCTAAAACAAGGGTTTTCAACCAGAGGTGATTCTGCCTCCAGGGACATCTGGTCATATCTGGTTGTCATAAACTCAGGGGATGGGTGCTACTGGCATTCAGCGAGATGACATTAACCATCTCGCAATCCACAGGACAGAACAACAACTACCACAAAAAAAATATTTTGCCCCAAATGTTGAGAAAAACAAAACCCTGCAGAGACAGTCACCCGTGCGGTCGTAGATGTGATGTCAAGGGGACCCAGACAGCAGGCCCACAGGAACAAAAAGTGGGAACAACCAAAGTCACCAAAACTAGGGCCCTGGTTGCAAAAATAAGGTGCCATCCCTACCGTGAAATGCCAGAGCTCTTTCAAAGAGAAAGGGATCTCCATGTGCCAGTGCAAAAAGATCTGCAAGGTACAGCATGCTGTGAAAAAGCAAGAAGCACGATGGTGTGAATAGCGTGAACCCCAGGATTGTTCAGGAGAGAAGGTATGAATGCAGGGATGCTGGCATATGCATTCGGTTTTTTCTGGAAGGAATCCTCTGAAACTGCAAAGTGGTTACTTTTAGGAAGAGACTATGCAGGGAAGGAAAGATTTTTAACTTGAACTTTTCATTTTGCATCATTCTGTGGTTTGCATTTTTTATCCTTCTACCAATATTCCTTGCATTTTCTGTTTAAATGTCAAAACTGAAAAAAAAATCATCCTTTGGGGTTACCTGAGCGACTAAAGCCCTCTTTTTGTTTTCTTCTGAGAATTGATCTGCATGTGCTTTAAAAGCTTGAAAAGAGATACCTTTAAAAATAGCTACATAGGTGCTAGATAATGAAATAATGTAAATTATGTGTACTGTGGCAGACAGAATTAAATGCCTCCTCCAAAGATGCCCACGTCCTAATCCCCAGAACCTGTGAATATGTTGCCTTACATGGTAAAAAGGACTTTGTAGCTGTTATTAAATTAAGGATCTTGACAGGAGGAGAGGATCCCGCATTGCAGGGGCCCGATGTCATCACAGGGGTCCATATAAGGGGGAGGCAGGGGGGTCAGAGTCAGAGAAGGAAGTGCGACCACAGAAGCACAGCAGGGAGGTGGGGGGAAGAGACAGAGGCAGAGGGCGACAGAGAGAGAGAGACAGAGGAGACAGAGACAAAGAGAGACGGAGACAGAGATGAAGAGAGAGGCAGAAACAGAAACAGAGGGAGAGAGAGAGACAAAAATGGAGAGACAGAGACGGAAAGACAAGAGAGACAGAGACAGAGATGGAGAGAGAGACAAAGAGAAAGACATGGAGAGAGAGAAAGACAGAGAGTCAGAGATGAGGGGAGACAGCGATTGACAGAGTTGCAATGTTTGTCCCCTCTGAATCTCATGTTGAAATATAAGCCTCAGCCGGGCTCGGTGGCTCAGCCTGTAATTCCACGCTTTGGGAGGCTGAGGTGAGTGGATTGCCTGAGCCCACGGGTTCGAAACCCATCTGGGCAACTTGGCGAGACCTCATCTCTACAATAAATCAAAATGAGCCAGGCGTGGTAGCGCGCGCCTGTAGTTCCAGCTACTTGGAAGACTGAGGCGGAAGGATGGCCGGAGCCCAGCAGGTCAAGGCTGCGGTGGCCGGGAGCAGCCACTGCACTCCAGTCTGGGTGACAGAGAGACTCCAACTCAAAAAAAAAAAGAAAAGAAATGTGAGCCTCAGTGTTGGGGGTGGGGCCGAATGGGAGCTACTTGGGTCAAGGGGGTGGATTCCTCATGGATGGCTTGGTGCCCTTCTCATGCTAATCAGTGAGTTCTCACACTATAAGTTCATGTGAGAACTGCTTGTGCGAGAGTTGGCACCACCTCCGCCTCCCTTCTTGGTCCTGCTCTCACCATGGGACATGCCTGCTCCATCTCTGCCGTCCGCCATGATTGTAGCTTCCTGAGGCCTCACCAGAAGCAGCAGCCGGCGCCATGCAGAACCTTGAGCCAAAATAAGCCTCTCTTCTCTATAAATTACCCAGCCTCAGGTATTTCTTCATAGCCACACAAAATGGACTACCACAGAGACAGAGTTGAGATGTTACCCCGCAGGCGCTAGAGATGGAGGAGGGAAACACCAGCCCTAGGCTGGAAAGGAAGGAAACGGATCCTCCCCAGAGCCTGAGAAGGACCGCAGCCTGCTGATATCTTGATTTCGGCCGGGCAAAATGGATTTCAGGCTTCTGGCCTCCAGAACTAGAAATAATTTGTGTTGTTTTAATCCACTACATTGGTGCTTTGTTATAGCAGCAACAGAAAACTAATACGGGTGCCAAAGCCCTTCGGTCATTTTCCCACCAAAAGATTTTCTTGCTGAATATTTGATCCCTGAAGAACCAGCAGGCTGGTATCCCATTCTCTATATGTGGAAACTGAGGCACACAGCTATTCAATGGCAGTTGTCCATCATTGCTCAGGTCCTGGGTGCAGAGCCAGCAGAAGGACTCAGGTCTGTCCCAGAGCTCTCCCTGCTACGCAGAGACAGAAGGTGTCTGGCTCTCCCCTGACCGCCTGTGTGATCCTGGGGAGGTTAGTTAACTTCTCTATGCTCTCTTTTCTCATTCATCAAACGAGGATCATAATAATACCTTAAAAGGCTGTTGTGAGAACAAACTAAATTCATTCATGTCAAGTGCCCGGCACTAGGACGACCTCAAAATTAATTTCAGGTTCATGTCAAGTTTGGCGTGGCTTTCTTTTCCCCATGGCTTTCTTTTCCCCGTGACTGTGAATAAATAGGCGCTGAGTGAAATGCTCTTGCCATAAGCACGAGGCGTCCAGGAGCAGTAAGCATCCCAAAGGCCCTCTCCCTGACTTCAACTGATGCCCCGACCAGTATCACCCGGGGCTCTCCCCTGCCTCCCCGGTCCTGCCCGACAGCCGTAAAGGTTTTGCCCCTGCCCACCCAGGGATGCCCCAAGCTCCACCCTGGAGAGTGATCGGGGCAGCACCTAGACCTGGGCTTGCCCTTCTGGTACTCCCTGAAGCTGGCTGCAAGGGATTTGAATTGTGAGGGGTTCCAGGAGAGCTGGAAGCAGCCCCAAGGGAACTAGGACTCCCTCTGTGGAAACCACCTGCGCCCAGGCGGCCTCACAGGGTGAACACCGAATCTCACTCACTTTGGGAGACAAATTTTTCCATAAGGTGCTTTGAAACCTCCACATGGTGCTTGAGGGGTGTGAACAGCCTTCTCCTGTTTGCCAACCCAGTGCTGGGTGGATTCCCAGAGCCCAGCAGAATAAAGCCACACTTCAGCTGGGAGCCCCTGAGAGTCCCGGGGACTCTGGCTTCCTCTCTCTTACCTCTCACTCTCTCACTCTTTCCTGTGGTTCCTTCAGCTGTGCCTTTACCTCACACTCTATCTACCATGTCAATCACAATCACCACCCTTTGCCTTTGGGAAAATCCCTCACTCAGCCTCAGCCCACATGGTTCCTGGGGAGGTTAGCTCCGCCCTCTGGTTCCAGGAGGCCTGGTCTGACCAATCAGCTTGTTGCATCCCTGCCCCCAGACAAAATGATAGGTTGGGGGATTGTCACATGATCTAGGTTGGTCCAGTGAGATTCGATCTTGAGACTTGTTACTCTCAGGAGGAAGGAGATTCTCTTTTTTCTCCACCCAGGGAAAATATAACATGTGACTGACCATGTGAAACATTTTGTCAGGTTTGAGGGCCAGGAGTAAGGTGTGTTTTCTTCCCTGCTCCATTGTTGGTTTTGCTATTAGTACAACTGAATAAGAGTTTAATACGGCTCTTATCTCTGAGAATAAAGCCAACATAGAGCAGAGTTGGACTGAGAGAGCAGGTCCAAATGATATGGTTTGCACACCTGGAGACACCCCTGCCTGAATGCCACTCTCTCTGGACATTTTAGCTACATTGGCCAATAAAATGCCCAACCTACTCTCATGAGTGCAAAAAGAAATGCATACAAGGACATCACAGCATTGCTTATAACAGCAAAGAAAGAAACCCAGGAACCATCTGAATGTCTGTCAGTCAGATACTGGCTAAATAAATGATGGTATAGCTACATGATGAAATGTAACACCATCATTAAAAAGAAAGAAGCAGATCAGGTGTGGTGACTCACACCTAGAATCCCAGCACTTTGGGAGGCTGAGGTGGGAAAATCACTTAAGCCCAGGAGTTTGAGACAAGCCTGGGCAACATAGTGAGACCTCATCTCTACAAAAAATTAGCCAGGCACAGTGGCGCACACCTATAGTCCCAGCAACTCGGGAAGTTGAGGCGAAAGGATCGCCTGAGGTCAGGAGGTCGAGACTGCAGTGAGCAGTGATGGTGCCACTGTGCTCCAGCCTAGGAGACAGAGACCCCAACTCAAAAATAAAAGAAAGAGGCAATGCTATGCAAACCAGTATGGAAGACTCTCAAAGATATAAGTTTCACAAAAGCACAGACCTGTGTGTATGTGGTGACAAGTGCACTCTTGGGGCCTCGTGCCAGCTCCGTGGCAACAGGACCTTAGTTCTGTCCCCTGCAGTAGCTCGGTGCCTATGACAGAGCCCGGCGCCAGGAAGATGCTCAGTAAATATTAAAAATTGCTGGTGAGTGAATGAATCAACAAGTATGTGTTAGCTGGTCCATGCACAGAGAGATCTCTGATGGGATACATAAAACATCTCACCATGCTGGCTGCCTCTGGGAAGGAGGCTGGGATGTCTGGCAACACAGGTGGGAGGCAAGGAGACCGAATGTTCAACGTATCCCTTAGAATTTTGAACCATGTCCATCCACTCAGAAAAACAGACTAAATAAATAGCAAGACAAAATATCATCTATCATAGGAGAAAACCTCTTGTCTCTCCCTAGAGAGTGACATCCCCTAGGAAACAGGGCAGAGAGGCGAGCCTGGCCTCCTCTGCGTCCTTAAAGTGGAGCTGTACAAAGTCAAGTAACAGCCGTGGCTCCTGGCCCCCTTTGATGCTTTGGATCCCCTTTCCTGGGCCTCAGTTTTCTTACCTGTGAAATGGCAGGGTTGAGTGCAAGGTCTGTCCTGGAATTTCATGATTCAACAACAGAGGCAGACACTACCCAGACTCCCAGCATCTCTCCCAGCGGCCTCGGCATCCTCCCTTTGAGGTGGAATGCGCTGGAACACATCTGTCTTGGTCGGCATCAGACGTGGCGCATCCCAAGACAGCTGCTCGGAGCTACTCGGAGGCTAAATTATTGGACCTGACACATCGCCTTGCCTCCTGCCTGGGAATTGATGCTCTGTATTTGACCCTATCAACGCTTCATTACGGAGACTGACATTCATGGTAATTACGTGTTTCCTGGGCCAGATTATTCATCCTCGGTGTCTTCCTGGTTTTTATCACTCTTTTTCCTTTATCAAGGACAGCCGAGCATCTGCCAGTAACGCCCCAGCAGAGTCGGTGCCTAGAGGAAACAGAAGACACACCCTGGTAACTCGAATTTTCTCACTTAATTTTCATGAGTTGAAAATATCTTTCTGGAATAGAATACATGTTCAACGCATTGAAATAAATAGCAATTTTGACTATTGAAGCTCAAAAACTTGACTGGAATATGATAAGAAGGTTTCGCCATTAAAATAGTACCTACTTTAAGAAAACCTAATATATTTGAATCGGGAATCACGAGGCGGAACAATTTAGTGACTCTGCAATTTACAAAAGGATGTGTCCAACAGGCCTTTAATGGCAGGTCCCCTAGGACTTGTAAAAGGGGCTCCCTGTTAAAGCTAATCAAATCGCAACTGCACTCAGTTGTTCGAGAGCACAGCTGCTGCCGAAAGAGGGGTGCTGTCAAGCTGGGGGCTCCTCCTTCCCTCCGTGGGTAAAACACCCTCTTTCTCCAGCGCCAAGCTCTCCACAGCACCCAGGCTGCAGCCAGTGGACTCCCAAGAAATACTTGTAGGATGAACCCAATGAAAGATGAAGAGGCCACACTACAACAGATGCTCGAGGGAACGGGGCAAGGAAGGAAAGAAGGAAGGCGGCGAGAGGAGAGAAACTAACAATGGCCACCATGGTGTATTAAGCAAGTGCTTACTCCATGCACAGAGCCAGGAGAGCACCAGGTACCCAGATATAGGCTCAGAGAGGCCAAAAGACTTATCTAAGGTCACCCAGCCCTAAGGGGTAGTGCTGGGAGCCCCGTCAGGATCTCAGATGGCCACATCCAGGCTCCCAAGCTGTACAAGTCCATCTTCTGCCAATTAAATCATCAAAACCATGTTCCCTGCCAGAGAAGGGGGTGTGGAGATTGGGGTTCACGGGTATGGAGGCAACAAAGGAGGAGGGGATGCTATGGCTGCCCTCAGGCTCACAGCCCAGAAAAGGCCAGCGACACACGCAAGGGAAGAACATCACTGCCTATACAAGGGTGCCATGAGATGCGTGTCAAGGCCACAGAAGATGGCGTGAGTGTTCTGGGAATTCAGAAAAAAAGATGGCACCCTCGATCCTGGAATGGCTGGGGCAGGGCGGGTGGGAGGAACTTCCCTGTGGGGTGATTTTCTCTAATCCTTGAAGAAGAGGACTCATCTGAATGAGCTGAGACGCAAGGAGCGTGCCGTGGGCCAGAGAAACGGGCACCGGGCACAGGCAGGCAGCACACAGGGGCGCAGGGGGGTAAGCAGTTGGATGGAGCAAAGGGTACATGGAAGGGGTGCACGAAATAAAGCTCAGATGGAAAGACAGGCCAAACCAAGGATGCCAACAGATGGCCCACACAAGACTGCCTCCATGTTCGCGACAGACAGCAATAAACAACTGTAGCACTCCCTCAATGAGCTCCAGAACCCTTCTTAACACAGACCCTAGGGTACCATTACAAGGTACGGCATTTGTGCCTGAGATGCAGTCCCTTTTCCATCATCCTTAATCAAAGAAAGTACAGGCATGATGTAGAGAGCACCTACTGCATTCCAGATACTATGCTGTATTATGGAACACTCCCTGTGGCCCTACTAATGGGCAGATTCAGCTCTGTTGTTTTTGTTTGTTTGAGTTGGAGTCTCACTCTGTTATCAGGACTGGAGTGCAGTGGCATGCTCATGGACATCCCAGTGTCAACCTGCTGGGCTCCGGCGATCCTTCCGCCTCAGCCTTCCAAGGAGCCAGAACTACAGGCATGCGTTACCGTGCCCAGCTAATGTTTTCTTTATTGTAGAGACAAGGTCTCACCAAGTTGCCCTGGCTGGTCTCGAACCCACAGGTTCAGACAATCCACTAGCCTCGGCCTCCCAAAGTGCTAGGATTACAGGCTGAGCCACTGAGCCCGGCCGGCTCTGTTTTACAGTCAAGAAAATCGAGGCTCGGGGAGCTTCAGTTCAGACACAGAAAGCAAAGAGCAAAAAGTGTGGAATTTCCAAGCCTGGTCTCTTTCCACCACATCCCAGGGCCTCCCTCTACGTCTGAGTTTTAATTCTGTGGGGACACGTCTCAGCATCTATTCACACCCCTACCAGGCAACCTACACCTCCCTACACCCGGCCTCACAGGCAAAACAAGGGTGCTCCCCACACAGCACTCCAGTCCCAGCCCTCCTCTTCCTCCCCGGCCACTCCGGCTCATGCCCACCCTGCATTTGCTCATGTCTACCAACGCCTCTCCCCTTCTGCCTCCACGCTTGAAAGGCTGAGCCTCCTAGTAGGGGGCGTGTCCGGCATCCAGGCCTGCTGGGGGTCCCCTGCTGGGGCACTTTCTCTCCCCTCTCCACCCCCAAAGCCAAAATGCCTGGGGCTCATTGTGGGGATAATTCCTCGTGTTCCCTGTACTGGAGAACTTCATGTGTCGCTCTCTAATTGAATTGTTGTCATGGCAATCACTTTCATTTGCTCTGAAAGGACTTAATGATCGACCCCCCGTTTTCTCACTTCTGCCTTTGATAATAATCAGCTCCCCCCCCCACACACACACACACACACACACACACACACACACATACACACCCGCTCCCAACCCCTCACTCTTCTTTCAATGGGCTTTCTTCCGCATCCCCCCATCCCCCCTCCTGGAGTCAGGAAAGGAGAGTCTTGCTTCCCAGATCCTCAACCTTGCACCATTTGCCTTCTGGACTCCTGGGAGGATTCACTTCCTGGCATCCATGTTCCTGGGTGGGTCATGTGACTATTCTGGCCAATGAGATGCAGGCTGTCCCTGCAGGGCGTGACCATGAGAAGCACTGGAGATGGGCTTGCTCCAGCAGCCTGGGCCCCGGGAGAGGAAGACACGGCACAGAGCCCTCGGCCAGCGGAGATGCCCTTACAGACTGAGCAAAGACTAAGCCTCGGGGCTTTTTTATTTTTATTTATTTTATTTTATTTTTTAGAGATAGGAGTCGCTCTGTGTTGCCCAAGCTGATCGCAAACTCGTGGGCCCGGGTGATCCTCCCGCCTCAGTCCCCTGAGTAGCTGGGACTACAGGTGTATGCCACGGCTCCCAGACAAATCTTGCTAGTTTAAGCCACTGAAATTTTGACATAATTTGTAATCCCAGCTTATACCCAATGAACCCTCCATCTTCAAAGGTTAAGACCATATGTAGCCTCTTTTTTCTTTTTTTTTAAGTATTTTTGATCCTATATTTTAACTGTCACATAATTGGACATATTTGTGGGGTGGACAATGATGTTTTGATACATATACTGAATAGTGATCAGATCAGGGTAATTAGCATATCCATCTTCTCAAACATTTATCACTTCTTAGTGTTAGACACATCCCAAATCCTCCTTATTTAGCCTCTTTAGACTAAAGTTGGTTTCCAAGAAGGCCCTGGCTGAAGTCACCAATCCAAGGACTGGTCTGCTGGTCACAGTCTAGGGGCTTCCTTCTCAGCCCTGCCACTTATGAGCTGGGTGATGCAGGATTGGTCCCTGGATCTCTCTGTGTCTCAATTTTCTCATCTGTAAAATGGGGTGGAAGTAATACCTACCTCTAAGGATGGCTGTGAGGATTAAATTAGCCAATCTTTGTAGGTTTGAACAGTGCCTGGCACGTTGTGACTGTTCTATGTGTTTATTACGAATAGAGTCACTGGTATGTTTGTCATCATCCTCATTATCAAGGCTAACACTATGAATTTTTTTAATGCTAGACTTGAGTTTACAATGGACCATCCTGTTTGGAGGTTTCTCAAGACCATCTCTCCATGTAGTGAGTCACTAGAAGAGCTCAGGGGACTCAGCTCTTAGTTGTACTCATGGCTAAGATTTGTTGCAGCAAAAAGATACAGGACAGAACAAAGGACAAGACACAGGCAGATTGTGTGGAAATCCGGGCACAGGCTTCCTACGGTCCCTTCCTCCCATAAGGTCACACTCTTTCCCCAGCAAGAAAACAAAGCAGCATGTGTGCTGTTTCTGTCCAGGGAAGCCCATCAGAGACTCACCCAAGGTTTTCACCAAGCACCAATCATGTAGGCCCTTCTGCCTAGCGTGTATCCAAATTCCAGACTCCCAGAAGGAAAGCAAGTATTCACCATAAAGCACATTGTGTGTACAGTCGCGGAACCATGAAACACAGTTATCACTTAGGGAACAGTTCAAGGGCCAAGTTCCCAAATGCCAGCCAAGGGTCAATCTCACAAGCAGGCCTTTGCAGGAGTAACAGTCTCAGGCCTGCTCTGTTCACTCTTCCACAGACACATCCACATGCTCCCAACAGCCCCACAGCCTGGAGTGGGCCCAGCTGGCAGTGCTCTTGTGTAGATGATGGAATCAGGCAACCTGAGATGAGGAAGCTGGAGCTCAGGGGGACGTGTGATCAGCTGGCCCAGCCCCTGACCTCTAACCCAGGGATGGCAAAGGTGTGGTTGAATGACCGTGTCTGTATCCTGCAGGGCACTCCTTCGGGCAAGACAGACACGAATGCTTTCTCAGTGCTGGGCTAGGGGTAGCCATATGTGCTGAGGCAGACATGTCCAGCCAGATCTTCCCTCCCTGAGGTATAGCAGAGCTGTCACTTCTTAGAAGGCCTTCAGAGAAGGGGGTTCAGGAGCTTTCTCTCAGCCACGCTTTCTGGAGTTTACCACCTTGAACAATCAGAGCTGTCTCCCTATACCTAAAGTGATTCTTTTCTGTTCCATGTTTGGGTTCCATTTTTCCTTGACGAGCTCTCTGTGGACAGGGAGGGCCAGTGCGTGTGTGTGCATATCCATATCTGTTCTTCTTCTTACAAGGATACCAGTCATATTGGATCAGGACCCACTCTAATGACCTCCTCTTAATGTGACTACATCAAAGACCCTCTTTCCTGTCCTTAAAAACTAAACATGAACATTTGACAAGAGTAACAGCATTGTCTGCTGGCTTTCCACACTCTGGGTTAAACATTCCAATCATTCACTCCCTCTCATCCCCCAAAATAAGCTCAGAACTTAGTCAGCCTTGATGAGTTTATGTAAATTTGAAATACAACTGCCTGAATATCCATTACTAAGAATTGGACAAGCCGGGCTCGGTGGCTCAGTCTGTCATCCCGTGCTTTGGGAGGCTGAAGTGAGTGGATTGCCTGAGCCCACGGGTTCGGGACCCACCTGGGCAACTTGGCGAGACCTCATCCCTACAATAAATCAAAAAAAATCAGCTGGGTGTGGTAGCACATGCCTGTAGTTCCAGCTACTTGGAAGGCTGAAGTGGAAGGATCACCGGAGCCCAGCCGGTCGAGGCTGCGGTGGCCGGGAGCGGCCACTGCACTCCAGTCTGGGCAACAGAGTGAGACTCCAACTCAAAAAAAAAAAAAAATTGGACAAATAAATCATATGACACCATATTTTTTTTAATGATGAGATTACCATGAAAAGATGTCCTTGATGGACATCTTTTGAAACTAAAACCCAAGATAAGTTTGTTGTCCTCACTTAAAAACACCTAGGAGAGTTCACACAAAAATCTGGATTTCTTGATTCTCCAGAATAAGGGTCAGCAAAGTCTTTCTGGAAAGGGCTAGATAGTCAGTGTCTTCTGCCTTATAGGCCAATTTCAGCTGACGTTATCCAACCCCTCTGTTGTTATGTGAAAGCAAGAATAGACAACGTATAAATGCATAAGGCTGGGTGTTTTCCAGTAAAACTATAGTGATCAGAACACACCGAGAGCTGGGTTTGAGCCGCAGGCAGAAGTTTGCCAACCTCTGCTCTAGAAGCAAGAAAACAAGAGACAGACGCTTTCTCAACCCTTCCATCCTAGACCTATCATGAAAGAAGGAGCCTCAAACTCAGATGCCTTCTGGGGCTCAAAGCAAAACACAACTGGGAGAAGCAGGCTGGCGTTAAGACAACTGGGAGTGGTGGTGACTGGGGTAACTTGGAGCGTTCCAGACTTTTCCCATAGACAATATTAGCCCCACGTGAACAGATCTGATTTTCCTAGAGATGCCGGAAATCCTAGTTTTTATCTGGAATTTCCGTATTTAAGCAGTAGCCATTAGTCTGATTTTTTAAAACATCTTTATTAGCTTCTTACGGCTGCCATAGCAAAATACCACAAAGTGGATGGCTTATGCCAACAGAAATCTATTCTCTCACAGTTCTGGAGTCCAAAATCAAGGTGTTGACTGGGTCATGCTTCCTCCAAAGGCTCCGAAGGTAAACTCCTCCACATCTTCCTCTTTGCCTCCAGTGTTGTTGGCAGACCTTGGTATGCAGATATGTTAGCCAAATCCCTGCTCCTCTTCACCCAGCCTTCTCCTCATGCGTGCATGTGAGTGTGTGTGTGTGTGTGTCCGTGTCTGTTCTCCCTCTTCCTACAAGGACACCAGTCATATTGGATCAGGGCCCCCTCTAATGACCTCATCGTAACGTGACTATATCTGCAAAGACCCTCTTTCCAAACTAGGTCACGTTCACAGGTACTGAAGGTTGGACTTGGACATGTCTTGGAGGGACATAATTCAACCCACAAGACCAGCTCTCGGCCTTCCAGTTTGCAGCCTCTGCATTGAAATCGAATGTGGCCGGCCAGCCTGATGAAAGGGAGCTTGACTCCAGTCCAAAGTCAGTCCCAAATTGGACGGCCAGGAGGACCCACACTTCTGCCTCAGCCCAACCCCTCAATCAATCCCTCTTTCCAGACTAGACCATCACACGTACCTCCTGGAAGGCAAGCCGGCCCCAGCAGCACTGACAGTCGTTAGCGAGGCAGCTGTCAGGGGAGATGCCAGCAGCGCCTCTGCCTGCTTGACTGACAGCAGCACCGCCAAGGGTCAGGTCAAGGCCAAGGGCAAAGGCAAGCATTGCTTAACAGACAGGCAGCCCCCAAAGGCATGAGGGACTCACACCCATACAAACGCTCTCTCAAGGTTTCACCACGGAGAAAAAAAAACATCCTCTCGCCTCCAGTCCCAGCCCGGGCGTTCAACCTTGACGGACACCCCCAGACAGCCTTGAGAATCAAACAGCCCACACCGGCTCATCAGAGACCCCATCTAATAATCATTAGGCGAAGTCTGAGATGGATAGTTCATTTCACCTGATGGTTTTGTTCTAATTAGCCAAATGCCCAAAATGACTCTGTGCAATTCCGGTCACTGTGATCAGACCCACCGCCTGATCTAAATGGCTGAAAATGCTCAGAGAACGCACTTCGGCGGTGACAGATGTGTCACCAGCTGGAGTCTCCTGACCCCTTCGAGGTGAGAACAGAAGCCAGGGCAGTCATGGTCCCAAGAATGGGGTTTGTTCTATTTTCCTTTATCTTTTACTCAAATATCCATCAGATGCCAACTGTGTGTTCAGATAAAAGACTGAAGCATAAAAGTCACCACCAGCTCTGATTTCTTAGCTCACTTCGAATGCTTTAATGGCCAGAGTCGAGCACCCATGAATACTGAGAGGACATTTGTCAGTTCTCATTAGTATTTATCTTTAAAATTTTCTTAGCCAAAGGTTCCAAAGATGCAAAATAATAGAACTACAAGAATCCCCAAAGCTCGGAAGGCAGGACATGGCTAACTTACCATCTTTCCAACCCCTACCTATCCTTCAAAACCCACCTCAGAGTTACCTTTCTTTTTTTTTTTTTTTAGTTGGAGTCTCACTCTGTCACCCAGACTGGAGAGCAGTGGCACGCTCCCGTACACCACAACCTCAACCTCCAACGATCCTTCCGCCTCAGACTACCAAGTAGCTGGAACTACAGGCGCACGCTACCACACCCAGCTAGTTTTTGAGTTATTGTAGAGATGAGGTCTCGCCAAGTTGCCCAGGCGGGCCTCGAACCCGTGGACTCAGGCAATCCACTTACCTCAGCCTCCCAAAGCACGGGATTACAGGCTGAGCCACTGAGCCCGGCTTCAGAGTTACCTTTCATTTGGGAAACTTTACCCAACTTCTTCAGGCCAAGAAATTCTCCTTAGGAATCTGGATATTCCTTCTTTCAAAGACATATTGCATCCCTCTCATGTATCATGTATCAAGCATGTCCCACTCCAGGATGTAGAGCTCAGTTCATCTTTGACCCCTCAGCCGTTATCATGGGATCTGACACATCATGGGCTCGGCCAAAGACTTCCTGAAAGAGTGAGCTTAGGCAAAACACTGTGCTGGTCCCTGAGGGAAGTAGGAGAGAACTTCCGAAGGTCTCAGATTAAGAAAGCAAGGCTTGCACTTGATCACATAAGAAAACAGCTGAACACACTGACGAGTCCTGTGAATTCAGTCTGAGGTGAGCTGCGAGCTGGGGTCATCAGGGAACTCCAGGGAAGGGAACAAAACTCCAGCCACTGTTCCAGGCTAGGTTTGGGACAGACGAATTAGAAGCACACACGCATTTAAGTTGTCAGAAACAGCACTGCTAGTTGCTGGGAGTGGGGGGTCTTTAGGGTACCCTGAAGTAGCACCCACCGTTCTCAACCAACTAAAACAGACCAAGGTGTAAGGTAGATTTTGATGAAAATGTCAACTGTATTACCATGGAGACAGCACTAGGGAATACAGCGTACTCTCCTATTTACAGGAAGGGAGGCTTCCCAATACGACCCCGGAGCTGGGCAGTGAATGAGTCCCCGGCAACCCCGAAGGTCTAAATGTACCACGAGACTCCAGTCTGCACCCACCTGACTAGCAAACACGAGTGGCCTGGCAACAAGCACTGACAAGGATGCAGTGTGGTCAGGAACAGTCATAAGCCTGTACAACCACTTGGGAAAACAATTTGTCACCACCTGGTAACGTTGCAGATCCCATGAACAGAGGACTCAGCCACGGCAGACACAGAGCCTAGAGGATCCAGGCATGTGGGTATCAGCACACATGCACAGAAATGCTCACGCAGCCTGTTCATTAGAGCAAAAAGCAGGAACCATTCAAATGTCAGTTGGCGGTGAAATGAATAAAATGTGAGCCCTTCCTCCCATAGAACAGTATACAGCAGTAGGCATGGAAGACACCAACACACAGCATCCCGGATGAGTCTCCCAAACACCATGTTCTGTGAAAGAGAAGTCAAACAATGCCCAGGGTGTAATTTCACATAGGCAGAGTTCACCAAGAGATGAAACAATGTATCATTTAGCGACTCAAACACAGAACCACAAAGAAACGATAAACACAAGAGTCAGGAGAGAAGTTCTTTTGTAGGGGGGAGAGAAAATGAGATTGAGTTTACAGTAGATCAGATGCCAAACCAGAACTTACTTCCAAGAGTTGGTATTAAGGATTTCACTAAGAAGATACGAGAGACCTGGGCCATCAGGGGAAATCAAGGTACGTGGTTATTGAATGTATGGTACACTTTTACCCTATGGGGAAAAAAGATACTTTTAATTTTTTCTTTTTTTTTTTTTTGAGTTGGAGTCTCACTCTGTCACTCAGACTGGAGTGCAGTGGGCACTCCTGGCCACTGCAGCCTCGACCCGCTGGGCTCCAGCGATCCTTCCACCTCAGCCTTCTGAGTAGCCAGAATTACAGGCGTGCGCTACTACGCCCGGCTAATTTTTGATTTATTGTAGAGATGAGGTCTCGCCAAGTTGCCCAGGCGGGTCTTGAATCCGTGGGCTCAGGCAATCCACTCACCTCAGCCTTCCAAAGCGCTGGGATTACAGGCTGAGCCACCAAGCCTGGCCAATTTTCCTAAACAAAATGGTACACGGACATTCATTGTATGGTTTTATTCCTTACATTTAATTTATAAAGATGGTTTTGTATCTGTTCAAGTCGCTAAAAAAGAAAAAAAAACAGAAACACACTATGTATCTATATATAGAGAGGTGTTCAAAATGGCATTGGAAACAGCTTCCTGAATGTTCTGTGGCAGAGAGCATCTCCCGATGAGGTCACCGGCGGCCCTTCTGACCCCCAGCATCTGGCTGCATTTGAGCTAAAATGACACTCCAATCCAAACAGAGGAGCCACGCTCTATTCGGAACACTCTGGAAATGCAAAAGCCAACATCTGTAGCAGGGATGGGTAATGACCCGCCAGGCAAGGCCACGATGTTAAATCAATCCTTAATGTGTTCAAGGGCTTTTTTTTTCTTTCGCTGGGTCATTTAATAACGCGACGACTCGCTCCTTCCCTCCGCCTTCAGCTCGCCCATCGCCATGGAGACGATTGGGAAGCAGCTACCCAAATAAAAATAATTCAACTGCACACGCCCGCGCCACATGCTACTTGGATGTGGTGCCAACTCGATTTTATTTTATTTTATTTTTTGCTCCAAGAGCTCCTGGGAGCTCCAGCAAGGCAGGACACCTTCTGAGGAGTGGACACTTGCTGGTCCATGCCTGTTTAAAGTCAGGCCCGGGCATATGGGATCAGAGGCCACCCCCTCCAGGCAAAGGAGTGAACTGTTTGCTTAAATGGGAAGATCCCATCTACTGGGGGACAGGAATGCCTTAGACATCAATATTTTCTGCTACAGAAACTAACTACTCCTGTACATCCCTGCATCATCCAAGTACCCCAAGAGATTCCCTGCCAGTGCACGAGCCCCTTTAGCTCTGCATTCAAAGCCCTCCCAGATACCCTCGCCAACCTTTACCCAGGTCCCCCCACCAGTGTGACTGGCCATTAACAAAAGCGCTTTCAGTAAGATGGAATTCCGCCGTCGGAAAGTTCCTCTCTTCCTACTTCTCCTGCAAGCCTTCTCATGAAGAGAGGAAGCCTCGTTTCTGCTAACGAGTCTCTAACATTTGGCTAATGGACCTTGTTAGCTGAGAGACAGCAGGTCTCTGTCTGAGCGCCTTTGGCACGCAACAGTATCTCCCTGGAATCTGAGACCATTGTTTTGTTTTCGTTGTCTTTATTGTGAAGGTTTCCGGCTATTCGTGGCAAGCGACACTGACTTTCCATTTGTGGCAGCGGTAGAGTTGGCTTTTAAAATAAACATATTGAAGTAAAACCAATGAGTTGATTTTTTAGAATACCTATTAAATTGTTTTAAATAGCCAGGAAATGCCTTAGATGTGGCCAAAAAAAAAACCCAAAAAAATCGTGAAAGGAATGCATTAAAAAACCAAAGTGTGGAGAACATGGCCTCCTCGCCACAGCCTCTGTTTCTTTCTACCCACCCACATGGTGGCTGTGCATGTAAGAGGTCTGAAGTTCAAGACTAGAAAACATAAAGAGGACCAGAGACAGCAGCACAGTGGAGCAGAGATCAGGGTAAGCCAAGTACCATCTTCCAGAAGAGTCTCTTCCCACTTTATTTTGACCATTTAAAAAAAAATTTTTTTTCACTCAGGCTTCATGAAACTGTGAGTAGCTGCAAACACCAGGGGTCAGGCATAGCAGACTCTCAACACAAAGTCTTCCACCTCTCCACCACCACACCCAGGGCAGACATCACCAATCAGCCGTGGAATGCCTTTCCACAAGGCCATACCAATCGATCATGATGAGCGAGTAGAATGAAATCTTTTGGCCATCCCTGGAAAAGAGGGTTTCCCTGATCTTGAATACACTAGGGAGAAGGGTCCAGACAATTCCATCTGGTTTTAAATGCCAGGTTCAGCCCCTGTCAGCTCTGTGCTGGAATAGGAAAGACTAGAGGGCAAAACTGAGCAAATTGGTTCAGATATCCCCTCTCAATGCCAGCCACTAGCAGCTGGAGTCTGATTTTGCCATCCGTCATAAGGGCTGAAGACCCTCAACGCCGTCCTCAAATAAACTTTATCTTGAAAAAAATAATTATAAAAGAGGCAACCTTTTTGGCAAGCAACCTAAAATCTTGTTGCAAGAGCCCTGAGACTATCTGTACCCTTCGACCTTATAGTTACTATGGCATAGTAACCTTGGGGCTAGAACAAATATTTTACTATGTCCATCAGTTCTATGAGTCAGAAATGAGGACAGGGACACCGTGGGGGTGGCTTCTCGGCCCCATGATGTCAGGGATCTTAGGGAAGACTCAGTGGCTGATGGTGACTCAAACGAGCAGAACAGCTGGGGCTGGAAAATTCATTTCCAAGTAGGTTCTTCACTCACATATCTGGCACTTTGGAAGGACGGCTGGAAGTCCAAGGTCAGTTGGGACTCTCAAGAGGAACACGTACACATGGCCTCTTCAGCACGGTGCCCTCAAGAGATTCAGACTCCTTATATGGCAGTTCAGTGTCCTGCAAACAAGGCCAGAGTTGCAGACCTCGGATGACCCAGCCTCCGCAGTCACAGGTACCACTTCTGTGGTCCAAGGGTCAAGGACATCACAAGGCTCCAAGGGAGGAAGCATCAGCTAACCTCTCAATGGGAAGGGTGTCAAAGACTCTAGAACCATGTTTCCAAACCACCCCAAGTGCCATTATTGTAATTGGATATTACATCATACCAAAATCAACCACACAGGGAAAGATGTAATGCATAAAAGGGTATTCTCAGCAAAAATATACATAAGAACAAAAATCTATAAAGGACTCAGGAATCCATTTTTTAACACATGAAAATGTTCCAATAAAGTGTCAAGTGAATACAGCTGTTTTTAATGACTTGCTGTGTTTGTGTATTTTTACTGTGGGTACTGCATGTTTTAAAAAAATAGGTAGCCAGGCTCGGTGGCTCAGCCTGTAATCCCATGCCTTTGGGAGGCTGAGGTGTGGATTGCCTGAGCCCGCGGGTTCGAGACCCGCCTGGGCAGCGAGACCTCATCTCTACAATAAATCAAAAAATCAGCCGGGCGTGGTAGCACATGCCTGTAATTCCGGCTACTTGGAAGGCTGAGGCGGAAGGATCGCCAGAGCCTAGCAGGTCGAGGCTGGGCAACACTCCAGTCTGGGCAACAGAGTGAGACTCCAACTCAAAAAAAAAAAAAAAAAAAAAGGTGACATATAAACACTTCAATAAAGAGGGAAAGCTGCCTTATTCACATACCAGTCAAAACTACATAACCACCCATCTGATCACTGAGGTTTAAAAGGTAATTTGGAGACATCTACCTGACATTTAAAAAATTATTATATTAAAAAATTATTATAAATATTGCTCATAAATATTTATAAATATAAAACCTCACATATTGTTGGCGAAGATGTCAACAGATAATCTTTCTAAAAATTAATTCTACAACACAAATCAAAAGGCTGAAAAGTACTCATAATCTTATCCTAGGAACTGAACTTATAGAAAATAATCAGAGGTATGAGAAAATTCATTGCAATGAATCCACGGAAGTGAGAAATCAGCAACAACTTAATTACTCAAAAATAGGGGATGGTCAAATAAAGTAGGCCCTTGCAATGAAGTACTACACAGTCTCCAGAAATCATTTTTGAAGAACATTTAAAGATGTAGGAACATGCTTATAATCGCAGGTGAAGTGAAAAAAAAATCAAGTTGTAAACCTTTACACTTAGGAGAATCATTGTAGTGCTGTGTATGTGTGTGTGTGTGTGTGTGTGTGTGTGTGTGTGTGTGTGTGTATGTGTTTGCATACATGTCATATATGCAGTTCAAAAACTGGGAAAAAGTACATCAAAAAATTAAGAATGTTTTTTCCTGGATAGATTTTATTTTTATTCTGCTATATCCACTAAATTTTTCAAATTTTTTTAAAATCAGGGCTGGAGGAAGCATGCTTTCTGAGTATGAATTTTCAGGAGGACTAATAGTTAGCTTTTAATGTTCATCAAGTTTGTTTTATATTTGGAGAGAAACAGCTTAGGTTTGTAAATGTTTTCATTTGAAAGTCAAGAGGTAACAGCAAGTATTGAACCAGCCTTGCCAATGCCATGGTGATTTGGCCTCCAATACACCCAAGATCCACTAGGAGGCAGTGTCCCACTTTTGGTGGGGCGAAGCTGTTGGATAACCGGTTCACTTACTGAGCTCCTTCTTTCTGTTGATCCCTGTGTTGAACCTGGGGTGGCAGCTGCAATTAAGACAAGTTGCAAAGCACAGCCACACCTTTAGGTCCTCAGCAACAAAGTGTGAGCTCTGAAATGCACCCCAGCCATGGAAGGCACTTGGCCCTGAACTCTGACCTCTTGCACCCAAGAACCAAGGGCATGCATCAAGAAAGAAGCCACCATCCATCCATTCCATAAAGCCGTGTTGGCCCCTACTGTGTGCCAGGCCCTGGAAATACAGCGGTAAGCAAGACAGACACTGTTCCACCCTTTCCCTCACAGAGCACACAACCCAGTGGAGTGGAAAGACCACTGGACAAGTAATAACAATACAGCATGCGCCATCAGAGCCTGCAATGGAAGGGTCTAATGAGACTAGTGTTCAGCAAAAAACTGAAGGGTGACCAGGATCAGACAGGCAGGTGGGGAAGAACAGTCCAGAGAGGAGGAAAATGGTGTGCAGAGGGCTTTGGAAGAGCCGGACTGCACCATGGAGTGTGGCTACAGGGGATAGGTAAGAACGAGGAGAGGCGGGGGCAGAGCCCGACAGGGCAGAGAAGTGGTAAAGGAGGAAGTGCCCTCTTTTATAGACAGAGTCTCGCTCTGCCACTCAGGCTGGAAAACAGTGGTGCAATCATCACTCACTGCAGCCTCGATCTCCTGGGTTCAAGGTGGTCCTCCCACCACAGCCTCCTGAGTAGCTGGGACTACAGACGCACGCCGCCACAACCGGCTAATTTTTTTATTTTTATTTTTCATAGACACAAAATCTCACTACATTGTCCAGGCTGGTCTTGAACTCATAGGCTCAAGCAATCCGCTCACCTCGGCCTCTCAAAGAACTAGGATTACAGATATGAGCCACTGCATCTGGTTAACATTTGTTACTACTCTGTATATTTAAGATATACAACATGACATGTGCAAATTAGTCACTCTGCAAGTCTATAAAGACCAGACTGGAGTTGGGAGCGAGTGTTAGTTTTCTGCATGTGGAGAGACCCTTGGCAATTCTCCCATCTCCTTCCCCTTCCACGGGTTGGCCCTTGGAAGACAGATCGCCACGCTTGCTAGGACTGTGGCCAGAGCAACAGTAAACAAGTCTCAGACGGGGTCTCACAGGCCGTCCTAGGAACGGGTGCTTTAACATGTGGACTTTAAATGTATACTGGCCACTCAGTGGGATGTTTATATATTCTCAGCGGTGTTCCTTATCATTGAGATTGACAAATACTTTTTTGGGCAAACAAAGATCGCAGTGCACCAGATTCTACCATTTGTTCACCGACAGCCTTTTGACCATTATCAACCCCCTCCCTGCCCTCACCCCCCCCATTAGGCTGGGCTCGTGGTCACTGTGACTAAGAACTACATTTCCCAGGTGCCTTGGCGGCTAGGCATGACACACACACACACACACACACACACACACACACACACACACACACGCTTTCAGCCACAGGTGGCCACACGTGGAGGCCCAGAGCGCCTGGCATCCCTCCTGAGTGTGCAGGAGATTGGCCAGCCTTTCTGCACATGCACAAAGCTGCAAGCCCAGGGACTCAATGCCCTGGGAGCCACTCTTGCACAATGGGTAAAAAGTCTCCTCTTCTGTGCCTCGGGATAGACCATCCGGGGTGATCAATCATCCTGCCCGCTGGAAGGAATCTCAGCAGGGCTGGACCCCAGTTGCCCACAGTGGCACCTACCCTGGTTGTGAGTCCTCAGATGGGTGGGTTTTTCCCCCCATCCCTGTTTCTTCTTCCCAGCTGCCCTGTCTCACCCTCTTTGGAACCAGTCCCAAAATAAATCCCCTGCACACAAGTCACTCTATCGCTTTGGGGGGAAACCTAAGTTAACATCGTAAGTGCTGGAAACACTGAGGAGTACAGCTGGCAATGTCCCAGAAAGTGGCCTTAGAGAGCAGAGGCTCACGCTTGCATTCCCCGGCTCCTTCTCCTTTTCCCACTGCCTGGAATGTGGGAAGCATGCTGGGGGCTCTATATGAAACCAAGAAGAGAGACCCCCCTCTGCCACCTCTTAGGAAGGCACTGGAAGGATCTGGAAACCTCGGGGTTTTGCCGAGAGAAGCGGCTGTACCCACTCTGGGTGTATATGAGAAAGAAATACACTTCTGTCTTGCTTAAACCATTGTTATTTAAGGTCTCAGTTCCCTGCAGCCAAACCCATATTGTACGTAACATACAGGGTTTAAGTGATCAATCACCCTGCGCACTGGATCCTTCCACACTGGGGAAATTTAAGGAGGCTGTACAATCCCAGGACACCTGAATTTCTCGTGTTGTTTAAACAAGGAGAAGGTTCTAATTCATCTTGGGTGAGGACACAGTACATCCTCTCCCAGGTTCCCTTGACAAGCAACTGCGCTGAGAATCATCAGGACACAGGTAAAGAGCTAATTACCAGGTTCTGGTGCCAAGACAGCACCAAGCCGCTCTCTAATCTTCAAGAAAAAGGTCATTTAAACAGCCTCTCTGCCAGGGAACCAGAAAGGCTGCCTGCCTGGATCCACAAAGACCCTGCATTTGTCACCCGGCTTTCAGCAGCCAAGAAATCATTATTTTTCCTGACACCACCGGAGGAAGGTGAAGGATCAGGGAGACTCTCCAAGTCTCCGGAATTCCAACAGCGCTGGGAGCAGCACCTGGCCCCCGAGTCACTGCCAAGGTTACAGATGCTCAGGGGACGAAGTAAACACAGGGGACACAGGCCCTGGCCTGCTTGATGGACTGCAGAGTTGTTGTAAGTGTAATCAGAGGTGGGTCTTGGAGACCATGACCCTGCAGAAGAGGGTCTTGCCTTGGGGCCATCATTACTGAGGCCAAACAGCAGCTCCCACAAGGAACCGAATTAATTCTATCAGCTGGTAAAATATATTCCAACTTGCCAGTTAATAAGAAAGAAGTTCTTCTGAACGACCTCTAAAAGCCAGCAGCATGGGAAGATGGCTGGGGAAACAAAATGCATGCTGGGAGGTGCAGAAAGGGATGCTGACTCCAGCTCCCGGCTGCTGTGTGGTGCCAGGAAATCCACACCCTCTCTGAGCCTTGTTAGTCTTTCTTTTCTTTTCTTTTTTTTTTTTTTGAGTCGGAGTCTCACTCTATCGCCCAGACTGGAGTGCAGTGGCCGCTCCCGGCCACCGCAGCCTCGCCGGCTGGGCTTCAGCCATCCTTCCGCCTCAGCCCTCCAAGTCGCTGGAACTACAGGCGCGCGCTACCACGCCCAGCTCATTTTTTGATTTATTGTAGAGGTGAGGTCTCACCAAGTTGCCCAGGCGGGTCTCGAACCCACCGGCTCAGGCCATCCATTCGCCTCAGCCTCCCAAGGTGCGGGATTATAGGCTGAGCCACCAAGCCCGGCCCATTACAGGAATTGCTCTGATCTCCCAGGTCGTCCTGCATCTTGGGCTTTCCATCTCTGCTCTGTCACCTGCTGTGTCTGCATCTCACAGCAGAGGTTGTCTCTGCTCCCTGGGTGTATTCCAGGCTGGAAGGGGACAAGATTGAGAACGAGGAAGGCAGGGAATTTCCTTTTTAAAGTGTGTGGCTCGGGAACGGCATGTATTCAGAGCCTGGAAGTGAGTTACTGGGCATCGTTAGCCACAAAGGAGACTTGTGCATGGCTCAAACTTGGGGGGGGTCTCTGAATAAAAGGAAGAAGAAGAGAAAGAAAACTGGAGTTAGCCATCTTCTGCCATATCTTCTCTCTTCTTCTCTCTTCCTCCTGGTAGGCCCATGGTTAGAGAGTCATGTTTCTCTACCATAAGGAAAGGAGCACTGCCGCTGGCTGATAAGAGGTAACCGAAACTTGCACTCGTGGTTGAGGGATACAATAGGGAGTGGTGGGGACTGTGGCACCTTGGAGGGACTGAGCGTGAGTTAGTTGATGACAGCTGCTTATTGCCCTGCAGAAATATGAGTTTAGAGTGAAGATACTTGATATTTCAAGAGAACCTAGAAATCTTGATTTTTTTTTACAATGAGAAGTTTCTTGATTTTTTTCAATGTTAGCTCAATTTCAGACATATTGCGTGGGCCAGTTAGTGTGGGGGTGTAAGTCCCTTTGGTCTGTGGGCCTCCACTAGCTGGTCTCCGCTCTGAAGGCTACCATGCCAAGGTGAGGCGGAGTCAGCTTGTGACTGGCAGAGTCAGGGATCTGTGAGCTTTACAGATGGGGAGTTTGGGAGTCCACCTTTACACTCCAATTTTAGCAGTGTTGGTTCACCTTCTCTGGAGGGCAATTTGGTATTATCTACCCAAATTATACCTGCATACATTTTTAACTCATTCATTCCACTTCTGAGAATTTATCATTCAGAGAGATTGTGCATGCATAGATTAACCTATACATGGGGTGATTCATGGCAATGCTGCAGTAAACAAAAGCTAGATGCATATATAAAAGGACGCATACACACACTAACTATATCCTTTTTTTTTCTTTTTAGCATGACTAGTTGCATCCTGTACCCACTGCACTGCACTTTGTGTTGTTTTTCACTCGGCAATATCTTCTGGAGATGGTTCCAGCCAATGTGTAGACTATGCTCATCCTTTTTACGGCTGTATATCATTCCACTGTATGAATGGGCCAAAACACACACAAGCAGAGTCCCCTCCTGGTGGACAGTCAGGCAATCCTCTCTCCTCGGCCTCCCAAAGTGCTGGGATTACAGGCTGAGCCATCGAGCCTGGCCAAAAGTGCATCGGAGCTGGAAGAATGTCCCCAGGGATTTAACATCCAAATGCCTGGCCTGCTTCCTGACACGGCTCCCATCCAGGTCCCATTCGGTGATTTGCTTGTCACTAAGAGTCTCCCTGGACAGCCCCGTCCAAAGTGCCACGTGAAGTATTCATTTTCAAATTAAAGGACTTCAAAACAGTCAGAAAAGACCAACTTGCTTGAGAACTCACACCAAGATGACTCACGTGCTACTGAAATGTGGGCTGGGAACCCCGATTCACCCTGACACTAAAACAAATCCCAAATACCAAGTGCTTTCAAAAGAAATCATAAAAGTGCCAGAGGAAAGCTTGGGTGACATTTCTTTACAATCGTGGGGTGGAGAGGGCTTCACTCTGACCCACATGTGATCCTCAGCCCCAATCATGCCAAAACAGAAAAAACTCTCAAAAAAAAAAGAAGATATTGTGACAATCAATCTCAGTGAACAGGCCTGGCCTGAGCAGCTAGACCTGTGGTTATGCTGTTCTGGATCGTCTGGTTTTTGACCACGCGCATATATGAATCTTAGATTTTTAAATTATAATTATGCTAAGTTATAATAAATTGATTTGTAAAGGAAATGAGTGCCCATCAGCAACAGAATGGGTGAGTAGTTGTATATGCCCATAGGTAATTCTCCACAACACGGTTTTGGAGAAGGGCAAGGTTTTCTGTAAAGGGTCAGAGAGTAAATAGTTCAGGCTTGCTGGCCATGTCCTGGCCGCAGGTCTAGCTGCTTTGTTGCATATGCTTCTCTGTTGTTTGGGGGGGGTTTAATATACAATCCTTTTTTATTAAGGGTCCTGCTGACACCCAGGCTGGGGTACAACGGTGAGATCACAGCTCACAGCAGCTTCGAACTCCTAGGCTCAAATGATCGTCTCACCTCCACCTGTAGCTGGGACTACAGGCGCATGCCACCACACCTGACTTGTTTTTCTATTTTGTGGAGATAGAGACTCACTGTGTTGCCCAGGCTGGTCTCAAACTCCTGGCCTCAAGCAATCCTCCTGCCTCAGTCTCCCAAAGTGTTAAGATTACAGGCATGAGCTACTGCACCCAGCCTATATACAATATTTTAAATACAAGAGTGCCAAAAAAAGTATACACATTTTAAGCATGGCATTTGCACAAAAGTGACATTAATCAAATGAATGCTAGTGTCCCCATGTGACAGACAGGACCATCAAAGAAAATGGCAGAAGCACCATTACATGAACATCATACTACACATTGCTACCATAATTCATTTTAACTTCAAAAAATAACACATAGATAACATCGCTTAAAATGTGTATACATTTTTTTTGGCAACCCCATACCTATATTGGAACGCCCTCCCTACTCTCCTGATCTGGCCCCCAGTGACTTTTTTCTTTACCCAAAGATAAAGAAAATATTGAAAGGAAGACATTTGATGACATTCAGGACATCAAGGGTAATATGATGATGACTCTGATGGCCATTCCAGAAAAGGAGCTCCAGGGTTGCTTTGACAGATGGACTAGGTGCTGGCATCGGTGCATAGCTTCCCAAGGGGAGGACTTCAAAAGGTGACCATAGTGATATTCAGCAATGAGCTATTGAGCACTTTTTCTAGGACGCGTTCTCGAACTTAATTGTTAGACCTCATATATTACAACATTAGCTGACAAGATCAATTTGGTGCACAGGCCATTGCTGGCCAAGCTCCTGGCAGACAGCAGTGAGAAGGAATGAGCCGTCACTACACGGATGAACCTCACAGACGTAAGCTGAGCAAAAGCCCCAGCTGCATGATTCCAAATCTATGAAGTTCGAAAGCAGGCAAAGGCAGGCTACGCTGGAGGAGACAGGACGGTGACCCCTGGGGTGTCTTCTGCTGCCTGATCGGGGAGACTGTAGAGACCCCTAGGATGGGTCACATGAGAGTGTTCCGTTTGAAAATGCTATCAGGCTGCTCACTTGTGATTTCTGCACTTTTCTGTATATGCAGTTGTCTCAGCTTATCTACAGTTTCAATTTTGGGGTGTCAGTTACCCATGGTCAACTGGGTCCAAAATTAGATGAGTATAGCACAATAAGATATTTTGAGACTGAAAGAGACCACATTCACATAACTTTTATCACAGTATATTGTGATAATTGTTCTATTTTATTGTTTTTATCCATTTCTTCCTGTGCTTAATTTATAAATTAAGCCTTATCACTAGTATGTTCAGGAAAAAACATGGTATATGTAGGATTTAGTACGAGCTATGGGTTTGGGTATCCACTGGGGGTCTTGAAACATAACCCCCTCAGATAATAGGGGGGACTACACACACACACACACGCACACACACACACACACACACACACACACATATATATTCACACACACACAGTCATGTACCACATCATGACGTCTAAGTCAACCGTGGGCCGCATAGACAATGGTGGCCTCTTAAGATGATCAAACCCTATTTTCACTATATCTTGTATATGTTTAGATACACGAGAATGTACCATTGTGTTACAACAGCCTACAGTATTTAGCACAGTCATGTGTGGTACAGGTGTGTAGCCCAGAAGCCAGAGGCTAGACCACACAGCCTGGGCGTGTAGTAGGCTATACCATGGAGGTTTGCGTAAGTCACCCCATGATGCTCCAACAATATCAAGATTGCCTAACAATGGATTTCTCAGAATACATCCTTGTCATTAAGTGATATGATTTTTTTTTCAACCACAAAATTCTCCAAAAAAAATCAATGAATTTCACCAGGCAAGATGAGCTGAGGATCCATGCACACGTGTGTGGGTACATGTATTCACACAGGGGAAAAGACGGGAAGGTACCACATCAACACACCAGCAGGGGTTATCTCCAGGTATTCAATTTAGGGTGATTTTTATTGCCATCTTCAAACTTTTCAGCTGTCCCTAAGTTTGCAGAAAGCCTTTGGGAAAAGAAGCAGGCCAGGAAATAAATTCGGCCACATAAAATTGTGCTTTGAATTCTTATACACCAACAACAAGCAGGCAGAGAACCAAATAAAAAGCACAATCCCATTCATGATAGCCATAAAAAAAGAAATACTTCAGCATCTTCCTAACCAGGGAAGTGAAAGACCTTTACAATGAGAACTACAAAACACTGCTCAAAGAAATTCAAGAAGACACAAACAAATAGAAAAATATTCCATGCTCATGGATAGGAAGAATCAATATTGTTAAAATATCCATCCTATCAAAGGCAATCTACAGATTCAGTGCAATACTCATTAAATCACCAATATCATTCTTCCCAGACATGGAAATGACAATACAGAAATTCATATGGAAACATAAATGCCCACAAATAGCCAAAACAATCCTTAGCAAAAGAAACAAAGCAGGAGATATCACACTTCCAGACTTCAAACTTTACTATATGGCTCCAATAATCAAAACAGCCCGGTATTGGTACAAGAACAGGCATATAGACCAATGAAACAGGACAGAGATTCTAGAAGCAAAGCCTCAATTTCTCAACCAACTCATCTTTGACAAAGGCTCCAACAACAACCACTGGGGAGAGGAGAACCTATTCAGTAAATGGTGCTGGGAAAACTGGCTGACCACATGCAGAAGATTGAAACAGGATCCCTACCTATCACCATGCACAAAAATTAATTCTGAATGGATCAAAAACCTAAACTATAAGAATCTCAGAAAATGCAAGAGACACCCTTATGGAAATTGGAACTGGCAACCAATTCCTGATAAAAATCCCAAGTGCCCATGCCATAAGAGATAAGATAGACAAGTGAGACCTCATCAAACTGACAAGCTTCTGCAAAGCAAAAGAAACCATCAAGAGAATGGGGAGACAGTCCACAGAATGGAAAAAAATATTTGCCAACTGTATATCTGACAAAAGCCTAACATCTAGGATCTACAAGGAACTCGAATGTGCCGAAAGAAAAAAAAAAACAATCGGCCCCATTAAAAAGTAGGCAAAAGACATGAATAGACACTTCTCAAAAGAAGCTATACTGGCAGCCAGCAGACACATGAAAAAGTGCTCAGCCTCACTAATCATCAGAGAAATGCAAATCAAAACCACACTGAGATTCCACCTAACCCCAGTAAGAATGGCCATCATTAATAAAACAAACAACAACAGATGCTGGCGAGGATGCGGAGAAAAGGGAAAGCTTCTACACTGCTGGTGGGAATGCAAACTAGTGCGACCTCTTTGGAAGACATTGTGGTGATTTCTGAAAGAACTAGAAATTGACCTTCCATATGATCCAGAAATCCCCTTATTGGGAATATACCCTGAGGAACTCAAATCATTCTACAAAAAAGATACCTGCAGATGCATATTTGTTGCAGCTCTATTCACAATAGCAAAAACATGGAGGCAACCATGCTGCCCATCAAAGCTGGACTGGATTTTTAAAATGTGGTACATATACACAATGAAATATTATGCAGTCATAAAAAAGGACAAACATATGGACTTTGCAGCAACTTGGATGGATTTAGAGTCTATAATACTCAGTGATCTATTACAGAAACAAAGAATAGAGTACCATATGTTCTCACTCACAAGCAGACCTTGAAGAATTATCATAATATTACAAGAAAGAGACTGGCGGTAGTGGGAAACTGTCGGGGGTGGGGTGGGATTGGCAGTTGAGGGAAACTGCCAAGGTGGGGCACACCTCATCAACAAGGGTACCTGCATAATGAACATCTGTATACCTAACTCTGAACTGTATCACACATTTTTTAAATTAAAAATTTTTAAGTTTTTAAAAATTTGTGCTTGAAAGCCAGGCATGGTGGCTCCCACCTATAATCACAGTACTTTGAGAGCCTGAGGAGAGAAGGTTACTTGAGCTCAGGAGTTTGAGACCACCTTGGGCAATACAAAGAAACCTCATCTCTACAAAAAAAAAAAAAAATCAAGAAATTAGCTAGACATGGTTTATGCATCTGTAGTCCTAGATGCTCAGGAGGCTAAGGTAGGAGAATTGCCAGAGCTCAGGTATTTGAGGCTGTGGTGAACCATCATGGTGCCGCTGCATTCCAGTCTAGGCAACAGAGTGAGACCTTGACTCAAATATTTTTTTTTAATTGTGCTTTGAGAATGAGGTGTGCTATTTTATTCAAGATGTATGCTTGGCAGGAGTGCACTGCTATGAGCTGCTTCCCCCTTCCAGACCCAACTCTTCCTGAGACCCCTGAAGATCTGCTGGAGACCTGAAACCCCTGCAGGACCAACAACATTCCTCCCACCAGAACAGCCGGGCCATCAGCACTCCGGCACCATTCACTCATGCAGCTCAGCACCCTCGCCCACGGAGCAAGAACTGAAGAAGGTCTGAAGAAATCTCTGATTCAAGGCTCCAAACTCCAGCAGCCACCAAGGAGGCCCTCACCTGGCACATGTGAAGGGAGACCTGGGTCCTGGGTCTCAAGCCCCACCTACCCAAAAAGATCCACCTTGCTTTGCCCAGACCCTGCCCGGCAGCTGCAGCCACACCCAGAGCACCCTACCCTCTCTGACCTCCCAGGAGCTTGCCAGAGCAATGGCTCTCAAACATGTCTACACTCTATCCCCCAGAACCTGTGAATGTATTGTTTTCTATGATAAAGGAACTCTGCAGATGTGACTAAGTGAAGGATCTTGAGATGGGAAGAATATCCTGGATTATCTGGGTGGGTTCAATGCCATCGAAGAGGTACTTATAAGAAGGCGAAACCTGGACAGCACAGCCAGACTCTGTCTCTAAATATGTTTTTTTGTTAATTCACTGGATGTGATGGTGCATGCATGTAGTTCCAGCTACTTGGGAGGCTGAGGCGGGAGGATCACTTGAGCCCAGGAGTTTCAGGCTGCCGTGAGCCATGATTGTGCCACTGCACTCCAGTTTGGGTGACAGAGATCTTGTCTCTAAAATAAATAAATAAATAAAATACAGAGGCAGGGGGGTCAGATCAGGAGATAGGGTGATGGAAACAGGCTGAATGTGTGCTTTGAGAATGGAAGAAGGACGGTGGGTCAAGGAATGTGAGTGGCCTTCAGAAGCCAGAAAAAGCAAAGAAACAGATTGTCCCCTGGAGCCTCTGGAAGGAACCAGCCCTGCCAATACCTTGGTTTTAGTCCTTAAGATCCATTTCAGACTTCCAACCTCCAGACCATGAAGTAATAAACTTATGTTGTGTGAGCCACTGAGTTTCTGGTGATTTGTTTCAGCAGCAATAGAAAACTAATACCCAGGAACTCCCTGATCATTCCCAGACAGACGGTACCCAGGATTATGTCTGGGGCAAACACTCCACAATGCCCTGAGATGGCTGTGTCTTTCTGCATCTGGTCCCATTTCACCATAAGCCATGAATACATCCACAAAGGCCAACATTTCACATCCAATCACATCTCCCTGGCCACCTCTTGCACCCAAATCCTTGGTCTGCCTTAGGGTTTGGAGAAAATGTCTTTATACCTGTGTCACAGATGCCCATCAACTTCAAAAACCATCTAGAAACCATTCTTTCGGTAACTATGGCCCACAAGGGCTGGGAACTGTCCTAGGTGCTGAAATGCAGCAGGGCCCCAAACGAATAAGATCAAGGATGCTATATGCTCTAGGCACTAGTGTGGACGCTGGGAATACCCAAGTGAACAAAATACAACATCCTTGCTAAGTGCCAGGCACCAAAGACTCAACACATACAAGCTTCCCATGGACCACAGCGCCCCGATGAGGAAAAGTGTGGCAATCCTCTCTAGTCTACAAGTGAGGAAACTGAAGCCTGGAAAGGCTAGACAGCTTGCAAGATGCCACATGCAGCCTCTCGGCACCTTGCTTTGTCTCACCCATCTCTCTGTGCTGCTCACGTCAGGTTTTCATTCCACTCTGTGCTCACCCTGGGTCAGGTGAGAGGTCAGTGTTCCCACAGATGTAAAACCACCACCCCTGATCCCACAGGGCAATACACAAGTGCAGACTCAGTTGATTAGTTGAGGAGAGAAAGAGAGAGTAGTTCTAAGTGGAAAACTGCTGGGTAAAAGCTTCCCCTGCTGCGAGCTATTCAATTCATTCATTAAAGATGAAACAGACTCCAATCCATGCCATGCTGAAGGGGCCCGGGAGGTGGGCTCATTGCATCTGGGGGCACCAGGCTCTGCAAGGTGCCCCCCAATAGTTGGTCTGTCTTGAAGGACCCCTCCCTGGTCTCTTAGCTGAATTCAGGGGTCAGAAAGTCAAATGTCTGCAGGAACCAGACAGCAACAGTAAATGAACACAGGCAGCCAACACACTTTGCCTGAATATTAAATACACAGAATGATCTTCACTTCTACAGAGATGTTGTCATCTATTGCTCTTAAAACACTCAGCCCTCTGGAAACTGCTTATTTTGTACAAAGTCTGGGGAACAGAGAAAAACTTGTCTCCCATTAAAAAAAAACTGTAGTTCACGGATGAGTGTAAGTGGTGACTGACAGCCTTGGTGGAAGGTAGACAAGAAGGGGTGGTGGTGATTGTGGCAAAGTGGTGAACCCACACTTTATCTAAAGGGACACACGCTAGTCAACTCCATTTCACGAGTCTAAGTGGGAATGCAGGGTCAGCACTGACAGAGCTTTCTCCATTTCAAGACAGACCAAAATCCAGATATGTATAAGTCCAATTGCTTTTAATGTTGGTCCTATTTTCTCTGACATTCCTTAGGCAAAACAAAATATATTTATTCATTGACCAGATTTAGTCCAGGGGGGGTCACCTGTCACCTTTTGCTTAGGAGAAAGGATAGCTATGGACTATGGAAGCAGATGCCAGCACCCAGGAACACACAGAACCCCTCTCCTGGCCTTGCTCTGGTTGGGGAAATTTTCCATTCAGCCTCCACACATTCCAGATATTCTGAAACTCCTGTATTTTCATGTAATGTTATTCTTTCAATAAAATCCATCGGTTCACTGCATAGCTAATGACAATTTGACATTTCTACATTCGTTGGCATTGCATATGAATCAGATAATACATTCTGACTTGGGGTCTAGGAATTACGGCTCACCCCTTTACCCGATACCACCAGTGAGCAGCATTTCTCACTCTGTTTTTCAGCTGAGCACCGAAGTCCATTCCACCACATTTTTAAGTCAGACGATGGTATTAGGGCAGCAAAGACCACCCGGTACACAGTCACATCCTAAGCACCAGGAAAGAAGCCAGAGGACTATAATAGCACATTTTAGGCCCATGAAGAGTGACTTGTCACTCTGGGGAGACTCCCTCTGACTTCTCTGAAAGTTAATAAACAGTGATCTGAGAAAGTCTTTCTTGTATACGTCCTTCCATCATTTTGCAGGAGAAGAAAGAAGAAAATGAACAATGAAAACACAGAATTTGAGACATGTCTTTGGCCTAAAATATCTGGACCAGAAACCTCTCACTGGGGAGAAAGTCAAAGATTTATAGGGTTTGGACAGGCTCGGTGGTTCAGCCTATAATCCCAGCACTTTGGGAGGCCGAGGCAAGTGGATTGCCTGAGCCTGTGGGTTTGAGACATGCCCGGGCAACTTGGCGAGACCTCATCTCTACAACAAAGCAAAAATTAGCTGGGTGTGGTAGCGCGCGCCTGTAGTTCTGGCTACTTGGAAGGCTGAGGCAGAAGGATCGCTAGAGCCCAGCAGGTCAAGGCTGCAGTGGCCGAAGCATGCCACTGCACTCCAGTCCAGTCTGGGCGACAGAGACTTCAACTCAAAAAAAAAAAAAAGATTCACAGAGCTGCAAACTAGGCAAGATGTTCAAACATGCAAACATTTTGTTCTGAGGGTGAGGTGCCCAAAACACCAGTGGCACGGAAGATGACTGGTGGCACCCAGCATTATTGTGAGTGGTAGAAAGGGAAAAGACATTGGACGCTTACATTTATTTTAATAGGATTAAGAAAGAGATATAACTGTCACAACAAACCAGGAAGACTAACAAATTAGAACAAGCCTATACTTGGCACTTAAGTTTAAAAACAAGTGGGTCCATTGAAAGATAAATATTGGTTATTAGCCGGGCTCGGTGGCTCAGCCTATAATCCCGCGTCTTTGGGAAGCTGAGGTGAGTGGATTGCCTGAGCCCGCGGGTTCGAGACCCGCCTGGGCAGCGAGACCTCATCTCTACAATAAATCAAAAAATCAGCCGGGCATGGTAGTGCATGCCTGTAATTCCAGCTATTCGGAAGGCTGAGGCGGAAGGATCACCGGAGCCCAGCAGGCGAGGCTGCGGTGGCCGGCAGCGGCCACTGCACTCCAGTCTGGGCGACCGAGTGAGACTCCAACTCAAAAATAATAATAATAATAATATTGGTCATTGCCTTGCTAAGCAAAGGTGTGGCCATGTGCTCTTTGAGCGATGACCAGGCCATGTTCTTTTAAGCTTTGGTTCCCTCCCCTACTTAGAGGAGGTAAATCCCCTCTTTTTCTCTCTCTTGCTTTCTAATTTACTTTCTAAATAAACTATATTTTCTAATCTAAAAAAAAAAAAAAAAAGATAAATATTGGCCAGTCACGGTGGCTCATGCCTGAAATTTTGGCACTTGGGGAGGCTGAGGTGGGAGGAGTGCTTGAGCCCAGGAGTTCGAGACCAGCCTGGGTTCCATAGCAAGACGCTGTTTCCCAAAAAATAAAAATAAAAAGAACAAAGTTAGCCAGGTGTGGTAGCACATGCCTGTAGTCCCAGCTAACTCAGGAGGCTGAGGAGAGAGGATCACTTGAGCTCAAGAGTTCGAGGCTCCACTGCACTTCAGAGCAAGACCCTATCTCTAAAAGTAAAGAAACAGGAAATAAAGATAAATGTGACTAAGTCATAGTAGAGTGGATGCAGTTAGACAGTGGTCAGAAAGCTACAGCAGCTGTGGAAAATGCTGGAACTAACTCAAGTAATGACGCGCTCCAGAAACCGGGACTCACTTTGCCAAAGTCACAAGTTCTAGCTTCAGGCTGGCATGTAACAGAAACTCTGGAACTTCATAAACGTCAACCAAGTGTCTACATAAATGGTGGCAACATGACCAAAGGAAACACCTCCCAGGACACCAGCATCCGCCTTGACCTCTCTGCCCAAGCTCCAGCCTGGTTTGCACAATCTCTTTTATGCGGGCATCAGCAGTTTCTACCCAGTTCACCTGCATTCCCAGGCTCGCTCCACAGTAAAACAGCCTTCCTGTGATGAGAAGAAACCCTTCCCTAGGATGGCACCCTCCAGAACTGACCAGAACACTCCACTGCGAGCAGCCCAGAGCTACAAGGACAACCAGGCACACCCATCCTCTCTTTCAACCTTTTGATTCTAAATCTCAGCTCTTACTGGTATGCGCGTCCTCATATATCCAGCAAAATCTTAACCATGGCATTCAGTCCTCATCCGCTGCCTTCCCCCATAAACAAGCAAGATTTATGCCTTCCCGAGACTATTATCCAACCACATTTATCTTTATTTCTGTGCATAAGTAATGAGCGGATGCCACTGCCGACGGGCCCGGGGGGATTAATTACAGAAACCGTTTCCGAAGGGTTCCTCCAACTCGGTGCCCTCCTGATTCTCAGAGCATTTTTTGCACCAAGAGAAAAAGACCAGTGGCCCATATGAGTAGAACCATGACTGGGTCCCAACCTGACCCAGTGACAAATTTCAAGTGCGCAGAAGGTTGATGACATTCTTGGGCTTTTCTCTAATTACTTAATCTTGTGCCAATGGCTGAAGTGACAGACATCAAGGCCAAGGAGAAAATGTGCCAGGCTGCCCCGTGGCTAGGAGGTAGTCCTGCTCAGACATGCATCATTCATGCGACAAATTTTTGGCAGATACCAATGTATGCCAGGCATTCCGTGACACACTGAGAATGCAGGCTTCCAAGACAGACAACGTCCCTAGTCTCACAGGACATTAACCTAGTGAGAGAGACAGGGCATTAAGAAGAGGACAGCCGGGCTCGGTGGCTCAGCCTGTAATCCCGTGCTTTGGGAGGTTGAGGTGAGTGGATTGCCTGAGCCCGCGGGTTCGAGACCCGCCTGGGCAACTTGGTGAGACCTCATCTCTACAATAAATCCAAAAATTAGCCGGGCATGGTAGCGCGCGCCAGTAGTTCCAGCTACTTGGAAGGCTGAGGCAAAAGGATCACCGGAGTCCAGCAAGTCGAGGCTGCGGTGGCCGGGAGTGGCCACTGCACTCCAGTCTGGGCGACAGAGTGAGACTCCAACTCAAAAAAAAAAAAAAAAAAAAAGAAGAGAACAGATAAGATAATTTCAGAAAGTGGCTGAATGCAAAGAAGACAATAAAACTTAAGGATGATGGGGTGATAAGAGGGGTGAATCAGGAAAGCTAAACTCCACCCCTGGGAAGCTGCCTCTCAGCTGGCTCTCTCCCTGGGATGTCATTGCCGTCACCCTCACAGTACACAGGTGATCAGCACCTTATCACACCTGTGTTGAGTATGCAAATCCCTCTCCTGTCCTGGACCACTCTTTCTCTGGCTCTTCCCAAGGCTGGGTCCTTCACCCTGTTCAGAATCAGATTAAATGTCACCCTTCAGAGAGGACTTTGCTGACCACCCAATCTCCAGTGTCCTCACATCTCACATCCCAGCCACTCTCGATCCCCTCATCCTCAGCACGTGGCACATTACATCTTCCAAAGACAGCGGCAACACCATCTTCCATGCCACAGGCTCTTCTGCAGGGTCATCTGGTCATTGCTCACACCAAGAGGGGGCATCTATGTCCCCCGCTTCAGTCTGGGTGGGCTTGTGACCGCTTGGAACAGGAGAGTGCCACGCTGTGATGCCATGTGGCTCTGGAGCCAGGATCCTTGAAGGCCAGGCACCTTGCCTTGTCTGTGGGGCCCGGAGGTCGCCATGTTGCCAGGAAGCCCAATCACGTGCAGATGCCATGTGGAGATGCTCCGAACCAGCAGTTCTGATCTTCGAGCATTCCAGTTCAGGGATAGGCATGTGAGCAAGTGAGTCTTAGATGATGTCTGGCCCCAGCTGTTGGGTCACCACCGCCTTGGTGCCTTCCCAGTGGAGGGCCCAGTCACTGTGAAGCAGAAACAGGCCATCCCCACGGCACTCTGTCAAATTCCCAACTCACAGAATCCAGGAATGTAATCAAATGGCTGTTATCAGACTCTGGGTTTGGGGTAATTCCTTATGCAGCGAGAGTACTTGGAACTCAGCACTTACCACTAAGTGCATCAGCTCACCGTCTGCCTTGTGAGCTGGGCTCAGTGTCCCATGAGGCAGGAACCACATCAGAGGAACCACCACAGAGTTTTACACAGAGCTCTTTACACTGTCCATGTGCACGGGCAGCCCCAGAGAATATTTCTTTTTTTTTTTTTTTTTTTTGAGTTGGAGTCTCACTCTGTCACCCAGACTGGAGTGCCATGGCCGCTCCCGGCCACCGCAGCCTCGACCTGCTGGGCTCCGGCGATCCTCCCGCCTCAGCCTTCCAAGTAGCCGGAATTACAGGTGTGCGCTACCACGCCCGGCTGATTTTTTGATTTATTGTAGAGATGAGGTCTTGCTGCCCAGGCGGGTCTCGAACCCGCGGGCTCAGTCAATCAACTCACCTCAGCCTCCCAAAGGCGCAGGATTATAGGCTGAGCCACCGAGCCTGGCTGAGAATATTTCTTGAGCAACTAAAGGACGGGGAGGAAATGACAGAAACTCACACAATGTAAAAACCATAGCATTCGTGGCCTTTAGCTACTGAAACAAATTGTGCTGTAACAAACTCAGTGGCTTAAAACAACACACATTTATTTTCTTAGCTCTGGAAGCCAAAAGTCCAAAATCAGCAACACTGGGCCATATTTAAGATGTCACCAGAGCCGGACTCGGTGGCTCAGCCTGTCATCCCGCGCCTTTGGGAGGCTGAGGTGAGTGGATCGCCTGAGCCCGCGGGTTCGAGACCCGCCTGGGCAGCGAGACCTCATCTCTACAATAAATCAAAAAATCAGCCGGGCATGGTAGCGCGCGTCTGTAACTCCGGCTACTGGGAAGGCTGAGGCGGAAGGATCGCCGGAGCCCGGCAGGTCGAGGCTGCGGTGGCCGGGAGCAGTCACTGCACTCCAGTCTGGGCGACAGAGCGAGACTCCAACTCGGAAGAAAAAAAAGATGTCACCAGGGCCTGGATCCCTCCCGAAGCTCTTGGGAGAATCCGTCCCTTGCCACATCCAGCTGTTGATGGCTGCAGGCGTTCCTCGGCTTGTGGCCACACCATTCCAGTGGCCTCCTCCGTGGTCACATTGCCTCCTCTCCTGTCTGTGTCAGAACTCTCTCTCCGTCTCGTTTTTAGAAGGACACTTTGATTGCATTTAGGGCATGCCCAGAAAATCCAGGATAATCTCCCAGTCTCTAAATCCTCAACATCATCGCATCTCTGAAGTCTTCGGCATATAAAGTGACATTCACAGGCTCCAGGAATTAGGATCACCCCAGGGGGAGGATTATCCCGCCAACCACACCATCCAAGAAAGGAGATATAGCCCCTGGACCACACACAGCCCCCTGTGCCCCTATACCTCCACAGGGTTCCGGTTTGGCAGAAGCCAGACCCAGAAATGTGGAATCCCTTCGCATTTAGAGGAAAAGATTAACCAGCATGCAGAAAAGCCGGGAGGCTGTTTATTCTCCCTGCACTGACCTTTGGCAGAAACAGGGAGCTTCTAGGTACAAAGTGCACACATATAAGACTGAATCATGTGAAATGGCTATTTGACCATTTCTTTACCTGCAAAACCCGCAATTTCTAATAAATCTGGGGCCTGCTGATAACAAGGGTCTCCAGCTTCGGCCTGAAAAGCCCCCTCGTTGGAACTGCTGCCGAGAAGCAGAAACCCCTGCAGGAAGACACCCTCCCCACCCCGTTCTCTCCCGAAGAGGTGAAAGGAAGGTCAACGGACTGGCCTTGATAACCCTGGACTGACAGCACAACCTGGCTGCCTCATCTTTACATTCGCTTCTGGAAAGCAAAATGTTCACGTTTGGATGATTTTTATTTGGGGACGATTCAAGCAGAATTATCCTCTAACAAAGGGGGGGCAAGTGTTTTCTGTAAAGGGCCAGAGATGAAATACATTAGGCTTTGCAAGTTACATCTTCTCATCTCTGCTTTTTTTGCTCCAGACACAGCAGCAGATAATATGTAAATGAGTGGGCGTGGTTGTGTGCCAATAAAATTTCATTTACAACAATGAGCTGCGGGCCAGATTTAACCTGTAGAATGTAGTTCACCAACCTCAGCTCTAAGTCAAAACTTTTGCCTTACAACACAACTGTCAATAAAACCTGACAGCAAGTTTATGGCACCCCCATGGCCGCCTCCGCCACGCCTGACCTTCCTCAAGGCACAGCTGGCGCATTCACGTTTCCTTCAGCAAGGCTGTATTAAAAATATATGGACCAGCCGGGCACGGTGGCTCAGCCTGTAATCCCAGCGCTTTGGGAGGCTGAGGTGAGTGGATTGCCTGAGCCCGCGGGTTCGAGACCTGCCTGGGCAACTTGGCGAGACTTCATCTCTACAATAAATCAAAAAATTAGCCGGGCGTGGTAGCGTGTGCCTGTAGTTCCAGCTACTACTCAGAAGGCTGAGGCGGAAGGATCCCAACAGGTCAAGGTTGCAGTGGCCGGGAGCGGCCACTGCACTCCAGTCTGGGCGACAGAGTGAGACTCCAACTCAAAAAAGATAAAAAATATATGAACCCTGTGATCTGGCACATCGCCCTGTTAGAGACTCTGTTGTGATTTCCAAACACCTCTCTGTTTTCTCTGTTTTCTAGCTCGGCTGTCAGAGAAGAAAGAGCAGCAGGTTCCTGAAGCTGGCCTCTGTGCCTCCTTCTAGCAGAAGCTAATCTGCTCTCTTCTTCAGCGAGATCGTTGAGTTTGGTGACAGGGGCCAGGACACACGTGTACCAGATGACCCAGAATCACTTCTGTGAAATCCAGATGAGAAATTCAAATGTGTTCTTACACACACACACACACACACACACACACACACACACACACACACACACACACAAACACACACACACTCAGATGACTTCAAACTTGGTGATCAGGACTGACAAGAGAAGCAAAAACAGGGCCCAGGTGAATTTGCTAATTGTGTCCCGGCGTTAGATACTAGTTTCATCAAACCCACGATCAGTCGCTGTGACAACTTCAAGCAGCACACGTCCTTCCAGAAACGTCTTTCATCTTGACTTGTTGAAAGATGTTATTTTTCCCTCAGACACATCCACTCTCAAGCACACCTCATTTCACCTGCATTCAAACCACCCCTGTGAGATCGAGATAAATAAATAACTAAAATGAAAAGGGACAGGAAGAAAAAGGGCACAGAGACCTCACTCCGAGGGCCACGGTCCCTGTCTGTCACCCTCCAAGGACCAGGCGCAAGCAGGTGCACAAGGTGGACTGTTTTGGCTAATTGTCGAACAAGAAAAGATCCTTTAACATCAGAAGGCTGAACCTGAGGGAGCAATTATTAGTAGATAAAAAGAAAAGGCATCTGTATGCGGCAGGATGGATGTGCGCGCTTTCCGTTTCATTAGGAGAGTCTTCTGTGGATTTTTGACAGTCACCTTGAACAGAATTAGAGAGAGAACTGATAATTGCTGCCTAAAGCCTACAGCACAACCATGCTGTCCCCGTGGGCAACTGTGGCTTGACAGCCCACGCGCACACGCACACACACACAAATGCGTGTGCACACGTGCACACACATGCACACGCGCGCACACATACACACACAAAGAGAGAATTTGCTTTGCAAGCTGCCATCCCTCCCCGCCCCCCCAAGCCCCTACCTTGGTTCTGAGCTAGGGATGGGGGCTGGCAAAGGAGGGAATGAGTCACACGGAATTCTGCAACCCCCACTGAAATGCAAAGCCCACACCCCACATTCTGGCACATTCCATCGAATCAAAGAGAATGGGGGGTGCTCCCTGTCAGCCTCCTCGTCACAGTCCCCAGTGTTTAAGAGTAGGAAAAGACTTCCAGGCGCATTCCTAAGTCCCAGGAGAGGGGAGCACGTACTTAAACAAAAACACAATTCCACCTCCAACCTGAGCATCTCTCATGGGACAAAAGACACATCTCCATCGGAGCCTGGAGCAAGTGACAGAGAAGGAAGTTCCCCAGGAAAAGCAGATGCTCTCTCGGCTGATAGACAAAACTGCAAAACTTACAAGCAAAAACCTCAAGGAACCCGCCTGCTTCTGGTTTAACGGGATGAGAGCAGGCGGAACCCAGTCCAGGTCACTTCCCAAGTTCTAGCAGGATGCACCTGGTCTTGTCCGCTGCCTTCTGGTTTTGCCTTTCTGCTCAGAGTTGTTTTTACTTTCTTGTGTCTCCTCTCTCACACCCGTTTATTTCAAGCTCCTCCCATAAGCCAAGGCCCGCAGACACAAAGCAGATGCGAAATTGGATGAGAGTCTGATGCCACGTGCAGAGGCCAAGTCAGACCAGGGTTCAAATCCCGATCCCACCACTTCACAGCTGGGTGACGCTGAGCGTGTTGTTTTCTCGTTCTAGAATGGAGACGGTAATAATGCCACCTCACGGGGTTATGATGAGGCTGGAGAACAAAGGGTGTGTGACATGGGCTGGGCATTGGGCTCGATCAGCAGCCCTCACTGTTATGAATATTTCATTGGCACATTTTGGACAGACTAGTTATCAGCTAGTCCTTGATAAGGACTTAAGCTTCTGTCAATGTGAACCATTGCCATTGCCATCGTCAATGGCGATGTGAAAACAGAGACCCATTTCCAGGAACAAGATGGTTGAAGTTCTGAAGGGAACGCAGAGAGGAGAGGGTTTAATTTCGCGCGGGGATGAGGGGTCAGAGGCAGCCTCCGCGAGGGGGCCACTTCCCCCGACAAGTTCCCTCGCGATGACAGATGGGTTTTTCAAAACCAGACACCTCACATTCCCATCTCGGCATCTCTCAGGGAGCCAGGCTGCTCCCTCCTAGCTCCACAGGACTCCAGACACAGAGCAAACAGATTTTTTCAAGCTGTTTTCCTCTTATGGTTAACCCCTTTGAGTTCTTAGAAGCGCCACTATTTTTACAACTTGTCCCAGAGGAAAAGGATGAGATCAGACACCACATTTCAGGAAAACATTGACCAAGTAGAGCTTTTCCTGAGGGAGCACCCAGAACGGAAGAGGACTTTGGAATCTAATCGGCCAGGAAACAGGGGGAGGAACTGTGGATAATGATCCAGAAGACACACGCTCAGGGAGACACTCGTCCCCAGCCATGGGGAAGGGACACTGGGTTCATCTGCACGGTTCTGTGGGAGGCAGGATTAGGATCCATGGTAGACGATCGCCCTGAAACAAAGGTTGGAGCAATAGAACCCTATGGATACCTTCTGGGGGTTCTAGGTGCTAGAGGAGTCACCTGACCAACCCCACCGGGGTGTGGCCAGCTTTGTTCAGAAGCCACGATTGTTCTGTGTGAGCTCACCCCCTGGCCATAGCTGATTGGACCAGGGCAGCACACCTGCCTCCAGGTGAGCCAATCAGAGTCTCTCTCCTAGGTCCTTGGAATTGACAGTGAGAGCAGGTCTCTGTGGGAGGCTGGAACAGACACACTTGGAGAAAAAGGCTGTGAGGCCACCACACTGGGCTATGGGGACAGGAGACTGGAGACAGGCACTCGCTACAGGCAGCAGAGAAGGAAAGAAGTGACAGAGGGCAGTAGAGCCCAGGGACTGGGACTTCCAGGGGCTCCCCGTTCCTGACTCTGGGCCCTTCCTGAGCCCCACTGGCTGCATTCTGCCCTAAGGTGGATTTTTATTTGTTGTTTGTTTATTTTGCTTGTTTTGGTTTCTATTATTTACTACCCAAGAAAATGCCCTACGACTCTGGCCAGTAAACAGTGGAAATTCCACCCCGCTAGGTAGTGAGTACACCAGCGATGAGAGCATACTAGAGAAAGAAGGCTTCACATATAACTGTTCTAAACTAGGGATGAGGACCCTAGAAATCCTTCCAGCTCCAAATTCTAGAAAACTTAAGGTCATTCATATATGCCTTTTGGCCAAATGTGGCACGTAACTGTGTTCTAATTTGCTGTCGTTGTTTCTCTGTTTTATTTCTTGTAAAATCGGAAGACTTCCTATGAAAACCCAAATGTATGGCCTTTCTAGAAAAATCAGCTCTGGCAACACTGGGCCTGTTCTCCCAAATGGACCCAATAAGCTAGAACTGAGTTGCCACCATTCCCTTCACCTGCGGCCTGTGCTCTCCCGTTTGCCATTTCCTCCATTTCCTATTGTCCCAGGAACCCTGAGATTTGGGCTTCCCTTGCTTTGTTGAGCTTGTGATGTTGTTTTTCCCACAGCAGAGAAATATTTCTCTATAGTCAAGTGCCTTTCAAAAGACTCAAAAGATAGGCAGAGAGCAGCCAAGTTCATACACCTAGTCGGCCTCCTTCCCGTGCATTTTCTGTCTGAGCCCTGCAGAGATGCCAGCTTGAAATCCCTGTTTATGGGCTCATATAACTGCTTGCAGCCAAGACCCGAGGTATGCCCACATCTTAAGCCCCATCTTGATGGAAACTCTCAAGTCCCCAAACACATGTCCATCCAGTTACTTTTCCTAAAATGCTATTTCAAGTATTTAATATTGAATTTTTTAAACGAGCTGGGTTCAGCCCAAATTAAAGACAGTTTTTGATATTTTCAAAAATAATCTCACTTTCCGAGCCAAATGCATCATATATGAAGAAGCAAATCCCTCCTCCATGACATTCAATCCCCAAGTCCTCAGATGAGCCCAGGAAGACATCTCTGCCCTATGGAAGGTTAACGAGGCTGCTGCCCTTGAAGGATCATGACACCTCCACCCTTGAAGGACAATGACACCTCCACCCTATGGGAGGACCATGACACCTCCACCCTATGGGAAGACCATGACCCCTCCACCCTATGGAAGGACCATGACACCTCCACCCTTGAAGGACAATGACACCTCCACCCTATGGGAGGACCATGACACTTCTGCCCTATGGAAGGACCATGACACCTCCACCCTTGAAGGACAATGACACCTCCACCCTATGGGAAGACCATGACACGTCTGCCCTATGGAAGGACCATGACACCTCCACCCTATGGGAAGACCATGACCCCTCCACCCTATGGTAGGACCATGATGCCGCCATCCTATGGAAGGACCATGACGCCTCCACCCTATGGAAGGACCATGACGCCTCCACCCTATGGAAGGACCATGACGCCTCCACCCTATGGAAGGACCATGACGCCTCCACCCTATGGGAGGACCATGACGCCTCCACCCTATGGGGAGACCATGACCCCTCCACCCTATGGGGAGACCATGACACCTTCACCCTATGGAAGGACAATGACACCTCCACCCTATGGGAGGACCATGACGCCTCCACCCTATGGGAGGACCATGATGCCTCCACCCTATGGGAATACCATGATGCCTCCACCCTATGGGAGGACCATGACACCTCCACCCTATGGGAGGACCATGACACCTCCACTTGAAGGACAATGACACCTCCACCCTATGGGAGGATCATGACGCTTCCACCCTACGGGAGGACCATGATGCCTCCACCCTGTGGGAGGACCATGACGCCTCCACCCTTGAAGGACAATGACACCTCCACCCTATGGGAGGACCATGATGCCTCCACCCTATGGGAGGACCATGACACCTCCACCCTACGGGAAGACCATGACACCTCCACCCTCGAAGGACAACAACACCTCCACCCTATGGAGGGACCATGATGCCTCTGCCCTTGAAGGACAATGATGCCTCCACCCTATTGAAGGAATCAAAGGGGCCACCACTCACTCCAGAGCATTGCTGCTGCACTTCGTGTTAAATTAGTAGTGCTCAGGAGAGATCCCCTCTTTTTAGACAGAGAAACGTCATTAAATGTTACAGCCAAGTCAAGTAGGAGAGCGATGCATTAAAGCTGAGGGCAAGGCTGAAAGGTCATCTTGGTGGTCGCTGGCAAATTGCATGCCTCTTTGAGAGAAGAGATGGAAACTCAGGTCCCAGGAGGCAAACGCGAGGACAACCGCCTTTGTTTTCCCAGCTGTCCATCGTAAGTGTGGAGAGGGGGTGACAATTTTGAAATACAAATTGCCTGCTGGGCCCTGTGGCTCCTCCTCACTCGCTGACCCTCTCCCATTAATCCACTGGGGCTTCCATGTCCACCACCCGGGGGAAGGGGGGACCCAGAGACAGCAAGAAAAGGAGAGTAGATGCTCAGCTTTCGCGTCTCACAAGCCTGCCTCTTGGGGCTTGCTAAGTCCTCCCATGTTTAGATAAAAGATTTGATGGAATAGGTAATAAGGAAGAGCCAGGTTCCATCCTGGAGGCCACAGGGGAGGCAGGGAGAGGAGAGGGGACACGGACGGGGAGGAGTCAGCAGGGCCAGGATGAGGATCCCAGAAGTGTGAGGACATGAGGGCATCAAAGGATCGGAGGAGGCCTGCTTGATGTTCACTGTCGGAGCCAGCTACCCACGGATTTCTGAAATGCCAGGACTAACTCCCCAGGGACCTCATCTACAGTGGTGGGCACAAGGATGTGCGGCCCAAATCCACCGCCTACATGGGCCTTTTTGCCCCGGCTGCCGTGATGCTGCTGCCCGTAGTCTTAGCTGTCAGCTGAGCTGCCCAAGGTCATTCCCATTCCCTGGGCAGCCTGGAGCCAAGGACTGGTGGAGAACAGGGGTAGGAAGGCCCAGGCTCGGTGGGGGACTCACCCAGTTAGACATCCTGCACTCCGACCTCTGTCTTAGTCTTCTTCCTGGGAACCCAGTCTCTGACACCTCCCCCTGACAGCCACCTGCTTGGCCGGCAGACTGGTAACCCCTGGTTTAGGGCAAAGGTGAGGGCTAGGTGCCACTGAGTCCCTTGTGAGCTGTGTTGCCCGAGGGGAGGACTCTCTGGGCTTGTTCTTCTAACTGTGACACAGGATCGATGATGTCCACCCCACCCCTTCCCATGGTCAGAACACAGGATCTGCAAGGGTCTTACAGACCCCTAATCCAACCAGTTACCCAATGCTCATTGGCAGCTTGACGATAGCTGTCAAAGTGCTTCAAAATCTGCCTGAGATTGCCAGCAGTAACCACCTCAGTACACATTTCACGATGCAAAATCCCTCCCAGGGACGGCTGCATTTGTAAAATCAGGTCCAGATGACATAGTAATTATTACACCCTCTTCACCGTCGTCGTTTTTTGTTTTGTTTTGGTTTGGTTTTATTGAGTTGGAGTCTCACTGTCGCCCAGACTAGAGTGCAGTGGCCACTCCCAGCCACTGCAGCCTCGACCTGCTGGGCTCTGGCGATCCTTCCGGCTCAGCCTTCCGAGTAGCAGGAACTACAGGTGCGCGCTACCACGCTCGGCTAATTTTTTTTTATTTATTGTAGAGACGAGGTCTTGCCTGCCCGGGTGGGTCTCGAACCCGCGGGCTCAGGCAATCCACTCACCTCAGCCTCCCAAAGGCGCGGGACTACAGGCTGAGCCACCAATCCCGGCTTGTCGTTGTTATCTCATAGTAGAATTAACTCCCTGTGGCATCTGGTTGACAGTTAAGTGGAGAGGACTCTATGCCCCACCGCAAACTAAGCCCCCTTCACTAGATCGACTTTCTAGATCATTCCTCAGTAATATGGTTCAAAGAAAGATCTACCAGCCCTCGTCCTCGTGGATTTTCCATTTTCTATCTCAGCGGTTCTCAGATTTACGGTTCTCAGAACCATCAGTGTTTGTAGCATCTAAGAACCTGCCAGAAATACATAACATATCCTCAGACCCCACCACAGAGCTATGGAGTCAGAAACTCTGGGATGGGCGTTTTAACAAACCCTCCATGTGAACCAGTGTCAGTCAAGTATGAGAACCATGGGGCTAATTTAAGCCTCCTAGCTGTCACTTGTCTGAAAGATTCTTTCAGTTCCTGTGATCCCAGGATGGGAGAGGTTGGAACAGGTATCATTGGTCTCACGTCACCATTAGAAACACAAGCCCATAGAGGTTACGTAACCCCCTCCCTCACCCACCCCGGGGTCACAGGCTCATAAGGGACTCAGTGACACCTAGACCTTACCTTTGCCCTAAACCAGTGTTTACCAGTCTGGAGGCCAGGCCGGTGATTAATAAAAGGGAAGTGTTGCAGGGTGGGTTCCCCGGGAAGAAGACTGAGATGGAGATCAGATAAGACCTTGGCCAGCACCTGTGGAAGGGGGACAGGAAGCCACAATGGGCAGTGGGAGGAGGTGAATTGCAGTGCAGGCCTGACACTGACGAGAGCAACCTCTGGGTAGACATTCTCCTGCACTCCCCATGAGCCCAGGCTCCTTCTCACAAAAAAATGCCAGTCTAAAGCATAAGCCAACACATAAAGAAAGCAGCCAGAATCTAGTGCATTTGTACTTTAAGTGGCATAGATAGATTGCTTTATAATTTATTAGGCTTCCATGGGGCATACTCAGACACAAAGCTATAGGCACATTCAAATGGTTTTTTATTCAAATGGTATTTTAGTGATATAAGCTCTATCAAATGCTATATAAATCCAGATAAAGTTAATAAAGTTAATGTAGTAAAAAAAAAAAACGATGGCGATGCAATAATTAACGCCCCCTGGTAACCTACCTAAAATATTACAATAACTCAAGTCTCCATCTGGAGGTTGCATTCTCTTTTTCTCCTCTGAGATAAATCTGTTTTGAACTTGAAGATATTTAAATAAGACTAGACTGAATTAATCTGGTTTATACTCACAAAGATGCTTTATCTGCTGTTTCTGAGGTTCTATTTCTTGGATGTCTCTTGCCAGCTCCTAATTTTTCCTGCAGAAGGAAGACAAGACCAGGGACTTTGGAACGGCAGAACTATTGCTTAAACTACTGTCTGTGGGTATCAACATGCCTGCAGATGACAGTTACAGCCTCTCTTTTCAAACTCTCTCTCTCCTGGCCACCACCTCCAAGATTTGCTCCTGGGAATAACAATCACCCTGGCTGGGATTTTATTTAAAGTCTTCTGCCACGCGCCCTGGCAGCACAGAATCTATGTGCAAATCCAAAGTAACGGGAAAGGATGTGCCCTGAAGCATTAAGTGTTTCAGGATATTTTTTTAGCTGCAAATCACAGAAAACCAACTCAAACTGGCTTAAGTGAAAAGGGAATTAATTGGCTAGAAAAAAAAAGAAAAGACAAGGGAGAGGCTCTACTTCATGCTCTGGAGGTGGGGGTGCATGTTCCCACACTGTCTCAGCAAAAGTTCTGAGGTGAGGTCTGGTAGGTCAGGCCAATCCCGGAGCTGGAGACGCTGGCTAAGAGAGATGCTATGCTCTGATTGAGCAGAGAGATGCTATGCTCTGATTGGTCAGGGAAGTGCTATGTTCTGATTGGCCAGGGAGATGCTATGCTGATTGGCCAGGGAGATGCTACGTTCTGATTGGTCAGCAGGAAGGCTGTGCTCTGAGTGGCCAGAATGTTATCTCTGCTTGGTCACTTGCCTCCCTGAGGCTGAGTTATGTCAGCCACCTCTGAACCAAACATGATAATTGGGGTGGGAACATGGAAACCAAGGCTGGGAACAAGACACATGGAAAAATCATCAAGGAATGTCTTCCAACAGAGTGGCGGGGTCATACAAAACTGGTTTGTGTCTTCTCTGAACAGGCAGAATCTTGAAGGGGTCTCCAAGGATCTCCCAGAACCTGTCTCCTACGAGGGTCTGGGCCAGATAGAGCCCTTTGAAAAAAACTGCCCCAGGCAAATTGTCATCAAAATAAAAGCAGATGGAATGGAGAATTTTTAACCTGAAGATGGGGTGTGATATTTGTTTCTTATATAGGTAAGCAGGATTTTAGACGTATTCCGATCAACTCCAGAAGCTGGAGGGGGGAGCTTGATTATGCCACAAATTAAAAAAAAAAATAACAATCAGATCTGAGCTTTGATGGAAAGGGTTACCTTATAGGTAGTGAGTGCCTCGATACTGGGAGCAATCAAGCAGCACATAGAAGGAATATTCCTGCATAGGGGAGAGTCCCTCTCAGAATCCTTTCACTGGATTTAACGTCTTCTAAAAATATCTGGCGCAAGTCTGAAATAGTAACAACTTAAAACAAGTGGAAAGGCCTGCTCCTTCCCCCCACCCCCCAAAGCACAGGCCCCCATCCTTGGTTCTCCCGGTGGGAGATGTGATAAAACGCCGAAACCCCAAACAGTGTCACATCAGACACACTGGAGATGCCTAACAAGCAGATGGAGTCAAAATGACAGATTCCTCCAGACAGCAGAATCCATCACTTCTGTCCACAGGAACAAAGGGTGAGAAGACATGCCTGAGTACTGGCTCCAATTGAACAATCAAAGCACTTCACGTTTCACAAAAGAGTCCAAAATGGAAAAATCAGTGTTAGTTTTGACTCTGCGTCCAAGTCCTGAATCAGGGCTTCCTCTTTAAAGGGCACTGTGTGTGCCAGGGACACTGAATTCATCCTGAAGTCTCGCCTGTCATGTGTTCATGCCGGAGCAAGCGGAATCACTTAATGAGGGTTTCCAAATGCCGCAGCACAAACAATAATGGTAATCACCATCCTAACACCGGCACACTGTTCTGAAACACAGCCTCCAAGTTGGGTAGCACGTTCACAAACAAGGTGAGAGACGTGGCCCAGAACGTCCTCCTGGTCTGAACGGGTGCCCTATACCTATCCATCCTCCTACGCCAGATTTATAGAGGCCGGCTTGCTCCCTAGCCCCCAGTGGGCCCTTGGTCCTTGTAGCCAGGAAGGTGAGAAACAGGCGGGGCCACCAGCCAAGTCCACAGGACAGCCGTGCAGGTTTCATGACCTCACGGGACGGGTATTTCTTCCAGCACAGAGCCACATCCAACCCCGTCAGTACTGAGAGCCACGCTGTCACAAAGCAGAAGCCAACAGCTCACAGGAGAGGCGGCCGGTCCCTGCCAGGGGCTGGTCCCCACCAGCCCTGCCCCCCAGCAGAAGCACATAGCACCCTATTTTGAATTGGAATGGTCACTGTTATGATCGTTATCCCAGCTGTCTCCGACCACAGAGATGTTTCCCTGGGGAGCAGGACAGTGGATATGGGGGGTGGGAGACTCCTACAAGGATATGATGTGGCCAAGCCAGAGGCTGAGCGGGTCTGAGGCATCTGCCCAGCTACCCCGACACCCACGGTCTGGGCTCTCTGACCACCTGGCAGAAGAACCAGCATCACCAGGCCTGTCCCCAAGTGCCAAGTCCCCCCCACCACATTTCTGGACAAGCAAGGGGCCAGGGTGCTAAAACTCATCAAAAACCTCACAGCTGGGGCCGGGCACCATGGCTCATGTTTGTAAGCCCAGCACTTTGGGAGGCCGAGGCAGGAGGATCGCTTGAGGCCAGGAGTTCGAGACCAGCCTGAGCAACATAGCATGATCCCCATCTCTACAAAAAAATAAAAATAAAACTTAGCTGGGCGTGGCGGCTCACGCCTGTAGTCCCAGTGCTTTGGGAGGTTGAGACAGGAGGATGGCTTGAGCCCAGGAGTCCAAGGCTGCAGTGAGCTATAATCATGCCACTGGGTGACAGAGTGAAGACTCTGCCCTAGAGAAGCCAGGTTCCCACACCGATTCCTCGTCCAGAGGGTCAGCCACTGCCCGTTGAAGTCTGGCCACATGGAACTATAGCAGCTCCCAGCCAAGGCCCCCACACCAGGCCCTGCCTGTCCCGAGAGTCAGAGGGTGACAGGCTCTTACAGACTGCCCTGGCCATGGCCTTCCCGGATCAGAACTTCAAACAGATCCGATCGTGCTACCTCAGCCGCCTGAGAGCAGGATCAGTTTGGTGGATGGAGGGGCAGGGGTTGTCGGTGGGGGGGTGGTCTTTCCCTGGCCGGCACGGTGGGGGCCAGAGTAGCAAGCTCTCTCCTCCCTTCAAATTGCAGCAAGGGCCAGCTGGGGGGCAGGGGGTACCAGGGGCTTCTGGGAACAAGGGAGCATTTTTTTATTTTCAATGTTGCTCTTTTATAACAGGATTCTGAAAGGAAACCAATAAAGTGAAAGGAAAAATGACAACCAATTAAACGAAAGGAAACCAACAAAAGTACTCTTGTTGCCTTCGAACCATTTCTGGGCTACTGGCTTCCCGTTAATGCCAGTGGTATAGAGTTGTTGCTGTCGAAAGTAAGTATTTTTAAGTGAAAAACTAGCAGAGGAGGTTGGTGCTGACGGACGTTTGGGAAGCAGTAAACCAGCTCTACCCCTCACTGCCACATGGGGAAACTGAGGAAGGAGCTAGCGAAGGAAGTGACTTTGTGCAGATGGCAGGAAGGATGGTGGTTTAAAGTCCCTTGTGGGGCACTTTCTGACATCCCCCGGGCCTCTTTTGGGGCTCATACTCTGCCCCCAGCTACCCTTTCCGGGGGGGAAGTTTTCACGGCAAAGCCATCCTGCAGCGGTGGTTCCATCCCTTCACGCAGCTTAGGGGGTTTTGTCCAAGGGGTCTCGCTGTGACATGAACAAAAAACCTCTTTGTGGCGAGGGAGGAAGGACCCTTGACCACCAGCCAGACGGGTCAAAACTGCTTCCTGGGCACTTGGCTGGTAGAAAGGAGAGAGCACGTTGGGAAAAGCCACAACTTGAGAAGGTGAGTCTCCCACAGCGACGTGGCCAGGCCTTGGGTCTGCGTGCTGAGCCCTGATTCGGCAGGAGCAACTCACCAGAGCCGGCACCATCACCCGCTTGCAGCCAGGTCAGGCCTCATACCCACGCCCGCTCTCTCACCTCAGGAGCAGCTGGAGTTTCCTCGAGAAGCTAACCGCGGAGTTCCCCGGTGATCCAGCAATTCCGCTCCCGGGTATATGCCCAAGGGAATTTAAAAACGGGTGTTGGGGCAAAAAGACGTACGCGACAGTTCATGGAAACATGATTCGTCAGAGCCAAAAAGTGGAAACAGGCCGCATATCCAACGACTGACCAACACACAGAATGGGGAACAGGATTTGGCCGCAGAAAGAGGGACGTTTCGGTACAGGCTATGCAAGGGTGAACCTTGAACACAGGCTGCCGAGTGAAGAAAGCCAGTCGCAGAGGCCACATGGGGCCCGGGTCCATTGACGTGAAAAGTCCAGAACAGGCAAATCCACAGAGACAGAAAGCAGATTGCTGGTGGCCGGGGCTGGGGGGAGGGGAGGGCAGGAAAGAGCTGCTGGCGGGTACAGAGTCTCCTTTCGGGGGGATGAAAATGTCCTGAAACTGTGTAGAGGGGCGAGCTCACAGCAGAGTGTATACTAAATGCCACTGGTGGCAAATTAGATGTCATGTGTATTTCACCCGAATTTAAGAAGAAAAAGCAAGTTGGCAGGATGGGAAGCCTCGGGGGCGGGACCAAGGGCCCGCGGCTGTGGGCTGCACCCCGGACCCAGTGAACAGGAAATCCCAAAGGACAGAGGACACACCTGCCCAAGTGGCTCTGAATTCTCCGATGCGCTCCTTGGACACCTGAGAGGACAAAATCCTCCAGGGCACCAGGTCTTTCTCCAGCAGAAGGTGGAGAGGGGACGAGGAATGGGAGGGCGGGCCCTGGAATGTCCTTGGGTTTTGTGGCATCACCTAGAACGAGCTTAGCTCTGGAGTGTGTCCAACTAGGTTCAAGGCCCAGTTCTGTCATTTATTGGCTATGTGATTTAAGGCAAGTTACTCAACCTCTCTGGGCTTTGGTTTCCTGAAGGATAAAATGAGGGCAATAATAGGACCGGCTTCATGGGGTTAATGCGAAGATTAAAAGAGGTAATTCTCAGCTGGGTGCAGTGGCTCACACCTGTAATCCCAGCAGTTTGGGAGGCCAAGTGGGGGAAGATGGCTTGAGTCTACCAGTTCAAGACCCAGCCTGGGCAACACAGCGAGACCTTGTCTCTACAAAAAAAAAAAAAAAATCAAAAAATTAACCGGGCATGGTGGCACGCACCTGTAGTCCCAGCTACTTGGGAGGGTGAGGCAGAAGGATTGCCTGAGTCCAGAAGGCCAAGGCTGCAGTGAGCCACAATCATGCCACTGCACTCCAGCCTGTACAGAGTGAGACCTCCAACTCAAAAAAAAGAAACACATGTTCTCATACACTTAAAGCCCAGACTTTTTCACTACTATACAAAGCAGCCATGTAACCCAAAACCACAAATCCGCTCCAGTGGGTGGAGGCACCCCTAAAGCAAGTAAAATAAAGACAAATTGCAAAAAGAATCCCTGCCATAAAGGAAGCGCTCCCCGCCCCACCCACCACTGCGTCCCCACTCCCAGACTCTGGAGACTTTGACTAACACTGTTCCTTCAGGCGTTCATTCATTCAGCAGATATGTGTTAAGTGCCCCATCTGTGTCAGGCCTGGGTCTAAGACCTGGCAATCAGACGGTTACCGAGAAATCACGCCACATGACCCTCGTTACCAACGGCCGTGAGCGCCCTGAACACAGAGCTGAGGGTCCGGGGAGGTCACACATACATCCGGCTTGGTCTACGGGAGAGACAGCTGGTCCAGGAAACAACAACTGAGCGGAGACACTCCATCCTCAGGTCCACAGAACGAGTCTTTCCCTTTTTTTTAAATTAAGAAATATTTTATTGCTAAAAAATGCTAATAAACATCTGAACCTTCAGCGAATCTTAATTCTTTTGGTGGTGGAGGGTCTTGCCTTGATATGGATGGTTGCTGACGGACGAGGGTAGTGGCTGCTGAATATTGGGGGGGTTGTGACAGTTTCTTGAAATAAGACAACAGTGAAGTTTGTCACATCAATTGACTCTTTCTTTCAAAAAAATATCTCCATCATGTGCGATGCTGTTTGATAGCATTTTCCCCACAGTAGAACTTTTTAAAAATTATTTTATTTTTAAAATGTGGGGTACAAATGAGGGTTAGGTACATACGTGGTCATCACACAGGTAAAGTGTAGGTACCCTTATTGATGTTGTGTGCCCGCCCCCAGCAGTATCCCACTACTGCCAAACCCTTTCTTTTTTTTTGAGTTGGAGTCTCACTCTGTCGCCCAGACTGGAGTGCAGTGGCCGCTCCCGGCCACCGCAGCCTCGACCTGCTGGGCTCCGGCGATCCTTCCGCCTCAGCCTTCCAAGTAGCTGGAACTACAGGCACGCGCTACCACGCCTGGCTCATTTTTTGATTCACTGTAGAGATGAGGTCTCACCAAATTGCCCAGGCGGGTCTCGAACCTGCGGGCTCAGGCAATCCACTCACCTCAGCCTCCCAAAGCGCAGGATTACAGGCTGAGCCACTGAGCCCGGCCTGCCAACCCCTTTCTTATGGTCATGATAAATGTTCAAGGTCCACTTATGAGTGAGTACATGTGGTATTCAGGTCTTTGTTTCTGTGATAGATCACTGAGTATTATACTCTCATTCCATCAGGTTGCTGCAAAGTTCATAATTTTGTTTTTCTTTATGGCTGCATAATATTCCATTGTGTAAATGCACCACATTCTCTTTTTCCAGTTCACTTTTGATGGGCAGCACGGTTGGTTCCATGTTTTTGCTATTGTGAATAATGCTGCCATAAACACACGTGTGCAGGTATCTTTATGAGAGAGTGATTTGAGTTCCTCTGGGTAGACTCCTCTGGGTAGAACTTCTTTCGAAATTGGAGTCAGTCCCCTCAAACCCTGCAGCTGCTTGATCAACTCAGTTTATGTAAAATCCTAAGTCCTTTGTTGTCATTTCTTTTTTCTTAATTTTTTACTTTGGAGATGTGGGGTACAATTCAGGGTTAGGTATACAAATGTTCATTATGCAGGTACTCTTGTTGATGAAGTGTCATCCCCTCCCCTGGCAGTTTCCAACGACTGACTATCTTAGGGTATTATAATTACGGGACCAGCCGTTCTAAGAGTAAGGATGCTCCTCAAAAGCCCTGCATAGACAGATAGACTGATGCTGGGGCAGCTGGGCTCCTGTTGTCCCTCGACTCTAAGCATCTCAGCCAGGAGCTTTGCTCACGTGGGTTTTTTTGTTTCCAAATGGTCCACGGACGCTGCCTCACTGGCAAGGTGGCTTTCCAGGGCCCGGAAGATGTGGTGCTGAGCCCTGGTAAGACATCAGCTCCCATCGCAGTCCCGTCCCCAGGAAGTAGGCAGCCGGGGAACACGCCATTCATGGGAGTAGCACTTGTGTGAGGTTTGTTCTACCACGGACATCGCAGGAATGACAGGGACTTGGCCGAAACCTGCACCAGTTGCTCCCGGGGCTCCCGTGTGGCCATCATGCGCAGGGACCCTCACCGTGGTGGGACAGTCTGGCTGGCTGGAACAGAATCCGCTCCCGTGGGTTGAGGCAGAGGCCCCACAGGATCCAGTGGAGGCTGAAGAAACTGGCTCTATGGGGTCAGCATTCTGGGAACGAACCGCCAAGCCAAGTAGCAGATCCCGGCACCAGGAGAGCTGCTGTCTCTTGCAAGATCAGAGAAAGCCACCAGCAGGAAGTTGCCGCCACAGCCGCAGGCTCCAACATCACGCTGCCACCGCTGCCGTCTTGGAAGTCACCACCCTCAAGAAAAAGCCATGATCCACAGGCCACCACTACAGCCCCAATGCTACTGCAGTCCACCCCACAGAGCCAGGACTCCACGGCCACTCCAAGGCAGTGGGAGAAGCCAGGCACCTCGCAACAATGCTCCCTAGGAGGACAGGCAGTGGGGCAGTTCTGCGTCGCCTCCCCCTTCCAATCCCACGTGAGTTCCTCTGGGCCAACACTCAGCTCTGGGATTTTAGTGCCATGGGGAAGAGGCATGCTGTCCTGCTGGGTCTATGAAAAGGCAAAGATGCAGGCCGACACAGTGGGCAGCCATCTCACTACAAGAAGACAACTGGTCTGAGAATGGAGTTGACCCAGAAGCACGCAGAGCCAAGAGACAGAAAGAAAGAGACCAAGACCCACTGGATCCAACCATGGCTGGAGTTCCTGGATCAACCCATGCCTGAAGCCAGAACTCTAAACTTTGTCTTTGTATAAACCAAAAGAAAAAATCTTATGGCTTAAAGCACCTTGGCTTGAGTTTCTTTTTCCTACAACCAAAAGAATCCTATGACTATAGCCCAGTCCCCAAAGCCAGAGCCTTAGCCCTATCCTTGGGAATAAGTGCTAGAACAAACCAAGGCATCACAGAATCCCCAGCCTGGCTACACGGTCCACACTTAGAAGTCACACACCTTTTCCTTTACGGTTTATAAGCCTGAAACCAACTCTCTTTCTCTCTGTATCTGTGTGTGTGTGTGTGTGTGTGTGTGTGTGTGTGTGTGTGTGTGTCTTTCTGTCTCCCTCTTTCTCTCTGTCTGTGTGTGTGTCTCTCTTTCTCTGTCTCCCTCTTTCTCTCTGTCTCTGTCTCTGTCTCTCTCTCTCTCTCTCTCTCTCTGGGTGTCTGTGTCCATCTCTTTCTCTCTCCCTCTCCCTCTCTCTCTCCCTTTCTCCCAGCCCAGCCCTCCAGAACTGCATTGTCTAGTCATCACCTCCTCCAGGAAGCCTTCCTTGACCTTCCCACACCAGACATCTCAATTCTGTCCTCTCGTGCTCTCTGTGGGCATGTTGCCCCCATTATAGTCACCATGTTGGATGGAAACTCAGTCTCCCGCTAGAGAACAGAAGTCTTTTGAGGACAAGAGTCTACATGTTTCTATTCCAGCACCACGTCAGCCCTGGGACAGTGCGGTCTCTGCAGCTCTTTCCTTAACAACAGAACATGGCGCCTTCGGGCCTGCCGGTGGCCTCAGCTCCACTTTCTCTCGTCAGTACCCGAGTCTCTCATCATTCTCAGGACTTTTAAACAGAAGCAGCTGGGATTTGAGAGGAAATCCAGCAATCTGGGGCTGTAGAACCCCCATGGGGTGGAATGGGTGTCAGCCCCGCACGGGCCTCATGCTGCTCCCCAACTCTCCTTGTCTTTTTCTCCTACACATCTCTCTGGCCTTCAGAGCCTTCCAGACAAAGCCTTTCTCAAAAGCCAAGCCCAGAAAACAGACGCGTCCGACTTGCACAAATAGCCACTGGAATGCGCCATAATGCACGAGCAAATACAAAATCAGCCCCTCGCAGGAACTGACTTAAGCACAACAGCCCAAGCCCAAAGGGAAGGGAGCAGGATGGAAACCTGCTTGCAAGCAGAAGACAAGGTGAAGCCCACATCCGAAGCTGTTTTGACAAACAGAGGCGATCACGTGACGGAGACTGTGTCACCACCTCCCAGAAGACCCCGGCGACCTGGCCCTCAGAAGCTGGGCTCTCCAGGAAAACGAAAAGACAAGAAAGGGGACAGGCGTGAAGGCCATGCACAGCCAAGTCTGGGGTTTTGAAAAACAAACACCAGCAGCTGCTCCGTGCTCACTGCATTTCGGCTTCTGTGACCTTCTCAGGCGACAAGCACAGAAGATTTGGTCCTCTAGACATCGAGCCCTGACCTGGGGGCCACGGCCCCTCCTAGGAACCAGGGGAGGAGGTCAGAAGGCCATGGAGCCACCAGCTCCGTCGGCCAGCGCGATCTCTGCACACTGCCATGCACCGGGACAGCACCACGCCCAGGGCCACAGCAGCACCCAGTGTCAGGGCTGGCGCCGTGAGACTCACCATCAGGGAGGCGACCTAAGCATTTTTTTTTTAGAGACAGGGTCTCGCTCTTTTGCCCAGGTTGAAGTACAATGGCCCAATCATAGCTCCCACCTCAACCCCCCAGGTAGCTGGAACACCCACCTCTCTCTACCTGGAACCCCTATCTGTCTGCACCTGGGATGCCCACCTCTGCCTCTCTCCACCTGAAGCACACCAACGAGCCCAGCTAATTTTTCTTTTCTTTTCTTTTTTGTAGAGATGAGGTCTTGCTAAGTTGTGCAGGCTAGTTTCCAAATTCCGGCTTCAAGTGATCCTCCTGCCTCAGCCTCCCAAGTAGCTAGGACTACAGGCGTGCACCACCATGCCCAGTTTTTTTTTTTGAAAGATGGGACCTCTCTGTGTCACCCAAGCTAATGTCAAGTTCCTGGTCTCAAGCGATCCTCCTGCCTAGCTTCCCAGGAACTGAAATCACAGGCGTGAGCCGCTATGCCCAGCTCAAACCCCACTTTAAATAAGTACGCCATCTTACCCTGACCATCTTACCCTGACATCTCTGAAGGAATGAGCAGAGTTCCAGGAAAGGGGAGAACAGGTGAGACCTTCTCGGGTTTGAGTGGGCTTGGAAAGCCGGTCTGAAGTGGAGACATCAACCTCAGAACCAAAGGACAGGGGCCAGCCCGCGGCGGCAGTGCCACAGCTCCTTGGTGCCCCCTGGAGGTCCCCGGCCGCACTGGCGACGGCCCACCTGGAAGGCCCACCTCTCTCGACCTGGAACACCCTCCTCTCTGCACCTGGGCTCCCTCTGGTTGCAGGAGCACGCCGAGCCTGCTGCAGATAGTGCCAGCAAGTCGATGCTTCCCAGAGAAACACCCGCCCGAAAAGGGTGGACCATCTGTGGAGAAATCTTCCAGCTCCTTCTCACCCCCGGAAGACACTCGGGAGGAGGGAGCCAGGTGCCCCCAGCCGTAACCCACTCGCCAACACACCCTGCCCGTCGTTTCTGCCTCCCCCCGCCGTGTCCCCATTCCCCCCCCCACGCCACTCCGCCTGCCATTGCCTCCCAGGGCAGTACCTGCATCCAAGTACGATCCCAGGGTCCGCTCTTGGGGAGACCCAAACTCAGACAGCCACCCAAAGGTGATGGGAAAGGGAAGAACTTTCCGAGAGACAGAAAGGCCGTGGAGGGAGAAGGAGTGGGCGGGGCATGAGGTGGGGCTGGACATATCAGATGCCACCAGGCTAGGCAGGGCTTCTGCAGGTGGCTGAGGGGCTGGGACTCTGTCCTGGGGGCCGCGGGGGGAGGTTCCAAGGTGGTGTCCTCAGCACACGACAGACATGACACCCTGACCTCTGTAAAGGACACCACAGGTCCCCTAAGGGTCCCTGGATGGATAAACAGCCTGTGTCTACCCCCAATGACAGAGGTGGATTAAATGAAAATTGGAACGACAGGCCACCCATTCCACAGCACCATGAACCTCCAAACCGCCCCGTTGCATGAAAGACGCGAGACGGGAACAGCCCACCCCCTCCTCGCCCCAACGCCCGTCTGCGGGACTCCATGTCTGTGAAATGTCCAGAATCGGCAAGTGCACAGAGATGGAGAGCGGGTTCCTCTTGCGGGGAGGGGAAGGGGAAACGTCTTGGAACCGGAGGCAGTGGCCACACAACATTGTGAATCTGTCCGGTTCCACTCAGTTGTTCCATTCTGCAGCAGCCCCCACTGCCTGTGGGTGGAGAAAAGTCAGGACAGCGGCCTCCAGGGAGGGAGGGAGCCGTGGGCCATCTGATCCACCCTGGAAGTTCCCAGCCAGGCTATAACTTGGCACTCCCAGGCCTGCCCAGCCGTGGCAGAACTGGTGTGAGAGTTAGCCACTCTCTCTCTCTGTTTGCCACCTGGCCTGGGTTGAACTCCCCCACGAGCCCCTAACTGATAGCTGAGGACCGCAAGCAGAGCCTCTCCAGGGGCACCACCCTCCACAGCCCCCCACCACCGCCACCACCAGGCCACCACAGCCTCCTAGAGCCTGGAAGCCTCGTTAAAGAAGAAATCAATCTGGCTTGGGGGGGCCTAGGAGTATTTTTTGATCCCCCCTCCATACCCCAAGGCTCTGAGAACAGCATGGCAGGATCAGCCACAAAGAGGCTGGACGTGGTGACTCACACCTGTAACCCCAGCACTCTGGGAGGCTGAGGCGGGAGGATCACTTGAGGACAGGCGTCTGAGACCATTCTGGGCAACACAGTGAGACCTCGTCTCTACAGAAGGTCAACAAATGAGCCAGGTGGGGTGGTGTGTGCTTTTAGTCCCGGCCACTTGGGAGGCTGAGGCGGAAGGATCACCTAAGCCCAGGAGGTTGAGGCTGTGGTGAGTCATGGTTGCACCACTAAACTTCAGCCTGGGCGACAGAGTGAAACCCTGACTCAAAAAAATAATACTAATAAAAAGTGCACTGGAAAGGGATTCGTCAGCTAAGCCCACTCCCCTCATCACACAATGCCACCCTGTCCTTCACCGTAACAGCCCAAACCTTAGAATAAAGCAGTATAAATATTAAGAGGCGAGCCAGAGGAGTCTCCTCTCCCATGGCAAGGAAAGTCCATCCCAAGGGCTTATCGTTTTGGTGGCATCTGGTGACACACGGAACCTTCCCATGAAGAGTGCAAGGACCCCATCCTGAGACTGAGGACAGCACTTGGACGGCGGTTCCTGAACCCCCTTCACCAGTCACTCGCACTGCTTGATGGCAGCACAGACTCTGGGGCGAGCCTCAGCATCCGGAGGTCCCAGAGGGCTCGTTACAGCACAGATCAGGGGTCCCCCAGAGCGTCCACCCAAGAAGGCGGGGCTGAGAATGAGCCTTGCCAACAGGCTCCCTGGGATGCCGATGGGCTACCCCAGGGACGCCGTCTGGAGCAACTCTGTGCTCCATCGTGAGTTGGGACCGGCAGGAGGTGTGGGAAGACTGCATCCTCTCCCTCTCCCGGGGCTGAGTCGGCCGAGTTGGGACCAAGCACCTGGGAAATGAGTCTGGGTCCCCGGGAGCGGAGTCACCGGTTGGGACGTTCCCACTGGAGCCACAAGAACCATGTGACCAGCACATGAGTCCAAGGGTGGGGTCGGCAGACGCTGGACACTGCTGGGGGCGAGAAGGGGACAGGGGTGGTGCCCGGTCCACTCCCAGGGCACCAGAGGGCCGCCACAGCCCACACTCTACCCACTTGCAGCCTACGTAGGTCGTAAGTCCTCACTTGTACCACTAGAATAAAATAAGATGAGCTGTGTGACCAGAAAAAGCAGAGTCAGGAGGCAGGGAAAAGACTGAGAGGTGACAGGAGGGAGAACGGAGGACGTCACCACATCACAGGGACCCGGCCCTGGCCCTGGCCCCAGTACCTCATTCCCAGACAGAATGCAATCCAGGAGATGTTTACAAAGACCAACGACATGTCAGGAACCACATTAAGGAAGACAGGGAAAAATATCCACATCTCTGACCGCAACAACCTGTTGGTCTCTAGCGGGAGAAACGAACCCTCATATGCACCTCCCTGAAAAGAAGTCCATGAAAGGAACCCCTGTCCCCCGTGACATCAGCAGAAAACTCCGCCATCAGGCCACATGTGCTTTCAAAATGGCTGCTGTGAGCCAGCCCCATAGACTCCGTGGGGAGGTAATTGTGTAAGACAGGGTCCCAGGTCGGGCACAGTGGCTGGCGTCGATAATCCCAGTGCTTCAGGAGGCCAAGGCAGGAGGATCGCTTGAGACCAAGAGTTCAAGACCAGCCTGGGCAACACAGCGAGACCTCGTATATACGAAATATAAAATATTAAAAAGGCGGGCCCCCTGACCTGGAGGTACAAGCTACAGCTCCATGAAGAAATAAAACATTGTGAGCGTAGCATCTCTGAGCCCAGCCAGAGGGGGAAACCTCACCCTTACTAGCTGGAAAGCCTATTTACGTCACACTAAATGGCCAAATCCTGATCCTAAAACATGCTGCCCATTGCCCGTGCCGACACTTATCCTCCCCTTCCTTGTTAAGAAGAGAATCCCAGGTTTATTTGGGGCAGCCGAAAATCCCATTTTCTGGCCTCCCCTGCCAGAAGTGGCCGTTAACTATGTTCTGACCAATGAGATGTAAGTAAAAGCATCGTGGGGGCTTCTGAGAGGATGGCTTACCGACAGCCAAGAGCCTGCTTCCTCCTGGGGCTTCCTCCTGAGAGACGGAGGTGATGGCCAGAGCTCCAGGAGCCATCTTGCATCAAGAGGAAACCGTGAGGATAGAAGGCACAAACCAAGGATGACAGGGCGGGAGGTAGAGGGGTCCCGGGTCTCTCCGACGTTGTGGAGTCACCACACCCGTGGTGAGAGATGGAAATGAACTTCTAGCCTGTGTGAGCCCTTCCTATTTTTGTTTTTTCTGCTACATACATCCAAACCTAATTCTGATGAGTTACTAGACATGGGGGTTCATTAAGAATCTCAGTCCTGCCAGGCTCAGTGGCTCAGCCTGTCATCCCGCGCTTTGGGAGGCTGAGGTGAGTGGATTGCCTGAGCCCGCAGGTTCGAGACCCGCCTGGGCAACTTGGCAAGACCTCGTCTCTACAATAAATCAAAAAATGAGCCGGGCGTGGTAGCGCGCACCTGTAGTTCCAGTTACTCGGAAGGCTGAGGCAGCAGGATCGCTGGCGCCCAGCAGGTCGAGGCTGAGGTGGCCAGGAGCAGCCACGGCACTCCAGTCTGGGCGACAGAGTGAGACTCCATCTCAAAAAAAAAAAAGATCTCAGTCCTGGCTTGGATAAGTCTCCCTTCCCAAGACTGATACACTGACCCATTCAAAAAAAAAAAAAAGAAAAGAAAAAAAAATCCAAGTTCTGGCCTGGATAAGTCTCCCTTTCCAAGATTGACACACTGACTCACTCAAGGCAGAGAAAAAACCACCCATCAGAGACACAAGGACAGGCCACTGTGGTCCTCAAAGAGCTATGGGCTAGCTGAACTTGAAGGGTCTTAATTCTCTAAACCGACCAACCCATTTGACAGATTAGGAACTTGAGACTCTCAGGAGAAAAATGTTTTTCCCCAACTTCTCCAGGCAAGAACTTTTTTCTTCCAAAGTAACGTTCGTCAGAAAAATCTGTCCATTAACTAGAAGAGTCCATAATAATGCTTTTGCCAGGTCTAAAAACAGAAAAGAACAACAAAACAATTTCACTGAACACCTCAATTAATTAATTGCCCAGAAAAGTCAAGCTGGGGTCTTGCAGGCACAACTTGGAAGCTCTTTGTATATTTATGGGAGAGAAAAATGCATAATGTGACTTTGCACATTCAACCTCATCCCAGTGTTTACAGCACGTCCCTGTCTGTCTGGCGAGCAGGTGTCAATTCTATATTTGTGACTAGAACTTTCTCCTAACGCCTATTTATAATTCAACTAATCAGGAGATATGTATTGGCTGGAAACTTATCAGGAAAATTCCATGATGGAAGACTGCAGACATTTGTCAAAAAAAATTGAAAAGTGACAAAAGGAAAAAGTTGATTTTTTTTTTCAAGAAGATACTCTTGGAAGAGGAGATTTATGGCATCGATGACAGGCACGGGGGACTGTCCCTCCCTTCAAACGTTTATCTTCCCAGATAGGACACGCTGCTGAGGAGCTACAGAAAGAATTGAGGAGGGGTCTCAGCCAAGGGACTGTGAGGCGGCCATAGCATAGGGGAAGACAAAGATGTTCACAGCAGCATTGTTTACAATGAAAGGGAAAAGCGGAAACTAACATAAACACCCATCATTGAAGAGTTTTGTTTTGTTTTTGTTTTTAAGAGACAGGATCTCATTGTTACCCAGGCTGAAGTGCAATGGTGCAATCGTGGCTCACTGCAGCCTCAGCCTCCTGGGCTCAAGTGATCCTCCCACCTCAGCCCCGAGCAGCTGGGAATACAGTCATATGCCACCATGCCTGGCATTATTTTCTTGTTTTGTAGACACAGGGTCTCACTATGTTGCCCAGGCTGGTCTTGAACTCCTGGGCTCAAGCAATCTTCCTGCCTCAGCCTCCCAAAGTGCTGGAATTACAGGCATGAGCCACTGCACCCAGCCTTTAAAAATTTTTAGTAGAAATAGAGTCTCACTACGTTCCCCAGGCTGGTCTCAAACTCCTAGGCTCATGCAATCCTCCTGCCTCGGCCTTTCAAAGTGCTGGGATTACAGGCATGAACCACCAGGCCCAACCGACACAGAAATTTTTTAAATAAATTCTAAAATATGCAGACAATGAATATTACACAGCAATTACAATGGTTAAGGCAGATCTATCTGTGCATTTGCGTGGAGAACTCTAGAATATAAACGAATTTTTTTAAATCAAAGTGCAAAAGAGTGTGTCTACTCTGCCTTCCTTCACATAGATAAAAAGAACACCCGCCCATACGCAGACTGGTATGTGCACACATTTTTCTGGAATGATAGATAGGTGGTATTTTTAGAGTGAGAGACTGGGTTTTTGTGGGGAACACAAGAGAGGTATTATTTTGTAACTTTACTATTTGAACTGTTTTTACCAAGTACGTGTATTTTTTTTTCAGCATTCATAGGGATTGTTCTGAGGATTAAACACCTTCTTTGCTTTGTTACTTTCTTTAATTTAAAGAAAAATATAAGCCATTGCTTTCAGACTCTGTGCTGTGAAATTTTAGAATTTTAAAAATATGCTTTACACAGGCCGGGCCGAGCTTCCACCCTGGCTCCGATCACAGCGGCTGTGTTTTCTAGCCTATGTTCCTGCACAATATTTCTTATTGTGAGAAAAGAGTTCCACTACGAAAAAATACATTTTTAAAGCCACTGGGACAAGGGCAGTATAAATGTGCCAGATTATTTGTATGGTTTTTATGAAGAAAAATGTGCCCCAGTTTTCCTAAGTGGACCACAGTGAGGCTCTGTTCATCCAATTCTCAGGAATGGATGTGTTCTCCACACCAGCATGTCTGGAAGCACTAAAGGTGATCCACGCAGTGCACTGGACAGTGCTCCCCACCCCAAAATTCATGTCCACCTAGAACATGACCTTACTTGAAAACAAGGGCTGGGCACAGTGGCTCATGCCTGTAATCCCAGCACTTTGGGAAGCTGAGGCAGGAGGATTGCTTGAGCCCAGATGTTTGAGATCAGCCTGGGCAGCATAGCAAGACCTTGTCTCTACAAAAAAAAAAATCAAAAAATTGACTGGGCCTGGTGGTGCGTGTCTGTAGTCCCAGCTACTTGGGAGGCTGAGACAGAAGGATTGCCTTATCTCAGGAGGTCGAAGCTTCTGTGAGCTATGATTGTGCCCCTGTACTCTAGTCTGGGTGACAGAATGAGACTCTGACTCAAAAGAGAGAGAGAGAGAGAGAGAGAGAAAGGAGGAAGGGAGGGAAGAAGATGGAACCTTTACAGATGGAATTAGTTAAGATGAGGTCACACTGGAGTAAGGTGGGGTCTAAATCTGGTGATAGGGATCCTTATAAGAAGAGGGACAACAGAGAGAGACACACAGGAAGACAGCCACATGATGATGGTGGCACAGACTGGAGTGACGTGTCCCCAAGGCAAGGAACACCAGGGCCTGCCAGAAGCCACCAGAAGCTGGAAGAGGCAGGCAGTATCCTCCCCCGGGGTCTTCAGAGGGAGCGTGGGCCCGCCCATGCGTCCAGAGCTGTGAGACAATACATTTTATGTTTTTTTGTTGTTGTTATTTTTTCTGAGTTGGAGTCTCACTCTGTCACCCAGACTGGAATGCAGTGGCCGCTCCCAGCCACCGCAGCCTCGACCTGCTGGGCTCCGGCGATCCTTCCGCCTCAGTCTTCCAAGTAGCTGGAACTACAGGCGCACGCTACCACGCCCGGCTAATTTTTTTTTTTTGGAGAGATGAGGTCTCGCCAAGTTGCCTAGGCAGGTCTCAAACCCACGGGCTCAGGCAATCCACTCACCTCAGCCTCCCAAAGCGCGGGATTACAGGCTGAGTCACCGAGCCCAGCTACATTTTATGTTTTTTAAGCCACCAGATTTGCAGTAATTTGCCACGGCAATCTTAAGAAATGAGTACAACTCCCAGAAGGAAGAGAGCGGGTAGACAGCAGAGCGGACAGACCAGGCATCAGCAAAGAAGCCCCTACCCGACTGCAGCGGTTCTCACACGCTAGTGTGCTCAGAATCACCTGGAGGCCTCGTTTGTTAGTAGAGACAGGGTCTCGCTCTGTCTCCCAGGCTGGAGTGCAGTGGCACTACCCCAGCTCGCTGCAGCCTCGAACTCCTGGGTTCAAGCGATCCTCCTGCCTCAGCCTCCTGAGTAGCTGGGACTGTAGTGGGCTTGATAAAACAGTTTCTGGTCGCGTAGGTCCAGGTGAGGTCCGAGAATCTGCATTGCTAACAAGCTTCCAGGTACTGAGACCGCAGCCTGGGAATCAGCAGCATTGCTGGACCACTTCGCACAGAGATACCGCCACACCCCTCCCCTCCCCGCAGGGCCACCCTGACAGGTACTACCTCCTTCTTGACTTGTTAGCCTCACGTGTAAGATTTTTCTAACAAAAACTTCTACAACTAGCAATTAAAAAAAGAAATCTGCAGTGTCTTCTCTCCTCCCAAAATACCTTACACTGTGGGGAGACATCTGTTGTTTTCGCCCGCCTGGGCTCCGGTCCCCCTGCTTCTGTTCTGCTGGCCCAGCTTGCCTTTGGGCAGCCAGCCCTCCCCCACTCCTGGTCCTGGAGGTCCGGGGTCATCGATGCCACCCAAGCCCGTGACCTGGGGCTGCAGCCCGGTGGGCATTTTCCAGCCCCCTGAGCACAGTGCTTGGTTCTGAGACGAGCACATGGCTTGGTTAGGCACCCTAGATGCCACCGCAGAAGGAATGATGAAACTGTTGAGCAACTGCTGTTCTCTTTCCACTGGGATTGCGAGACTGGGAGGCCGAGAGGATACGAGTCTGGGAACATCGGCAGCCCTGTGGATGCCTCCTGATGAAAGTACCGTACCCAGGAACCCAGCCAACAGATGCCAGCAAAGTTAGGGGCCGGAGAGAAGAGGACGTTCCCCAGGACAACGCCTTGATTTTTCTGTTGGGAGTCAGTAGATTATGTCAATAACTAACAGAGAGAGAGAGAGAGATAGAAAGGGGGAGGGGCCGGGCTCGGTGGCTCAGCCTGTCATCCCGCGCCTTTGGGAGGCTGAGGTGAGTGGATGGCCTGAGCCCGCGGGTTCGAGACCCGCCTGGGCAGCGAGACCTCATCTCTACAATCAATCAAAAAATCAGCCGGACGTGGTAGCGAACGCCTGGAATTCCGGCTACTGGAAGGCTGAGGCGGAAGGCTCGCCGGAGCCCAGCAGGTCGAGGCTGCAGTGACCGGGGGCGGCCACTGCACTCCAGTCTGGGTGACCGAGTGAGACTCCAACTCAAAAAAAAAAAGAAAGGGGGAGGGGGGAGGAGAGAGAAGGGAGGGAGAGAGGGAAGAAGGGAGGGAGGGGAAGGGACCCGAGGCTGGATGAACCACGTGATATCAAGGACCCTTTTAGGCCCGGATTCATGCACTACAAGTCACAGGAGCAAATCTAAGCAAGTTCTAACTTAGCAAAGTGCTGAGAGTTCAAAAGCAAGTTCTGGATCAAGTGCTAAAATATTAAAGAGATCCCCCAGAAAGACTTCTCAAGAATGGTGACCTTATCCATTAGTGTCCATTTGGCTGAAATAACAGAAAACCCAACCAAAAGTGGCTTAAGCCATAAGGACATGTGTTATTTACTTAACAAGAAACTCAGAGGCAGGCGGGGGCGAGGCTGCTTCGGAGGCTCAGTGGCGTCATCAGGGACCCAGGCTCCCTTCCAGCTCTCCGCTCTGCCTTCCTCAGCTGCTGGCAAGGCCTTCCTCACCGCCACTCCATGGCTGGGCAGCGCCCGTCTGTCGGGTCCTCATAGAATGCACCCAGGCAGGGCGGAAGGGGAGAGCAGAAGGAGTTTCATCTCCTAGACCCCTCTTCTAGGGAGGAAATTTTTCTTTTCTTTTTTTATTGGATGTATTTGGTTTTGTAGAGCTGGGCTCTTGCTCTGTTGCCCAGGGTGGTCTCGAACCCCTAGTCTCAAGCGATCTTCCCACCTCGGTTTCCCAACGCACTGGGTCTACAGGCGTGAGCCATCGTGCTCCGCCCAGAATTTTTCAAAGCAGTCCCAGTACGCTTGTTCTTCTATCTCATTGGCTAGAGCTCAGTCACATGACCATCTCTAGGCCAATTAGTGGCACAGAGGGAAATAAATGCTACATGGGTTTAGGCCAATCAGGATTCGTCTGCCTGCCCATCACCTGAACAAAATGCTACTCTAGCCGCAAAGGAGGGGCGTGGCCATCGGGCAAACCCAAGCCACGCCCACTGCAGAGAGTGTCCGTGCTTTCTCCAGCACCGTGGCCCCACGGCACGCTGCAGCCGCAGACTTGACCCTGCCGCGCCTGGAAAGACCCAGCCCTGCCCACGGGTCCTGTGGCAGAAGCATGTGTCTCTCTCTCCCTGTGATCACCAGTCGATGCTGGTGGAAACAGAGGCGTGTTGGAAATGCTGAGGTCAGGAGCACATCCAGGCCCCAACGGTTCGACTTTTTCCCCAGATCTTTTCAAGGTCAGCGGCCAAGAGGGCTACTGCTGCCTTCCCACCCTGGAGGGGCCGGCCTCCAAATCTCCATTCATCAGGATCCCCGAGCCAAATCCCTCCCCACTGGCTGACCACCTGCAGCTGTTCACACACGTGGTTCCGGGATCCCCGAGGTGCTCACGGAGGCAGCAGGCTGAGAACACGAGGCCAAGAAAAGTCTGGCCAGGCCAGCCCCAGCGAAGCGCCACAGTCCATGCTCTGAGGCTTGAAACCGAGGGAGGGGACGAGGCGGGCTTCCGGGCTCCTTGCTCCGGGGAGACAGAGCTCTTTTGCTGATGAGGCGGCAGAGGTCAGCTACCCTTGCTGCCCTGGCCTGGGATCCCCCAGAAGGAGATCTGAGACTTGAGATTTGAGTACAAGGGGTTAATTGGGAGAGGAGGTGACCCCAGGAAGCGTCGTGTGACAAGTGGAGAAAGGAGACAGAGAAAGGAGGGCGTCAATAAGAGCCACTAACCCCCCCACCCCAAGAACCGGTGGTGGCAAAGACCTCTGCAGGCAGCTGGCTCAACCCTGCTAAGGAAGCTGGGAGCCGGTGCAGAACATCACCCAGGAGTGATCCCACCCAAGGCGCTGAATTCCTGGTAGGCATTCATTCCTGGCGCTTGTGTTCAGTCTTGCACCCAACCAGAGGGGCTCCAGTGGCCAGAGGAACCCCGCAGGTATCCACCACATCACCTTGGAGCCACACAGGAAAGGCAAGAGGTGAGGACAGGTGACCCACAGCGTCTTCTACACTTGTGGAATCTGCCTTGGTCTCTAAGCTGCTGATTCTGTGTGAGCCAGCGAGTGGTGGGGGGACCCTATGATCAGGGAAAACCACCCTGATGGGTCTGAATCCCGGCTCCGCCGCTCTGGAACTATGTGACCTTGAGCGAGTTTTCGACCTCTCTGTGCCACCCTTTCCCCATCTGTACAATGGGGATGGCGACCGTACCTTCCGTGTGGGGTTTTGTGAAGATTAAATGAGTTAATAGTATATGTGAAATGCTTCCTGACATAAGTAAGACCTCGGCAAATGTAGCTAGCAGTAAACCCCCAAGGAACCTGGCTCCCTTCCATGACCGCCTCGCCTACTGGGAACACTTTCTAAGCGATGGTAGAATTCTCAATATTATTTCTGCCTGACACTGCTACAGCACTTAGTTTATGACACGTGTAATTATCCATTATTTTAATAACCACTGGGCCCCAGGGTCTACGAGGCACTGGGCACAGCCAGGCATTAAACGTGCCTCACCTCTCTCATCCTAGAGAATGCGCCCTCCAGAACGTGAGAGCTGGACCCTTGGGGGCGCTAGTCTTCAACACTCCCCAGGGTGGCATAACGCTTGTTGAATGAATACACAGAGGGGCGACAATCCAGTAAACCCTGAAAGGTGGGTCTTACCCTCATCTTACAGATAGTTCTAGAAAGGGCTGACTTTCCCAAGCAACACCCAGATGTGAATCCATGCTTATCTCTGACCCTGACTCTAAAGCCAATGTCAGCCTCTTTCCACTGCACCCAAGCAGCCTTTTTTTTTCTTTTTTGAGTTGGGGTCTCACTCTGTTGCCCAGGCTGAAGTGCTGTGGCACAATCGCAGCTCAGCTCACCGCAGCCTCGACCTCCAGGACTCAGGCAAGCCTTCCACCTCAGCCTCCTGAGTAGCTGGGACTACAGACACACACCCATGCCTAATTGCTTTATTTATTGTAAAGACAAGGTCTCACTATCTTGCCTGGGCTGGTCTCAAACTCCTGGGCTCAAGCAATCCTCTCACCTCGGCTTACCAAAGTGCTGGGATTATAGGTGTGAGCCATTGCACCTGGTCTCCATGCAGCCTTCTTAATGGACTTCCCCTATGACCCTACCAGGAAGGGAGCACACTTACTCCAAGATTTTAGGCAATTTACCGACTGTTTCTGTGCCTCAGTTTCCTCATCTGCAAAATGGGACAACAGTACCGGCCTCTGAAGGATTGCCATGAGAAGGTTAAACATGTCAGCACGTGTAAATAGCAAAGAATGCCATGCTCAAGACATGTTAGCAAATTGCAAGTGCCATAGCAAGTGTTCAAGACATGCAGGCTAATATCATCAACCCTATTGAACTCACAGAGGTTAAGTAGCAGGTCCAAGGTGGAGTTGGGTCTGGAAGGCAGGGTGCTAAATCCCAGGCTTGTGCCCCTTTATTTGGTCTGGTCACAACCCTATGTGACTCTGTCATTGCAAATAAGACACCCTTAGCTGAGAGCAATCTACTAACCAGATGAGCATTAATGCTGCTACATTAAAATGAAAACCAGCCGGGCTCAGTGGTTCAGCCTGTAATCCCGCGCCTTTGGGAGGCTGAGGTGAGTGGATTGCCTGAGCCCGCGGGTTCGAGACCCACCTGGGCAGGGAGACCTCATCTCTACAATAAATCAAAAAAAATCAGCCAGGCGTGGTAACACACGCCTGTAATTCCCGGCTACTCAGAAGGCTGAGGCGGAAGGATCGCTGGAGCCCAGCAGGCGAGGCTGTGATGGCCGGGAGCGGCCACTGCCCTCCAGTCTGGGCGACCGAGTGAGACTCCAACTCAAAAAAAAAAAAAGAACCCCAAAAAAATGAAAACCAAACAGGTATATTTGAACTTGCACCCAAAGACATACAAGCAAGGACACTATAGCTTTTTTTTTTTTTAATGCAAAAACTAGAAATAGCCCAAATGTCTATGACAGGGTAAAGTAGGATTTTTAGGCTGATAAAAAGCTAAGAGCAGAATATTGTACTAGGAACGCTGGATCCTACCAGCATCTTCCCCTGGCACAGGGATTTGGCCATATTAACCTTGAGTTTCACTTAGCACTAGGGGAGCCCAGTATCCGCAAGCATTCCCTGAGAAAGAAGTGCATCTTGCTAATGTAATTTTGCTATAGACTTGTCAGTTGTTTTCCAATCCATTTCCCATGTGTCCCAGGTCCATGACTGGACTACATTTCCCAGCCTCCCTTGCAGCTAGGAGTAGCCATGTGACTGAGCCTGGGCCAATGGAATGCAAGTAAAAAGAAGGTGCGCTACTTCCAAGCCTGGTCCATGAAGACTTCCACACAATCCTCACGTGCTTCCTCTTCCTATAAGCAGAGCCTCAGCATAGGATTGCAGGCCCTGGTGAGCAAATAAGCCACAAGGTGGAAGAATCCTGGGTCCCTGAGTCACCACGTGGAAGGCCTGCTTCACATCCTGATTGAACTGCTCCATGGGAAAGAAAGAAGCTTTAATTGGACTAAACTACTGAAATGTGGAGTTGTTTCTTACAGCAGTCAGTCCATAGACTGACTCCATAGACAGTCCATAGACCCTCATAGAATAAACTCTTCCAGAAACATGATGGAAATCAAAAATACAAAAAAAATAGCACGGCCAGCAATGAACTTCCCACCTCTAGCAAGAGGTGCCTGTGTTGGGGCCAGCTCCATGGGTGTGCACCCTGCACCCCTGCAAAGGCACCTGCTCTCAGAAAGCCTTTGTCCTCGGTTTGATGCTGTACTGTCGCCCTCCAGAAATTCTTAATCATTTTCTAGCCAGAGGCCCTGCATTTGCATTTCTCACTGGGCCCTACACATTGTGTAGCTGGTCCCACTTATGTGGATGGCAACCTCTCACCCCTCCCAGATACTCAGGGAGCCCAGGGATGCCACACAAAGAATTGCTGCATCTTCCCCTGCCCTGGGCAGCCACCTAGCTTCTGACCAGCTCATCAATTGGGGAATTTAACCTAATCACTGAGGATATGTGAATGCACACATGCATACGGGTATGTGTTCTCTCCTTCCCCATCCATCTTCCACCTGAAACACTGCATATGGCATCCTATACCACCACTGGGGAGAATGAGGCAGGTCTACACCTGTGAGGATAAGCCAGTCTTCTTTAGGAGATGCTTTTGGTCTCCGTTAGGAGAAAAACATTGCAAAAAATTGTGTGTGTGTGTGTGTGTGTGTGTGTGTGTGTGTGTGTGTGTGTGTGTGTAAGGTACTGGGGAATTTGGGGTCAGGAATGGGAGGAAGAAGTTACTTTCCAGCAGATAACCCTTGTATATTGTTGGCATATTTTTACCATGTGCCTGCATTCAATTCAATAAAACAGTTTTTTAAAAAACATGTTAAGTAGCCAGGAAAGAAAGATGAAGAAGGCTTTCTAGCAAGAAACTACATCAGATATTTGATTGGGATTTTTTTTTTTGTCGTGTCCCTCCCCCTGGAACACATCTAAGTCCACTGTCCCTGGGAGGGGGTGCCCTCAGAAGAGTTGCCCCAGTACAGACAGCAAGGGGGCCCGTCTGGGCAGTCCCAGATCCTCAGAAGGCACAGGGGTTCCTGCCTTTGACAAGACAGTCACCTGCCTAAGGACAACGGGACATGTGCTCCCACTTAGCACAGTGGTCAGGGAGAGCTCGCCGTCTCCTGAATGTCCTTAATACCAGAAAACAGATGGTACCCTGGGAAGTCCACTTAAAGCGGACCCACTTGAAACATAATTTGCACAATTTACAAAGGCATGACTTTAACCTAGAATTACCAGATGGTCCGGCAAATCCACTCCTAGGTGTACCTCCAAGAGAAATGAAAGTAGGCATTCAAACAAAAACATGTACAGGAAGGCTCACGGCAGCACTAGTCACCGTCACCCAAAGGTGGGCTCGATCCAAGTGTCTATCAGCCCAAATGTCCACACTCAGCAGGTGAAGAATAAATGAAATGCACTCCTTGCTCCATCCACACAGTGAAATATCATTCAGTCACAGAAAGGGAGTTCCCACACCTGCCACAATACAGATGAACCTTAAAACACAATGCCAAGGAAAGGGCCAGACATGGAAGGCCATGTATTTGTTTTTTGTGCATGCGTGTTTTGTTTTGTTTTGTTTTTGGGGAAGGGGGTTTTGAGTCGAGGTCTCACTCTATCACCCAGGCTGGAGTGCAGTGGCTCAGTGATGGCTCACCACAGACTCATCCTCCTGGGCTCAGGCAATCCTTCTGTCTACGCCTCCTGAGTAGCTAGGACTACAGGCACATGCCACCACACCTGGCTAATTTTTTTATTTGTTATAGAGACAAGGTCACACTATGTTGCCCAGGCTGGTCTCGAACTCCTGGGGTCAGGTAATCCTCCTGCCTCAGCCTCCCAAAGTACTGCGATGACAGGCGTGAGCCACCAGCTGAAGACCACATGTTTATATGATTTCATTTTTATGAAATGTCCAGAACAGGCAAATCCATAGATACAGCAAGCAGATGAGTATGCGGCCAAGGGGTGGAGAGGAATCACTGTGACTGGGCATAATTTTATTTAGGGGCCGTGAAAACGTTCTGGAACTAAATAGTGGTGGTATTTGCCCAATACTGTAAATATTCTAAATGCCACTGAACTGTATACTTTAAAATATTTTATAGGGTGCATTTTATGTTGTGTGTATTTTACCACAAAAAAATTCAAGCATGAATGACGAGGACCTTCTCTTGAAAAAATCAGATTAAAAATTGACATATGCATCACAAAATGTAAATTACAACAGCACCATCGGCCCATCCTCAGACTAAAGCAAGAATGAAATGTTGAGGGTGATCACTTAATTCATCTGACAAAATCTTCACGACAAGGAGGCCATCTCCTCGTAACTCAATCATAAAGAAGCACGTTGTTGCTGAAACATTTCAAGGGCGTCATCAGTTTCCCCAAGGTCATCTCTTAATCCTTTGATATCCACATCATTCTGTGTTGAAGCATTCATTAAATTAGCAGTGTGGTCGATTTCCTTGTCTCCCAGCGTTGAGTGCTCCAGCTCAGAGAGCCTCTCCTCAGTCCCTGGGGCTGCGGTGATTCTGGCATTGCGCCAACATCACTTTCATCGACTTCCTGAAATCCTGGGACTCTTGCAAGACTTGCAAGTTCACTTGATCACCCGCACTGAGTGTCCAGTTCATTATGTAATCTACTGAACCTGCAGTTTCTGCTCGATCCTTCCAAGGAGGGACGTTGATAACATGGGATGGGGTCAGGGTAGACATGATGTTTTACCCTAGACTGGTGAGTTCTGGTATGGGGCAATTTTGCCCCCCCCCCCGCCTGCCGCCCAGGAGGCATTTATCAAAATCTGGAGACATTTCTGGTCGTCACACTGCAGGGTAGGGAGGGAGTGTGCAGCTACCGGCATCAGAGGCCAGGTACCACTCAACACCCTACAGAGACAAGACAGCCCCACGAGGAAGAATCCTCCAGCCCAGATGTCAGCAGTGCTGAGGCCGAGAACCCTGGTCTTGAGGGATGTTGAGTGGTCCATGTATTGGCAAGTGTTTTCATGTTATGAAATTTTTTTAAAAACTCCGAGGCAACCCCATAACGGTCATGATTCCAGCAATGAATATTCAGACAGCGAGGAAGCCCCGTCCTGCTGTCTTGAGTCCTTGCACACAAGCCTGGTCCTTGTGACTGTTTCTTTTGTCACCTTGGCTGCCAGGATGACCAAGGCCAAGTAGACAGTCAACTTCCTGGCACACCTTTCTGATACTGACCTGCCCCCGGCATCACACCAACTAGTCAACGCTCTCTTGCTTTCCTTCCGTCCTAATGGCCTTAACCTTCTTACACGGATTTATGTCTCTACACTGTTCCAAGTCCTTGAGGGCAGAACACAGGGATAGAGAAACGACAGCCAAACACGTAGCCCAAACTACACAGCAAGCAGGGCAGAGAAACACCTCTCCCCGCTGGGAAACACAAAGACCCCTTGCTGCTTTCCCCTTCCCAGCCAAGGTGTTGGGGTGTCTTCTCTCCCTTTCCCACGTGCCTCGCAGTGGAGTAAGATCATGCAGCCTTGGCAGCGATCCAGTCTGTCTTGCGCAATGTTCAAAGGGAAGGTCCCCCAGGGGCCCACACCAAGACAACTTCCTCACCTGGAAGGCTACAAGGGCCCCATGCCTGCACTGCTGTGTCCACGACCCCTCCAGGAGGGGGTGCCATCTCACCAGCGTCCCTGGACTGCCCCAGGCTCTGGCCCATGAATACAGGCAAAGCGACCCCACCTTCCAGTCTCCTCTCCCACCCCAAGTTCTACCAGACCTTCAAGGCCCGACCCAAGTCACAGCTCCTCCAGGAAGGGGTCCCTGAATTCCTCATGGCCCTCCCTTCTCTGAATTTCTGCCAGTCCTACAGGGGTCAGTTACACCCTCTGATTAATTCCTTTGCTTGCGGCGGGCCAGTCATCTCCAAGGCTGCTGTAAGAGCTTCCCACATCCCGTCTCGAGCGCTCTTTCTCTTAGAGGCTCCCACTGGGCTGAACATGTTGAAATGTTCCTGCCACCCAACGCTTGTTTTGATATTGGCATTTTATTTTCCAATTTTGGAACCAATAACTTTTTCGGATCTCCCTGGAGATAGTCATGCCCCTATGGCCTGTGCCCACAAAACCTGATGGAGGACATGGCTCCATTCCCTCCTGAACTAGACTCTAGGCTTCCTGTAGACAAGGGGCAGGGCGTCGCTCTGAATCCTCACGTACCCAGTGCAGGACAAGGTAAGTGTTCATTAGACGTCCGTTCCACTAGCATTTACTGAACACCCACTAGGCACCAGGCCTTGTTCCAGGTCCTAGGGATATGTCCATGAATGAGCGACAGACAGGGTCACCGCTTTCATGAAACTGACATTTTAGCAGGAAGCACAGATGAACAGATCATTACATGTCACGCCAGGTGGCTAGAAGCGCCGTGAGGAAAAATAAAGCAAGAAAAGGATATTTGTGTTAGGTGCTCCTGAAGACAGGGTGGCCAGGGAGGCCCCTCCAAAATGATGACATGACCGGAGCCATGATAGCTGAAGAGGCCACGCAGACATCAGGCAAGTGCCTTCCAACCATTTGGAATCGCACATGCAAAGGCTCTGGGGTAGACGGGTGCTTGGTCTCTCGGGACAACAAGGAGGCCAGCGGTTAGTCAAGAGAGAGCTAGGAGGGAAGAGCCGTCTGGGCCACACTCAGGACGTTGGGTTTTACGCTGAGTGAGCTGGGAGCCATGAGGGTGCTTAGAGCAGAAGAGGGACCGGAGCTGATTGACCTTCAGAGACGCACTTTGGCTACAATCCGGGAGGCAGACACAGGAGAACAGGGGTAGAGGCAGGGAGGCCTAGTAGGAGGCCACGGCAGCCTCCAGGGCCTGCTGACTGACTGCCTGACCACAAAAGTGTCAAAACTAGGAGCCCTGTGGTGCCCGCCCCCACTGTTAGAAAACCCAAGCCCGGCCAGCTTCTCATTCCAGACGTCTTGGAAATGCCGACAGAGAAGGGCCGGATCACACCGTCTTCACTTTCTCCGAGACTGGCAGAATGCCCAGATCAAATCAATACAGAATACACAGGCATTTAATCTGCACGTGTTTAAGTAGCGCCTGGGCCTCCGAGAATGGCATTATCGAGAAAGCTTGTTAAAGGTTTGCAGCCGAACAAAATCCCGTAGACTCCTTTACTTATCTCCAGGCAGTGAGACTGGGTCACCCCAGCTTCTCACAGATGTGGGTCAGGGTGACAAGAGGTGGCTTGGGGAAGGAAGGAGGCCCCTTCCCAAACCTGAAAAATACCTCCACTGGCCACGATGTATCGTTCGGCATGCTTCAAAACAATGCATAAAGTCTGCTACTTTTGCTGTAAGCAGAGAAAATACAGATAGGTATTAGTCTTTGCTCCTGTTTTGCATAAATTAACTCTGGAAGCATACGAAAAAAATAAACTTTAATCCAGGCACGGTGGCTCACACCTATAATCCCAGCCCTTTGGGAGGCCGAGGCAGGAGGATCACTTTAGCCCAGGAATTCAAGACCAGCCTGGGCACGTAGTGAGACCTCGTCTCTACAAACAGTAAAAAAAATTAAAAATCAGCAGGGCAGGGGGAAGGCTGAAGTGGGAGAGGATAGCCTGAGCCCAAGAGGTCAAGGCTGTGGTAAGCCATGATTGTACCACTACACTCCAGCCAGGGCAACAGAGCAAGACTCCCACTCACAAAAAAAAAAGGAAGAAGAAAGATGCATTGTGTCTTTAAAAAATAATAATAATAAGAGGGCTTTAGAAGGCCACCTGTGGTGCTTGGGACAGGGAGGAGAGGTCGAATGCCAGCTTCACAAGGCTGTCGTGAGAATCAGATGAGTTAATATGCGTACATCGTTTTAGAGAACTGACAACATAGCAGCCTCCAAAAACATTAGTTGTCATTATCCATGAGAAGTAAAAGGTGTCCCTCGGCAAGAGGACCCACAAAGGAAGGCTATCAGTGGCCCTTGGAAGTACCATGGTTCCTTTGAATGTGCAGAGGCCAGGGTGCCCCCTAAACTCGCCCAGTGCCTCAGAGGCGCCTTGGAAAGTGAAAGGGATGGCTGGTCATGATTTGCTGGGACACCAGCCAGGGCTGGCTGGGGCCAACCAGACACACATCTTAATCGTCCTCCGTCCCACACCTGTCTCGGCTGGGGTTCTTGGAACTGCTCGTGACCAAAGTGGACTTGATGGAAGGAGACGGGGGTGGAGGTGGGAGAGGCGGTGAGTGGGGGGAGTACTTGGAGCCTTGAGGGATGGATTGAGGCACCGGGTCTCAGGAAGGGCCACTCCAAGGTTTAGGGGAGCCTCTTCACCCTCTGTACGTGCATGGGAGAGGTCAGCTCCCTCAAGATGCCAGGTGGGCACAGCAGCTGCCATGACAGGAACGCACGACGCCGGCTGGTTTTTCACACCATTAAGCCCCGTTCTGATTAATAGGAAGAGATCTCACCGAGATCTCCCTTCCTAGTCAGAGCTCACCAAGTCTTCCAGATCTCTCCTCTCACGCTTCGGGGAAAATAATAGAAATCTGCAGAATGTAACAGCCGTCACAAGCTGTCGGCGTCATCCAGAATATTCTAGGAGAGCATTTCTGCATCTCTGCCACGTGTCCCCAAGATGCCGCCAGAAACCTCACGGCGGTGACTGCATCTTTAAAGGACGAAGAGGTCCAATTTATCGTAACTTTCCAACACGATCCCTTGAGCAGTGAGTGACGAATCTGGATGTCCAGGCCGTCTCACCACAGATGGCACTCATTTTATAAAATTGAGGTGGAATTCACATGGCATAACATTAACTATTTTAAAGGATACAGTTCAGTGGCATTTAGTGCAGTCACACTGTTGTGCAAACACCATCTCTGTCTACTCCCAAACTTTTTTTTTTTTTTTTTTGAGTTGGAGTCTCACTCTGTCGCCCAGACTGGAGTGCAGTGGCCGCTCCCCGCAGCCTTGACCTGCTGGGCTCCGGCGATCCTTCCGCCTCTGCCTTCCGAGTAGCCGGAATTACAGGCACGCGCTACCACGCCCGGCTGATTTTTTGATTTATTGTAGAGATGAGGTCTCGCTGCCCAGGCAGGTCTCGAACCCGCAGGCTCAGGCAATCCACTCACCTCGGCCTCCCAAACTTTTTTACCACTCCAAAAGAAGCCCCCGTCCCCACTAAGCTGTCACGCCCTAGTTTCCCTCCCATTCAAGGACAGGTTTTTGCATTGGCACCCGCTGTCAACTTCTTTGGGTATAAACCTAAGAGTGAAATTGCTGGGTAATTCTAATCAAAGAAAAAGGGCAATGTCAACAAGAAAGATGTCCTTCCCCTCTCCCCGTTCATCCAGGGCACTTCTCTCTTGCAGGTTAAGGAACAGATCAGCCTCAAGTTCACCATGGGGGAAGCAGGCCACCTGGGGAGGCGGACGGGAGCCATCACCGGACCTTTTTGCAAGGCACCGTCTTGGTCCACAACCAATCTGAGTCACAACTGACAACGAGGAACACAGGATGAGGGCTTCTCTCCCACCGCCGAACGCCACAGCGTGGGTGTTTGAGATTCCGTTTCTGCACTGAAAGCCTAGAAGTCAGATCCAAAACTTTCTGACTCCACAGCGAAGAAAACTGGCTCTGGAAGCTCTCGGTGACGAGAACTGAGTGGCAGCAAGTGTGCAAAAGACAAGGAGGCCCTCCTTTCTCATTGGGGGGCCCCTTAGGCGCTTGCCTTTTTCTTTTAAAATATTTTAATTAACTTATTTAAATAGATAAACGCTCATGGCACAAAATTCAAAAAAGCACAAAAGTGCACAGTGAAACACGAAGTCACCTCTCCCCCTCATGCCCCAGCCAACCCAGGGCCCTCCCAGAAGGTGACCAAGCTCGCCCGTCTCACGGGAATCCTACACGCTTGCAAACACACACAAGTTTCTTCCCCTGTCCACACCCGGCAGTCCTCACCCCCCACCCATCTCACTGTATCCATTAACAGCACGTCCTGCTGAGGGCAGTAGTTCATGCCTGTCATGCCAGCACTTTGGGAGGTGGAGCCAAGAGGACTGCCTGAGCCCAGGAGTTCCAGACCAGCCTGGGCAACATGGCGAGACCTCGTCTCTACAATAAATCAAAAAATTAGCCGGGCGTGGTGACGCACACCTGTAGTTCCAGCTACTTAGGAGTCCGAGGTGAAGGATCACCTCAACCCTAGCAGGTTGAGGCTGTGGTGCCCGTGAGCCTGTCATCGCACTCCAGCTGGGGCCACAGTGAAACTCTGACTGAAAAAAAAAAACAAATCACATCCCTCAGTTCCATAGCACTTTCAATGGGTCTACCTCATTTTTTTTTTAAACAGCTGCAAAACATTTCCTTGTATGGATATATCATAATGTACTTAATCAGGTCAGGCTATCCTCAAATCTCTCCTCTTATGAACAACTGTGGCCGTGGCTATCAAGATGTCTTGCATACATAGAAATGTATCTGTGTGATCAATACCTCAGCATAGAATTGCTGAGCTCGAAGGATGGATGTTTTAATTTTGATAGATAATACCTATCCATGCATTTCAGAATTAAGGGAAGGAGTATGTAGGGAAAAGAGAACACTTTCTAGATGAATGATACATCCCAGGTTATGAAACTGAGAACAATCTGCTAGCACTCCCATTTGTAAAACAGGGAAACTTAGGCCGGGTGTGGTGGCTCACACCTGTAATCCCAGCACTTTGGAGAGGCCAAGGTGGGAGGACTGCTTGAGGCCAGGAGTTTGAGCTCAGCCTGGATAACATAATGACACCTCGTCTCCACACAAAAAATTTTTTTTAATTAGTTGGGCTTGGTGGTGTCTATCTGTAGTTCCAGCTACTTGGGAGGCTGAGGCGGAAGCACAGGAGTCAAGGCTGCAGTGAGCCATGATCATGCCACTGTACTCCAGCCTGGGCGACACAGTGAGACCCCAACTCAAAACAAACAAGCAAACAAACAAAAAGATGGGGAAACTGAAGGCCAGAGAGGGGAGTGACCCCCAGCCTGGACTCTGTTCCCCACCCTGCGTCCCAGCGGCCCTGAGGCACCGCCGTGGCCAGCTCTCTGCCTCCCAGCCCCTGAACTCCAAGTTCCCCGAATCTCTTGATTTATGGTTCTGCTTTGCTCCACATATTAATCACCATAACTTTTAATTGAGCTAATACAAGCATCATATGTTGCTGATGACACAATGCAGATGAAAGACTCTTCCAGATGAGCTTAACTGCTTAATCTAATCGGAGTGGCAAGTTGTGTTTTAATTACAAGCCAGAGCCCACGGCGAAAGCATCTGCACTCACTGCTGAGCGGCTCAGGGCCTGGCCAAAACCCACAGCCAGCGGCCACAGCAACCCACAGAGCCGGGGGAGGCCGAGGACGAGGGCGGAGACACGCAGGGCCTCCAGCCAGCCTGCCTGCTCGCCACCCGCCACCCGGGGAGACCCAGCCAGGAACCTTCCATTCAGACATCTGTGGAGCCTCTGGCAGGAAGGAGGATCTCCGAGTCTCCGGGGTGAGCCCCCCATGCCGGCTCAGAAAAGAAATCACAGACTCCTTTTCTCAGGAACTAATCAGAGGCCTGTTATCGGTGACCTTTTCGTGGACATCTTCTAACATCCTGTCAATTTCCCCACACGCACGGAGCAGAGAGCATCAGGCAGCGATAATGGAGTAATTCCGAGGGTGATGGGGATGGAAATGACATCTCAGCTCTGATTTCCTCAGCAAAGACACACAGAAGGCCTCTGCGGCTGAGGGGCGCGAATGAAGCTTAGGGGAGGGCGGGCGTTTCGTGCCCTCCCCCCGAAAAACTCACATGTTGAAGCCCCAAACCCGATGGGGCTGTAGGTAGAGACAGGGCATTTGTGGAAGTGACTGAGGTTACGTGAGGGCAGAAGAATGGGGCCCTAAGCCAGGCTCAGTGGCTCAGCCTGTCATCCCACTCCTTGGGAGGCTGAGGTGAGTGGATTGCCCGAGGCCGCGGGTTCGAGACCCGCCTGGGCAGGCGAGACCTCATCTCTACAATAAATCAAAAAATTAGCCGGGCGTGGTGCACGCACCTGTAGTTCCAGCTACTTGGAAGGCTGAGGCGGAAGGATCGCTGGAGCCCAGCAGGTCGAGGCTGTGGTGGCCGGGAGCAGCCACTGCACTCCAGTCTGGGCAACGGAGTGAGACTCCAACTCAAAAAAAAAAAAAAAAAAGAATGAGGCCATGACCCAACAGGACTGGGGTTCTCAAAGGAATAGACGCGACAAGGCATGTTCCCCCTCAAGCCATCCAACCCCTCCTCTCCTCCCCACTCCCACCTGCCATGTGAGGACCCAGCAACAAGGCTGCTCTGTGCAGTGTCTATACTCCCTCACGTAACCCACAAGGGTCTCTACACTCCCCAGGGCAACTCACAAGGGTGTCTACACTCCCCGATGCAACTCACAAGGGTGTCTGCACTCCCCAAGGCAACTCACAAGGGTGTCTGCACTCCCCATTGCAACTCACAAGGGTGTCTGCACTCCCCAAGGCAACTCACAAGGGTGTCTGCACTCCCCATTGCAACTCACAAGGGTGCCTGTACTCCCCGGTGCAGCTCACAAGGGTGCCTGCACGCCCCGATGCAGCTCACAAGGGTGTCTACACTCCCCAGGGCAATTAAAAGGGTGTCTGCACTCCCTGTTGCAACTCACAAGGGTGCCTGTACTCCCCAGTGCAGCTCACAAGGGTGTCTACACTCCCCGATGCAACTCACAAGGGTGCCTGCACTCCCCAGGGCAACTCACAAGGGTGTCTACACTTCCCAGTGTGACTCACAAGGGTGTCTACACTCCCTGGCCCGCTCTCCCTGCAGGGAGCAGACCCTGCTGGGTTTCCCCATTCAGATGGTTAAATGAAGGGCCAGAGGAGGCCAGTGTGGGAAGGAGAAAGGGCATCCTTCACTCCCGCCTGCCAGCAAGGAGCCTCGAGGAGAAGACACGTACAACATCTGGTGACACGAAACCCAGACTGCATCCTAAGAGGGGAACCATGTGCGGCGGGTGGGGGCTGGGACGGCCCGCCCTCTGTCTTTAGTATCTGTTCTGGCTTCCCCTGGCTTCCCAACCTGTTGGCTCTCCCACCACGGCCTCCAGGTCACTGTGCTCACGTGTAATGCCCCGAGCCACGCAGAGAATAGGTGGGAGGAGCCGGTCTGCACCATCACGGGCTGTGCTCTGCGAGTCCGCAGGGCTAGAGGCTGACTCTGGGAAGGTGGCAGGGGAGAGGAAGACAGTGTGGTGGAGAGATGGTTGGGGGACAAATATTTGGGGCGGGAGACAGTTTAAATTCTTAACTCCGGGTCTGAGCGTGGTGGCTCACACCTGTAATCTCAGCACTTTGGGAGGCCAAGGCAGGAGGATCCCTTGAGGTCAGGAGCTTGAGGTTGCAGTGAGCTACGACTGTGCCACTGCATTCCAGCCTGGACAAGAGAGCAAGACCCTAACTCTAAAATAAATAAATTAATTAATTCTTTAGCCCAGACCCATAAACCCACCTGCGGACCCGACACCTCCAAGTGGAAAAAGCGTCTCAAATTGAACACGCCCAGCCTGGAGTTTCTCATCACTCCTGAGCCTGCTTCACCCACAGACTGCCTGGCTCAGCTGGTGGCAACTCCATCCTTCCAGGGACTCGGGCCAAGAGCTGTGGACATCCTAACCCCTCCCTCTCGGGGCACCCCTGAGCCCTCTCTCCTTGGGGACATCCCTGACCCCTTCCTCCCAAGGGCACCCCCAATCCTTCTCTCCTAGAGGACACCCCTGAGCCCTCTCTCCCAGGGGACAACCCTGACCTCTCCCATCCCAGGGGATACCCCCGACCTCTCCCTCCTAGGGAACACCCCTGACCCCTCCCTCCCAGGGGCACCCCTGAGTCCTCTCTCCCAGGGGATCCCCGACCCCTCCCTCCTAGGGGACACCCCGACCCCTCTCTCTTAGGGGCACCCCCAGCCTCTCTCTCTCATACTCCACTTCCAACCCATGGGAAAATAATCCCGTTGCCTCTACTTTCAAAATATGGCCAGCATCCCACCTCGAGGGTCCCCTGCCACGCCCTGCTTCAAGCCCCCAGGGGTCACCAGATGGCAGCAGTAGTTTCTCCCCTGGCCCTCCACCTTCCACCCTGGACTTCACCCGCCCACGTTATTCTGTCATCTCCACCACAGCAGAGCCACCCTTTTAAAATGAAGATGGAGCCGGGCGCAGTGGCTCACACCTGTAATCCCAACACTCTGGGAGACCGATGCAGGAGGATCACTGAGTCTAGGAGTTCCAGACCAGCCTGGGCAGCATAGCAAGACCTCATCTCTACAAAATATATGTGTATATATCTCCAGGTGTGCATATATCTATCCAGGTGTGGTGGCACACGCCTGTAGTCCCAACACGGGAGGCTGAGGCGGAAGGATCACTTGAGCCCAGGAGGTTGAGACTGTGGTATTATTGTGCCACTGCACTCCAGCCTAGGCAACAGAGTGAGACTCCAGCTCAAAAAAAAAAGGGGGGGGAATTGGTCCAGGTCATATCACTGCTGAAACCCCCCAAGGATCCCCATTTTATCAGGGCAAAAGCCAAAGCCCCACAATGGCCCCTCGTCGACCTGGGCCTCCCCGGCTCTGTGGACTCCCCCTGGCTCCGCTCTGGCCACACAGTTGCCCTGCTGGTCCTTTAAGACACTTGGAAGCTTCTACCCCAGGGCCTTTGCACTGGCCATTCCTGTTGGCACCCTTTCCCCAGATAACCTTGTGAGTGGCTCCTTCCTGCTCCCTGGGTCTCAGATGCTGCCTTCCTGCCCAGCCACTCGACCGCCCTATCTGGGACAGCAACCCGCCTCCTGCTAGCATCCAAACCTCCCTCCCTGCGGGTCGCCCTCCACACCACCAACCCCTTTGAACCTGCCATCCACTCACTCTTTGTTGCCTCCCCCCAGGATGTGTGTCCGCCCACAAGCGCTGAGACGGTCATCTGCCGTGTTCACTGACACATCCCTGAGTCTAGATGCCGCCTGACACAGAGCAGATACCCACTGCACGAATGAACGTCAACACGAACGAATGCTGAACGAATGAGTGAGCGAGCAGGCAGGTGCCCAGGACACTTGCAGAACCTGGCGAGGGAGACCCAGGGACAAACCCAGCAGCGTCCACCTCGGCAACGGAGACATAAAGTCACGACCAGGGACCAACGTCATCTACACACACTTGTGTCCCGGCGTTTTTAATAGATCCAGGAACACTTGTGTCCCGTGGTATAAAAGAGAAAACGCCTGGAACAAAGACCAGCCGCCACACAAACACAGAGGCCTGTCTGAGTCGCCGGGTCGCGCATCTGCCAGGGACGCGCCTGTGATCTGGGCCAATGGCCGACGGGCTTCAGAGACAAGGAGCGAGTGTCTCCACGCACCCAGGCATGACCGGCGGCCAGGAATGAGAGGATGCCAAGAGGAAACTGGGGTGGGGAGGGGTTTCCCTGCTCCCGGCCCTGCCATCAGACCGTCAGCGGAACAGAGCGCACGGGGCCTCCACACTGAGGGTGACCAGGACAGAGAGGGGGCCGGGCCCTGACCCAGGGGTGAGTGCTGTCCAGGTGACCGACCGCTCTTGTGCCACTGCCAGTGTCTACCCTCAGGGCCATGACTAAGGCGCCCAGCAAGTCCGCTGTGCCATCCCCGGGGCCAGTCCACCCGTGAGCCTGTGCCCCACCTGGGGACATCAGCCATGTAGGGCAGGCCAGGCTCCAAGGTTCATTGACAGAGAGCAAGCCCCCCGCCCCCTCTGTCCCCTCCACGTTACTGACTGTCTCCATAGATGTGCCTAAGGTTTCCTATCAATGGAATCACACTGGGTGGTCTGACATCCGGCCACTTTCACGGAGTGTCACGTTTAGAGCACCGGCATCCAGGCCAGCGGGGGGTCCACTCTGTCTCTCTTCTCTTCAATCCCCAAGCCTTCACCCCCGCCCGCCAGCTCCCGGGAGAGGGCCTCATCCCAGCACAAGCCCGTCCCTCCACGTGCCTGCTCCCTTTCCACATCGAATCGATTCTCCAAACCTAATTTGCCTCGTGTAAATCAATAACCCGATGGCCCCAGGCAGAGGGGGTCAGCCACAGGGCCTCTCCCTCCCCAAGCCAGAATTAATTCAGAGAAAGGTCCTGGGCACCCAGGGGAACACAGGTGGTGGCAGCACACAGGGTGTATGAGGATTCGGTGTGGCAGTCAGGACGGCCCTCCCCTTAGACCCCAACACAGGGTCGGGGGAGGGGGGACTTTGCCTGAGCCAGGGAGGGAAGCCTGGCTGCCAGGGCGTGGACGGGAAGGAAATCGCCCCTGCGGGGGACGCTGCTGCTCTTAGAAAAAGTCCAGATCCCATAGTCACACTGGAAAAGGATTCAGCCACGAAAGGAAGGCAGCCTCAGCTCATGCCACCATGTGGCGGCGCCTCAAACACATGACACGGAGTCAAAGCAGCCAGACACAAAAGGCCACCGGGCATGTGATTCTGTTCATACGAAACATCCAGCACAGGCCTATCTACAGAGACAGACAGCAGAACGGTGGCCACAGGGAGGGGACCAAGGGACAGAGAGGGGCCACCTGACCGGCATGGGTTTCCTTTTGAGGGGGATGCCAGGAACGTGCCACTGCACTCCAGTCTGGGTGACGGCGTGAGACTCCAACTCCAAAAAAAAAGTGTTTTGTAACTAGATAAAGGTAATGGCTGCCCAACATTGTGAATGTACTAAGTGCCGCTGAATGGCTCACTTTAAAATGGCTGATTTGAAGCCGGGCTCGGTGGCTCAGCCTGTAATCCTGCACTTTGGGAGGCTGAGGTGAGTGGATTGCCTGAGCCTGCGGGTTTGAGACCCACCTGGGCAACTTGATGAGACCTCATCTCTACAATAATTCAAAAATTAGCCGGGCGTGGTAGCACATGCCTGTAATTCCGGCTACTTGGAAGGCTGAGGCGGAAGGATCGCCGGAGCCCAGCAGGTCGAGGCTGCGGTAGCCGGGAGCGGTCACTGCACTCCAGTCTGGGCGACAGAGTGAGACTCCAACTCAAAAATAAAATAAAATAAAATGGCTAATTTGGTGGCTCACGCCTGTAATCCGAGCACTTTGGGAGGCCAGGGTGTGAGGATCACTCGAGCCCAGGAGGTGGAGGCTGTGGTGAGCTGCGATTGCACTCCTGCACTCCGGTGTGGGCAGCAGAGTGAGACTCCGACTCAAAAAATTAATAAAATAAAATGGTGATTTTATGTTATGTGCATCTAAGCTCAATAAATTGTTATTTTTCAATCCAAATTACATCACTTAGTCTACAGGACCCTTCAAAAGCTGAGCCGTGCCCACTGTTCCAGTTACTTCTAGTGTCATCACCCATTCACCGCTTAACTGACACTGGTGACACAGGACATCCCAGATGAGCTATCAGGGAGATGCGGGTTCAAGTTCCAGCTCTGCACAATTTGTGTGACTCAGTTTCCCCAACTATTAAATGATTCGGAGTTGGATTCGCGGAGGAGGAAGGAATGTATATTTAAATATCTGGATGCATAATGTGCGATACGGTGGCCACTCACCAGCATGGGTAGCTGTTTAAGTTTACTTCCATTTAAATATATATTCATGTAATTGAAATTAAATTAGAAGTTCAATTCCTCAAGGGGATATTATTCAATCTTAAAAAAAAAAGGAAGCCAGGCTCAGTGGCTCAGCCTGTAATCCCACGCTTTGGGAGGCCGAGGTGAGTGAGTTGCCTGAGCCCGCGGGTTCGAGACCCGCCTGGGCAACTTGGCGAGACCTCATCTCTACAATAAATCAAAAAAAATTAGCCGGGCATGGTAGCGCGCGCCTGTAGCTCCAGCTACTCGGAAGGCGGAGGCGGAAGGATCGCCGAGCCCAGCAGGTCGAGGCTGCGGTGGCCGGGAGCGGCCACTGCACTCCAGTCTGGGCGACAGAGTGGGACTCCAACTCCAAAAAAAATAGAAAGGAAATTCTGACACACACTGCACATGAATGAACCCTGGAGAGATGACGCCGAGTGAAAACAGCCAGCCACAAAAGGACAAATATTGTATGATTTCACTTTTTGATTTTTGAGTCGGGGTCTCACTCTGTCGCCCAGGCTGGAATGCACTGGTTTGATCACAGCTCACCACAGCATCAACCTCCTGGGCGCAGGTAATCCTTCCACCTCAGCCTCCCAAGTGGCTGAGACTACAGACATGCACCACCACACCAAGTTAATTTTTTTTTTTTTTTTTTTTGTAGAGATGAGGTCTCTCTATGCTGCTCAGGCTGGTCTTGAACTCCTGGCCTCAAGGGATCCTCCTGCCTCGGTCCCCCAAAGTGTATATTCAAATTTTTTTTTTTTTTTTTTGGGTTGGAGTCTCACTCTGTTGCCCAGACTGGAGTGCAGTGGCCGCTCCTGGTCACCGCAGCCTCGACCTGCTGGGCTCCGGCGATCCTTCCGCCTCAGCCTTCCAAGTAGCTGGAATTACAAGCATGCGCTACCACGCCCGGCTGATTTTTGATTTATTGTAGAGATGAGGTCTCACTGCCCAGGCGGGTCTCGAACCCTCGGGCTCAGGCAATCCACTCACCTCAGCCTCCCAAAGGCGCGGGATTACAGGCTGAGCCACCAAGCCCAGCATTATATTCAAATTTATACAGACAGAAAGTAAGTGGTGGGTGCCCAGGGGGAGGGAAAAAGGGGAGTTATTGATTCATGGGTATAGGTTTCAGCTTCATATGATACAATAGTTCTGTCGATGGATAGTGAGGATGATTGCCCAACAATGAGAATATGCTTAATGCCTCAGAACTGTGCATTTAAAAATAGTTACAATGGCCGGGCTCGGTAGCTCAGCCTGTAATCCCGCGCTTTGGGAGGCTGAGGTGAGTGGATTGCCTGAGCCCGCGGGTTCGAGACCCACCTGGGCAACTTGGCAAGACCTCATCTCTACAATAAATCAAAAAAATTAGCCAGATGTGGTAGCGTCCACCTGTAGTTCCGGCTACTTGGAAGGCTGAGGCGGAAAGATCGCTGGAATCCAGCAAGTCGAGGCCGCAGTGGCCAGGAGCGGCCACTGCACTCCAGTCTAGGTGACAGAGTGAGACTCCAACTCAAAAAAAAAAAAAAATAGTTACAATGGTAAATTTTACATTATGTCTGTTTTGCTCCAATTACAAAAATCCAGTTCCTTTCAGTTCTAATGTTTAACAGCAGAGTAGGGTGGGCTATAGTTAGCGACAATGGATTGTCTATTTCAAAGTAGCTGGCAGAGAACTTGAAAGGTTGCCAGCACACACAAACAATAAACACTCAAAGGGCGGGCTACTCCAATACCCCGTCTGGATCATTACCCCCTTGATGCATGCAACAAAACAGCATAGGGGCCCCCTAAATATGTCAAACGCCCTCTATCTATCAGTTACACAAATCATTCTAAAACGAACCTAGTCCCTCAACCACACGGGTCACATCTCAACTGCCCTGTATCGACAGGTAGCTGGGGGATACCATGTTGAACAGGGCAGCGAACATTACCGTCACCATAGAAAGTTTAACTAGGCAAGACCTCATCTCTACAATAAAATCAAAAAGTCAGCCGGGCGTGGTAGCGCGCGCCTGTCATTCCGGCCACTCGGAAGGCTGAGGCGGAAGGATCGCCGGAGCCCGGCAGGTGGAGGCCGCGGTGGCCGGGAGCGGCCACTGCACTCCAGTCTGGGCGACACAGTGAGACTCCAACTCAAAAAAAAAAAAACAAAACACGCCGCAGGAAAGGCTCGGCCCACTGCATGGCACACAGAGCCGTCAATTAAACTGCTCTGGGAACTGCCATTCAGCGACTCCAGCAAGGTCACTGATCTGATTGATGGTTCCATCTCAGCCCTAGGGGCAGGCTGCTCTTGCCATGATCACGGCTCACTGCAACCGCCACCACCTGGGCTCAGGCGACCCTCCCACCTCCCAAGTAACCGGGATTACAGGCATGTGTATACCATACCCAGCTTTTTTTTTTTTTTTTTTGTAGAGGTGAGGTCCCAATATGTTGCTCAGGCTGGTCTCAAACTCCTAGGCTCAAGCGATCCTCCCACCTCGGCCTCCCAAAGTGCTGGGATTGCAGGTGTGAGCCACTGGGCCTGGCTCATTTTTTATGTTTTTTGTAGAGATGAGGTTCTACTATGTTGCTCACGCTGGTCTCAAACTTCTAGGCTTAAGCGAGCCTCCCACCTTGGCCTCCCAAAGTGTTGGGATTACAGGTGTGCGCCACCACGCCCAGCTCATTTTTAAAAACATTTTTTTTTTTAGAGACGAGGTCTTGCTATGTTGCCCAGGCTGGTCTTGAACCCCTGGACTCAAGCAATCCTCCCACCTTGGCCTCCCAAAGTTCTGAGATTACAGGTATGAGCCACTGTGCCTGGCTAATTTTTTAATTTTTTTTTTTTTTTTTGTAGAGAAGAGGTCCCACTATGATGCTCAGGCTGGTCTCAAACTCCTAGGCTCAAGCGATTCTCCCACCTCGGCCTCCCAAAGTGCTGGGATTACAGGCATGTGCCACCATGCCCAGTTCATTTTTAAATTTTTTTTTTTTTTTGTAGAGAAGGGTCTCGCTATGTTGCCCAGGCTGGTCTTGAACTCCTGGGCTCAAGCAATCCTCCCACTTCAGCCTCCTAAAGTGCTGGGATTACATGCCTGCCTCCTTTACATTTCTCCACTTACCAATCCCTTGTTACTCCAACCCCCCAATCTAGCAGCCAAGAGCTCTTTAGCCCGAAGCACCCCCGTTCGGCTCTTACGTGGTTTTGCCCTCCTGCAGGGACCCTGACTGATGAGTACCTGCTGACCTATGAAGCATCCTGGTACCTGTAACCCATCCCAGCTGAACATTTAGACTTTACATCATGCACTCGTGAAGAACATTTTTAAGTGCTTTTGCGGAGACAATATTCTATTTTGTATGTCTCAGCATCCGATGGGAGATCACAAATTCTGAATATGCAACCAAACTCTAAAAATCCCAGGAAAGAATTCTAAGACCCCATCGCCAAACATAAAGACACCGGTGTCAGGCAAAGGTTTGTGCATGGCAGACGGTCACAGAAACCATTGGCTGAAATGTAAAATGCTAAGGGAATTAGCTGAGCGCTACCTCGGATCGGTTCTGTCGCTCATGACACCACACTTCTGGTCAGAAAATCCTCCCAGGGAACACAGCAAAGGACAGGGGTGGGGGGGACGTAATAACACAAATTAGCACAAAAGGGTACCTGGTGCTTTATCAGGGGAAGGAGGCCCAAACTTCACCTACACGCCGCCCATCTGAGTAGTTAATCCTGGCTTGTACCCCACATCTCTACAATAAAATGTTTTTTAAATTAAATAATTAATTTTTAAAAATTTCTAATCCCCCCAAAGCTATTGAGATTCACACTGCGTTCCCCCGCCCCCCGGGATTCTGGTGTATAACCGCGCACAGCCTCTAGGAGGCAGCCTCAACACCGTCTTTGTCTTTGACATTCAGCCTTCCAGCCACCAGCCAGGTGCCATAGGGACCATTTCTGAAATGTTTTGTTTTTGTTTTTGTTTTTGTTTTGAGTTGGAGTCTCTCTGTCGCCCAGACTGGAGTGCAGCGGCCGCTCCCGGCCACCGCAGCCTCGACCTGCCGGGCTCCGGCGATCCTTCGCCTCAGCCTTTCGAGTAGCTGGAACTACAGGCGCGCGCTACCACGCCCGGCTGGTTTTTGATTTTTATTGTAGAGTTGAGGTCTCGCCAAGTTGCCCAGGCGGGTCTCGAACCCGCGGGCTCAGGCAATCCACTCACCTCGGCCTCCCAAAGTGCTGGAATGACAGGCTGAGCCACCGAGTCTGGCCTTGAAACGTTTTTGATCGGCAGGGGAAGGAAAGGAGACAGGAAGGGCCTCTTATACCAGTAATTACGGGCCTGCCTCGCAGCCGTCTAAGCACTGGAAGCAAAGCAGGAAGCCGAATTAAAAAACATTCGAGTTCAGCTCAGCCTGTCATCCCAGCACTTGGGGAGGCCGAGGCGGTGGGGGTGGGGTTGCCTGAGCCCGCGGGTTCGAGACTGGCCCCGGGCAATTTGGCGAGACCTCATCTCTACAATAAATCAAAATTTAGCCGGGCGTGGTAATGCGCGCCTGTAGTCCTGGCTACTTGGAAGGCTGAAGCAGAAAGATCAGCCAGAGCCCAGCAGGTCGTCGCTGGGGTGGTTGTGAGTGTGTCCCTGCACTCCAGCCCGGGTGACAGAGAGAGACTCCGACTCAAAAATAAAAATTTAAAAAATATAAATAAATAAAAATTAGCCGGGCGTGGTGGCACGTGCCTGTAGTTCCAGCTACTTGGAAGGCTGAGGTGGAAGGATCGCCTGAGCCCAGCAGGTGGAGGCTGCGGTGACCGTGAGCGTGCCACTGTCCTCCAGCCTGGGTGATAAGAGTGAGGCTCCAACTCAAAAAGAAAAAAAGGAGGAAAAAAAAAAAAACATCCCCCCAATGCTGCCCTGGGTGAGCTCTGTCTGGCGGCGGAGGCAAGTGTGAGCTCACTCTCCAGCCTGGATTTTAGGCATGCACGCAGGGGGCCCAGGTGTGTCAGAGGAGGAGAAGCCACTGCCGGACAGGCCTCCATCAGGGCTCTCTGGTGGCAAGGGACAGAAATTCGAAGCGACTTAAGAAAGGGTGTTAGGCCACATGCTAGGGAAGTTCAAGATCAAATTCATATCAGAAACAGCTGCTTCTGGGTACCCAAGTCCGGTCACCAGGAAACTCCCTCCCTCCAGCTTCGTCTTCCCGCGTGTGGCTTCCTTCTCAAGCAGTTCCGGAATGGTAGGTGGCTTCTAGGACGGCCCCCAACGCTCCAGCCTGGTGGCATTCCCAGCCTTGTGTAGTCCCCTCCCGCTGAGTAGCAGCCTTCTAACTGATGGAACACCTCCATGTTGAAGGCGTTCACTTCTGAGCTGAGATTGCAAGAGAGTGTCCCTCCCTGGCTTTGAGGAACCAGCATGCCACATGGAGAGGGCCATGGGAGCAAGGAACCAAGGCCCTGGGTGCGACAGCCCACAGAAACTGAGCCCCGCCAACCCCACGGAGGGCAGAGGCAGCTCCCGCTGAAAGGCACGGGGAACAGCCAGAAGGACGCCTCCCGAGATGGCGCCAACACTATAGGGAACCTAACAAAGGCCGTAAATTCCTGCCTTTCCCGCCAGCGCGAAACTTAAACTCATGCACAAATATTATCTCCCTATAGGAATACTACCTCATAGCTCCCTCCAATAAAGACCCTAAGATGGCTCTGGCTGGCACGGCCAGGCTCAGAGAGCACAGGCCGCCCCCTCCCGAAACCGATAAATACAGACCTCTCTCTCGCCCTTGCTCTCTCACTCCCCTTCCCACCAGGCGGTTACAGACCTCCTTCCCTCTCTGTAGCCGCTGCTCTAATAAATCTCTTGGCCTCAAAGGGCGTTGAGCCTCACTGGCGCCATCGTCCTTCAGCCGCCCCAGTTCAGCTTTCAGATGAGACCCGCATCATGGCCAACACCTTGTCTGCAGCCTGCGAGAGATTCTGGAAACAGAGGGCCCAGCTAAGCCATTCCTGGATTCCTGACCTACAGGAACTATGAGATAACAAACGTGTGTTGCTTTGCGTGATTTCTTTGCAGTCATTTATTTCCCAGCAGTAGCCACTTACACAGACGCTCACATCCCATCAGGTTGGCAACTGACCACTTCCTACACTTTCCACAAAAATCCCAAGGCTGGCCCTCACTGGCCCCGTTTGGGTCACATGACCAGCCCTGCTCTCCATCTTTGAGGCCTAAGAGATGGGGCCCTCTGATTGGTTGGGTACAAGTCATAAGCCCGACCACAGTGGGGAGTGGGAGGGACTAGCAGCACCCAAACCCAAACCACCACTGGGCTTCAGAACAGGGGAGCCCTGGTGCCCCTGAGGAAAACCAGGCTGTGACGCTCTGATTTCATACCTCGACCCAGGGCAGAAAAGCAGACACCACTGTCGTATCTGGATATGACATCCTGGGGGACAAGAGATGAACAAAATCACACCAATGACCCCCAGGGCACACAGTAGGTGTTCACTGACCACTCGCTCAGTGGAGGAAGGAATGAAAGTAGTTGCTGGCATCTTCTAAGCACCAGCATGATTTCAAGTACTGTGTTAAGTTCTTCTTATGCGATGTCTTCCTTAATCCTCATAAGGTCTCAAGGGGTGGGCGCGCCTCTTCATACTGTTCATGGATGAGAAGGCTGTGGCACAGAGACGTGAGGTAACTCACCCAGGGTCTCAGAGCTCACCAGAGGTGGAGCCGGGAGCCGGCCACCTGAGCCCATGCCCCGGGTGAAAGCCATGTACTTGAAATAGGGAGCAAGAAAAGACAGCTTGCCGGGCTCGGTGGCTCAGCCTGTAATCCCGCGCCTTTGGGAGGCTGAGGTGAGTGGATGGCCTGAGCCCGTGGGTTCGAGACCCGCCTGGGCAGCGAGACCTCATCTCTACCATAAATCAAAAAATCAGCCGGGCGTGGTGGCGCACGCCTGTAGTTCCGGCTACTCGGAAGGCTGAGGCGGAAGGATCGCCGGAGCCCAGCAGGCGAGGCTGCGGTGGCCGGGGGCGGCCACTGCACTCCAGACTGGGCGACCGAGTGAGACTCTAACTCAAAAAAAAAAAAAAAAGAAAAGAAAAGACAGCTGGCGGAGGGATAAACCGTATATGATTAAGCAGGAAGAGGTATGAAGCCGACGGGAAGTTCCAGGAGTTCCTTCCCTCGCTCAAAAATTTATTTAAGTATTTCGCGAAGACAGACAGAGAAAATGAGAGGAGGCAGGGGAACTTGAAGCGTGGGACGGACAGCCCGAGAAATCCGAGCACCTTCCTCCTCTATGCCACAGTACAGGAGCAGCAGAATTTAGTCACCTTGGGGAATGATCCAAGCCAACAGGCACATGGATCACCCAGGAGGCCGAGGTCCCTCGGCGCATGTGTACCCAAAGCCGGTGCAATCGGCGAGGCCGACATCTCCCCCTGAAATATCTCCTCCTGAAATACGCAGACCCTCTCAACAGCTCGGCCCATACATTTAAGAGAAGAACACTTAACTGGGCCGGGCGTGGGGTGTGGTGGGCGGAGGGAGAAAGAAAATATCATAAAGAAATAAAATTTCCATCCCTACCCTCATGGTGCTTTTTAGAGAGCCTTCGCCATTAGAAACAAGTGTGTTTGTGTCAAGTGCTGCAGAGGCATAGGCCAGAGAGCTGGAAGGATGCCCCCTTCTAAGACCAGAGCTCCCAGAGCCTGGAGCAATGCCTGGTGTCCATGGGCTGGCACTCCAAGTCCTCAGGGGATCCTGCAGGCGGGCCCAGAACCTTGGGGGCACTGGCCGGGGGCTGCCCTCGGGGAGCCACGCCTCTCAGGCAAGCCCAGTCTGGATTCTGAGAACAAGTTCCCCAGATGCCCCAGGCTGCGTGTTTCTCTACGATCTCCACTTCCTCGGGGGTCAGTTCTTACTTCTGCTATAGCTCAGTCACGCCCTGGCTTCCCCAAAGTGTCTAGAGGTCCTCAGCGGGTGCTGATCTCTGCCCAGAGTTCCTGGCGGGTGGGATGGTGGTGGGTTAAGAGCCAAACAACGTCACTTCCAAGTCCCCTTTCTGTATCTGGGGAATCCCTCATCTCATGAGGCCGAGGAAAACCAAGAGAGGCATCTTGCTGTATCCATGCCAAGGAATACCATCCAGCAACTAAAAAAGGGGGGGAAGGTCATTCTCTGTGTACCTAGAAGACGGGAGAGTGGATATTGGGAACGAGGCAAGATGTATATGGATGAAAACAAACTGAAAACAATAGTACACTGTGTATATTCCCTGTAGGAAAAACATGCAGCAAACTGACAAATGATGAACTTTTGGGAGAATTTTGGGACTTCAGACTTATCTGTAATATTTATAAAAATTATATAATTTAACATTTTTATATATTTGACAGAGATAACATTATGCAGTCAACAAAACGCTTTCCTTTTCCTCCTGGCAACTAGAAAAATTACATGCACCCGGCTCCCACCTCAGAAGGCAGAATAAAATCACACACACGCAAACCCTGTTAAGACAAGTGTGGGCTGGGCACAGCAGCTCACGCCTGTCATCACTTTGGGAGGCCAAGGCGGGAGGATTGCTTGAGCCCAGGAATTCGAGACCAGCTTGGGCAACATAGTGAGAACTCATCTCTACCAAAAAAAAAAAAAATCAAAAAAAATAGCTGGGCATGGTGGTGTGCACCTGTAATCCCAGCTACTCAGGAGAGTGAGGTGAAAGGATCGCTGGAACCCAGGAGGTCAAGGCTGCAGTGAGCCGTGATCATGCCCCTGCACTCCAACAGAGTGAGACCCCGACTCAAAAAAAAAACCAATTCTTTCCTCCAAGTGCAATTCTTTCCCTGCTGAGGGATTTATCCCAAACTATCAACCAAGAAAAGGACCCCCGGCTGTCCCCGTATCCATTCTCCCCTCCTCCCACAGCAACAGAACCCCTGATTTGTAGCAACCTAAAAAGAAGACCGAATATCCCAGGTTCCCTTGCGACCAAGTGACCAAGTCCTGGCCCATGGGATGCAGAGGAAGCAGCGGGTTGGCTGCTTCCAGGACGCATCCTGAATCTTTTTGTTATCTGCCCCCATCCTGGTGCCTGGAATGGAGAGGACAGCGCTGCCCCCATTGCTACCAGCTTGATCCACGAGAACAAAGATCGCAACCTCAAGATGGCAGAAAAGAGGAGTCTCCTCCCGGGACAGACCCAGCATCCCAGTCCTGAGTTCCTCACGCAGCTTGAGTCTTACTGGAGAGAGAAACAAACTTCCGCTTCTCAAAACACCGCTGTCTGAAGTCTCCTCACTCGCTGATGAGCCCACAGACATACACAGCACACCACATCCAGACATCCCGGTCCACCAGTGGCCCTTTACGGGGTCGCCTGGCCTCAGTGCCTCGGACCCAGCAAGCCAGGGCAGAGGATTCGAGGGACCCCAAAACCCTCAAGGAAAGAGCCAACTTGCTCCTGAAATATCAGCATGACTGAGACTAAAATACACAGCGCGGCCGGGCTCGGTGGCTCAGCCTGTAATCCCGCGCCTTTGGGAGGCTGAGGTGAGTGAATTGCCTGAGCCCGCGGGTTCGAGACCCGCCTGGGCAGCGAGACCTCATCTCTACAATAAATAAAAAAATCAGCCGGGCGTGGTGGCTCATGCCTGTAATTCCGGCTACTGGGAAGGCTGAGGCGGAAGGATCGCCGGAGCCCAGCAGGCCGAGGTTGCGGTGGCCGGGAGCAGCCACTGCACTCCAGTCTGGGCGACAGAGTGAGACTCCAACTCAAAAAAAAGAAAAGAAAAGAAAAGAAAATACACAGCGCGTTTTTGCTCTCCCTTTCTCCCATCTCCATTTCCACAGGTCCCGTAAGCATCAACGCCCCCCATTCCTTGATAGGGGTCAGTCGTGTGAACACCCTGCCCAAGCCCGTCCACACCCCTGTCACACACTGACAAAGCCACATCAGAGCATAGACAGTGTTGCGAGCATGCACGTATGTGTGCTCCTGTTCAGAGACTGCAGACAGTGGTGGTGAAGAGCCAATGACACCACTACCACCCCCTATGCTGGCCACATGCACCTGTTCCTTGGAGAAGCTCTGATTTCTACAAAATGTACATTTCCCAGATGTGGGACCTCTGAGTCAAAGACTAGACACTGCTTGAATGGATCCTGGCAGATGATGTTCCAAAAATTCCACACCCTCAACCAAAGCAGCCCAAATCTGCGTGAAATCACTGGACTGGGGTTTCAGAGGTCACGCACACAACCGCGGAACCCTGGGGGATTTGGAAGCAGCCTGAGTGCTGGCTCATCGCTTGGTGGGGGGCCCCCATGTGAGTTCTCTCCTTGCCCCCCCCCAAGGGGCCTCTCCACCCTCCTCAGGAGGCTGTGGTGGTAACTGTGTGCCCCTCCTGGCGAAAACACCTGGGGTTTCCTTTGCAAATAACTCCCGCTCCTCTCTGGCCAGGTGGACCTCACGCCAGTTCCAGAGATGAGCGTCTTGATGAAAGCATGGCCCATCAGATACAGTATTCGATCGCCACGGTCACAGTCCCTGGCTAAGGGGTAGTACATGACCCAAGTTCGTAAAAGTCAGTCCTGGGACAATTAAGAAAAAGACACTCAATTTCTGCAGGTCGGAGGACAGGAGCCAACTGTGGCCAGCTCTGCCCGGAGGTAGAGAGAGCCTGTCTGAGGATTAAGTCAACACAGAGGGAAAGGGAATGCCGAGAGCAAGAGAGAGAGCATTAGGTGAGTGGTGAGCCCCTGGATCCAGCCATGCCTGAGGCCATCGCTTCCTTGAACTTCCCAGTTCCAGTGATCAGCAAATTCACATTTTTGTCCCTTGCACATCCTTTCCACCAGATCATCAGGATTGGAAATTTAAAATATCATAGACCTGGGTGTCACAGATAAACACAGAGAAGGCTATATTCATGTTTGAAACAACCTAACAACAAAAAACACAAGGTCATAAAAGACATCCCTTGATTGGAAGCACTCTGAGTATAAAATAACTACCCAGTGAGTTCCTTGAATACTAGTTCCATCCAGCAGCCTCCCCACAAGGGGTCTTCAGAGCTGTGAGCCACAGAGCTTTGCCTGCAGAGTAAAAAATATCTTACACACACGTGCTACTATTTTTAAAGTGCTACATAAGCACTACTGTAATACTGAAACACACTCATTCAAAAGCATTACTGAATTGATGGCAACTTTCGACCAATATGTTTTTCTTTTTCATCCAAGAGATACCAAACTTACAATTCTGCTCATTCAGAGGAGCTGGATAATTTTTTTGACATTAAAAAAAATGGTTGCTTGTTTTTGAACACTGCCAATGTCCTGTAAACACACATGCACAAAGCATTCCCTTCTTGGTTGTTTAAGGCAAACTTCGTCCTTAAAAGAGTTAGCGAACAGGTGGGTTATTCAGGCCTTGAAGACCATGTGGTCTCTCTCACAACCACTTAACTTCGCCATTGTTGTAGAAAAGCAGCCATAGACAGCATCTAAACAAACAGGCATGGCTGTGTTCTAATAAAACTTTATTTACAAGTCAAGGGTCGAATTTGGTCCACCGGCCATTGTGTGCTTATGTCCGGATTAAAGGGTGCGGGGAAATAACAAGGAGTCAAGGCCAACACAGGGCCAGATGGAATCCACACATCTCTAAAATGTCAGTCAATGAAGAAAACAGAAACAGAGCGACCACACACCACTTTTCACATACGAGTCCACTAAATAAAGCAAATATACCTGTACCAGCAAACCAGCAATGCACTGTGCTGGGATAATCTAATCGCATCATGAACACGGGAAGAATTGTTTCCTTTTAATATTAGTGATTTTAGCAGGAATAACGAACACCCAATGGAGCATGAGAGATCACAGTTCGAATCTCAGCTCTGCCTCTTACCAGCGATGATTTTCTTGGGCAAGTATCCTAACTGAGCCCCGGGCCTTCCAAACACCATAATTAACATTATCCTAACATTATTCATAGTTGCCACTCTTTTTGAGACATGAGGTCGCACTCTGTGGCCCAGTCTGGAGTGCAACGGTACTCAGTGTAACCTCGAACTCCTAGGCTCAAGCGATCCTCCTGCCTCAGGCTCCTGAGTAGCTGGAACTACAGGTGTACACCAAACCCAATTTTTTTTTTTTTTTCAGATGGGGTCTCACTATGTTGCCCAGACAGGTCTCAAACTCCTAGCCTCAAGTGATCCTCCTGCCTCAGCCTCCCAAAGCACTGGGATTACAGGTGTGAGCCACCACGCCCAGCCCGTAATTGCCACTCTCTCTTGAGCACTAAATATGCACCAATAAGCATTCTGCATCTAGCATCCTCAGCATCCTTCTCACTTGATCCTCCTTAATGATGAGCTAATATCTCCATCTTACAGATGCAAAACCACAGGCCCCTCTACCTAGCTTTCTCCAGGGGCTCTTGGGAAAATCATACAAAAGGCAAAAGCCCAACTCACAGGTAAAGCTGCTTGTTAATTTTGTAACTAACAAATATTTAGTCCCAATTCCAAGTCCAGTGACAGGCACATAGTAGGCACTCAATAAATATGCAGGGCACGAACCTGATTCCTCAGAAAATCCTGTGGCTTGACTTTCAAGATAGATTCCCAGTCTCACTACTTCTCACCTCTCGTTGTCATTGGCTTGGACGATTGCAGTAGGCCCTTGGGGGTTCTCTGGCTTCTGCCACAGTCCAGGTATGTTCAGTCCTGCCAACCGCTCCCATCACACTCACAGCGAAAGCCAAAGGCCCGGCTGGAGTCTGGTCCCTGTCACCTCCCTGGCCTCACTTCCTCTGGCTGCGCCCTCCCTCACTCAGCCCAGCACATGCTGCCTCAAGGCCACTGCACGCCCTTCCCTCTGCTTGGAACACTCTTTCCCCAGAGACGCCTGGCCTCTCCCTCCCTCCTTTGAGTTCAAAGGGCACCTTCCTGGCTCTGCTGCTTAAAACCCCAAACCCGCACTTGGTGGCTCAGCCTGTAATCCCAGCACCTTGGGAGGCCCAGGCGAGTGGACTGCCTGAGCCCGCGGGTTCAAGACCCGCCGGGGCAGCTTGGCAAGACCCCGTCTCTACAATAAATCAAAAATTAGCCGGGTGTGGTAGCGCACGCCTGTAGTTCCGGCTACTTGGAAGGCTGAGGCGGAGGGATCACCGGAGCCCAGCAGGTCGAGGCTGCAGTGGCCAGGAGCAGTCACTGCACTCCAGTCTGGGCAACTGAGTGAGACTCCAACTCAAAAAAAAACCCAAAAAACCCCACAAACCCTTCCCCAGTGGTCCATCCTCGCCCCTCCATCCCCCATTACTCCAAAGCCCTGGTCTCTAAGGAACAAACAGTATACTTAGTTATTTATTGTGCTTGGCACCCGCCTCTCTGCCCTGCAATACTGACCCCGCAAGGACAGAGATCTATGCCGGTCTTGTCCCTATCACTGTAGAGGGGCACAATTATTAATAAGACGTGTCAAAAATAAACACAGACAGACATGAAGGGATGGAGGGGGCTGAGGGAGATTTCGAGGAAGACAATCACCAGGGGTGAGAGCTCAGGACCGATTCTACAGAAGGGGAAACTGAGTCTGAGAGAAGCCAACACCGCCCAGACCTCCCAGTTTCTTGAGACAAGCTGGCCCCCTGGATAGCGATAGTGACAGCTCCCGATCTGTGGATGCCAGTCACAGAGAGACACCTGCAGGACAGACGAGGCCCAGAGGCAGCGGCGGCCTCCACACGCCTGGAAAGTTCTGGTTCACCGCCACACGGAAACAGCTTTGTGCCAAAAGACCATTTCCCACCCACGTCATTCCTCCCCAGACCCCGGGCTCCCCTCCCACCCGGCCACCCACTCCGGCCTCCTGTCCTCTGCCCGGGTGCCCCCCAGCCCTGCTGACCCAGGAGCGAGTGGGAGCGCAGTCACCCACAGCAGCGGATGGCACATGTCTACCACAGGGAAGGATACCAAGCCCGGGACAGGGACGAGGCAGTGACCCACACGGAGAGAACCAGGCAGCAGAGAGAGCCGTGGACTCAGAGCGGGAAGAGGAGGCCCAGACAGTGGCTGCCCCAGGGTTCCCAGAGCAAAGCCAGGAGCCGGGAAGGCCACGGTGGCCGCTGCAGGATTTCAAGTCCCCACAGCTGTAACGCGGTAAGAGCCCTGGCGGGAGGCGCTGGGGACTCCAAGCAAACAGACAGTGGAGACGGGCTCTGATCAAGTCACCCTTCCGAGGCGCTGAGTCCTCAGACTCAGGCCCCCAAGGGTTAATCCAGACCAGACTCGGCGCACGGAGCGATTCAGGCCCTCTATCACCCTCGGTAATAAAATACAGCAAATCAAATTGGACTCCATCGATTTTTTATGTAACTATTTTGGGGCCGAGGCATAAGGATATCGACCAGGAGTCAGGGCGCTGGGAAGAGGGTCCAGTACTCCCCCGCCGCGGACCCAGGTGGCGTGGCCAGGAGAAGGCGCCAGACTCTGATCTCCTAGACCCTGGGCTCTTTCTCTCCTCCCCGGCAAAGAGGGGACATCGAAGACCGCCCTGCCCTGGGTGTGAGGACGCAGGGCCAGAGTGCAGGGTCGAAGTGACACCGGCCACTCTGCTTGACTTCTCTCAGTGGACTCGACACTCAAGGATGAGTCTGTCTGTCTGTTTTGTCATTTTGCTCCAACAGAATGACAGCATGGGGGGGTTGTCTCTTTTGCTCCCTGCTGTGTCCTAAGTGCTTACCACTGATTTATGTCTGAAGAACGAATGAATGGACGGATGAGCTGGCCATGCTTGAGCGCTTGCTGTGTGCCCGGTGCTGTGCTAAGAACCTCACAAGGTTCGCAGGCCTTCTGCCTGGAACCTTCTCCAGGCTGGCTCTTTCTGGCCATTCAGGTCTCAGATAAGAAAACCGTCACCTCCTCCGGGAAGTCTTCCTGGACCACCCAGCCGGTCCCCATCACATGACCTTGCATGGACCATGAGGAGCACAAAATCATGTTGGAGACTTCCCTGTGGGTCTATTTATGGGCTTCTTGTCTGTGTCCCCAGTACCATCCAACCTGCCCTAGAACGCAAACCCCTGAGATCACAGGTCTTCAAGTCCCAGGGTGGGGAAACTGAGGCAAAACTCCGGGACGAGGAAGCACCGTCGAGGCAGAAGTCATGAGCTCTGGGGAGGAGACCACTCGTGGGCTGGGCTGTCTGGAGCTGGTCTCTGGGCTCCTCTGAGCCTCCATGTCCCCACCTGGGGACACACCCCATCCCCTGACCTCCACCAGTGCCCAGGAATCCAGTGACATCCAGCTGGGTTTCCTTCCCCCCGCAGCTCTGATGGCCGCAGCAAAGCGTGTCCATCGGCCCCTTCCTCCCGCCCCGGGACCCTCGCCCTGTGCCACCAGCCTCACCCATCCTCACGCCCTTGTTGTTTACAAACCTCCCTCTGGCTGGAGTCCCCGACCGCCGTGACATCAGCCGGGGAGGACAGCAGGGCCCGCCTTACGGATGGGGAAACTGAGTCTCAGAAAGGTCAAGGCCTAGACCAGTATTCTAAGATCTCCTGACCCCTCGAGGGAAGCCAGAAACCCGCACTGTGACACTGGCGACCGCCCACCGCGTCTACACAGGCAACGAACAGGAGACACAGCCCCGGGCCCCGGTGGGCCTGCCGCGTCCACACAGTCCCCCCGAATGCCAAGCCCCCTCCCGCCGTGCAGGCCAGGGCGATGACTCCAGAGGGGACCAAAGTCCCCACTCTGGCCTCGGCTCGGCGCACGCCCCTTTGTCCCCGGGGTCCAAATCAGTCTTGAAATCCAAGCAACGGCCCCCACGCAAGACCCACAAATGCAGAGAACGGAGCAGCTAAGAGCAGCAACCCCAAGACACGCTGCGGGTCCCGTCACTTTCTGGCCGTGTAGCCCTGCCCGAGTCGAGGCGGCTCTCCAGGTCTCAGTTTCCTCATCTGTAAAATGGGGCAAGTGGAAGTCCCTGTCCCCATCAGGGTTGTTGGAGACTCGAGGACATGAAACCCATGAAGGCTTAGACCCCACAGTGCGCCCCAGAGTGGGGGTGTCTCGTGATGTTGCTGATTCTGAGGTGCACTGACAGGAAAAGGGTGCAGCTCCAAGAGGGGGAAATTCCACCTGCCAGCATCCTGCCTGCCATTGGGGTCTCACTGTGTTGCCCAGGCTGGAGTACAGTGACACAATCACAACTCACCACAGCCTTGACCTCCTGGGTGCAGGTGATCCTCCCGCCTCAGCCTCCTGAGTAGGTGGGACTACAGGTGTGCACCACCATGCCCGGGTAATTTTTAAATTTTTTTGTAGAGACGAGGTCTCACCTTGTTGCCCAGCCTGGCCTCAAACTCCTGGGCTCAAGGAATCCTCCCGCCTCGACCTCCCAAAGTGTTGGGATTACAGGTGTGAGCCACCACGCTTGGCGAGGGCACAAAATTCTAAAGGATTCCCAGTTGCCTACAGAGTTGACTCCGACGTGCTTGATTTCTAAGGCTCTAAGCCTTAGTTCGAGTTAATACATTTATTGGTTGCAGAGAGAAGAAAGGGAGGAAAAGACCAGCACATCAAAGGAGCTTAATAACTAACCATCTACCATCTTGGTGTGCAAGTCCGGCCTGTCCAGAGGCCGTTCCACACCATTCTGTGGCAGCTACGGGGTGAGACGTGGCTGTGTGCAGCAGTGGGTAAGACAGAGACTGAGCTGGGTTCGGTGGCTGAGCCTGTAATCCCGCGCTTTGGGAGGCTGAGGTGAGTGGATTGCCTGAGCCCATGGGTTCGAGACCCGCCTGGGCAACTTGGCGAGACCTCATCTCTACAATAAATCAAAAAATCAGCTGGGCGTGGCAGCGCATGCCCGTAATTCCAGCTACTCGGAAGGCTGAGGCGGAAGGATCGCCGAAGCCCAGCAGGTCGAGGCTGCGGTGGCCTCCAGTCTGGGCGACCAAGTGAGACTCCAACGCAAAAAAACAAAAAGACAGAGACTGGTGTCTGGGCTGGCATCCCGATCCTGTGTGGCCCCAGGCAAGTGACTTAGCGTCCCTGGACCTCCAGCCCCTCCCCTGTACGCTGGGAATGCGTGTCCGACTGCCAGAGTGGCAAGTGTTCCGTTGTGTTCCCACAATACAGGGCTCAGGACGGTGTGTGAACCCCAGAGAGAACTCAGGAGCTCCCCCGCCCACCCTCGCCATCAGGACTTGCTCTCGGCCTTCTGAGTTGACCTTGGCTATCTAGACCATGCCAGGTGGCCACTCTTGCCCACGATCTTGGACGCCTCACATGGAGTCCCAGGCCCCTACAGGACTTACAGCAGAACTCCATGGCCAGGAAGCTCCAGGGTCCGGGGTCAGGAAGTCCTGGGTGAGCCCAATCTCCCCCCCTGCTCTCGGTGTGACCCCAAGTCTGGGACCGCCCCATGCCGGCAACTCCCTTCCCCATCTGCCGACGGGGCTGTGGCAGGAGAGGCCGCCGACCCCCAACTCTGCTGAAAGGGGGCGGGGTGCCCGTCACCCACGACGGTGCCCACTGCACGAGGCGCCTCCACCACGTTCACTGAACCCCACAGCTTCGAGCGGAATGGACCTCCTCCGCATCCCTGAGGGCTGAGACCCGGGAGAGAAGAAAGGGACCACCCCGGAGCAGACAAAATAGGGGGCCTCTGGGAACAAGGCCCCAGGAGGGCTCTGCGGGCCCGGAGACCACCCTCCCAGACTGCCCACCAACAAGCGAGGGGTTTCTTTGGCTCCTGGGACCGAGCAACCACCAGGCTCATTGTTGGCTGCCAGCTTCTGCAGAAGGTCCAGCCCCCACAGCCCAGGCATCCGGTGGGCGGGGGTGCGGATGATTTACTCTGGGAACCTCCACCGTGCAGCCATTAAATCACTGGAGGAGGCGACCATTTGCATGACACTCCCCACCCTCCAAAGACAGCCCCCCCCCCGGGCAGCCCCGCCCCCACCAGGAGAAAGAGAGTCCCCACGCCACACCAAGGTGCCAGGCAGGGCAAGAGCCAGCACCTCCTCCCTGGAAGCCACACCTCCCCTCCTCACCCCCGCAGGCTCTGCCGCCCATGGGGCCCCTCTGTGGGGCGGGGAGCGGGTGGGGGGTGCTCCACCCTCCCTGATTCCAGAGACCCCCCCAGCTTAATGAGTGGAGAAACCAGGCACGTCCATCTCCCCCAGCAGGGACTGTCACCGGGCTGCTAATTTGCAAAGCCACGGCGTGCACAAAAGTGGCTGGAATAATAGGGAACCCTCAGTCGCTAAGCCGGGAGATTTGTGCTGACTCTTACCAAGTACAGTTCCATATGTTTAAGCACTTGCGAGGCTGAAAGAAATACACCCACCACACTCTTTACCATGGCAGCTACCCACGCTGCGGGGGGGGGGGCGGGGGAGACGGCCCTGCGAGCAGCCGGGGCGAGCGCCCAGGGCCGGGGAGGCGCAGCCCCGCGCGGCCACCCGCCAGCCCTCAGCCCCAGCCAGACGGGTCGGTCGATCACAGCAGAAATTATCCAGAAAATCCACGCGGCTTTGAAGGCAGCACTGGTTAATTCCTCTGAACCTTTCAAAACCAAGTGTAGGCAGCCAAGTCGCTTTCAGGGATCTCAGCCTTGGGTGTGTGTGTTTTTTTTTTCCTTTCTTTCTTTCTTTGTAGCGCCAGCCTTCCTAACTGGTGCCTAAATACAGAGTTACCAAACCGTCGTCTCTCTGCGTCCCCGGCGGGACCGGTGAGAGACTCGCGTGTGTCTCCAGGGACGGCGCGCCGGCGGGGAGGCTCGGCCCTGGTGGCCTCGGCCGGGCTGAGACTCCGGGAGAGCCAGCTGCGGGTGGGGGAGGGGGCCCCTTCGCCCCCAAGACGGGGCCTCCCAGGGCCGGGCGCACCCCTGCGTCCTGGGGCAGGGGGGGAACCACCACGTTCCCTGGCCCAGCGCCCAGCGGGAGCTGCGCCCAGAGATTTCCGAGAGGCACGGGGCGCACATCCCAGCAAGCGCCGACCCCGCGGAGACGCGGCAGGAGACGGGGCTGCGGTTCTCAAGTCGGAAGGACGGCGCTTCGGCAAGCGGGTCCCGGCGCCCGGCCGAGGGAGCACGGCCTCGACGCCGGCCGCAGCGCCCCGGGTGCAGGCCCAGGGCCAGGCGGCCGCCGAGCCGCCTCCCAGGCAGGCAGACCGGAGGGTGCGCGGGAAGCCCCTCCGCGCTCCAGGGAGCCGCAGCCCGGCGCCCGGCAGCTCCCGGGGGCTTCCTCCGGGGTCACTTGAGAGCGTCTCGGAGGAGCGAGCCTCGCTCTTCCCGGGCCAAGACATCGCGCGGCCAGGCGACCCGCAGGGCTCGCTCCTGGCCGCGGCCTCCCGGGCCCGTCACAGCTGAAAAGTTAAAGTTGCGTCTCGCCCCCGCCGCCTGCGCGTCCGTGCGGTTTGTTGGTGCCGGAGACGCGGAGCGGGGCCGCCCGCCACCAGGCCAGGGGCCCTGATGTCGAAGGGTGCGGGGACCCGAGCGCTCAGGGGCTCGGAAGCCCGCCCGAGCCTGGTCCCGGCGCTCCCGGGCGGCCGAGATGGTCTCCACGGCTCGGGCGGGGAGGGGAGGGATGGTCATTTTAGGATAAGCCCTCCTCACCCCAACAGCCAACATGTAGCCGAGCCAGGGGGGTGGGAAGCTTTCCAAACTCCAGCGGAGCCAGACAAGACCTGACTCTGTCGCCTTCTCCACCCACTAGGTTTTGGCGACTGCTGCGCTGGTGTCCGCGGGGAGTCCGGGTCCCCGGGACCCAGGCAGTGGCCCCGGACACCCCCACGTCCCGGGCGGCCGGGCGCGTTCGGGGCTGCCTGGCCTCCGCCACCCGCTCGCATCCGCCTCGGGGTCAGGCGCCTGGGCAGCCCGCGTCTCCAGGCCAGCGGCCGGCTGCTCTCGGGCCGAGCGGAGGCCACTTGGAGAAGGGGGTCTCTCGGGGGATGTTAGGACGGGGGGCGCGGGGCGTGGGGAGGGGCTGCGGACAAGTCAGACAGTTGCGGCCGAGCTACTCCAAGGTTCCGGCCCGCAGGTGGCCTGGAACGCACCACCGCACGGCTCCAGCGACGCCCCGCCGCGCAAACCCCGCCGGAATCGGGACCCGGGGGACGCTGCCCCGAGCGGGCGGGGTCGGGCTGGAGTCCGGGAGGCGCCCGGTCCGCCGCCCCCGGAGGGGTCCGCACGGAAGCCGGGGCTGGGGGGAGAAGCGGACGGGCTCCCGCTGGGCAGAGGGAAACGCGCCGGGGTCCGGGTCCCGGGGTCTCCCCAGATCCGCCCAAGTCGGGAGGCGCGAGCCGCCCGGACTTGGAGGAGACGGCCGCCCGCTCGGGAGCCAACTTGGCGCGCGGGGCCGGGGTCGGGGCGGGGTCGGGGGACGCGTTACCTGGGCACCGGAGCGCCGTCAGCGCCAGCAGGAGCCCGAGCGGCGGCGCCCGGCCCGGGGGCGGCATGGTCCTCGCGCGCGGCGGGCGCGGCGCGCGCTGCTCCTCCGGCGCGCCCGGCCCGGCCCGCGGCTCCGGGGCGGCCCGGCGGCTACGCCCGGGCGCCGGGCATGGCTCGCTCCGGCGCGCCGCTCCTCCCCAGACGCAGGCGCCGGCGGCGCTTCCTCGGCGGCGCCCCGCGCTCTCCGGGCCCGGCCGTGCGCGGCGGCACTGGGCCGCGGGCTCAGCGCCCCGCGCCGCGGGCGGCCGCCCCGCGCCCGGCCCGAGTCGCGCGGCCCCCGGCGCCGCCGCCGCCGCGGCTCCCGCGCCCCAGCGCCCGTCCCATGCCGGCCGCGCCGCCGCCGCCCGCGCCAGCCGCCGGCCGCCTCCAGCCGGCGAGAGTGAGCGCGCGCGGGCGCGGGCGGGGCGGGCCGGGGGCGGGCCGCGGCGCCGGGGCGGGGCCGCCGCCCGGAGACGCCCCTCGGCGGCGGCCCGCCCCTCCGGCGTCCCCGGGGAGGGCGCCGCGCGCGGAGGCCGGGGCCACCCGCGGGGCGGCCGGCGGCCGCGGGCCGGGGTCCCCGCGCGGGCCGGGCGTCCCGGGCGCGGCGTCGCCCCGAGGTCGGGCGGGGAGCCGCGGAGGGTCCCGGAGAGCGGGGCAGGCAGGCGGGCCCGCGCCCGCGTGGCGCAGCTCGGGAGCCTGCCGGGGTGGGGGGCCCGGAAGCCGGGGCCACGTGGAGAGGGTCTCCGAGCCCCTGACGGCGCGCGTGGGCCGTGCGCCCTCAGGGACCCAGAACGACTCCAAGGCGGCCCGAAGGGTCCCCCGCCGGGGAGGGGCCGGGCCCCCCGCGTCCCCGGCGCCAGGGCGCGCCCTCCCGCCCCCCGCAGGCCCGGGCGCACGCGGAGGCGAGGCCGGAGTGCCCCGCGGGAAGGCAGACCCCGGCCGCCCGGGGCGAGCTGCGACGCAGGGTCGGGCGGGGCCGGGCCGGGTCGGATCTTCCCTCGGGGCCAGGGCCCAGCCGCGAGGGAGGGAGGCCACAGGTCCCAGGGGCCGGACCCACGACCCCAGAAGCCGCCGGTCCTCCGGGCGCCCCACCCTCACCTGGGCGCGGGGTCGAGGTCGCCGCCGAAGGAGCGGCTCGCGCTGGGGCGCGCCGGGGCCCGGGGAGCCCTGCGGGCGCGGGGGCGCGGGCGGCCGCCCGGCTGGCTCCTTCCTCCACGCCGGCCCCCGTCGTGCCAGCCGCCCGCTCCGCGTCTCGGTTTTCCGTGAAAAAGTGGGTCAAACTCTTTGGCCACCGTCAGTACGACAGCGCGGGGTGGTGACACTCAGGGAAGGCTCCCGGGTCGGGAGGCTGGGCCGCGCCTTGGCGGTGCAGCCCGGGGCCAGGCCCGGCCCCCCGCGCCTCGGTTTCCCCGCCGGAGACACGGAAGCCCCCGCAGCCTCCGCCCGGTGTCCCCGACGCCGCCTCTGAAGCCCCCGGCCCGGGAGCCGGAGCCCCCGCAGAGGGGTCCGCGGTGGACGCCGTCGTGCCGTCCTCGCCGCCTCCGCCGGGGCCCCCCGCCGCGCGCCCAGCGCTCGCGGCGGAGGAACGACCCCCGCCCGCCTGGGCGAGGGCCACGGGGCCGGGCACCCGCCCCGCCAGTCCAGGCGGCCTCAGGAGCAGCGGCAGCTCAGCCTGCCGGACCAAAGGAGGGAGACGGAGCCGGGGGCGGTGGGCGTCGCTGGCGGGACCGCAGGGGCTTTCCCGTGGTGCTAACGGGCTCCGCGGCCCAGGGGCCGGGCCTGGCCGGCCACCTCTGGCCTCTGTGGCAGGCCCGGGGGGCCGATGGGACTGGGGTCTGGGCGGCCTGTCCCGGGCCCCTCCGTCCCCTCCGCAACTCTCCCCCCAGAGAGGCCCTCAGGCCTTCCCTCGGGCCCTGTGTGCCCGGCTGCCCTGGCACCGAGCCCTCTTCCCATTCGCTCATTCGTGTCTGCTGAGCTGAGCGCCTACTGTATACCAGCAGGGGTGAGCCGGCAGGACCGGACCCCAGGGGGCTTAGGCCGCATGTGTGTCGGGCCAGGAGGCCGATCAGTGAGGCGGGGAGTCTGTGGCCAGACACACGAAGTCACTTTCTGGCAGGGGTGTGGTGCCAGCCTGCAGGTCAGTAGGGTTCCAGCCCGTCCCCAAGCCAGGGGTCATGCAGTCCCGGGTGTGGCGGCGGACAGCAACTGTCTCCTCGCCCCAGCCGGCCCTTCTGACCACCCAGGCATTCCCCACAAACCACCCGAGGGCTGGGGGCATCCCCCCGTCACTAAAAGGTGCCGATGACGGCTGAGCCAAACCCCAGGAGAGAGGTTTTGGACGGTGGCTTTTCCACCCTGTGTGACTTTGTACAAGCCCCTGACCCTCTCTGAGCTCCTAAGTGGAGCAGAGATGAAAACCTCGCCCCCACCCCAGCCTGCTTTGCGGTTGAGCCTGCTTTGCAAAACCTTGCCCCAACCCCAATCCTGCTTCGCGGATTTCTGCACGGAGACCAGGCCCCCGAGCCTCTCTCATGGAGGTATTTCGAGCGTCATCTGAGCAGGAAAAAAGCCTTCTTGGCTTCCAAAGGACCGAAGGAGGGGGGCTAGGGGACCCCGGAGCTGGGCAGGCTTCTCCTCTCACCCTCCCACCTGCTGGCCTCACGGCCTGGGGCAGCATCGCCAGAATTCCGCCGCCCAGACGCTCCCCCTGGGTACAAGTGGGGAAACTGAGGCCTGGAATGGACCTTCCCCTGGTTCCGTGAGTGCGAGGAGGCAGCTCCGGCCAAGAGCCAGCCTCGGGTCCCAGCCCAGCCGTGCCAGCCTCCTCCCCGCCCCCGGGCCCCGCCGCCCCCTGCCCGCCCGGAGGCTGCCCCCCAGCCCAGGTCGCGACTGGGCTCTTCCCCGCCCCCCGCTGGGCTGCGGCTCGGCCCACGCGCCCGCCCGGCTTCCGGCGCAGAGCAACATTGCCATCGCGCGGTCGCGGCTGGTACTGCAGGCCCGGCCTGAGCGGCGGCGGGAAGAACGGGTGGGTGGGCGGGCGGGGTGGGCGGCAGGCCGGGAAGTCCACACCGCCGCCAGCTCGTGAGCTGCTCTCTCTGGACGCCGAGACGGTTCCGCGTCCATCGAGCCCCCGCGGCGAGCTGAGCCCGGGTCGTGTCTGCACCACCCCGGGGGGCGGGGGGGGCCGGGGGGGCCGGGGGGGCGGGGGAGACCTCCCCGAGAGAAGCCGGGCTCGCTCGGGCAGGAACTCGAGACCTTCCCAAGAACCGAGCGTTCCGAGAAAGCCACGGCGTGCACGCCTGGACGGGTGGGCCCTGCTGGGGGGGGAAGGGACCCCTTCCTGGCACCCCCGGGTGGGCCTCCCCCCCGCTCCGCCCCCCGCCCTGCCTTAGTGTGCTGCAGGACCCTGGGGACCCTCTGGCATCCTCTCTTCGGAGGGAGGCCTCGCAAAGATCGGTCGGATGAATGAATGAATGAATGAATGAATGAATGAATGAATGGAACTCAGGGTTGGACAGGGCAGGACGTCGAAGAGCAGAGCCCAGGGGAGGTGGCGGCCCGGTCAGCCCGGGAAGATCCCGCAGGGCCTTGAGTCCACATTCAAGGGGAGACCCAGGGGAGACGTGGCCCGGCAGGGGGAGAAATGGCCTCCCGAGAGGGTGACGCAGGAAGCGTCCACCTCAGCTTCCCAGGAGGTGGGCCAGCGCCCACCTCGGGGCCAGCGCCCACCTCAGCTTCCCAGGAGGCGAGATGGCTCCTGGGCGCCCCAGGGTGGGGAGACTCCCTCGGGGGGACTTGGGAGCCGGGTCCAGGGGTGCACAGCTAGACCGGCAAGGAAGATGACACCGTGGGGACGCCGGCCTGACGCAGCCGGACACAGGAGGGCCCTGCCCGTGTGTTGCCGTCGTGCTGGGAGAATGCAGGTGACACGAAATCCACCGCTGTCCCCACGGGCAGGTAGTTCGGTGGCATCTGGGATGCTCATCCGTGGTGCGACCATCGCTGCTGTCCAGTCCCAGAACTTTCCGTCGCCCCAAAGGGAAAGCCGGGAGCCCGTCACCCACCTCTCCGGCGCCCGCCACGCTCCTTTCTGTCCCTGCCGCCACGCCGCCTCTGGACGTTTCCTACAAAGGGAATCTGGCCACCTGTGGCCTTTCGCGTCCAGCGGCGCGCCCTCGGTGTCGTGTTTCCAAGGTTCACCCGCGTGGGGGCCTGCCAGGGCTTCGCTGCTTTTCGTGGCTGCACACGCTTCCATCGCGTGGACAACCCACGTCTGTGCGTGCGCCCGTCTGTCAACGGAGGCCGAGTTGCTTCTACGTGATTGTGAAGAGCACGGCTAGACACACCCAGGCACAACTTTCTGTCTTCGGTTCCTTCGGGCTTCGATGTGTTGGTTCGTTTCATCTCCACAACCATCTATTCATTTTATGGTTGAGGAACCAGGAGCACAGGAAGGTGAGGCCGTCTTTCTGCGGCCACACCGCCAGCCAGCCGGCGACAGAGTCAGATTTGACCCCAAGCAGCCCAACCTTGGGGTCTGTCAGCTGCCGCCAGCACCCGCTCTTCCCCACCCTAGAACTGGGCACAGCCAAGACCCCCAGCTCTCGAAGCCCAGCCCTGGGGTCAGGGGTCGGAGTCCTGACAGGTCTGAGTTCCCACATCTCTGGTGCCGGGGCCTGTCCCGGAGAGGGCGTACAACCCGGTCTGTACAGGGGGCTGGAGGAGACTGAACTTCTCGTTCAGCGGAAGATGCAGAGATTCTGTTTGCCCTCCACGCCATTCCTTCTTGGCAGCTCCATGATGAAGGGTGTGATGGGAAGGGCTGTGGCAGCCTCCGATGACCATGAGGCACGACAGGGACCGTGGCAGCTGCCGGTGGTGGAGAGGAAAGACAGAGAGATCCTGGCGCCATCCTCAAGCCAACATGTCAGAAGCGCAACCCGCAGACCGCCCGTGGGTGCCAGCATTGCATGGCTCAAACACTGCGATTGGAGAGTCATACCTTGCAGCCACAAGCAGCCTCGTTGAGAGAGGCAGTGTTTTGGAGAGAAGGAACCTACAAGCTGCAGACAGAGCTGTGAGGAGGGATGCATCGGGGAACTGGCTCACTCCCTTACGCAGGCGAGAAGTCCCTGCGTAAGGGACTGGGCTGCGGCTGGCGAGCCCGGGAGGCTGGGAGGCCGGCCCAGGCCCCGCCCACAGAGCCAGGGAGGCCCAGAGTGTCATGCTCAGGCCAAGGCCGTGGCCCCATAGCCTCAGGGGCAGCAGGCGCGATCCTAGAGTCCAACACCTGGAGAACCAGGAGTTCTGGTGTCCAGGAGCAGGAGAAGGGCAACCCGGATCCAGGGGGAGATGAGAATTCGCTCTCCTCTTTTTGTTCCATGCAGGCCCAGCCACTGGGGGTGCCCACGGTGTGGGCAGGTCTCCTGCACCCAGTCCACTCACTCTCACGCCTCCTGGGAAAACATACCTGTGCAGCCCGATCATTCCAATCAAATGCCACCCCCCCCCGGGCTTCCCTCTCACAGACGGGATGGCCCAGCACCTGCCGGAGCACCGGAAAGAAATCATTCCTTCCCAGCTACCTGGGCAGCCCTTCGGCCAGTGACAAACAGTCACACGTAACGACAAAGACCTAAGTCCAAAGAGATTCATTGGCTCACATCATCAAAGTGTTGGCAGCTTCAGGTGTGGCTGGCTCCAGGGGCTCCGTGGCCTCAGGATTCAATATCGGCAGACAATGGCAGGAAAGGAATATCATGGGTCACAGCAAGGTCACCTGTCTGTCCCTGGACCAATCACTGTGCCCCAGGGGACGGCCTGTGCTCGTTGGCCAGGCCTGCGTCACATGCACAGGTTGGGAGCGGGAGAGGCTCAGCCCCATCTCAACCACAGCCTGAGGGGGAAGGGGGAAGTCCCCCAAAGAAACCCGGGGTGCTGTTTTCAGAGGATGAGGAAACGGAGGCCAAGGGTTCAGACCCACAGGTGTCAGGGCACCGAGGCTCTCATGTGTCATCCCAGGACTGGTGGGAGGTTGAGGCAGGAAGACGGCTTGAGCCCGGGAGTTCAAGATCAGCCTGGGCAACATAGGAAGATCTCATCGCTACAAAAAAATTTTAAAAATTAAATTAAACACACAAGCAGCCGTCCCAGGAAGAAAAGGAACCTGGAGCATCACGAACGGCCTTTTTCTTTCTTTCTTCCCTTCTTTCCTCCCTTCCTGTTTTTCTCAGAGAGACAGAGTTTCACTCTGTCGCCCAGGCTGGAGTGCAGTGATGCAGCCATCGCTCAAGCAATCCTGCCTCGGCCTCCCTGAGTGCTGGAACCGCAGGCAAGAACCGCCACGCCTGGCTGAAGGAACGCTCGCATCAGCTCTTCCGGTGCGCCCAGGTCTTGTCGTCAGGCTTAGAGGAGGGAAACCAGCCTTCACTGGTGCAGGTATCCTGCCGTGAGTGCTCTCAGGTGAACAGAGCCGTCCTCCTCCGACTACTTAAGACCTTCCAACGGGACAAAACTGTTGACCCTCCCAGCAAAAGTGGAGGGAGGATTTTACCCCATTTTACAGACTGGAAAACTGGGGCTCCGGAGTTCCATGTGTCCCAAGTCATTCAAGTGGCAGAATCAGGCTCTGCCCCGAGACCCAGCTGCCCCCAGGTGCCCCCGACTCCCTAGGGTGGGAAAGCAGCTCCGGGTGCCAAGACGCAGGGCTGCCCGCGGAGGGACAGCATGGTCTCTGGTCACATCCCGCTCAGGAGCTGCCCTCCCGCGAGCTGTGTCCCGTCGAGCTGGCCACCCCTGAGGGCTGCTTTGAACTTCAACGGGGACTCACGGCCCCGGCCATGAGGCCTCGTGATGGAACCTCGGTGGCAGACTCGGATGGGCCAGGAACGCCGGGATCCCGGCCAGGAAGACTCGTGTGTGTGGAAGATGCCCAGGTGCTGAGCCCTGCTGGACCCGGGAAGCCCTGACATGCCTGTTCTAGGCAGGGGCATGTCTATTACATGCAGCCATTAAAGCCCCCCCGCCCACCACAGCGTCCATGTTCCCCTGCGGTCATCTCCGTGACATGTGCAAGTTCATGACGCACGGTGAACTCGCCTGACGTGGAGATCTTTTATTAATTGCATACAACGGAGAATGTATGTTAAAAAGGAATAAATAAAGCAAATGTGACCACGGAGCCTGTGTCCACGTGACTCGGCATTCGAGGCCTGGGCCCGCAGCTGAGATGGCCCTCAGAGAGGCCTGGGGTGTCCCCTGTCACCGGGAGGTCCCGGGCCAGGCGTGAGGGTTCCCGCCGAGCCAGCGGTGCCGTGTGCCATGACGCCTCTGCTGACCTCTGTGCCGGTTTCAGAAACACGAGCGAGTCTCTGAGCCAGAGGCGCCTGGGTTGCCCGAATCTCAAGACATGCCGGGACACTCGCTCTTTTGGCCTCAGCAGAGCCTGACACCCTTCAGAGACGAGTTCCTGTCCTCTGTCCACTGTCCCCATCTCAAGCCTTCGCGGCGGCACGGTCCGCAGGTTCCTTGGCTGGCCGGGAAGCCGTCTGGCGGTCTCCTCCACCTCTGCGTCTTCTTCCAAGTCATTCCCAAAGGGGCGTCCGAATCACACAACGCACGGCTTCTTCCTTCCTAGGCCGGAGTCCTGGGAGGATTCAGGCAGCAGGCAGACGGAAACTCCAGGAGGAGCAGCCTCGGAGTCCAGAATATTGCGAGAATGGCTCCAGGGACCCTTGAACTTGTGGACATGGGGGATGAGGAGGAGAGAGAGAGAGCGGCTGGACAGAGGCTCACGCGAGGTCAGAGCAGGACGGGAGAGACACCTCCCTCTCTTTCCATGAAAGGGTTGGAGAATGTACCGGTCAGCTACTACCACAACGATGCTGCGTAACAAACCACCCCACAACTCAACGGCTCTGACACTGATTGGCTCTCGCTTATACGTCTGCAGCTTGGCTGAGGGTCTGCTGGTCAAGGCTGGGCTCGCCTGGACTTTTCTGCGAGCTGTGAGTTGGCTCCAGTGTCCACACTCCTGTTCTTCTCTTTGGACCAGCGTGGTCATCACAAAGCAATAATGGAAACCCAGCAGGGCAAACCCAGGCACTCACGTGGACCTCCAGGTCTTCCTGCGTCCTGTCTGCTAATGACCCATGGGCCAAGGCATGTCGCATAGCCAAGGGCAAAGCCAAGGAGGTAGGGGAGGAAACTCTGCCCTTAGTAGGAAGAATTGCATCACACGACAAAGAGTGTAGATACAGGCCGAGCACCGTGGCTCACGCCGAGAACCTCAGCACTTTTAAGGCCAAGGCAGGGGGATTGCTTGAGCCCAGGAGTTCAAGACCAGCCTGGGTGACATAGTGAGACCTCGTCTCTACAAAAAATAAAAATATTAGCCAGGTGTGGTGGTGTGTGCCCGAAGTCCCAGCTACTTGAGAGGCTGAGGTGGGAGTAGCACCTGAGCCCAGGAGGTCAAGGCTGTAGTGAGCCATGATAGTGCCACTGCACTCCAGCCTGGGCCGCAGAGTGAGACACTGACTCAAGAAAAAAAAGTGTGGCTCCTGGAGGGTGAAGGGTTGGGAACCCCACACAGCCCACAGTCTGCCACAAACATCACACCATCACCAAGACTCTAGCAGCCAGGATTTGGTCTAGCCATTTTTAAAAATGGCTTCAACAAGATCAAACTTTGCTTCTGTCTCAAGTTCAGCAAGTCCAGAAGTGGCCGGTGTGAAGCTGGCATGGTGCTTCTTGGTGCAGGGGCCAGCCTCCTGCTGTGTCACCTCACTCTGAGCCGTCTCCATTTCCATCACTTCATAGCCCAAAATAGCTGCCGAGCGCCAGCCATCACATTCAAGTTCCAGCGGCCAGAAAAGCAGAGAAGGACATGGCTCCTCCAATGAAAGACACTTTTCAGAAGGGTCACACACACTTTGCTTTACATCCCACTGGCTAGAATACAGTCACGTGAAGCAACAAGCAAGGCTGAGAGATGAACTTTTATTCTAGTGGACGGTTAGAATTGGGCTTCTGTTCCTAAAGAAAAGGGGAGAAGAAAGACAGGGAGACAACAGCCATCTCCGTCGCGAAGGCTGTGAGCAGGGCTGCCCCGCCCAAACCCACCTTTGGGCCATCACATTAATTAAAACATTTGTTTGCAAGTAGCAGAAAGCTGGAGCTGGCAGGGAGGTGATGCCGAGGTGGGAATGTATGAGGCGAGTCAAGGCTGCCTCGTGGACCGGGCATGGGGGCTGCTGGATCTCAGGAAGGGGCTGGACCTGGGGTGGGTAGACCTGGGGGGTTGGACTTGAGGGAGATGGACCTTACAGGGGGCTGGACTTCAGGGAGGGGATGCTGGACCTGGGAAGGGCTGGACCGCGGGAGGGGCCTGGACCTTGGGGATTGGCTGGACCTGGGAGGGCTTGGGCCTGGGGGGAGATGGACCTTGGGAGGGCTGGACCTTAGCGGGAAGCTGGACCTTAGAGGGGCCGAGACCTCGGGGGATGCTGGACCTGGGGGGATACTGACCTCGAAGGGGGTCTGGACCTGGGGGGTTGGACCTGGGAGGGCTTGGGCCTGGGGGGAGATGGACCTTGGGAGGGCTGGACCTTAGCGGGAAGCTGGACCTTAGAGGGGCCGAGACCTCGGGGGATGGACCTGGGGACTGACCTCGAAGGGGTCTGGACCTGGGGGGTGGACCTGGGAGGGCTTGGCTGGGGGAGATGGCCCTTGGGAGGGCTGGACCTTAGGGGAAGCTGGACCTAGAGGGGCCGAGACCTCGGGGGATGCTGGACCTGGGGGAACTGACCTCGAAGGAGGTCTGGACCTGGGGGGTTGGACCTGGGAGGGCTTGGGCCTGGGGGGAGATGGCCCTTGGGAGGGCTGGACCTTAGCGGGAAGCTGGACCTTAGAGGGGCCGAGACCTCGGGGGATGAGGACTGGGGGGATACTGACTCGAAGGGGTCTGGACCTGGGGGGGTTGACCTGGGAGGGCTTGGGCCTGGGGGGAGATGGACTTGGGAGGGCTGGACCTTAGCGGGAAGCTGGACCTTAGAGGGGCCGAGACCTCGGGGATGCTGGACCTGGGGGGATACTGACCTCAAAGGGGGGTCTGGACCTGGGGGGGTGGACCTGGAGGCTGGGCCTGGGGGAGAGGGACCTTGGGAGGGCTGGACCTTAGCGGGAAGCTGGACCTTAGAGGGGCCGAGACCTCGGGGATGCTGGACCTGGGGGATACTGACCTCGAAGGGGGTCTGGACCTGGGGGGGTTGGACTGGGAGGGCTTGGGCCTGGGGGGAGATGGCCCTTGGGAGGGCTGGACCTTAGCGGGAAGCTGGACCTTAGAGGGCCGGACCTCGGGGATGCTGGACCTGGGGGGATACTGACCTCGAAGGGGTCTGGACCTGGGGGGGTGGACCTGGGAGGGCTTGGGCCTGGGGGGAGAGGGCCCCTTGGGAGGGCTGGACCTTAGCGGAAGCTGGACCTTAGAGGGCCGAGACCTCGGGGGATGCTGGACCTCGAAGGGGGTCTGGACCGGGGGGAGGGGGTGGCTGAACGGAGGGGGTGGACCTCGGGGGGGCCTGGACCTGGGAGGCGGCGGACTCGGGGGGGGGCTGGACTGGGGGCGGTCCCGGACCCGGAGGGCGCTGGACCCCAGGCCTGGTGCCTCGCGAAGCCCGGGCGTCCTCCGCCCTCGGCCGCCCTCGCACTCCAGCCCAGCCCGCCTCGGGCGGCTGACGGGCGCGTCAGCCTCGGTCCGCGCGGCACAGGAAGCGGCCGGCGAGAAGCCCGAGTCAGCCTCGCTCGGGTCGAGAGAAGGGCTGGGGCTGGGTCTCTCGTGCCGGAGAGGCCGCCGGGGAGGCCGCTCGCTCCTGGCCGGCCAGGGTCCGAGACTCGCCCTCCTCTTCATGCCCGACCAGTTTCCTCTGGAGAATGACCCTCCCCCGGATGCCCTGCCCTCGCCCAGCCCGGGGTGGGTGGGCAGCCCGGGCCAGACCTGCGGACTCTCCCCCTTAAAAGCATCAATCTTATCCCTGAGGCAGATGGAGAGACAGAGACCACCTTGGGCAAAAAAAGAAATAAACTTCAACCTCGAGCAGACACGTGGGAACAGGGGGCGGGACAAGCCGGCGTGGCACCTCCCCTTCCGGCCGGCTCTTCAGTCTGGAGGGGGCGGGGGCAAGCTGGTGTGGCACCGCCCACTTTCTAGTCGGAAGGGGCGGGGACAAGCCGGCATAGCACCGCCCACTTCCCGTCCTGCTCTTCACTCTGGAGGGGGCGGGGACAAGCCGGTGTGGCACCGCCCACGTTCTAGTCTGAAGGGGCGGGGACAAGCCGGCATGGCACCGCCCACTTCCGGCCTGCTCATCAGTCTGGAGGGGGCGGGGACAAGCTGGTGTGGCCCTGCCCACTTTCAAGTCTGAAGGGGCGGGGGTCAAGCTGGCATGGCACCGCCCACTTCCGCCCTGGCCTCCAGTCTCCTGCTGACTCCATGAACTTCTCCCGTATCTTGCCAGAATTATCCACATTTGGTTTCTGTCACTTGCAGCCAAATCATCCCGTCTAGCGCAGGCCATGCCAGCCTCCTTGGATGGGGAACAGCCGGGAACAGGGTCACTGCTCCCACAGTTTCTGCTGTGACCATGAGGATGGGGCAGCCAAGCCAGCTGATGGCCACACACCTCTGATGCCCATCCTGGGAGGCCCCGAGGGGAAGTGGGGGGAACAGCACAGCTCAAATCCCAGCTCTGACGCTCCCCGACCATGGGGTCACAGGCAAGCAGCACCACCTCTCGGAGCCTCAATTTCCCCATCTGCACAGTGGGGACTTGCCACCTCGAGTTGGGCTCAGGCTGAAGAGAATCTGCCTGTAGGTGAAGCGCCTGGCACACACCAGGTGTTCCGTAAACAGGCTACTGTTATTTAGCTGGGTTTGCGAGTGGCACACACTGGAATCTGCTGTGGGCCTCCCGCACCCACCCTGCCCCCACTGCCCTCCATCTTCCTGGGGCCAGTGGGGTTTTTCTGGAAAGGGCCGGATAGTGGGAAACATCTGAGGCGAGCTCAGCCGAGCACACAGCATCTCTGTTCATGTTCTTTTTCCTCAACCATTTGAAAATGCAAAACCCACTCTTAGCTCAAGGGCCGTACATAAACAGGGGGCGGGCTGGCGAGGCCTGTGGGCTGGAGTTGGCTGGCCGGCACCTAAGAAATGGCTCTGCTTGTCCCAAGATGACACATACAGGATAGTCCAGAACGCGAGCTGGGCTGTGGAGAGCAGAGACTGCCCCGGGGGCTCACCATCCGTAGAGCCTCAGAGGGATCTCTATGGGCCTGTGCACTGCCCAGGAGGCTTTACTCAATCAGGGTACACTTGCTGTACCCCCATTCTGCGAACGAGGCAGATGAGGCCCACAGAGGTTAAGTCACTGGGTTCACATCACACAGTTAACACTTGGCAGCGCCAAGGTTCGAACTCTGATCACTCTCTGGCCACTTCCACCCTCAGTCTCTCCTAGCCCGTGACTGATAAAGCAAACCCACCTTCCAAACCCCCAGGTGTGGGTGCTTCCAAACATGACACTGGCCACAGGCTAAGCCCAGGGCCAGGGCAGTGCCCCTCAGTCCCCAGGGCCACCATGGACAGTGCCAGGAGCCCTCTCTGCCTGTTGAAGCAGGCCTGCTTCCAGAGCTTACCAGAGAGCTCATGCAGCTAAAAGCAGAGGCTGTAAACACTAAATATAACTGCTTGAAGCGGCGCTGACAGCTCCTTCCAGAGCGGAGGTCCTGGTTACATAACGAGGCTGCCTGGGGAGGAGACTCGCGCCTGTTCAGGCTCTTCCAACAAAATGAAAAATCAGATAAAGAGAGCTAAAACTGCCCTCTTTAAGCCTCATCATTCATTCCCTGGACAGATATGTATTAGGCCCCAACTGTGACCAGGCACTATCATAGGCTCCGGGGGATGTGACCAAAAATCAGACAGACACAGTTCCCTGAGCATATAAGGCTGACGTTCCAGTGCAAGGAGACAGACGTAAGTCAAATAAATAAGTGAACCATAGAGCAGGTCAGATGGAAATAGCCACAAAGAGAAGTGAAACAGTCAAGAACATATTTTCAGAGTGGAAGGGGATGGCTTGAAGCAGGGGAGGGGATCTGAAAAGGTTACGTTTGAACACACACAGCGAGTGAGGGAGTGATCCCACGGATGCCCAAGGGAAGAGGCAGGCAGGTAGGGGAAGTGGAAGGTGCAAAGACCCTGAGGTAGGACCTGCTCCCATTACAGAGGCACAACTGGAGACCCAAAGCCAGGACAAAAGGCTTTGCAGATACCGTGGCTGCAAGAAGAGTGCTCCCAGCAACCAGAAAACAAAAGCCATGACTGCCAACAAGCAGTGAGGTGGGACCTGGTGGGAGAGGGAAACAACTCGACAGGGAAGAAGGGTGAGAGGTGATTCATTCCTATACTCTTTGGTAAGCAGAGTTCTAAGATGGCCCTGAGATTCTCACCCAGGGGCCCACGAGCAGGATGGATTTTCCACCTGGGATTGGGTTAGGTTGTGTGGTCCAGTGGACTCTAACATCGTGCTGGGAGACCCCTTCAAAAAGACCGGGCTCTTTTTAAGAGACGAGCATGGAGGGACTCAGAGAAGACTCAGAGAGTCTTCACTGCTGGCTTAAAAGATGGAGGAGACTGGAAAGAAGGAACATGGAGGGCTCTGGGAGCTGTCCTGGCAGACAGTCAGCAAGGAAACAGTGGCTCCAGTCCCCACAAGTTCGGCAGAAGACCCCGTGCTCCCAAAGAGGACACGGCCCAGCTGACGCTGCGGCTTCAGCCTCGTGAGACCCTGGGCAGAGAACCCAGCCCAGCCACCCCCCAGCCGGCAGAACGGTCAGCTAGAAAGGGGGTATTGTTGTAAGCCACTAAGTTTGGGGTCACTGGTTACACAGCAGTCGAAAATGAAAACACACTCATTAAATATAAATATCTTTGTGCACCGACTGTGTGCCGGGCCCTGGTAGGTGCTGGAGACATGGCCATGGACGAGACAGACATGGCCGTTATCTGCATGGAGGAGTTTATATTCAAATGAGGGAAAGAGACAACGGACAAGAAATTAACAAAGCGACGTCTGATGGAGGGAACACCAGGACACTGTGCCCAGCCCACGCCTCCTAGCCCCCGAGGCCCATGCCAACCAACCAACCCTCTCCATGCTGACTCTTCAGCCGAATCACCCCTCCAAAGCCCTGGGGTGGCTGGCCCCTTGTGAACTCACTTCTGGGTGCCTCCTGGCTGTCCTCTTCCTCAAATATACCATGCCTGTTCCCCCCAGGACCTTTGCACATGCCACTCCCTCTGCCTGGAACACCCTTCCCCCATGTCATTCGGGTTCCTCCTGAACTCTCAAATCCTCCGAGTCCTCTGCTAACCGCCCCATCTCCAGAAGCCCTCCCACCCACAATTTCATATATTCACCGAGTCTTATTCCCCTGAAGCACGCGTCCCTCTCATGAGATGTTTGGCGCATTCATTTACTTTGTGAGAAGCTTCACGGCTGCAGAAATTTGTGTTCTCATCACCACTTCCCAGAGCCTAGAACAGTCCTGGTCCTGCATCGATGCTCAGTAAATATGCGTTGACTGAATGACTGGAAAATTCCTTTGATCAGCCAGTGGTTGTTTTACTTTCTTCCACGGGGGGGGGGGAGCAGTGAAGAAGGAATAATTCATAGAAAAATGAAAATCCCAGGCAATGGTGAGACATCCATTTGCATAATGACAAGCATCTGATTTTTAATATAATTCCACCTCCGAAGCGAAATGTTAACTATTCAGACGCAGCCGGGCCCTTGAAAGGGTTCGGTAAGTGGGGGCAGCAGTGACAGGGTGGGAGACATACCCTCCAGGGTCATTTGCCTCCCTCATGGACAGTCTCCATCTAGAACGCGACAGTTGCTCAAACCCTGCCCGTGGGCAGACCCAACACCCACTGCCAACATCTTTCTCCCTGGCCTCTTCACTCTAGAAGGCAGAGGACGCTGAGTACTAGCGGGGTGCAGTGGTTCACGCCTGTCATCCCAGCACTTTGGGAGGCCAAGGCGGGAGGACGGCTTGGTCCCAAGAGTTCGAGATCAACCTGAGCAACATAGTGAGACTTGTCTCCACAAGAAGTCAAAAAATAGCCGGGCTCGGTGGCTCAGCCCGTAATCCCGCGCCTTTGGGAGGCTGAGGTGAGTGGATTGCCTGAGCCCGCGGGTTCGAGACCCGCCTGGGCAGCGAGATCTCATCTCTACAATAAATCAAAAAATCAGCCGGGCGTGGTAGCGCGTGCCTGTAATTCCGGCTACTGGGAAAGCTGAAGTGGAAGGATGGCCGGAGCCCAGCAGGCGAGGCTGCGGTGGCCGGGAGCGGCCACTGCACTCCAGTCTGGGCGACCGAGTGAGACTCCAACTCAAAAAAAAAGAAGTTAAAAAATTAACCAGGCGTGGTGGTGCACGCCTATAGCCCCTGCTACTGGGGAGGCTGAGGTAGGAGAATCGCCTGAGCCCAGGAGGTCGAGGCTGTGGTGAGCCGTATTTGTGCCACCGCAGTCCAGCCTCAGACAGAGTGAGACCCCGACTCCCCCTCCCCCAGAAAAAAATCCAGCCTGGGCGACAGAGTGAGAATCCAACTCAAAAAAAACCAAAAAACAAGGCAGTGGATGGACGCCACCCCGCGAAGGGGCCTCCATTCTAGGTTCCGGCCTCCTCGTGTGCCGTGAGTAGAGGCCCAGAAGCTCCTGGCCAGCCTCCGTGGTGGCCTCCTCGGGCTGTGGCCTCCTCTCCTGGCATCCACAGCAGCTCAAGCAGCCCCTCAGCTTTGCCCCACACTGTGGCTGCTTCTGCAGGACCTCCAGTCACAGCCTTGGGCCTTCCTGGCTCTGCCCAGGCTTCAACCCACCATCCCCGACTCTGCCCGGGGCCCAGGCCACCCCACGGCAGGCTAGTCCTGGAGAGTAGCTCTGGCCGCTGGCACACTCCAGCAGCAGCAGGTCATGGGCTGCGGCCGTCGTCTCTGATGCATTTCTTCACTCCAGCAGGTGGTTCCCATGAGAGCTACGCCCTCTTCAACGAGATCTGGACCCCAGTCTTGGAACGTAGGAGCATCTTCCTAAGTGTACAGTTCTGTTATCCACTTCTGCTCAGCCTGAAGGTCATAGCCACTTTTAGTTTTAAGAGTCAGGATCTCGGACCAAGCACAGTGGCTCACACCTATAATCCCAGCACTTTAGGAGGCCGAGTTGAGAAGATTGTCTGAGCCCACAGGTTCGAGACCGGGCTGGGCAACCTAGCAAGACCTTGTCTTTACAGTAAATCAAAAAACTAGCTGGGCATGGTGGCACATGCCTGTTTCCAGCTACTTGGAAGGCTGCGGCAGAAGGATTGCCTGAGCCCAGCAGGTCGAGGCTGCAGTGGCTGTGAGCATGCTACTGCACTCCAGCTTGGGCGACAGAGTGAGACTTCGACTCAAAAAAATTTTTTAAAACAGTCAGGATTTCACTCTGTCACACAGGTTGGAGTGCAGTGGCACGATCATAGCTCACTGCAGCCTTGAACTTCTGGACTTAAGAGATCCTCTCACCTCGGCCTCCCAAATTGCTGGGACGACAGGCATGTGCCACAACTCCTGGCTACTTTTCAAACATGCTTTTAGAGACAGAACACTCAACCTCTGTTGCCCAGGTTGGCCTCAAACTCCTGCACTCAAGCAGTCCTCCCACCTCAGCCTCCCAAGTGGCTGAGATTACAAGCCACTGCACCTGGCCAATAGCCACTTTTTATTCCCAATTCTTCTGGGCCTCTTAGGGTTCTCTTTGGCCCCTTTGGTAAGCTAAGCACCTCTTACTACTTAATAATCCTTTGTGTTGAACTTTCTCTGTTCAAACTGCTGACGTGGTTTCTGTCTCCTGATTGGACCCTGACTGATGCTGAGCTATTTAAGGGAGTGGTTCTGGCCACAGACCCTCAAAGGCGGGATTTGGAGACTAGCTTGGTCATGCCCTTGGACTTGAGTGCTATACTGGGATTTTGACCTTGTGAAATAGGATGTCAGGGACCATGGCATGCCGTGACATCACAATGACTCAGTCACATTGTCACCTGTGGTTGATCCTGACAGAATGATGACAGAGGCACCTGTCTCTGGAGCCCGGGCATTTTCTGCACATGACCGTGATAGTGGCGATGATGCTTCGAGGGCCATGGCATGCAGTGGCCACTTCTGTGTGCACTGGAGAACTTACAGGGAAAAATCTGAGATCCCAAGTCGCCTGGCTCATATCAAATCACAATCCTGGAACCAGAGAGCTTCGGTGATGGTCTTGTGGAAAATTCTGATTTGCCGTAGGCTGGTTTTTTGACATTAGCCAGAAATAATGCCACTGAGCATCAAAATCTCGATCGGATCGCATGGGTGACAGGACTGTGTCAGGTGGGCTCACAGCCTCACCTGGTGTCTCGCATGGAAAGAGGACATCACTGGATGCCAAAGTGTAGAATGGGGGACATCTGATTGGCTTCAGAACTGAGACTCTTGAATCCCCAAGTCACCCTGGGCCTCCCTTGCCCAAGGAGGCAGCTTGCATTCGGTGTCTAAGGAGGCTGACTGTCCTTGTCTTGAAAACTGTGTGACAATCTCCCCTGGACAGACACCCTATGAGCAGAAGCCCACTCTCCTTCAGCCCCACCAAGACTGCCCCTGCTGGCACCTGAGCCACAGCTAGAATTGAAGAGTTCCAGGACACACCATGGCCAAGAATGAAATAGCTTTCACACCAAGAGAATGCAAGAGTTTGCCAACATATACTGGCAGAAGCCCTGAGGGGTGTATGAGGTTGTTAGACCACCGCAGGCAGTGTGTAACTCTAGAGTGGGCTGAATTCATCACCCTGGGTGCACTAATTAGAGATCTGGGGCATTGTGTGTTAGGTGATGTGACCTGAAGTGGCTCTAACAGCTTATGTGGGCCAGGCATGGTGGCTCATGCCTGTAATCCCAGCACTTTAGGAGGCGAAGCAGGAGGATTGCTTGAGGCCAGGAGTTCGAGACCAGCCTGGGCAACAAAGCAAGACCCTGCCTCTGCAAAACCAAAATAAATAAATTAGCCAGGCGTAGTGGTGCATGCCTGTAGTACCAGTTACTCAGGAGGCTGAGGTGGGAGGATCGCTTGAGCCCAGGAGTTGGAGGCTGCAGTGAGTTATGATTGTGCCACTGCACTCCAGCCTGGGTGACAGAGTGAGATATTGTCTCTAAAATAAATAAACAAAAGTGTGTGTGGCTGGTTGGTTGGAACTAGGACTCCAGGGTGGCCTTCACTCCCTGGGTGACGTGGAGGAGGGGTCCAGAAGTCTAGGGAGGTGGAAATGTTGGAAGGGTTTACTGTGACAGCCCCACACCCACCCACTGACTGTACCCCCAGGAGAGCCCCAAAACACATCCTTCCCGAGGTGCTGAGCAATGCACTTGCGAGGGACTCCTGCATCCTTGAAGTCCGAGACTGTCCTCTTTGGGTTGGGTATGATGGTGGGGCGGAAAGGGTGGGACTACTAAGAAAGGCTCCCACAGTAGAGGCCACGTGGCAGCCCTGAACCTCGACTTCACTCACTCACCTGCCTTGAAGGACGGCAGGGCAAGCCTGGGGTGAGCACACCTTGGCTGCCGAAGCCTTGCCGGAGCCCAGCTGCCCAGTGTCCCTGGGACTGACACGGACAGAAGCCTGCAGAACCTAGCTTGGGGACTCTGCTTATGGCATGGGAAGCCGCCATGGCTCGTGCCTGTGAAGTCAGCTTCGAGGAGAAAGAGAACACTGGAGGTACAGACAGGGCTGGGGTGAGAATCCACAAGGGCAGGCTGAGTCCTGCACTGGCCCACGGGAGACCTCAGATCCTCACGTGGCTGGATCTCGTGTTCTTCATGTCTTTTCCCCTCCAGTAGATACTGGAGCTGTAGTTATTGTCCCAGGGCGGGCAGGTGACTTCCTCGGAAGTATATATGCCTTTATGTTTCAGAAGTCCCAGCTCTTAGGTCCTGGAATCAAGTCAAATGTCCACAATAACCAAGCTAAGTGACATACATAAGTGAATGGGACAGGTGTGGGGCAGTAGGGAGTGGCATAGACTGTGGTAAACCAGACGGGAGACACATGCTCTGATTAAGGTCACTGGAAAATTTTTTTTTGAGTTGGGGGTATTACTCTGTTACCCAGGCTGAAGAGCAGTGGCACAATCATGGCTCATTGTAGCCTCAACTTCCTGGGCTCAGGCAAACCTTCTGCCTCTGCCTCCCGAGTAGCTGGGACTACAGGCATATGCCACCACACCCAGGCGATTTCTTTTTTAATTTTTTGTAGAGACAAGGTCTTGCTATATTGCTCAGGCTGCTCTCAAACTCCTGGGTTCAAGCAAACCTCCCGTCTCAGCCTCCCAAAGTGCTAGGATTGCAGGCGTAAGCCATTGCGTGCAGCCGGCATTAAAATTTAATTTTATTAGCCGGGCGTGGTAGCGCGTGCCTGTAGTTCCAGCTCCTTGGAAGACTGAGGCGGAAGGATCGCCGGAGCCCAGCAGGTCGAGGCTGCGGTGGCCGGGAGCGGCCAGTGCACTCCAGTCTGGGCGACAGAGTGAGACTCCAACTCAAAAAAAAAAAAAATTTATTAAAAAAAAAAACAACCCTAAGGAACAGGTAGCTATGTCCCCAGACTGACTGAGATTTTTTGGAAGCCACAGGAGACTTGGGACTCAAAATAGAAACAAATTCGAGTGGTAGAAGAAGGAGCGGGTGTCGCAGTGGCAGACATCTGCCGTGTGTTCCCCTCCTTACGTTGGAGAATCCCCCACTGCCTGAGTTTTCGTAAGAAACAGCAGCTGCCTGGCATGGTAAATGCCAAGTGACTATTTTAAAATAATAACAATAGAAAGAGCTGAAACTGAAGATGCGCCCTCGATTACTCTTCCACCTGCTCCGCGCAGATTATGTCACTTGGCTGATGTGACCCCTCACCCTGGAGGCAGGCTCGATCATACTATCCCCATTCTGCCAATGAGCAAACTGTGGCATGTGTCACCCAGGATCACACAGATACCCCGCGGCAGGGCCTGGCTTCACACCCGGTCTGGCCCTAGCGTCCATGCGCTGGACGCCCCGCCACCCCTCCCACGAGGGGGTGAGCATGTGGCAGGGCCTGCCCATCAGACTCTGTGCTGGGAGCTGTGGGTGTGATGGTGCAGAGACAGAGACAGGAGCAGTCATTCTGGTGGCAGCAGCGGGATCTGGTGTCCAGGGCAGCAGGGCAGCGGTGGCCATCGGCTCTGATGCCCAGTGCCCAGCAGCATGGTGGCCAGGGCCTCACTGGGCTAACACGGTGGCACACGTCGCTCTGACCTGACGTCCCCATCCTACGCACGCCTGGAGTCTGTTTTCGCATCTTCTCAACCACCCTGGGAGTTCCCCGGTATCATTTCGACAAATTCCTTTTCCGCTTGACCCAGTCAGAGCTGCTCTGCTGCTACACCCGGGTGTCCTGACCCGTGGGCTCTGTGTCTTTGCGACTCACCAGTCCCAGATTCGAATAGCCCCGGCGTTCCACACGCCGAATGTGCACCAGGACAGGCCACAGCTGCGGGTCATTCACATCTGCCCTGGTGACAGCGGCCAGGGCTGCAGCAGACAGCACCACGCTGACCAGGTGTCGAGCTGATCCAGACGAGGGTTCTGCCGCGTTTCATCATCATTAAGGATTAGTTCCGTGTCACAGGCACACCAAGCTCTCAGCTCACATCCGTCCTGCCATCTGGAGGAGGCTGCGGCTAACAGCATGGAGCCCACATGGATGCTGTCGGGAGGGCTGTGAGCAGAGACTGAGAGGGAGGGAGACAGACAGAGATGGAGAAGAAACGGGGAGAGACAGACCCAGAAAGAGGGGAAGCGAGAAAAGAAGAGACAAAGGGACAGAAACAGAGACAGAGCTAGAAAAACAGAGAGACACAGAACGAGGGTAAGAGATACAGAGAGAGAGAGAGAAGCAGCTGGAGGGAGGGAGAGAGACAAAGACAGAGAGAAGAGCAGAAATAGGGAGAGAAAGACCCAGAAAGCGAAGGGAGAAGGGAGAAAGGGAGACAGAAATAGAGACAGAGGTAGAAAAACTGAGAGACACAGAAAGAGTAAAAGAAATAGTGAAAAAGAGAGAGAGAGAAGGAGACAGAGGAAAGGAGAGAAACAGGGGGAGAGAGAAAGAGAGAGGAGAGAGAACTGGAGGACAGACGTGGAGAGACAGTGAGCGTGTCAGACCCAGCGACAGGACAGATGGGACATGCAAAGACAGTGCACGAAGTCGCCTCCACACTGTCTTCCCTCCCAGACACTGGCCCCAGCCCTACAAAGGAAGGCGGTGGGCTTCCTGTTAAAGGGTCAAAAGTGACCAGGAGTGGCCCAAATGCTCATGAATCGGGGCAGTGTGCAAATGACAAAGCTTCATACACAAGAATACTATCCAGGAACTGAATCTTAAATGACTAAGTTTAAAAAAAAAAACACCCACAGAAATATGTCACACACAGTTCTGGAGCCTTGGAAGTTCAAGTTCAAGGCATCTACAGGTTGGGCAAGGGCTTGCTGTCTGCATCACCAATGTCCCCTTCTCACTGCATCTTCGTGTGGTGGGAGGTGGGTGAGCTCCCCCGGGACTTCTGTATAAGGACGTTAATCCCATCCATGAGGGTGAAGCCCTCAGGAACTACTCCCCTCTCAAGATCATCCATCAGGGACTAAGTTTCGATGTGTGATCCTTGCGGGGACACAGTCTTCAGGCCACGGCAGGGGACAGTAGTCCCAGTGATGCACACATAGCTTTGGCAGCCTTCCCTGGCCCGTCCCCAGCTTGGCATTTCTGGCAGGTGACCTAGGATGACAGAAGGATGTCACTATTTCACATGTGGGGCTGTCACCATGGTTTCCAAAGAAGCACCCCCTCTGCCTCCGTCACTCGAAGCTCGCCTTGAGTTTCGACTGAATGACGGGCCTCTGGAGGAAGGCGGAAGCCTCCAATGCAAGGAGGAAGATCCCTTCCCTGCACAGACAGCCACAGCTGGGACGGTTAGCAAGTCAGCCTGGTCAGGCCCAGAGCAGAAAGAGCGCTGTGACAGTCCCCTCCCAGAGCCTCACCTCCGGCCGCACAAAGGCCCCCATGAAGAATCAGGGCAAGGGCCCATCTGCCATACGCCCATTTCTCAGATGCGGACACTGAGTCCGAAAAGAGGTGATGTGACAAGGTGGCCAGGGGCTGGGCCTTCTGAATTCACAGCTTCCCAAGGTACATCTGCTGTTTCTGCCTGGCAGGCAGCTGGTCCCTCTGTCTTCTGCAAAAAAGATCCAGATTTTCTTTGGGAAACTACAACTCTCTCAGGTGATTTGGTCCACAAGTGGTCACATGACCCAAGATCAGCCAATCCGACTCACAGGGAGGGTCCAGGGATGGACTGTAACCCAATTTCAGCCAGTGAGATTCACACCCGGGAGTTTTGCTGGAACTCTCCGCCAGGCAGCACTGAGAAGGCCAACGTCTTGGAAATGACCCTGGCGTGTTTGCTGAGCTGTTCGGAAAGCAGGGGCTGAGTCATTAGGAGGGCGAGACGCAGTGAGGTGGTTCCTGTGGAGAGTCAAGGTGGAAGAAGCAGCCTGGACAGGAAAAGCCTCGGGACCACGATGCAAGCCTGACCACGGCTAAGGCCATGGGAGCTCTGGAGGAAGCACTGTCCCTTCCTGGAGTCCTGCAGGAGCAGAAGTGACCCGGTGCCGGGGCCCCCGCCATTCTCACTGGCTAGGGCTGCCGGGCCTCAGCTCAGAAGCTGAGGCAGACCCCAAGGGGCCATCGCTGGGGGCTGTCAGCCGACTGCACTCATGCTGGGAATGTGGACTCTTCCTTGGAGGAAGACACAAGCCCCACGGTTCCAGGCGGCGCCATGGAGCCAGCGTCCACCTTGCGGCCTCGTAAGGAGGGTCAGCCCAGCAATGATTGCAGTGCAGAGAGAAGCAGCACCCTTGGCCCAGAGGAACAGCGTGACTGACACCTGCTGTGAACTGAATGTCACCCCCACATTCAGATGTTGGAGCCCTGACTCCCCACGTGCTGGTGCTGCAGACGGGCCTCTGGGATGTTTAGATGACGTCAGGAGGATGGGGCCCCTGTGATGGGATTGGTGCCCCATAGGTAGAGGCAGGAGACAGTTTGCTTCTCTCTCTCCGCTGTCGGCCACATAAAGACATAACGAGCAGGCAGCCATCCACAAGCCTGGAAGTGAACCCTCCCCAGACACCGAATCTGGGACGTTGATCTTGGGCTTCCAGTCTCCGCAATTGTGAGAAACAAAATGTGTGTTGCTTACGTTACCCTGTCTCTGGTATTCTGTTATGGCAACTGGAGCTGACTAAGAGAACGTTGCTCGAGGTCCTGGATCCAACCATGCTTGAAATCCATCCTTGGGCCCAGCTGCAGCAGCCAGTGAAGTCTTTGCCGGTTCTTAAGCCAGGCATGTTAGGTCGCTGCACTCCAAAGACGCTGACTCACATCCTTAGTCAAATCTGCTTCTTCAGACTCAACAAAGGCAAATGTTGAAGATGGAATCCAGTAGGAAAATCCTCACGGATACCCTGGCCAAGCAGGGGAACTGAACCAGCTTAGTCAGGGTGTCATGGCCCCGCAGTCATCGCATTTGGTCGAGGACGGCCGCTTGAGACCGTGTTGTGATCCGGTTCTGTGGCAAGTTTTAGAGAATTGCCTTCATATCCCTACCTGTCAAATGCCTTCATATCTCAGCCATTAAGACGTGAACAGTGTCATTTTTTCCTCATGGATGGTCTCCTATTGGATAAAGTGGGTAATCATGTTTTTAAAATTTATGCTTTTTTTCTCAATAAATCAATGACAAGTAGCGGTCAGAAGTACGGACTCTGGAGCCAGCCACCTGGGTCTGAGCCCAGTTCCGAGCCCAGTTCCAGCACTTCCTAAGTGTGTGACTTTGGGTGAGCCGCCCAAAGCTTATGCCTCGATTTCTTCATCTGTAAAATGGGGGGCATGGTAGCACTCCCCCCGCCAGGGATGGGAAGATTAAATGAGCGATTGCATGCGAACCTGCCCAGAAAAGTGACTTCCATATGTATATATAAATATAGAATGTATTTATACTTTTATATCAATATTAGTAATACATTATCATTAGATATAATCACTATCTAAAACATTTTTTTTTTGCATTGGAGTCTCACTCAGTCGCCCATACTGGAGTACAGTGGCCGCTCCCAGCCACCGCAGCCTCGACCTGCTGGGCTCCGGCGATCCTTCCGCCTCAGCCTTCTGAGTAGCCGGAATTACAGGCACGCGCTACCACGCCCGGCTGATTTTTGATTTATTGTAGAGATGAGGTCTCGCTGCCCAGGCGGGTCTCGAACCCGCGGGCTCAGGCAATCCACTCACCTCAACCTCCCAAAGGCGCGGGATTACAGGCTGAGCCACCGAGCCCAGGTATCTAAAATATTTTTAGTGCTGGTCTGAAACGTTTCTATTTTTCCAAACTTGACCTTGATCTTCGTCCATCACCGCTACCCCCCACCCCCTCCCCACTCCTGTTTAGCTGGAGCCAGCAGCTCAGAACCAGGCCCAGCCTCTGCCTCTGGTTCTTCTTCCTCTGAGGGAAAACGCACCAGCAAAGACGACGTCCTATAACCCAATTGTGAGTGTCTCATTACAATTACATAACGCTAATTGCCGGCTTTGTGTTCCACTTGGCAACTTGTTAAAGTAATTGAACAAAACATAACTAATGAACAATTATAATGAAGTTCATAATTAGGTCCTTGAAACACTTGATATAAAAAATATTTCAGATGCTTAAAAAAAAACTGTACTCAAGTGCAGTGAGGCTGAGTTGGGACTAAAGAAAGCTGTGAGCAGCTTCTCTGGTTTGAGAAGAACAAAGCTGTTCCCCCACCCACCATCCAGGTCACAGCACCGGCCTCCCGGGGCTGATGCGCTCCTGTGAATGAGATGCCAGACGTGAGTGGCTGGTCCCAGGCTCGGCATACAGTAGGCGTGTGGGAAACGTCAGTCCCTTCCCTCCCATGGGGCAGGAAATTCACTGAGGTAGACGGTGACACCCCTCACTGTCTGTGTCCTGTGGGTCTTTCCCAGGGGCCTGGGCCAGAAGGTCATTAGCAAGTATAGCTAAAAAGAGCATCAGCCAGGTGCAGTGGCTCACACCTGCAATTCCAGCACTGGGTACAGTGGCTCACACCTGTAATTCCTTGGTAGACCGAGGTAGGAGAATCGGTTGAGACCAGGAGTTTGAGACCAGCCTGGCCAACACAGCAAGACCTCATCTCTAAAAAAAAATAAAAATAAAAACTATAAACTGTTGAGTATGGGCCAGGCTCGGTGGCTCAGCCTGTAATCCCAGCACTTTGGGACCCTGAGGCGAGTGGACTGCCTGAGCCCGCAGGTTCGAGACCAGCCCAGGCCACTTGGTGAAATCTTGTCTCTACAATAAATAAATTTTTAAAAATTAGCCAGGCGTGGTAGCACGCACCTGTAGTTACGGCTACTTGAAAGGCTGAGGCGGAAGGATCGCCTGAGCCCAGCAGGTAGGGGTAGTTGTGAGCGTGTGTTCCACTGGCACAGAGTGAGACTCCAACTATAAAAATAAAAAAAAAAAATTGAGTCTGCTTCTTCCTGGAGATCTCCTTCCCCTCGACTCAAGATGAACAGTGAATGGAGGAACCTCAGGTCACAAACTCAGACAAGCAGGCGTGTAGTGACCTCTGTGGCTGACAACACAATAGCCATTCCCACACTCGGGGTGAAAAACCCCGGTAGTGGCAAAGAGACTTTCTAATGGAGAGGCCCACCCTGTCCGAGCCACAAAAGTAAACATCCCCAGGCATGGGCCTCATTGGCCTCTGATGTGACCCACCAGGGAGGCCGCCAAGCCCCTCTATGTGGTCCCACCGAAAGGCCACAGCTGCATCCAAAATAAGGAACCAGCAGACAGCCCGGTGCGAAGAGCACACTGCTTGCCCTTCTGGACGTCACCATCATGGAAGGGACAGGAAACCCAGGACATCCTCCTCACGACCCAAGAATGAGGAGCCATGACAAGAGAGTGCAGCGTGTGGCTTGGGCTCTTATTCAATGATTTTTTTTATGGTGGTAAAATATACATAACCTAACATTTGCCACTTTACTCGCTATAAGTGCACAATTCGGTGGCATCAAGGACATTCGTGAGGTTACGCGACCATCACCACCATCCATTTCCAGAACGTTTCATCATCCTGGGCAGAAGCTCTGTGCCCCTTACACACTAACTGCCATCCCTCCTTCACCCGGTCCCTCTTTTGCTTTCTGACTGTGAATCTGCCTAGCCTGGGTGTCTCGTAAGTGGAATCATAGTACCTGTCCTCTCACAACTGGCTGATTTCACTGGGCCCCACATCTTCAAGATTCAACCCTGTGGCAGCAGGTGTCAGGATGTCATTCCCCTTCATGGCTAACGTTCCACTGTTTGGATAGACCCCATCCGGCTAGTCCATTCTTTCGAGGGGGGGCTCTGGGGGTTTTCCACCTTCTGGCTCACGTGACCAGTGCAGCTGGGAACATTGGCATACACGTTTGTATCACTGCTTTCAGCACCTTGGGCATATCCTTGGAGCGCAGCTGCTGGATCGCAGGGTACCTCTTGGTTTCATTTTCTGAGGAGTCCCCAGGCTGTTTCCCATGGTGACTCCCCACTCTGCCGCCCCACCAGCAAGGCACGAGGGTCCCCACTTCTCCACACTCTCACCAAAGCCCCGCCTGCTGGTACCCATGCACCCACTTCAGTACCCACCACGTGGACAGTGTTAACACACCTGGAAGGCACCCTCGTGGGAATTGGTATTGTTGAAAAGCTCCCCAGCAGCCAAGGTGGAGACCAGGCCCTCATCTTGTTGTGGTTCTGTCTCTAGCAAGGCTGGCTAACTCCCAACCTAAAAATAAACCTCGGGTCTGAAGACAGAATATTAAAAATGACATTGTCACCTTGACAGAGTGGCTAATAACGCCACAGCGACCAGGAGCCCATCCATCACAGGCGGCCGCCTTCCTTGTGGAGCGCTGAGGAAGACGCCCAGATGGAATCGAGGGACATGGTGAGGGACAGCCGGGGTGGCTGCCTGGACACAGAAATCCCAGCCCGCACCTCCCCACGCCTCCCCCAAACTGAGAACATGAAATCTAGCAGCCAGGCAGAAGGGCTGACCTCCCCGAATTCAATTTGCAAGGTCAACCATGCAAGACCCAGGCCTAATAGAATTCTCACATCTGCGTCGCAGCCATTTACAACGCGCTCTCACCGCGTCTGAACACGAAAGCAATTATGTGATACATACTTTGGCAAGAACCTGGGTTCCTATCAAGAGGGAGAGAGAAAGACACTGTCGATTCAGGTTATTTAAAAAAAGAACGAATGAAAAGAAGGAAAGCCACAATGACACATTCATGACAAAAATTTGAACATTTCCACTTCCCTAGAAATCACATAAGAAGACTTAGGAGCTGGAATCCTTTTGAAAGCTCCATTGTCTTAAGAGTATAAATAGCAACTTTTTAAAGACTCACAATTTCAATCACACTGGAATAATGGAAAGCCCCATTCATGGAACGTTGTCTTTTAAAATTTCATGACATATGAATTGATTTGCACTTCAAATCTAATTAGAGGCTCAAGCATATGAAAGAGTTTGTGACAACGTCAAAGTGACTTGGAAACTGTGCATGCAACTGATATTTTTCACTGGGGTATGATTTTTTTTCTTATCCTTCTAGACATTCAGCAACTGACTGAAGAGAAGTTCACAAAAAAAAATGTTTGTTTGTTTGTTTTGTTTTGTTTTTGTTTTTATTTTTTGAGTTGGAGTCTTACTCTGTCACCCAGGTTGGAGTGCAGTGGTACACTCACGGCCACTGCAGCCTTGACCTGCGGGGCTCACATGATCCTTCCACCTCAGCCTTCCAAGTAGCTGGAACCACACGTACGTGCCACAACACCCGGCAAATTTTTTTATTTATTGTAGAGACAAGGTCTCACCAAGTTGCCCAGGCTGTTCTCAAACCCCTGGGCTCAGGCAATTCTCTCGCCTCTGCCTCTCAAAGTGCTGTGATTACAAGCCTGAGCCACTGCACCCGGCCTACAGCAAATAAGTTTCTCAAAAGAGGGATTCTCTCTGCTCTTCTTGGGAGCACTTTCCAAAAGTCTCGGGAAGAAAGTCAAGGCCAGTGTCCGACGCTCACCCGTGTGACCTTGGACAAGGCCCTTGAAACTGGTGCCTTATTCCCCGTTTTTACAATGAATGATGACACCTACCTCCAAGGGTTAGTCAGGATTGTGCCCCTGAACAATGCCCAGCACACGCAGAGTGCTATAGTGATGTTAGCTATTATTGGCACCATGGGCATAAGTCCTGACACGGCAACAGAACCCAGCCCAAGGCCCACACAGTTGTGGCTCCAGCTCTTCAGCCAGTGAGCACTGGCCCCATCTGTTACCGCAGCAGTTCCCAGCCTTTTTGGCATCAGGGACCGGTTTCGTGGAAGACAATCTTTCACGGACCAGGGCGGGGGGCACAGTTTCAGGATGATTCAAGAGCAGGCCATTTATTGTGCCCTTTATTTCTATTATTAACACATCGTAATATCTAATGAAATATGGGGGGGATAAAAAATGCATACACCTTTTAAGTATGACGTTCGCTCAAAAGATGGCGGTAACCAAATGAATGCTAGCATCCCCATGTAACAGGCAGGACAAAGAAAATGGTGGAAGCAAGGCTGAACGAACATCATACTACACACTGCTACTGTAATTCAATTCAACTGCGAAAATTAATACTTAGATAACATAGCTTAACATTTGCACATATTTTTGGCACCCCCTGTATAGCATCACCACCTCAGATCATCAGGCATTAGAGTCTCATAAAGAGCTGCAACCTTGATCCCTCGCATGTGCATTTCACAATAGGATTCGCACTCCTGTGAAAATCGAATGCCGCCACTGATCTGACAGTAGACGGAGCTCCACTCAGCCGCAGCTCATCTCCTGCTGTGCGACCCATTCCTTACAGGTCATGGACGGTACTGGTCCACAGCCCAGAGGTTGGAGACCCCTGTATTATAGGACAGTTTGACAGGCACCCAGTGGAAGCCACAGTCCTTGTCCACCAAGACAGCCCAGACTGAGCCCAAAGTGACAAAAATCCAAACAGCTGAGGCCTGAGGATGGCTTGAGCGCAGAAGTTTGAGGCTGCAGTGAGTTATGATCACACCCACTACATTCCAGCCTGCACAAGAAAGAGGCCCTGTCTCAAAAAAAAAGGCATGCTGCCCTTAGCAACAGCACCCAGTTCAGTGCACAGAGGGGACCAGGCAGTCATGACCAAAATGGCAGGGACCACAGTCTGTCTGATACAGAGAGGTCTTAGTCAGCTCCCTCCATCCCAGTCCTGGTGAGATGTGGGTACCTGCCCGCCCCGTCCTCAAATGCCTTCTCTCATCTGCTAGTGCCTGCCAGCAGTCACTGAGCTCTGCTTGTCGGCAGGCTGAGAACTCCTGCCCCGGGCCACTCAGGGTTGCCATCCTACCTGGGACCTCTGACAGGCCACAGAGGGGCACCATCTCTGCCCTCCCAGGACATGTCACTGGGAAATGAGCATTGACAGAGACAGGTGGCATGGCACCTGCTCAGGGGGTCTAAAGCCAGACCCCAGAGCCACTGCCCATTAGCCGTCTGACCCTGGGCAAGTCATCCTCATCCTGTGAGATGAGGGCGCATAGGGGCACCTTCTTTGCAGGATCGCTGTGAGGGTTCCGTGGGCTGATGCGTTACATGCTCAGAATGGCCTAAATGCTGGCAAGGCTTTCTCAAGGAGCGGATTCCCTTCTGTGTTTAGCCCACACCCTAGAGTGTGCAGAAACAGGACTACTTTTCAGTAACGAAAATTCATGTCTTCTCCGAGTGCCCACTCTCCTAAGGCTGCAAGGTGACTCCGTCTTGGGTGGGGCTTCCCTTCCTTCCCAGTGCTGTGCCCAAGTTTGGGCAGGAGGATGTCTGGCCACAGCAGGGGCCGGAGGGAGCTCATTCTCACCATCACTTCCCCACTGTGGCAGCTGCAGAGGTGGCCTCGTTGTCCCTGGATCTAATCATCGATCCAGAGAGTCACTTGTGGCAGGGACTGGGGTGATGACGATGCGTACCATGCAGGGCTGCCTGGGGCTGGGGGACCAATGCCCATGAAGCACTTCAGCAGTGCCCTGCCTAGGCAGCGTGGTCTGTGGTAGCCACGACGACCTGGCGATCAGTGGCCAAGGACCGTGGACCTGGCCTTGCCTGATCCTCCCTTGTTGTTCCACAAACAGCCATGGAATCTTCCAATTTCTAAATTGTTACTGAATTCAAATAGTAAAACAATTGTGGGAACCAAGCAAGATGCAGTTGCAGTCTGGATTTGTTTTTCGTTTTTGTTTTTAAGAAAGAGACAAGGTCTCACTATGTTGCCCAGGCTGGTCTGGAATTCCTGGTCTTGAGTGATCCTCCCTCCTCAGCCTCCCAAAGTGCTGGAATTGCAGGCATGAGCAACTAACTATGCCTGGCCAAAGAAATGCCCAAACAGGGTTCCCGTGAGTGTGGCATTCTATTGTGTTAAATTAATGACTTTTTTTTTGTTTTTTTTTTATTTGTGTGTGTTTTGTCGAGTCAGGGTCTCCCTACGTTGCCCAGGCTGGGCTTGAACTCCTGGCCTCAAACAATCCTTCTACCTCGGCCCTCCAAAGTGCTGGAATTACAAGTGTGAGCCACTGCACCCAGACTGCAAGCTGAATTTGAACCCTTGGCCACCCTGTTGCCAAGTTTGCTGCTCATGACTAGTCCCATTTTATAGATGGGAGAGGTGACATCCTGAATGGTTGATAAACTTGCCCAATGTGACCCAGCAAGCCAAGCCATAACTTGAACCCAGACAGTCGGCTCTAGGGCCAGTCCTCTCACACCTGTGCCTTCCACTAATGGCTGCAGTCTTTAGACAGAGTAGCTCCTGCTGTCTCCAGCTTCCCTGTGGCTGTGCAAAACCCTCTTATAGTTACATCACCAGCTTGGCCCTATTTTAAAGTCCTGTGCCAATTACTATTGCTGCATACCTACCCCTACAAATGGTATTCTATTTCACGGATCCCATGGGCCAGTTCAGACAGGGCTCGGCTGGATGAGTCTTCTGTTCCATGTGACGTCCACCGAGGCTACTCAATGACGTACAGCTGGAAGATGGTCAAGGCCGAGGGTCAAAGATGGCGCCACTCATCTGCTGTGTGCCTTGGCAGGGGTGGCTGGGCTCAGCTGGTACTTCTGACCTCAGCACCTCCACAGTGGCGTTTCTGGCATGGTCACCTCAAGGTAGGTCAGACTTCTTAAAAGAGCAGTCCTAAGAGAACCAGGCAGAGCCTCATGGTTTTCCTGGCCCTGCCTACACATCATGAAGCGTCACCTCTGTCACACTCTACAGAACAAACCAGTCACCAGCCTATTCAGATTGAAGAGGAGAGGATGGCGACACGGCCGCCACCAAGAAAAATATCAAAATTGTGTCGGCCCTTTTTTTCAAAGAAGACAGGATTTATTGAGGACAGAAAAGCTCCCATAGTGGGAGGGGACCCGAAGGGGTTGCCCCGGCCCTTTTTAAAAACTGCCTCAACCCCTGAGGCGACCTTGATAACAGAACCACTAACTCCAAGAAGACTACAATGTCTTTTTTTTTTTTGAGTAGGGGTCTGTCGCCCAAGCTGGAGGGCAGTGGCACACTCACGGCCATCGTAGCTTCGACCTGCTGGGTTCAGGTGACCCTTCCGCCTCAGCCTTCCAAGTAGCTGGAACTACAGGCACGCACCACCATGCCCAGACAGTTTTTTGATTTATTGTAGAGAGGAGGTCTCACCAAGTTGCCCAGGCTGGTCTCGAACCCCTGGGCTCAGGCAATCCTCTCGCCTCGGCCTCCCAAAGTGCTGGGATTGTAAGCATGAGCCACCACAACCCGACGAGACTCCAATTTCTTTTTTTTTTTTTTTTTTTTTTTTTTGAGTTGGAGCCTCACTCTGTCACCCAGACTGGAGTACAGTGGCCGCTCCCGGCCACCGCAGCCTCGACCTGCTGGGCTCCGGCGATCCTTCCGCCTCAGCCTTCCAAGTAGCTGGAACTACAGGCGCGCGCTACCACGCCCGGCTAATTTTTTTATTTACTGTAGAGATGAGGTCTTGCCTGCCCAGGCGGGTCTCAAACCCGCAGGCTCAAGCAATCCACTCACCTCAGCCTCCCAAAGGCGCGGCTCCAATTTCATAAGACGGATTTGCCTCGGATGGAGTTGCCACTCCTGGAAAGGCGGGCGGCCTCCATCTAAACCTGACCGGTTCCCAAAACCCAGGTCCCGAGCTTGCAGCCGGAGCCAGGCCCGTGAACATGCAGACTCAGAAACTGACACTTTTTTTTTCTTCGAAATTCCACTTGGGAGCCCTTCCAGGCAACTCTTCACGTCTCTGCCCCTCCTAAAACACCTCGCGGTGCAGGTTTGCCTCCCCGATCCTCCTCCGTGCCTCCCTACCAAGGGATCCAAAGTCGGGCTAGAAGGAGGCGTGGCCAACGCTCAAAATTCAGCGGCAGCACCACTTCCTGGCCCGGACTTCTGCTTCTTCCAGACTCCCCGGTGACTTTGCTGTGCAGGCATGCCCCTCGGCAGCCCAACCTCCTCCCCTCCAGCAGCCAAACTCCAGCCTCGCTAATGGGCCTCCCGGCCCCAGTCTCAGTCCACGTGTTTCCGGTTGAGCTGGCCCGTCCTCCATGGGCGGGAGTGGTCACATGATGCAGGTGCAGCCAATCAGAACCTTCCATTCCCTTGGTCTTTGTGATTGGTTCGGAGATGGGCACGTGACCTGGGCTGAGCCAGTGAGACTCCTCCCACGCCTTTTGTTAGGACTTAAGCAAAGGCTGAAGCCAAGAGAGAAAGATTAGAAAAGACTAGCGGGTGCTTACTATGCGCCCAGCACTATTTATAAACAACGTGGCTACTTCACTCTTACCACAACCCTGGGAGATGCATAGGATTCTGGCTGCTGTCTCCTGCTTCTTTAAGGGGAAGCCCTGCCCCTCCAGGGCCCGCCTCTCCAGTCCTCTGTCGTGTTACTGATGTGTCCGGTTTCTCATCTGAAGGGCACATGTGACAGGGCTGGCCAATCAGTATGTTCCTTTCACCTATTCAGTGATTGGCTCAGATTTAGTCATGTGATCCAAATAGTCCAATAAGCATCAAGATGGGAACTCCAAACCGGGCTCGGTGGCTCAGCCTGTAATCCCGCGCCTTTGGGAGGCTGAGGTGAGCGGAATGCCTGAGTACAGGGGTTCGAGACCCACCTGGGCAACTTGGCGAGACCTCATCTCTACAATAAATCAAAAAATCAGCCGGGCGTGGTAGCGCGCGCCTGTAATTCTGGCTACTTGGAAGGCTGAGGCCGAAGGATCACCGGAGCCCAGCAGGTCAAGGCTCCGGTGGCCGAGAGCAGCCACTGCACTCCAGTCTGGGTGACACAGTGAGACTCCAACTCAAAAAAAAAAAAAAAAAGATGGGAACTCCAGTTGTAACCACTGGGGGGGGGACTCTTTCTCCCCCTCTTAGCACTGTGAGTACGTAACCTTGGAACAGTAAGTACTCATCCTGCCATACGCAAAGAAAGGCAGAACTGGGGTGGAGAAAGGACACTGATGGCGTCATTGGAGCCCTGGATCCAGTCACGCCTGAAGCTAATTCTAGCACTGGAGTTTTCTTTTTTTTTTTCATTCAGTTACATTTCTCATTTATCTATCTACTTATTTATTTATGAGTCGGAGTCTCACTGTTGCCCAGGCAGGTGTGCAGTGGCACGCTCACAGCCACTGCAGCCTCGACCTACTGGGACCAGGCGATCCTTCCACCTCAGCCTTCCAAGTCGCTGGAACTACAGGCCTGCACCATCACGCCTGGCCAATTTTTTGATTTATTGTAGAGACGAGGTCTCGCCCTGTTGCCCAGGCTGGTCTCGAACCCTCAGGCTCAGGCAATCCTCTCACCTCCGCCTCCCAAAGTGCTGGAATGACAGGCGTGAGCCACCAAGCCCGGCTATTCAGTTACATTTCTCCATGTAGAATTTTTTTTTTTTTTTTTTTGGGTTGGAGTCTCACTCTGTCGCCCAGACTGGAGTGCAGTGGCCGCTCCCGGCCACCGCAGCCTCGACCTGTGGGCTCCGGCGATCCTTCCACCTCCGCCTTCCGAGTAGCTGGAACTACAGGTGCACGCTACCACGCCCGGCTGATTTTTTTGATTTATTGTAGAGATGAGGTCTCGCCAAGTTGCCCGCGGGCTCAGGCAGTCCACTCACCTCAGCCTCCCAAAGGCGCGGGATTACAGGCTGAGCCACCGAGCCCGGCTTCCATGTAGAATTTTAAAAGCACAGGAGCTTTCCAAAGCTGAACGTACCTGAAACACAAGTTTCCAAATCAGCACAATAGAACATGAAACCCCAATAAAAGAGCAGAAATGAGTCAATCGGGATGACATCCCAAGCAACAAGCAACTGAAGCTGCAACTTCCACAGATGAAAGCACCAGAGTTTTCAAAACGATGAGCCAATAACACCCTAGTTTGCTTGAGCCAGTGGGTGGTGGGCTTTCTGTTTCGTGTAGCCAACAAAATAATGAGTCATGATTGAAAACAGGAGGCCGGGCGTGGTAGCTCACACCTATAATCCCGGCACTTTGAGAGGCCAAGGTGAGAGGACTGCCTGAGCCCAGGAGTTCGAGACCAGCCTGGGCAGCTTGGCGAGACCTCATCTCTACAATAAATCAAAAAAATTAGCCAAGTGCGGTGGCGCGTCCCTGTAGTTCCAGCTACTTGGAAGGATGAGGCAGAAGGATTGCCTGAGCCCAGCAGGTGGAGGCTGCGGTGGCCGTGAGCGCGCCACTGCACTCCAGCCTGGGCAACAGAGTAAGACTCCAACTCAAAAAAAACAAAAGAGGAAGTGGATGCCAGAAAGAATTAGGCCATGCCCTGCAGGGACATGGTGAATAGGGCTGTGAGACCGATGAGCTTGGAACCTGCAAAATGGAAACCGAGTCCAAGCCACGTGGGTCCAGCAGACAGCCAGTCCCTTTCACTCCCCACAAAACCCAGCCGGGCCTGTGATCTCACTGTTCAAGCCAGGGAAAGACAGAAATAGGAGGAAATCAGGGAGGAGGTCCCAGGATGAGAAAGTTTGGAATCTGTCCCAGAGCATAATGCATTGACGAACAACTGCATCTCCCTTGGAAGTCATCTCAAGAAACAATTAGACCCTCCACTCCCCCTGTGACAGCCAGGCACGCCCCTGACCACGACACACCCTGACAACCCAGCCAGTGTTCCGCTCCTAACGTATTTGAAACATCCTCTTCACGGGCCTTTACTGATTTGCTTATGGCAGTCTGGAAAGTTCGGGAACAAAATGGCAAGAGACTTTTAGAGATTGTTAGCGTGAATATAAAAGGCAGTCATAACCGGGCTTGGTGGCTCAGGCTGTAATCCGCGCCTTTGGGAGGCTGAGGTGAATGGATTGCCTGAGCCCGCGGGTTCGAGACCCGCCTGGGTGGCGAGACCTCATCTCTACAATAGATCAAAAAATCAGCCGGGCGTGGTAGCGCATGCCTGTAATTCCGGCTACTTGGAAGGCTGAGGCGGAAGGAGGGCCGGAGCCCGGCAGGTCGAGGCTGCGGTGGCCAGGAGCGGCCACTGCACTCCAGTCTGGGCGACGGAGTGAGACCCCAACTCAAAAAAAATAAAAAGGCAGTCATGGCACAGAGTGAAAGAATCGCAACTCCTGGAAGCCAGCGGAGGCTCCCAGGCCTCATCAGACGGGCTCCAGCCATCCTGGCTGTGTGCTCAGCGCCTGTCTGATGGTCAGCCCCGTTCTCGTGTTTTGTGCACAAACAATGCTGGGGGATGTGGGGACATGAGAGGAGAAAGGGAGGATGGAGAGCTGGCGGCAAGGTCTCTCCCCTCCCTGCGCCCAATCCAGACCCGTCCCTGTTGCCCCTTCCAAGGCCAACAGTCAAAACTGATCGGTAAGTGCTCATCTGATGGTGTCACTGTTGGGCTCAATTTCCTCCCTGGCTTCTGGATTCCTCTGTTGCTTTTTTTTTATTTTTCCTTTTTGAGTTGGGGTTTCATTCTGTCGCCCAGGCTGGAGTGCAGTGGCACAATCACAGCTCACTGCAGCCTCAACCTCCTGGGCTCAGGCGATCCTTCTGCCTCAGCTCCGGAGGAGCTGGGACTACGGACCCATGCCACCACATTTGGCTAATTTTTTTTTGTTGTTGGAGTCTCACTCGGTCGCCCAGGCTGGAGTGCAGTGGCCGCTCCCGGCCACCGCAGCCTCGACCTGCTGGGCTCCAGCAATCCTTCTGCCTCAGCTTTCCAAATAGCCAGAACTACAGGCGCACGCTACCATGCCTGGCTCGTTTTTGATTTATTGTAGAGACAAGGTCTCAACAAATGGCCCGGGAGGGTCTCGAACACCCAGGCTCAGGCAATCCACTCACTTTGGCCTCCCGGAAGTGCTGGGATTACAGGCTGAGCCACTGAGCCGGGCCAATTTTTTTTTTTTTTTTTGGAGTTGGAGTCTCACTCTGTCACCCAGACTGGAGTGCAGTGGCCGCTGCCGGCCACCGCAGCCTCGACCTGCTGGGCTCCGGCGATCCTTCCACCTCAGCCTTCCAAGTAGCTGGAACTACAGGCGCGCGCTACCACGCCTGGCTGATTTTTGATTTATTGTAGAGCTGTCTCGCCAAGTTGCCCAGGCGGGTCACAAACCCGCGGGCTCAGGCAATCCACTCATCTCAGCCTCCCAAGGCGCGGGATTACAGGCTGGGCCACCAAGCCCAGCTTAATTTTTAAGTGTTTTTATAGAAACGGTCTTGCTATGTTGCCTAGGCTGGTCTCGAACTCCTGGCCTCGCCATGTTGCCAAGGCCTCAAGTGATCCTCCTCCTGCCTTGGCCTCCCAAAGTGCTAGGATGACGAGTCTGAGCCACCACACTCAGCCTGGGTGCCCTTAGAATCTGACCCACTGTGTCCCCGTCTGCCTCTCCCCCACTCTCGCCCTATATTTTCAAAACAGCCTTTTGTGTTCTGCTGAGCCAGTTCCCAAAGCCTCTTCAGGACTGCCTGACTATTGGCCTACAATCCTCACATGGTAGTGTCACATCTCTCAGGCCATGGCATCAGTGTCACCCGAGGGAGGCCCCGACCACCTCAGCTAAAGAGCATCGTGTCCCACCAGACATCCTCTGGTTTCCTGCTGACCATCCGTCTCCTCCACAAGACATACCCTCCTTGACCTAAGGAGCTATCCTGTCCTGGTGACCCCTGGGCCCAGGGACACACAGATACATCCACTGAACGTTTGTGCCTGGTCCCCTGCTCTGCAGAACACTCATGCAAAGCCACAGGCTGCAGTCATGTCACCAGGAGCAGCTGCAATTGGCTAGGGTTCCATGGAGACAGGGACATTTCCCCGCTTGCCCACCCGTGAGTGGGCACTGGAATGTCAGTTCTCACCCTGGGCTAGAACAGAAACTCTGACGTGCTCCCAGCTCTGTTGTTTGTTTTTTATTTGTTTTGGGGTCAGAGTCTCACTCTGTTGCCCAGGCTGCAGTGCAGTGGCACAATCACAGGTCACCACAGCCTCAACTTGCTGGGCTCAAGTGATTCTCCTGCCTCAGCATCCCAAGTAGGTGGGACTACAGGTACGTGTCACCATGTCTGGCTAATTTTTTTATTTATTGTAGAGACAAGATCTCGCCATGTTGCCAAAGCTGGTCTCGAACCTCTGGGCTGAGGCAATCCTCCCACCTCTGCCTCCCAAAGTGCTGAGATTGCAGGCATGAGCCCCATGCCTGGCCTCTTTGGGGTTTTGATAGGCATGCAGACTCAGCTTTAAGGGCAAAGCCGAGTGTGGAGTCCCAGCTACTCCAGAGTTTGAGGCAGAAGGATCGCTTGAGCCCAGGAGGTCGAGGCTGCAGTGAGTCATGATCGTGCCACTGCACTCCAGCCTGGGAGACAGAGTGAGACTTTGTCTCTAAAAACATAGTAACAATAAATACTTACATATTTTTTAATGTTTAAAGAATGCAGTGAGGAATAGCAGTTGATCAATTCGGCTCCAGGACCCCTGAGGAGAGTTGCCCAGGCAAGAAGACCGTGGTGGGCACGGTGACATGGGAAGGACCCCCACAGCCAGAGAAGGTTCTGGGACTGGGAAGGCCAGGAGGCCACCAGCTGCTCAGAGGCCAGCCGGCTGCAGGGACAGTGGAATCCTGGCAGCACCTCACAGGATAGCCCGGCAGGAGCTGGAGGACAAGAGGCCGGGCAGCCTGCAGCCACCTTGGAGAAGAAACAGCAGCTGGCCGGTCGGGTGGGTATGCGGAGAAACCCGGTCGAGGAACGTCCCAGGCAGGCTCTGCCGCACGTGCCCAGGGCAATTCCTGGCCATCTGCCTATCATCAACAAGACCGTCCAGCAGCAGGTGAACAGGGACGCGTGGGCTCCGGTGGCCTGGGCCATCTTGTGGCACTCAAGGGCCTGCTGGGGAAGCCGTGATGGCTCCCCTGGCTCCGTCAACACCCAGCAGGAGGAGAAGGCCTGGCAGGGCCCAGTCCGACCCAGCCCTGAAAGCGAGGCCCGCAGCCCTGCCACACTGAGGAACAGGCCCAGCAGGGGTCTCCTGTGCCTGGTCCTCTCACATGGGGCTCACACATCCCAAGACAACCATTCTCTTGTCCTCAGTAACAGGCCCCGGTGGTGTTCGCAAAGCCAGGTCGGCCCTGAAGATGCCCACATCCATCTCCGTCCTGGAAGGTGTTGGGTAACAGTGCTGTGGCTCAGATGTGGCTTGTCCCCACTAAAACTCACGTTGACACTCAGGCACCAGTGTGCTTGTGTTGGGAGGCAGAGCCTGAAGGAGGGTCAGGCCATGGGGGCAAATCCCTCAGGAGTGGATTAACACCTTCTGGAGGGGCAAGTTGTCGCTGTCACTTGAGTTCTCAGGGGAATGGGTGGGTCCCCAAGAGAGCGGTGGGGGGAGAGTCAGTTTCCTCTCCCGCCCTGTGGCCTCTGTATGCGCCACTACCCTTCTCCTCCCACCATGCCTAGAAGCAGCCTGAGGCCTCACCACACACAGCTGCCCAGTCTTGGACTTTCCAGTCACCAGAATCAGGAGCCAGACAAACGTGTTTTCTTTTTTTTTCTTTTTTTGAGTTGGAGTCTCACTCTGTCGCCCAGACTGGAGTGCAGTGGCCACTCCTGGCCACCCCAGCCTCGACCTGCTGGAGTCCGGCGATCCTTCTGCCTCAGCCTTCCAAGTAGCCAGAATTACAGGCATGCGCTACCACGCCCGGCTGATTTTTTGATTTATTGTAGAGATGAGGTCTCGCTGCCCAGGTGGGTCTCGAACCCGCGGGCTCAGGCAATCCACTCACCTCAGCCTCCCAAAGGCGCGGGATGACAGGCTGAGCCACCGAGCCCAGCTCTTGTTTTCTTCGTAAACGACCCAGCCCCAGGTATTCTGTTACGGTAAAACAAAACGGACCAGGACACGTGACAAGGGGTGAAGGCTGCAGATGGACTAAGGTGGTGAAGCAGCAGGAATTCAGGTAGGGAGAGGACGCTGGACCATTCGAGGGAGCCTGGTGTGACACAGGGTCCCCACAGGTGGAGGCGGGAAGGGGTATCCATGTCAGAGACGCAGCAGGAGGAGGCGGGGCCCGCTGTTGCCAGCTTGGCGGGGGAGGTGCCAGCAACCAGAAACACACATCCTCTTGAAGCTGGGAAGGGCAAGGGAGTGGATTCTCCCAGAGAGATTCTAGACTCAGCCATGATTTCAGCCCAGTGAGACCCACGTCATACGTGATGCAGCCCCAACGATAATGTAGGCTGTATCGAGCCACTCAGTTTGTGGCCAGTTGTTACAGTAGCCACAGGAAACACATCCAAAAGGTAACAGGTCCTGTTCAAAGTACTCAAATCATCCAGGCACAGGGGCTCATGCCTATAATCCCAGGAGCTCGAAGGCAGCCTGGGCAACACGGTGAGACCTCATCTCTACAAAAAATCAGCCAGCGTGGTGGTGCACACCTGTAGTCCCAGTCATTTGAGAGGCTGAGGTAGGAGGATTACTTCAGCCCAGGAGGTCGAGGCTGTGGTGAGCTGTGACTGTGCCACTACACGGCAGGCTGGACAACAGAGTGAGACCCCCTCTCAAAATAAATACATATATACTCAGAATCCTAGACACCCTCAGCTGGCCAGGGAGGCACAGCTGCTGTGAGCTTGTGGGTTTCCAGAAAAGTCATCATTTTGCTGATAAAGAGGAACCAAGCCCAGAGGCACAGGCTTCCTGCCTTTTCCCCAGCCCTCTTATTACTCCTGCCTCCTCCTAGCAATGGGACAGCCACCAGGATGCAGGGCACAGCAGACAGAGGCTGGGTTACTGCACCATGGAGTCACTGCCGGCCCTGGGAGCACCACCCACCTCCTACTTCCTATGACATGAGGACGATAGCCCACTGGACCTGGACTCTGGCATGCAGCCAGACACCACCCAGGGACACACAGCTCTCGCCATGACAAGAAAGGAGCTGACATCAGACACCGGCCGGCTTGGGGCCATGGGGCAGCCCAGGATTGGGGGCGGCTCAAGTGCTGGTCTCCCCAAGTGCTCCTGGGCCAGTAGGTCACGAGGGACTGTGGCTACATACCAGGGTCCAGGAAACACCCCAACGGTTTGGACCCAACAACTCCAAGGCCCAGCTGGGGCTGGCACACTGGTGCAGCCAACCTCCCACCTGCAGACGCAGTCACCCCCCCGAGAAAACACACAACACACTGCACACGCATTGGTGGGTGCACGCACACACACATACGTGTGTATTTATTGCATGAAATTCCTCACAGCACGTTCTCCTTATATTTTTATAATCCTGAAGAAAAGGTATTCGAAAAAGTATTCCACTGGTGCTCAGTTTTTTAAAAATACAAAAATGGACATCAAAGTTTCAGGGGCGCATGACTATGCTGTGAAAGGTGCAAACAAGCCACCAGGCATCAGAACCCGCGATTCGACTCCCAAGCGCGGATGGCACGATCCCGATGTGAACATTCTAGAACTCTCAAGTGGAGGCAGTGTGCTGATGCCGTTCCTCCTGAGATCCAGGTGCTGCCTCCTGGGGACCCACGGAGACTGTGCTGTTGCTGCCCGGCAACCCCAAGAGAACACGGATGGACACCTGCCGCCCACACCCATGCACACCAGCACTTAACTGACGTGTCAAGCCCTCCCGGGTCTGCGCGGTGCAGAGGGCCCACTAGAGGGAAATTCATGCCCCACGGGATCCTCGTCAGTCAAGAGTGCTCTTTGGTTGGAGTGTGACACACGGGCCACCCAGGAACTGCGTCCCGTCCACGGCATGACAAGGCGGGAGCGGCCAGCCCAAGGATCCTAACATCCAACTGGGAAAAGACGCAAGGAGTCGTCGAGGGGCCCATGTAACAACTAAAGTGCAAGGGAAGCTGGGCCCTGCGGAAACCCAGAGCCGGAGGTGGGAGGGAAGAAAACAGATTTGCACCTTCACAGGTGACCCGGGGCAAGGGTGCAAGGCTGAAGGCAAGATCGCTGCTGGGTGGGGGGGTGTCTGTCGCCAGAGCACCGCAGTCCTACCGCTCGCCACGTGTGCAGAGACACACGCTCTCACCGCGGTGGCACACGTGCACCCAGACACTCCCTCGTGGTCTCTGAAGGCCAGAATCCTCTCCACGGGTGGAAGGCCTGGCACCCACCTGGTTGAACCCTGAAACAGACTTGACTCCCCAGAGCAGTGGGTGCAAAGGTCCTTTTAAACGCAGGTTTCTGAGTAACTTCTTGACCATCCATAAGTCGCAGGGTGCACACGTGTGGCCCGACGACACGCCAGGCGCCCGTCAGAAGTCCCGCAGCTCGGGGATGTTGCGGTACAGGTCCAGAGCCTCGGGGTTGGAGAAGGCGCCGCGGTGCTCCACGGCCCTCCCAGCGATGAGCTGCTTCACGGCCACCTCTACCTTCTTGCCGTTGAGTGTGTACTGTGAGGGGCAGGAAGAACACACGGGCTTTAAACCCAAAGAAGAAGCCGGGCTCGGCGGCTCAGCCTGTCATCCCGCGCCTTTGGGAGGCTGAGGTGAGTGGATGGCCTGAGCCCGCGGGTTCGAGACCCGCCTGGGCAGCGAGACCTCATCTCTACAATAAACCAAAATGAGCCGGGCGTGGTAGCGCGTGCCTGTAGTTCCAGCTATGTGGGAGGCTGAGGCGGAAGGATCGCCAGAGCCCAGCAGGTCGAGGCGGCGGTGGCCGGGAGCGGCCACTGTACTCCAGTCTGGGCGACAGAGTGAGACTCCAACTCAAAACAAAAAACAAAAAAAAACCAAAAAAACCCAAAGGAGGAGCCTGGCTCCGGGCACACCCACCCCAGGGTCTCAGCTTCAAGAACCTTGCCCAGCATGTCTGAAAACACTCATTGAAGTTCCCCAGACAGACACCTGTCCCCTCCACATCTAGAGGAGGAAAAAAAAACCTGTTCTTCTGACAGGCAACTTCAAGGCCCGGGACTGAAGGCCAACTCTAACACTCCAGAACCTTCCACACCGCCCGGGAACAGCCATCTAGAAAGCGAGGCTATTTCAGAGATGCTGGGAGTATGACATGAGCAGACCCATTTCCTGACGCTGCACACACCACATGTCACAGTCGAGTTGGCCCTCAAGGGGCACCCAGAGGCCCCGTCCCTGCAGTGCATATTCCAGACAGGAAATCAAGGTAGGGTATCTCTTTCTCAGAGTTCAGGGTCTGCCTGACCAGGGTGAGAACCCACAGCTCATCCAAAATCCCACAGGCACCCTGAGCAAGGACGCTTCAACAAAAATGTGGCTTCCGCCACCACGTCCGGGGACTTTGGGAGAATTCCTGAAACTGAATTTGTTTCCACCGGTGTAAAATGGGAGTGGCAGTACTGTCCTGGGGGGCTATGGACCAGAGAGCGAAAAACTTACACATTAGAGATGGAGCCTCGCTCTGTCACCCAGGCGGGAGTGCGGTGACACGATCATAGCTCACCAGAGCCTCAGACTCCTGGGCTCAAGTGATCCTCCCACCTCAGCCTCCCCAGCAGCTGAGACGACAGGTGTGCCACCGCACCCAACTCATTATTGACATTTCTGTAGAGGTGGGGTCTCACTATGTTGCCCAGGTTAGTCTCAAACTCCCGGCCACAAGCAATCCTCCTGTCTCAGCCTCCCAAAGTGCTGGGATTACAGGCATGAGCCACTACGGTGACCTATATTTCACTATGATTTTACTTTTATTTATATTTGTTACACTTTATTATATCATAAAGACTGGCTGTTGCCCCTACATTAATGAGAGGCCTGGCTCCCAGCCCTGTGTCCAGCTGCCTCACAGGCACAAACGCTCCCTCGGGAGCCCCTGCCTTGTGGAAAGGGGCATGGCTCTCTCCCACCACCAGACTGTCCAGACACGCCAAGCTCCCTCCGAGTCATGGCACATGTGTGCCAGCTCTAACCCAAGTGGGCTCTCAGCGGTGCTGATTCAGAAGCTTCTAGAACAGCAGAGCCCAGCAAGGCCATGGCCCCAAGCTCTCCAAGCCCAGGTGCTATTTTTTTTTAACTTGAGATGTAATTAAAATTCATCCACTTGAAGAATTCAGTCGACATGTACACTAATTAAGGATGTGAGTGCTGGCTTCTGGGGACCTCCTGTCACTGGGGGTGGTGTCAGCGCCTGCCCCGTGAGTGCTACGTGCTGCCGGGCTTTACACAAAGGTCCAGGCATGGCTCGTGGAGCGGGGCTGCCTCTTCCACTGCTGACAGCCTCATCCCAGAAGAAATCCCACGGCTGCATCCTCTGGGGAGAAGATTGAAGGGAGAGGCGGGAGCCCATCTCCAGCTCCTGCGCGACCCCACGTGGGTCGTGGAAGTGGGAGGCCTCGGCCAGGAAGGGCCGGGGTCCTGCCATGACCCAGGGCTGAGACCTGGGGACTCGGGATGTGGCTGCCAGAGGACCCCTCAAAGGCCCCGAGCCCGCTACCGGGGCCGCGACCCACCCACAGTCCCCAGATCCATGTTCTGCGTGAGCAGAGGGCAGGACTGATTGCGCATCCCCCTTCCTGGGGCAGGACCCCACCTCTTGGGGTTTCCTCATCTGCAAAATGGGCATGAAAAAGACAAGCTCATCCCACCTAGGCTGGGCGGCGGGAAGAGCAGACCCATGAATGAGCTCACTCACTCATTCATCCACTCACCAGGCATGTAGGGGTGCCTACCATCTGCTCTGGGGAGAAGGAGGGGAGCCCACAAGGCTCCCGCCCTCAAGGAGCCTCCACTCCAGACAGAAGGATGTGAACACGCCAGAACACACCTCGGTCCAGAGCAAACGCCGTCAGGACAAGGAGGGAGGCCAGAGGACAGCTTTCAACAGGACGTTCAGGGAAAGCCTCTCTGGCGTCTGAGCAGGGAGCAGATGAGGTGAAGTGCGGAAAGCTCAAGTGTCATAAAGACCTGTTCAGAATGTCGGAGGTGGCACCCAGACAGAAGCCCGTGGCCCACGGCAGCCACTCGGCAGGCTCCGGGACCAGCCCGCTTTAGAGGTAAGGAAACCACGGCTGGAGGGCTACGTCAGTTGCCCACAGTCCTGCCTCAGAGGGAGAGGCGGGCCCAGACTGGGGCGGGGCTGGGAGAGCCGGTGTCACCACCCTCAGAGGAGCAGCGCAAGGACCACGTGGCCCAAGTTCCCCTCGCTCCGCCTGTGCCATGCTCTCTCCCTGGGCTGTGGTGGGCGGGCGAGGGGCTCTCCTTCACATCGCAGACCAGAGTGGGCAGTGTCACGCTCAGACCCGAGGAGCAGGGCTGGCCGCGGTCCCGGATCCCTGCTGAGCGCTGCCTGGGGGCCCCCCGCAAATGCTTCAAATAGCGCTGGCTCCCCAGGGAACAGGGCCTCCCACCCCCGGGGGTGGAGACGCCGCCTCCCACCTCTGCCGCTGCCCTCGCAGTGAGCCGCTCCGTGCGCCTGGGCTCACACTGCTCGCGGGCGGTCGGGGTGGCCCGCCCCACAAACCTCAGCCAGGCCCCGGGATTCTGCAAGTGGGATCTCAGCGTCTTCTTCTGACCCAGGCAGGCTGGGGTTGCGTGGCGCTCCCTCTCCCTGTGGGGCCGGGCCAGGCCCTCCAGCTCAGCGACCCACGGGGTGACCTCTCTCCCAAGCGCTCCACGGGACACTCGAAAATCCGAGGCCCCTCGAATGACCTCACAGAGCAATCGGGCTCCAGAGAAGACGGCGCCTGGGAGGGAAGGGCCGGGAACCCCCCAAGCGGGGACAGCCAGGCCTGAAGCAAAGACAGTCGTGCGCTTTCTCTCTCTCAGTTGCTCTGCTCTCATGATCACATGCAGTTTGGGAATCACCAATTGGGCTGCAAAGAACACTGGCTCCTTCTCAACAAAATAAGACCAAGAGGGCAAAATCCAACTTCAGTTCCCCAAAACGTTCCAGGTGCAGACAGCACAGGCCCACCAACAGCCAACCTTAGACCCCCTCAGGGAAAGACAGAAAGGGTCTTGTCCAACTAGGTCCCTCCCCCCATGCTAGAGAGCCAGTGTCCCCAGAATCACCTAGAATCACCAACCAGAGACAGAAAGATGGAGACAGAGAGACACACACAGAGAAGCAGGTACTCAGAGAGACAGAGGGAGAGACAGGAAGAGCGAAAGAGAGACAGAGACAGAAAAAGAGAGAGAGAGTAAGGAGAGAAACAGAGAAAGAGAGAGAGAGTAAGGAGAGAAACAGAGAAAGAGAGAGAGAGAAAGAGAGAGAGGAGAGAGAGAAAGAGGAGAGAGACAAAGACAGAAAGAGACACACAGAAACACAGAGACAGAGAGAGAGAGACAGAGAGACACACAGAGACAGAAAGAGAGTGAGGAGACAGCAAAAGAGAGACATACACACAGAGACAGAGCGAGGACAGACACAGAGAGAAGAGAGACAGAGAGAGACAGAGATTGAGAGAGAGAGACAGAGACAGGGAGAAGAGAAAGAGATATACAGAGAGAGAGGTAGGCACTCAGAGAAACAGAGGGGAGACAGAGGAGAGACACAGAGAAAGACATAGACAGAGAGACAGAGTGAGGAGACAGAGTGAGGAGACAGAGAGAGAACGAGAGAGAGAGACACAAGAGACAGCACTCCCTGCCAGGACCCATTCCTGAAGAGGCCGTTTAAGGCTATTGAAAGAACTCCTTTGAAGGCTAAGACATCCGAGTCCACCCAGGAGTCACAGCCAAGGGCACTGCACGTCTCAGCACCTTCCCATCCTGGCACCTCCTGGTGGAGCCACCTCCAGCTGCACCTCACAGCCCCGTCCCAACTCCTGGGCAGGGATCAGCGTCACCCGCGAGCCCGTTAGTGTTCCTCCCGTCTTCTTCAAATACAGCCTCCCGCAGCTTGGTGTGTTTAGATTGTCATGTGTGCCCGCACCCCCACGCACATCACACGCACACGCCCGGCAGCTTATCTCGGCCTGCAGGGGCATCGGTTCTGCAAGCAAGGTCGCCATGGGCCTGGGCAGCTCCACTCAGAGTCAGAGCAGAGTGTGCGGGAACGGCCTTCCGCGCCCTGCCTCTAGAAAGACCCAAGGCCTCCACAGGCCGAACTTGACATTAAAAGCCAGGAGCAGCGGCACCCAGCAGCGCTCCCAAAAGCACGATCAAATTTCTCCCGAACAGTGTTGAGAGTGCGCTCACACTGCACTGGGCTGGGCCTGCCAACCCCGAACTGGTGTTTGGCAGAAGTTGGTTCAAGTGCAACCTCGGGATGGGTGGAAGAAAGGTGGGGGTGGTGTTGCCGGGCAACGCGGACCGACTCGACATGAAGCACCAGCTGGCTGCGGGGACGCGGGCACCTGACGTGTGGGCTCAGGCGGAGATGGCAGCGGTGGCATCGCCACGCGGGTGGCGGGGGATGGGTCGTACCGGGATGCCCTTGGTCTCCAGGATGAGGCTGGGGACGTGCCGCGCAGACAAGCCGCTGCGGATGGCGTCCCGGATCCTCTTCACCAGGTCAGGCTGGAAGGTGTGCCCGGAGGCCATCTTCAGGAAGAGGATCACTCTCTCCTCCCCGTCCTGGTTGTACTGGGGGACACACAGGCTGTCCATCACCTCCTCGAAGGCTTCCACTGTGGAGACAGAGAGGACGTGCGCTCGTGGAAAGGGCCCCTCGGCCAGCGACGCCTCATGGCCATCACCTGACAAGACGCGAGGCAGGTTTTGGGCCCGGGCCTGACGGCGGGGGCATGGCCGTGTCCTTTCCTCCGGCCCACCCAGGAGGATCTCCTCAGGCGTTCATTTGCCAAGGAAACCCCCTCACCAGTGGGAGGAAACCCATGTCTGGTAGACAGAGAGCCTGAGCCTGGCCAGAGTGAGGTTTCACCAGGGGGCCAGTGGCTGGGCGCTGGCCTCACTTAATACATTTTGAATTTATCAATTCAAAATACAGCAGGAACGAATGCCTAGGGGAGAAACGAAGGCCAGAACCAGGCAGATCGGGACTTCTCCACCCTGGCAGCACCCAGCTGGACATAGCTTTACTATGCTGACCGAGGCACTACTAAGAGGCCACCTGCCTCCGTGGCCAGGGCTGGGCCTATGTCCCAGGCTTCAGGCCCAGAGGTGATTCCACTGTGCAGTCGTGAGACCCACAGCCTGCACTGTCTGTACATGGTGTCCCACATGGTGCTATGGGGAGCCCCCTGCACCCTCTCTGGGCATCTGTGTCTTCACCCTTGAAGAGTAGACATAATTATCCAACTGTGAGGATGAGACGTAACAGGGAAGGGTTAGGCCGAGGGACCTTCAGAATCCCATTTGGGCCGGGCTCGGTGGCTCAGCCTGTCATCCCGCGCCTTTGGGAGGCTGAGGTGAGTGGGTTGCCTGAGCCCAGGTTCGAGACCCGCCTGGGCAGCGAGACCTCATCTCTACTATAAATCAAAAAACCAGCCAGGCGTGGTAGCGCGCGCCTGTAATTCCGGCTACTCGGAAGGCTGAGGCGGAAGGATCGCCGGAGCCCAGTGGGTCGAGGCTGCGGTGGCCGGGAGCGGCCGCTGCACTCCAGTCTGGGTGACGAAGTGAAACTCCAACTCAAAAATAAAATAATAAAAATAAAAAATAAAAAGAATCCCATTTAGGCCAGGCACAGTGGCTCAAGCCTGTAATCTCAGCACTTTGGGAGGCCGAGGCAAGAGGATTACCTGTGCTCAGAGCTTCAAGACCAGCCTGGACAACTCAATGAGACCTCGTTTCTACAATAAATCAAAAAATTAGCCAGGCATAGTAGTGCATGCCTGTGGTTCCAGCTACTTGGAAGGCTGAGGCGGAAGGATCGCCGAAGCCCAGCAGGTCGAGGCTGTAGTGGCCATGAGGGTGCCACTGCACTCTAGCCTGGGCGACAGAGTGAGACTCCAGCTCAAAAAAAAAAAGAAAAAAAAAAGAGTCCCATTCAGAGGCTTATGGGTTACAACCACGGGGACAGGTACGTGCTGGGAGGGGGCTAAGCCATAACATCCATCCTCGTGCCCGAGGCAAAGGAGCCAGAGTCATGCAGACAGCGGGGTCTGGGGAGAGCGACAGGCTCCTGTGGCCACAGCTCCTTCCTGGAAAGCCTGAGGCCAGAGCGTAGAAAGACTTACCGATGTTATAGATCTCTGAGCTGCCAAAGCGCACACCGTTGGGGTTGAGCGTGCCGTCGCTGCAAAGAGAGGCAAGTCGGGAACTCAGCAGCTTGTGCAGGCGTGACGCGGGGTGAAGCCCTTCACCTCCATCCAGCCCCCCCCACTTTTCCCTCCCAGTTGGAAGCCACACATCAAGGAGGTCCCGCCTGTCACCTCCGTGCCCTTCCCTCCTGCACACGTGTCCCCCTCCCAGGGGCAGACCCCGCTGCACCTTTGCTGTGGGCACCCCGCCTGAGACCCCCACTGTAGGGCAGGGACCATGGATCAGGCCCAGACCCAGAAGCCAGCACAGGGACGCCCCACCCAGGACAACACCAGAAGCACCCAAGACGGGGAACGGTGAGCCACGTTGCAGACGGAGCAGATGACACTTTTGGGGAGGGGGTATTCAGGCAGGGATCGGCGTGTGCACAGGCACAGATGCCAGAGAGCATGAAGCACCCCAGGGTGAAGGGACAAGGGGAGGGAGGGTCCCGGACACCAGTAGAGGCACTGGAGTGGGGTGCCCAGGAGGAGGGTCACTAATTCTCACAGGGAGCGTCTCCTCCCCCCAGTGCCTCCGGGAGTTGGGGGGCTCCAGGGAAGGGAAGCCGGCCGCAGACCCCTCACCTCCGGCCAAGCATGATGATCCCCCCAGTCTTGGGGTTGATCCTGCAGTAGTCACCGTGTGCCCAGACACCTGCAAGGACACAGAGGCACTCGGTCACCCCAGAACAAGGGGCCGTGACGGGCTGCCTAGACAGACACGAGTGTCTGGGGCCGGAGTGGCAGCAACAGGGGGTCAGTCCACAGATATCCTGGTCCGGTGGGGGCTGGGGCAGAAGGAACCAGACGGGCGCTAACCTGGGCAAACAGCCCAGCCTGGTGTGGAAGAACGCCACTCCTGCGGGCACCAACAAGACCATGGGAATTCAAGGAGGGCAGACAACCTCGCCAAAGCACAGGGTCAGTGGAACGTTCAGAGACAATCTGAGCAGAGGCTGGGTGGGAACAAGCCACCGCCACACCCTGGGAAGCGACCGGGAGGTGCCCGGTCTGGACGGACGGGGGCCAGGACTTGGTATGGAACAAAAAAGCAGCATGACCAGGCAGGAGGCTGGCTACTACTACACCCAGCAATGTGGACAGAGAGCCAAGTAGCAGGCACAACCCAGAGACATGGAGGGCAGGGGAAGGGGAAAGAACCAGAAGGCCCAAGCCCTCCCTGGGGGCCAGCAGCCACACGCATGGCCGCAAATGCAGCTGGAGCCTGGTGGTGTCAGGGAGAGGCCCCCGTCCTGGGAGCAGTGAGGCGAATCCACCCCATGTATCAAACCCCAACTCTGACGTAGCACAAGAAGGGAGAGGCCCCCTGCCACGTCCTTCTCTCAGGTCCCACAGGCAGTGGAGCCAGGCGTCCAAGAGCGTTGCCAAAGGAGTTCGCACGCCAGACAGCTTTCAGTGACAAGCAGGCTAGCCCTGATCAGCTTGCCATGGAGGGGCCTGGCTGGACCCATCAAGACACATCGCTGTGGCAGAAGCCACGGCCCCAGCAGTGGGCTGGCCTCCTGAAGGAAGGCTTGCAGAGTCCCCGCGATGGGGACACGCTACCCAGACCAGAAGGCGGCATCTCAGGAAAGCAGCCGGTCCCCAGACCTCGGGACACATCTCTCCAGCACTTCCCAGCTCCAAGCAAAGTGCTAACCCAAACAGCCCACGACAGCAGCCGCCCCCGACAGCCACTGTGGAATCTCCTCACGCACTCACATGACGTCACGGAGACATTGTCATGGCCCCGCCGAGCCTTTCGTGAGGACGAGGGCAGGACGCCTGTCTGCGGGGAGTGTGCAGTCCCCGGGAGGCATGGAGACCATGAAACAGAGGCTGCTAGGGCTGAGGCCACGAGAAGGCAGGTCTCCGGGTCTCCCCCCTCCCCAGCTGGAGAGCGATGCAGACTCTTCCCAACTGACTTTCACAAGATGCACACACATGAGCCCTCATCCCTTGGCTTGTGAGTGACACGCTGTGTGTCTGCAGAGGCACATCTAGGCACCGGGTTCCAAGAGACAGGCGCTCAGAGCCACCCTGCGCCGGGATCCTGTTTCCCGGGAACTCAGTGCCAGGACCCATGCGCAGTCTGGTTTGTGCGGGTCAGGTTCCCAAGTTGACAGACATTTCTGGCTTTTCTGGGCGGTTTGTCTGACTAGGACCTGATTACTGCAGCCCCGGAAAGGCTTGAGAAAAAGGAGAAGCAAATCCGCCCTGCAGCCATTTATCTCTCGTGAAGACACTCCCTGGAGCACTTCCGTCCCTTGACAGCCAGGCGCGAAGAGGGGCCCAGGAGGCGCCCAGGACTGGAGCTGGCGCTGGTGACACAACACAGCAACAACTGCCATGCCTTCCCTTCTGGACAGATGTCAGCTCAGGGATCGTTCTCGTTTTTCAAGGCAACAAGTTCAGCGCTGAGCTCCCTGAAAGCTGAGGCAAAAATGGAAAGACTGTGGGTGCAGGTGACCGCCGAGGACAACAGACCAGGCTGTGCGGAACATGCCACCTGCAGTGGCCGCCATCTTCCTTAAGTCTGCTTTGAATTTCTTTTTAAAATACGTATTAGGTGGCCAGGCTCGGTGGCTCAGCCTGTAATCCTAGCACTTTGGGAGGCCAAGGCCAGTGGATTGCCTGAGCCTGCGGGTTTGAGACCCGCCTGGACAACTTGGTGAGACCTCATCTCTACAGTAAATCAAAAAAATTAGCCGGACATGGTAGCACGCGCCTGCAGTTCCAGTTCCTTGGAAGGCTGAGACGAAAGGATTGCCAGAGACCAGCAGGTTGACACTGGAGTGGCCATGAGTGTGCCACGGCACTCCAGCCTGGGCAACACAGTGAGACTGCAACTCAAAAAAAAAAGCCGGGCTCGGTGGCTCAGCCTGTCATCCCGCGCCTTTGGGAGGCTGAGGTGAGCGGATTGCCTGAGCCCGCGGGTTCGAGACCCGCCTGGGCAGCGAGACCTCATCTCTACAATAAATCAAAAATCAGCCGGGCGTGGTAGCGCGCGCCTGTCATTCCGGCTACTCGGAAGGCTGAGGCGGAAGGATCGCCGGAGCCCGGCAGGTCGAGGCTGTGGTGGCCGGGAGCGGCCGCTGCACTCCAGTCTGGGCGACAGAGCGAGACTCCAACTCAAAAAAATAAATAAATAAATAAATAAATAAATAAATAAATATTTTTACGGTCCCACTGCTCACAGACCCCTTACTCCTCATATCCATCCCCGTCATCACCCATGCACGTGCCCTCAAAACGTACACAAAGGCACTCCTGCGCCCCCTGCTCTGGCCTCTCTTTCCCCCTCCATCACTCCCCAGTTTCCTCCACACCGGTTACACGGCCTGTGCACACCCTCCCCTGCATCGTCTGTAAGATGGCACGGTCTGTAGACCTACTTCCTGCTATAGAAAGGAAGACACGCTTCTGCTGCTGCTGGCAGAGAGCCGCTACCGACACCACCCAAGAATCCCTCGGTGCCAACCCTGAGCCACATCCACATCCACGTCCAGTCTGTACCAAGAGCCGTGGTTCCCATCGTCCGACCTGCCTTCCTATGGTCATTCATGTCTCCCGCCTGTGCCCAGAAAGCATCAGAGGAAACTCCTTACAAAACCAACCTCACAAGAGGAGGATTTAGAGAGAATCAAAGCCTGCCCAGGGTAAAGGGTCTACCATGACAAAGGATTTCAGTTCTGAGTTTCCTGGTAGCCAAGGCAAAAATGGGAATATAACGTGCCACCAATTACTCTTTTTCTCCAAGAAGAAACAGGGTTTCAAAAAGAGAAAGATGAGCCGGGCTCGGTGGCTCAGCCTGTAATCCCGCGCCCTTGGGAGGCTGAGGTGAGTGGATTGCCTGAGCCCGCGGGTTCGAGACCCGCCTGGGCAGGTGAGACCTCATCTCTACAATAAATCAAAAAATTAGCCAGGCGTGGTAGCGCGCACCTGTAATTCCAGCTGCTCGGAAGGCTGAGGCAGAAGGATCACCGGAGCCCAGCAGGTCGAGGCTGCGGTGGCCAGGAGCGGCCACTGCACTCCAGTCTGGGCGACAGAGTGAGACTCCAACTCAAAAAAAAAGACAAAGATGGACTCTGAAATTAATCCTGAGAGACATTTTCCACATGAACCCTTGTACATGTGACAAAAAGTGACAGAAAAAAAAATAGCTGCGGAAGACGGAAGGCTACCATTTCTTGGTGGAGCCTCAAGCGGTGGCTCTAACTTGTTGACCTCCCTCCTAAGTCAGGAATCCAGCCCTCTCCTTCAAGGTCGTCTGAAGGATGTTTCTCTACATATGTTCTTGCATATCTGCATGACTGTGTCTGGACAGCTGCTCCCAGCAGGTATCCCGTGGAGGCTGAGCCATGCCTACAGGATGTCCCACACTCCTGCACGGGGCGTGCTATGGCAGATATGATGGCTTTTCCACATGACATGCAAACATGCAAAGCCAAGTACAGGAATGGGGAAGGATCCGTGGCAAATCCGACCACAGCGGCCACTCGCCACTCTCTAACCGTCCACACGTGGGCTATGCTGAATCAGATTGCCTCTCCAGATGCTGCAGAAAGCCAGCAAGCACTCAGTATAAATAACCCTGCAACAGAAGGCTCACTAAATGATGAGCTCCATAGCAGCAGAAACGCGAGAGCGCCTATGAAGTCAGACTGGAGGAAGGCAGGAATTGGAGCTTTAAATAAAAGACTCCCCTGCTCTGGGCAAGACCCCACTCGAGGATGACGCACGGGTGTCCGTCTGTGTGACAGTGACGTGTCTGTTAATCATCCCACCGCAGAAGCGCCCTCCACCAGCCTCTCCCTAAGGCCCGAACGGTGGCGTGAGAGCTGCCGAGGGAGAGACCGAGCCAGCATCAGCCACACGGCCCCGCCCTCAGCAGATGCGCGTCACCCCGATGCGGAGAGCAGCCCTCCCAGACGCACTCGTGCCAGTGCAGGGGTCCGGACCAAGGGGCCCTGGGCCCACAGGATAGTGAACTACACATCAACCCAAATTACGGCTTCCTAGGACGGCTTCCAGCTGAAGACGACGAGATGGTGATCATAAACGCACGGCCACCCCACTGGCCCATGAGCCAAGTGACTCTCCTGGGCCTGGTGGGGCGGGGCAGGGGGCAGGGAGCTGCACGTGGAATGAGACACCCGGGCTGAGCGAGCCTCTCCCACCGACCTGGGAACCTGGAGAAATAAGCCTTCCTGTACTTGATGCCGTTCTCGTCATTCCAGAAGTGCGTGGGCTGGCAGGGGAGGGGCTTGGTGCACACCAGCTCGCCGCTCTCTCCCCAGATGGCCTTTCCTGTGGGGAGAGGGAGAAATAAGCCCCACACGTGCCACGGCCACTCGCCCTGGTGCCCACGCTCTCTTAGGCTCTTCCTGTCTGCAGTAGGTCAGGCATGCACAAAGGCACAGAGACGACCCCGCACCCCACCACAGCCGAGGGGACAGGGCACTCCTCCCCAAGAGAGTTCCCTCCCTGCACGCACCCCAAGATTTTTTGAACGTGGGCTCTGACTCCTGTGAATGTCAGCACTGTCACTATGTATCCCTGCAGGGTGTGCGCCATCCCTGGCATGCCTTCAGGCTGCATGAGCTCAGTGCCTAGCTTGGCGCCTTTGTTGTAGCAGGCTGGATCAGGCCTGGGCGCTCCAGCAGGTTCCACTGCCCGGCCCTTCTCCACGTGAGCACAGAGCTTGCTCCTTCCGAGGGCGGACACCTCTATCGCCCCAGTTCTGTTTTCTATTACAAATCATGGGGCCGCAAACCTTCTTGCATGTATCGCCATGTTCACACCTACAGGTGTGTCCCCTGGGAGGGCCCTCCAGATCACATGCACACACGTGGCTTCCCCTTTCCTCACTGTCCCTAAACTGTTCTCTAAAGTGGCTGCACAGAGCCCACTGGAGCTACTCGACACCTAGGCTCTGGACCAGGCAGCTTCCTTTCAATGTGCCCCTTCCTTTCAATGACCAGGTCCTTCCTTTCAATGACCAGGTCCTTGAAAATGTGGAGCCAGCGGTACTCGGCTATCCTGTGCCAAGCTTCGGATTTGGGTTAGGACTCACCCACCCTTCCCAGGCACACGACTCTCCATCCGTCCCCAGCTCAACCCTGACCTCTTGGGCTGGGGACAGGGAGACCCGTGGGTGCTCAGCCAGGCAGCAGGGAAAGGTCCCCACTCTGCCAGTGCCAGGCCACCTTAGAGACCACCACCCAGTCGGGCTGCACGCCCAAGCGCATGCAGCTATGAGTCACAGAAAGAAACAGCGAGTCTCACCTTCCTCGTTCCACGCCTCCACGGCCATGCCCAGGTTGCGGGCCTGAATCTCCCCTCTGTGCACAGGCACGGTCGGGTTCTGGCCCATGAAGCAGGAGATGATGTCGGTGCCACCTACAAGCAGGCAGAAGAGGGCACGGTTCAGGCAGCTGAGAAAGAGGCTTATTCTTACTATTAGTGCACAACAAGAAGGAAGGATCTGAAAGGGAAAATATCTATGACTCTCCCCAGATAAATACTGGGGGAAAAAAAAAAAACCAGACAGCTGGGGCTTCTTTTCAGGGAGAAACAGGAGAGGCAATGTGGACATTGGTGCCAGCCCCCAGGTCTGCTGATGTGTTTTTGGCCACGTCTTCCTGCTAGAGGATGCGCCAAATAAATGACCTCCATGGTCACACTGAAATGCGAGACACAGAAAGCAGAAGTTTCGCCCGCCACGTGCACCCACGGGCACTGCCCAGCAGCCGGTCCCATGGAAAGGAGGGCTCGCTGCGGCTTACAGGGCTTCATGGAAGCACAGAAACCCCCCACTGTGAGGACGCCAAGGGCAACACCTCAGGCTGTGCTAGATGGTGACACTCCTGCTTCTGGAAAGAGATCGAAACGGAGTCAGGCTCCATCAGGCAGGAGCAGCAGGGACTGCCCACCTAGAAGACTCCCCACTTCCCACAGGTATCCTGGCCCAGGCCTGGAACAGGAGAAGCCAGCAGCAGGGCAGAGCTGCAGGGAAGGGTGCAGAGTCACACTACACACACATGCACACAGAGGCGGACAGCAGGGCCGGTGAACACGCTGGGGCTGATGGTACTCAGTGAGGGAAGCAAGCATAGGAGGCTGCCAGGGATGTGAGACGCGCCTGCCCAAACTCAGGGCCTGGTGTCTGCGCTGCTCTTTTTCGCTCTTTCTTTCTCTCTCTCTCTCTCTCTCTCTCTCTTGCTCTCCTCTCCTTTCCTTCTCTCCTTCCTTCCTTTCTTCCTTGTCAGAGTCTCACTCTGTCCCCAGGCTGGAGTGCAGTAGCACAGCCATGGTTCACCACGGCCTTCCCTTCCTGGGTTAAAGTGATCTTCTCATCTCCACCTCCCAAATAGCTGAGACTAAAGGTGCATACCACCATGCCTAGATAATTTTTTTTTTTTTTGCAGAAGGATCTTACCATGCTGCCCAGGCTGGTCTCAAACTCCTAGTTTTAAGTGATCCTTCTGCCTCAGCTTCCCAAAGTGGTGGAATTACAGGCATGACCACCACACCCAGCCTGTGCTACTCTTTATACATGCTTGTATACCTGAAAAAATATATATTCATAGGGTGAGACCTCGTCTCTGCAATAAATCAAAAAATAAGCCAGGCATGGTAGCATGCGCCTGTAGTTCCAGCTACTTGGAAGGCTGAGGGGGAAGGATCACCTGAGCCCAGGAGGTCGAGGCTGCAGTGGCTGTGAGCGTGCCACTGCACTCCAGCCAGGGCAACGGAGTGAGACTCCAACTAAAGAGATATATATGTATGTATGTATATGTATTCATTAAGCAAATGTTTCTCCTAATCAGGGTCCATGTGTATGAGCTGGGAGCAAGGGAGTTCAAGGTCCGCGTAAAATGACTTGCCGTCGCCGGGCTCGGTGGCTCAGCCTGTCATCCCGCGCCTTTGGGAGGCTGAGGTGAGTGGATTGCCTCAGCCCGCGGGGGGTGTATAAAAAGGGGTGCTCTCTCTCCATTTCCACACAACCCCCCCACAAAGGAAACCATGTCGGCTTCCACGAGGAAAAGGCAGAACGCTGAAGGGGTAAGTGGGGACACGGCGCCCAGCTCCTGTGTGGACTCGGAACTTTTGACCACACACACACATTATTTTCCAAAGCACAACTTTACGCTAGGAAAACAGTCCTGAGAAGACAAATCCCTTGTAATCCACACACAATGCACCCGCAGAGACACACACGGGTGTGTGCGGATGCAGCCATATGCTCCTTTGTTCCCAACCTACAAAAAGGACCACCCCTTAATAATTCTGCAGTCTGATGTTTTTCACTCATCGGAGTCATCTTTCAATCAAAACATGCTTCTTTCTAAACAAAATGCTATCATCCTATCACGTCTAATGACTGCATAAGTTGGGACGTGCCTTAAGTTACTCAGTGAATTCTCTCCCACTGGGCAGATAGGTCATTTCTATTTTTACTAATGTAAACAATACTGCAATAATTGTCCTCGTATACAGTTGGTCTTCATTATTTGCAGATTCTATTTCTGCAAATTCACTACTCACTAAAATGTACCTGTGGCTTCAAAATCTATACTGGGGCTGGGCAAGGTGGCTCAAGCCTGTAATCATAGCACTTTGGGAGGCCGAGGTGGAAGGAACCCTTGAGGCAACGGAGACCAAGAGTTCAGGACCACACTGGGCAACATAACAAGATGTTAAGAAAATCTACAAAAACTTATAAAAATTAGCTAGGCATCAGAGCGTACACCTGTAGTCCCAGTTACTCAGGAGGCTGAGACAGAAGGATTACTTGAGCCTAGGAGTTCAAGATTAGCTTGGGAGATATAGGCAATATAGTCCCACCTCTCCAAAAAAATCTATAAACGGGGCACTTGAGTCACCCACACACACGTTCTGCACAAGGCGACACTACCTCTTCCCTCTCACACAGAAAACCAGGGAAGGGCGGGCAGCTCCCCTGGGGCTCTGAATCCAGCTCTGACACCTTTCGTGGTGCCATCTCGCGTGAGTGCTGAACACTTCTGAGCTAGAAACTACCAGAATGAGCTGTCTGGGGATTGAAGACTATACTCAACATGAGATGTGTGTGTGTGTGTGTGTGTGTGTGTGTGTGTGTGTGGTGTGTGTGTGTGTGTGTACATGCGGGTATTCCCCCAGGAGAGCCGCGGCTGTCTGGGGACTGAAGATTATACTCAACATGAGACGTGTGTGTGTGTGTGTGTGTACATGCGGGTATTCCCCCAGGAGAGCAGTGGCTCAGTCTTTGCTAACTCAGGGTCCACAGCAACTTTCTAGAACATCCCTACCTGGAATGAGACTCAACTGTGCACAGCGGCACCCTGGCGGACGGTGTCCTTGGATGAACGCAAATGTGCAGGCGTGCAGGGCAGAGGGCCAGGAGGACTGTCCCTGCCGTGCAAGCACCCAGCAGGAGCCATACCTGAGATGGAACCCAGGAGGACACTGCTCTTGACGTGCGTGTACACGTAGTCGTAGCTCTGGGCCTTCAGCGGGGAGCCCGTGGACAGCAGCGTGCGGAGCGTCTGGAGACTGTGGGTTTCCGCTGGGGAAGAATCACCAAGAGACCGACTGGGTCACGGCCCGATCCTCTGTCCACGCACACGGGAACAGTCACCGGCAGGTCTAACCTCCTGGCCCGACGACACAGGCGGCAGGGACGCAAGGTGAGACGCTTACCTGGCTTCAGGCCTTTCTCTTCAAGCACGGACAGCCACTTGGCACCTGTCCCCAGGACGGTGATGCTGCGGGTGCAGGCGGGAGAGAAAACACCAGAAGGGCATCAAGGCTCCACCCACCAAAGCGTTCCACAGTTAGTGATTTCCTTCTTTGTGTGTGTTTGTTTTGAGCTGGGGTCTCATTCTGTCACCCAGGCTGGCGTGCAGTGGTGAGATCACAGCTCAATGTAGCCTTGACCTCCTGGACTCAAGGGATCCTCCAGCCCAGCCTCCCGAGCAGCTGGGGCTACAGGCCCATCAAACATACTTCGAATCCTCGACCCATTCTCTTTTCTTAACTGAGATCACGTTCTTATGAAACTTAGAAATATACAGCTCTTCTCTTCTTGAGCGTCCAGAATCCACAGCTTTGTCCCCGCGTCTGTGCTCCGAGAGCGACACGTGTCGCTGAGGACAGCCCCACATTCTCCAGGGGAGTGTCATCTGATGTGCCATCTCCTCCTCGCCCTGCTTCCCGCCAGGCGCCCTTCTCGCGTAAACGCGATCTTCCCGGTAAAGGGTGCGTTCTCTGGGGGCCCACGGGGCTACGAAATTGAGATTCCCCACATGGTCCTGGGCAGTGGAGCCTGGTCCTGGCACACTCGGGTGGAGATGCATTCTGGGGGCACGGCTGCCGTGGCACGCACGGTCTGACGCTGCAAGACAAAGTTGCAGGCCCTTGGGGGCTGGGCTGGGTGCAGCCAAACCCACAGCAGAGCAGGTCACCCTCCACGTGAGGGGTGGGTTACTCGGGTCCTTCTGCCCCCAGGCCTTTATACTCTTACCTCCCCAGAACCATGCTGACACCACCAAAGTCACCCCTAAACCACAGGCTCCCAAGAGATGACTGTTGGGGGGGCGGGCATGGGGACTGGCCCCTCCCATCATCCCCTCATGCTTATTTCATAAACTCAGAGTCTGATTAACACTTCAACATTAAGGTGTTGCCCTCTTTGGGAGTACCTTTTTTTTTTTTTTGAGTTGGAGTCTCTCACTCTATCGCCCAGACTGGAGTGCAGTGGCCGCTCCCGGCCACCGCAGCCTCGACCTGCTGGGCTCCGGCGATCCTTCCGCCTCAGCCTTCCCAGTAGCTACCACACCCGGCTGATTTTTGACTTATTGTAGAGATGAAGTCTCGCCAAGTTGCCCAGGCGGGTCTTGAACCCGCGGGCTCAGGCAATCCACTCACTTCAGCCTCCCAAAGGCGCGGGATTACAGGCTGAGCCACCGAGCCCGGCGGGAATACCTTTTTTATTGAGTTGGGGTCTCACTCTGTCACCCAGGCTGGAGGACAGTGGCATAATCACAGCTCATTGCAGCCATGACCTCCTGGGCTCAAGCCATCCTCCCATCTCAGCCTCCCAAGTTGCTAGGACTAGAGGCGCACACCACCATACTGGGTTGGTTTTATTTTTTGTAGAGACTAGGTCTCGCTATGTTGCCCAGGCTGGTCTTGAACTCCTGGGTGAAGCAATCTCCCGGCCTCAGCCTTCCAGAGTCCTGGGACTACAGGCATGAACCACCAGGCCTGGCCAGGAATATCTTTTCACAGAGAACTGGAGACATCATGAGTCTAATGGTGGCCAGCCCAGCCCTGGTCACTGGAGCAGTGACCACCTCCAGCCCTGGGTCTGAGCCCTCCAAACACCAACCACCAACCACACCCAAACAACATCCAGGCTATATGTGGCTCATCCTCATCCCACCCTCCAGCCCCTAGAAAACTCGAAGGCTCTCTGTAGCCCTAACAAGTGTTTAAGTATAGATGAGACTCCATGACCCTGGAGGTGGTGTCCCCAGTCTGAGTCACAGCCCTGCGTGTCTGAGAAACAGGAGAGTCTCCCACCCATCTCCGGGATTTGCACAAGACTGGTAAAGACACCCCATATGCCATTCTGTAAGCATAGGAGTCCCTGTTGCGTGTGTATCTTATTGCTTATGAGCACTTTAGGGCATCCAGCACCAAGTGTGAGACAGCTTAGTGGCCCACGACCAGTGGGACCGGTGCCTGCCAGTGCCCAGAGTCCCGCGAGGATCCAGGTGTGGGTCGCCCACATACAGCGCCTCTACGGCCACTTGCTGCCTGTGGCTCCAACAGCCTGAGGTCTCCCGGTTTCTGCTCCTGCCCGCTATGCTGGCCGTTTATAAATGAGAACGCGATCATGTCTCTCCTGATTCAACTGTCTATTCTGTTCCACTGGGGTGTTGGGAGCTGGCCATGGAGGCCCACTGAGCTAACTAGGGATCAGGAAGGGGCGTTGACCCTGAGACCACTAGGATGTGTTTGGGGGCTGCTGACTCCATTCCCTCTCTCCTTTTTTACTTGGCACTGTAACCAGGAAAGGCTCCTGCTGGCTCTAACAGAAAACTCTGAGACCAGAATGTACACAGCTAAACTTGAGAGTCTATTGTTCCCAGTTTCCACGGTTTATGGTTTTTGCTTTTAAACAATTTAAGCTTAACTTTGAGTCACATTGAGGAGGCTTAGTGCAAGTCACAGGTTCTCTTGATGTGATTTTAGAAATTTATAGATATAGGTTTTAGGAAATAGTTTATATAGATTGAAGAAAATTTAGGTAACCATTTTATTGTAGAAGTGTGGTTAGTTTAGTTTGATTTAGGGGGGCAGTGAAGTTTGAATTAGGCCAGCTGGTGTTAGGAGAGTGTAACCATAGCAACAATTGTTTTAATAGAAACTAGTTTGAATTAGCACAGAATAGTAGAAGTTAATAATTCGTTATGGTGGTTTCGGGTTTAGACATTGAGTGATGTTATTTCAAGGTGATGCAGCTGTAATACAATTAAGGGCACATAAGAAACTGGTTTGGGGAACATTAAGCAAGCATAAGAAACAAAAAGACAATTTGTGGCTGTTCTTCCTCATGTTCTTCCTCATGTATGAAAAACATCTGCTTGAGAGTGGGGGGTATCCTTTGAGAAGGGGTGTCCCTTGTGCACCCAGACCTGTTCGTGTGAAAGGCACGTGCTACCTTTTGTGTCCTGTGATGATGACTTTGCAGAGTTTGGGGATAAAAGCCCTGGGATAGCACTCAATAAACGGCTTCTGCTCACTCTGAACAGTAGGCCAGTCCCTTTCTTTCTCCCCTAGTCGCCTACTCCGTCTCACCTCCAGCAACCCCTGACCTTGCCGGAGCTGGACTCCTGCACTGGGGGAAACCCCCCCAGCAGGCCCCAGAGGCCCTGCTCTCTGACTGCCGCTGCCATCCTCACCCCACACGGACCCTCATACTCGGGCCACAGGGGTCCCCTCCAACATGCCCAGCTCACCTGCCTCAGCCCCACCTTGAGGCCGTGGGGCCTGCCACTCTCTTTGCCTGGATCCTGTGTCCCCAGACCTGTACTCCCAAGTGGTCAGGCCTTGGCCACAGGCCAGGACCTTGAAAGGACTCCCTAGCCCAGGTCCACAGCAGCCACCTCACAGCCAAGCCATCCGCTCTCTCCTCCTTCCCTTCCAGCACCAGCTCCAAGAAGGCAGGGTCAGCTCAATCCTGGTTGCTGCTGTGTGGATCCCAGGGCCCAGCAGGCACCTTGGCACACATAGTCCAACGTGTGTAGGGTAATGAGGCAATTTCAGCCAAGTGATGCCCCACCCATTCATGCTCAGAACAGCAAGTGTGCCCGCTCATGAGGTCCCTGCCCTCTGAACCACCTCACCACATACACTGTGCCCATGCAGAGACGGACAGCACGGGGTCGCTCAGACGATACCTACACTGATCACATGACTGACAAAACCTGGACAAGACCCAGGAGTTCCAGCCCTAACTCTCCAGAATGCTCCTGGACTCCTGGAGCCTACTCACACCCCCATGAAGAAGAAAATTCATCTTTTACAAGAATCCTGTTTGTACCTACAAAATAAATGCTCCGTGAAAAAAGGCGCCAATGAGTTGGGAGCTGATGTGAGGATGGCCAATAAAGACGGCACGCCTGCGTCTGTCAACATCATGTCCAAGTGAGAGGCACGGGGAGGGAGGGCACTGTCTGCCCTGCCACTCCTCCTGCCTCAAAACACAGGTACACGTGCACACACAGAAACGCAGCCACATGCACACAGACACCTATACATGCACATACAGACATGCACACAGTCGCACGCACACACTCACACTCCCAGGCACACATGTATACACGGTCACACACACATGTGTGCATGTGTACACTATCACACACCGTTACACATATACATAAACTCACATACCCACATAGTGACACACTGCACACACACACACTTTCACACACTCACACTTGAGCATACATCCACACTCTCACCCCCACCCCAGACACACACAGCTTGGCTTCCTGGGGCCCCTCATCCCTCGATGGTCCAGGGACACACATCTCCCTCCACCGCTCTCCCAGTGACCCCAGCGCACAGCCCTCCCTCATGCACCCCAATGCACACTGTCCCCAATGGGAGCGTGGCTTGAAGGTAAAAGGTGAGGTTCTAAGCTGTCTCAGCTCCCAGGGATCTGATGAAGCTTTTTTGTTTAAGTTGGAGTCTCACTGTTCACCCATGCTGGAGTGCAGTGGCACACAGTCACCCCAGTGTTGACCTGCTGGGCTCCGGCGATCCTTTCGCCTCAGCCTTCTGAGTAGTCATAACTACAGACGCATGCTACCCCACCTGGCTGTTTTTTATTTTATTGTAGAGACAAGGTCTTGCCAAGTTGCCCAGGTGGGTCTCAAACCCGCAGGCTCAGGCAATCCACTCGCCTCAGCCTCCCAAAGTGCTGGGATTACAGGCTGAGCCACCGAGCCCAGCCATGATGAACCTTTTGCGGGAAACAATCTCATTAAGAAATAACCTTCCAGCCAGGCTCAGTGGCTCAGCCTGTAATCCCGCGCCTTTGGGAGGCTGAGGTGAGTGGATTGCCTGAGCCCGTGGGTTCAAGACCCACCTGGGCAGCGAGACCTCATCTCTACAATAAATCAAAAAATCAGCCGGGTGTGGTCGTGCGTGCCTGTAATTCCGGCTACTCGGAAGGCTGAGGCGGAAGGATCGCCGGAGCCCAGCAGGTCGAGGCTGTGGTGGCCAGGAGCGGCCACTGCACTCCGGTCTGGGCGACAGAGTGAGACTCCAACTCAAAAACAAAAAAGCAAACAAACAACAAAAAAAGAAATAACCTTCCTCATGAATACTATGAAGCAAATGTCAGAATGTAAATATTACCCAGGCTGGCAAAGTCACGGGTAAAATATTAATGACCAGGGAAGTGAAAATACCCGGGGCTCCTCCTGTATCTGCCACAGATGGAGTTGCACGCTGGGGAGGAGGACTCAGGGCACAGAGGATGCTTGGGACACGGCTGCTGGGCCGTGGGGCTCAGAGGCATCTACTTCTTATCCATGGAGACCGGCCATTAGGACAAGGGTGACCAAGCCTGTGGGGGCCAGCGTGTGCTATCCAGTTGTGGTGAATTCATCAGCAAAGCGCTGATGCAACAGGGTCTTTGATGGTTTCGAATGATGGTGCGGGAGAGGGTCACTTACCCTCCCTATCTGCATCATTCCAGATACTGAGAGGGATGCCGATGCTTCTCTTTTTCTTTTCGCCTTTCTTTCTTTTTATTTTTGTTTTTGAGTTCGAGTCTCACTCTGTTGCCCAGACTGGAGTGCAGCGGCCGCTCCCGGCCACCGCAGCCTCAACCTGCTGGGCTCCGGCGATCCTTCCGCCTCAGCCTTCCGAGTAGCTGGAATTACAGGCATGCGCTACCACGCCCTACTGATTTTTTGATTTATTATAGAGATGAGGTCTCGCTGCCCAGGTGGGTCTCGAACCCGCGGGCTCAGGCAATCCACTCACCTCGGCCTCCCAAAGCGCGGGATTACCGGCTGAGCCACTGAGCCTGGCTTCACCTTTCTTTTTTGAAATGGGATCTCGCTCTCTTGCCCAGGCTGCAGTGCAGTGGCACTATCATGGCTCACCACAGCCTCCAACTCCTGGGCTCAGGTGACCCTCCCACCTCAGCCTCTCAAGCAGCTGGGACTACAGGCACGCACCATCACACCCAGCTAGTTTTTTGAATTTGTGTAGAGATGAGGTCTCGCTATGCTGCCCAGGATGGTCTTAAACTCCTGGGCTCAAGCAATCCTCCTAAAGGGCTGGGATTACAGGCATAAACCACCACGCTCGGCCACAACACCTCCCTTCTAACTGGTCTCCTTCTCTGCTCCACAGGGTCCCAACTGCCATCCAACCCATCCAACTACAGAAAGAAGAGTTCACAGGACAACAGGGTGGCAGCGCCCACCCTCGGAGGCCATGGGAGGCATCTCTGAGTACGGTGACCACGAGTCAGAGAGGGCGCCAGGAGACAGGTGGCCAGTAGCCCCAAGGGGTCAAGCAAGATTGTCCTCCTGCCACTGGACCCAGAGGAAAGGCTAGCGGGAAACCCACCATCGCACACATCCATCACAGGCTCTGAACCTGCACTTAGGAATCTGCCCCAGCTCCCTCCCAGACAGATGTGTAGTTCCACCTTCGTCACGGGAATTAAACTCTTGCATCTGTGGAAGCCTATGTGATACTGTCCTCACAATGACCCTAGGGTCCTACATTTTGAGCTTCTCTGGTGGTTTGAGATCTTACAACGATGGCTCACGCCTCGCCTGTCATCCCAGCACTTTGGGAAGCCGAGGCGAGAGGACTGCCTGAGCCCACAGGTTTGAGACCAGCCAGAAACTTCGTGAGACCACGTCTCTACAATAAATCAAAAAATTAGCCAGGTGTAGTGACGCATGCCTGTAGTTGCAGCTACTTGGGAGGCTGAGGTGGAAGGATCGCCTGAGCCCAGCAGGACTCCAACTCAAAAAAAAAAAAAAAAAAAATTCCACAACTATGGTAATAAGATAAGCGCACAGCACGATGTCCACAGTGACTCCCGCTGTGCTGCCTCCTGGAAACCCACCAAGGGCAGGCGTCAGGCGCTTACACCAGTGAAAACCAAGAGGCGACTGTGTGGCACGCTGGTATGCTTGTGCGCATGACAATGGTCACCACTTCACCGTGTGTGTACAGCAAGGCTTACACTGCACACCTTACGTTGTTTCTAAAAAAAAATTTTTTAATAAATTAAGCCGGGTTCGGTGGCTCAGCCTGTAATCCCAGCGCTTTGGGAGGCTGAGGTGAGTGGACTGCCTGAGCCCGAGGGTTCGAGACCCGCCTGGACAACTTGACGAGACCTCATCTCTACAATAAATCAAAAATTGGCCGGGCGTGGTAGCGTGTGCCTGTAATTCCAGCCACTCCGAAGGCTGAGATGGAAGGATCGCCAGAGCCCAGCAGGTCAAGGCTGCGGTGGCCGGGAGCGGCCACTGCACTCCAGTCTGGGCGACAGAGTGAGACTCCAACTCATAAATTAATTGATTAATTAATTAATTAAAAATAAAAATAAATTTGTAAGAGGAAAGGAAGAAGATCACAGACCTTCTCCTGCTGCCCCGACTGCTCAGACGCTCTGGGCCCCGGGGCGGCCCCTCCTGCCCCACGGAGGCATCCGGGGTCTTTGCCGGCCCCTCCCTCCTTGACCACGTCACCTTCTGCTCCAGCGCCTGCCACGCCCACCCCAAGAGGGGATGTCCACCCAGGGGCCTTCCTGGCAACACCAGCCTGCCTGCCTTTGTCCTGGGTGCTGCGGTACCTACCCTATCCTGTCCACCAGGTCCCAGAGCACGTTGGGCGTGGGCACCAGCGGAGAGCCGTCGTACAGCACCACGGCCGCGCCCGTGGCCAGGGCGGACACCATCCAGTTCCACATCATCCAGCCAGCCTGCGACGACAGGGGAGGTGGGGATTCAGCAGGGTTGAGTGGCCCCTTGGCTCCACCCCTCGGCTTCTGTGTCCCCAGAAAGCCGCCTAAAACAGAGCACGGTGGGCACTAGCCACTGTCCCACACACACACTGTGGCCCAGCAACTCCGTGTCTCAGAGCTGATGGTTCAGGCAGATTCACACATGTGAATGTTTGCTGCGGCCCCACTGGTGACAAGACACAGCGACGTAGGCACCGTTGACACAAGGCCACATGTGGTACACACACCAGAGATCACGATGCATGTGACTAGCCAACCCTGTAAAGCACCAGAGTCGCCCCAGCACCCGGCAGAAGTCAGCACTGTGCAACCAGGAGGGGTGAGGGCTGGGGACACTCGAAACCACAGGCCCAGGGCTGGGGGCACTAGAAACCACTGCCACCCAAGTTATCATCAAGCTTGCTCCATGGACACATCTAGCCGCCCAATCTTTCCTGGGCAGGATCCTTCAGTAAAAGTGACACACCTTTGAGAGAACCGCGGCAGAGCTCCAAGTTCTCCCGCGTGTATTCCCTCAGGTCAAAGCACTGTCTGACAGGGGAGGCAGGTCAGCCCTGCAGTACTGGCTGGGATTTTCTGCAGCTCAGGAAGGACACTGTCCTGATGCTGCCCATGGGTGTCCCGCCTGGAGGTGTCCGGGCAAGGACACAGTTCGTTATCCCATGTGTGGTGGCCATAGCACCAGTGTTCCACAGCTGAGAACTGGTGGAAGTAGACAAGTCCCCTAGCTCAGGAACCCAGAGTCTTTGGCCCAAGCCCCTAATCCATGCTGGACACTGAGTGGGAAGTGGCCTGCCCGTGGTCAGGCCTGAAGAGAACACCCTGGGTCCCTCTCACGTCTATGTGTGGCCCTGGGGGTCTGTCCCCTCCCGTGTCTGTGTGTGGCTCTGGGGCCTGTCACCAGGGCACAGCCAGGGCCCTGGGCTCAGGCCACAGGTCAGGGTTGGGCCTCCCCATCCCATTTCCTCTATGGCTCGGCCCAGCAGCACCATCTGGGAGGCAGAGCTGGATCCTGGGACCCCTCGGCTCTGCACTCTCCTCCGTGGGGGTGAAACGCGCCTCCTTTAGATTATCCTCCCCCATGCTTGAACTGGAGGTCTGGTTTAATGATGCAGGCTCCATGCTGCTCCCAGGAGGTGTGGGGATGGCAGGGGCGTGCCCTTCCTCAGAGTCTCCGCACCGAGGGGGCCCGACATGGGGTGAGGGGGAGGCGAGCGGGTGTCGGTGCGGCGCGGGCCTCACCGTGGTGTAGTACAGGAGGACGTCGCTGCTGGTCATGTCCCCGTGAAGCATGTGCTCCTTCAGGTGCTGGATGAGGGTGCCCTGTGGGGAGAGACGTGGTGAGGTGGCGTCCCGCAAGCGCCCAGGACAGAGGCAAAGGTGCCGCTCAGACGCTCGCCAGGAGAAGTCCAAGCAGGTCCCCTCTTTCTTCCCCGGTGGAAACAGACTGCGGAGCCCCGGACTTGAAGAACCATAAATCGCATCACCCTACCACCTGATGCCCCAGTGGGGCTCACGGCCTGGAGGGGAAACCCCCAATGCACGCCTGCCTGCCCACAAGCCATTGAGGGCACTAGGGAGACCTGCTGCCTCTGGGCAGATCACACCAGCCTGGGCGACAAGAGTGAGACCCTGACTCAAAAATCACAACAGCCAGCCGGGCTCGGTGGCTCAGCCTGTAATCCCGCGCCTTGGGAGGCTGAGGTGAGTGGATTGCCTGAGCCCGCGGGTTCAAGACCCTCCTGGGCAACTTGGTGAGACCTCATCTCGACAATAAATCAAAAAATTAGCCAGGTGTGGCAGCATGCGCCTGTAGTTCCAGCTACTTGAAAGGCTGAGGCGGAAGGATCGCCAGAGTCCAGCAGGCCAAGGCTGCAGTGGCCGGGAGCGGTCACTGCACTCCACTCTGGGTGACAGAGTGAGACTCCAACTCAAAATAAATAAATAAATAAATCAGCTGGGTTCGGTGGCTCAGCCTGTAATCCCGCGCCTTTGGGAGGCTGAGGTGAGTGGATTGCCTGAGCCCGCGGGTTCGAGACCCACTTGGGCAGGCGAGACCTCATCTCTACAATAAATCAAAAAAATCAGCCGGGCGTGGTAGCGCGCGCCTGTAATTCCAGCTACTCAGAAGGCTGAGGCGGGGGATCGCCGGAGCCCAGCAGGCCGAGGCTGCGGTGGCCGGGAACGGTCACTGCACTCCAGTCTGGGTGACTGAGTGAGACTACGACTCAAAAAAAAAAGAGTTCCTGAAAAGTTGGTCACCCCCCAACTACTGCATACCCACTGGGTGCGAGAACAGAGTGTGTGATGGAACTTTTTATGGAAGCCTGTGAGTGGCCGGGGTGGGGCGTCTCTTGACCCTCACAGTGGAGTCCCGTGGAAGTCCACCCTACAGGCTCAGCAATCCACTCACCTCAGCCTCCCAAAGCGTGGGACCACAGGCTGAGCCACCAAGACCGGCTGTTGCCCATAATTTTTAAATGGTTGGCTTTTCTTTTTGAGTTGGAGTCTCACTCTGTCGCCCAGGCTAGAGTACGGTGGCATGCTCATGGTCACTGGAACCTCGACCTGCTGGGCTTAGGCAATCCTTCCCCCTCAGTCTTCCAAGTAGCTGGAATTACAGACGCACGCCACCACGCCAGCTAGTTTTTGTGATTTTTTTTGTGTGTGTGTGAGTTGGAGTCTCACTCTGTCGCCCAGACTGGAGTGCAATGGCTGCTCCCGGCCACCACAGCCTCAACCTGCTGGGCTCCGGTGATCCTTCTGCCTCAGCCCTCCAAGTAGCTGGAACTACAGGCACATGCTACCACGCCCAGCTAATTTTTGATTTATTGTAGAGATGAGGTCTCGCCAAGTTGCCCAGGTGGGTCTCGAACCCTCAGGCTCAGGCAATCCATTCACCTCAGCCTCCCAAAGGCACGGGATTACAGGCTGAGCCACCAAGCCCGGCTTGTGATTTATTGTAGAGATGAGGCCTCACCAAGTTGCCCAGGCTAGTCTTGAACCCACAGGTTCAGGCAATCCTCTCACCTCGGCCTCCCAAAATTCTAGGATTACAGGCTGAGCCACCGCACCCAGCCTAATTTTTAAATGTTTATGGCAGAGTCTGAATGCTTTCCCTGAGGATAAGAAAGCATGAACAGCATGGCTTCGTGGGTCTCCAGCAAGAGAGTCATTTAATTTGAAAAAGGGGAGAGGAAACTCCTTCTGAGACCTCTCATGGACTTAGAAGACACAAAGCAATAAACCCATCACACAACCCTGCCCCAACACACCAGGAGGATGACAGCTGCCTGATGGCTCTGGCCTGTCCACTTCTTGGAAACAAGCAAGGAGCTTAGTCACTTCTCTGGAGATGCAAGGACCCAGTGATGACAGAATAAATAGAATTTTTCCTGATTTTTCCACACTCTAAATATACCAGGTGCAATCATTTTATGAGCAAACTACATTATATCTAATACACTTTTATGTTGCTCTCCAAAAAAATGACATACACTATGCAAAAGCACTAAAAATACAAGTACAGCTATACATTTCAATTTTTCCCAAAATGTCTTGTTTGGCCACACCCCCACCCTTGTCTGAGAGATTTCTAAAAATGCTCATCCCAACGGCCTGTTACCGAAGCTGTGGCCGGTGGACCACGGCTGCCCTCCGCAGGGAACATGCAATTCCAGCAACACCATGGACTCAGACATGCCCGACCTGATTCAATAAGATAGGATGGCTTCAGTGAAAGGACAGCTCACCACCTACCAAGGGGCAGCTCAACTCGGCCAGTGTTACTTCCAGAAATAAAGTCCCAGTGTCACTTCCCACCCCAGGGTTTTCTGAGCAGTCATCCACTGTGCGCTAATAGGTCCGTGCCGTGTCTGCGGTTCTATTTCCCGGCTGCATTCAGACTTCCAGGGACTCCAAATCCCGGTGATAATGATACCATGTGAATGCTGTCCACATTCTGATGACAATGCCCCATAAAAAGCCATAGAGGGCTTTACAGTGACTCCAGTGCAAATGTCTCCTCTCCATGGAAGGTACTCACACTGCATCTAGGTACAGACAGCATCTGTAAACTCTAAGTGAGTAAGAATGAGACATGATGTCTATTTCATTTTCAAATATCAAGCACAGGTTTCTCCACTTGAATAATTCTTTCCTTCTGAGTTAAGGAAGAAACAGGGTGATCGCAAGCCTTGACCAAGACACTGGATTTTCCCCTCCCTCCACACCAAGCCAACTGAGGGAGAAACTGAGAAACCAGGGACGGAGAGAGCGGAAGAACTGCTGGGCAGGATACCCCAGAGATGAGAGAGTGGGCAGCCTCAAGGCTCCCAGCTCCCACAGACCGGCCCAGGAGAGTCCGACTCCAAGGGGAGACCTCAATCCCGTCAGAGAGAAGCTTTTGCCCCAAGCCCAGGAGCAGAGGAGGAGTTGAGGAATAAGACATGGTGGCAAGCCAGGCTCGGTGGCTCAGCCTATAATCCCACGCTTTGGGAGGCTGAGGTGAGTGGACTACCTGAGTCCACGGGTTCAAGACCCACCTGGGCAACTTGGCGAGACCTCATCTCTACAATAAATCAAAAATATTAGCTGGGTGTGGTAGCGCGCGCCTGTAATTCCGCTACTTGGAAGACTGAGGCGGAAGGATCACTGGAGCCCAGCGGGTAGAGGCTGCAGTGGCCAGGAGCGGCCACTGCACTCCAGTCTGGGTGACAGAGTGAGACTCCAACTCAAAAAAATAAAAAAATTTTAAAAAGACAATCCGAGCTCGGTGGCTCAGCCTGTAATCCCGCGCCTTTGGGAGGCTGAGGTGAGTGGATTGCCTGAGCCTGCAGGTTCGAGACCCGCCTGGGCAACTTGGCAAGACCTCATCTCTACAATAAATCAAAAAATTAGCCGGGCGTGGTAGCGTGCGCCTGTAGTTCCAGCTACTTGGAAGGCTGAGGTGGAAGGATCGCCAGAGCCCAGCAGTCGAGGCTGCGGTGCCGGGAGCGGCCACTGCACTCCAGTCTGGGTGGCAGAGTGAGACTCCAACTCAGAAAAAAAAAAAGACACGGTGGCAGTTATCAGAAGAGTACCAGAATCACCCAGAAACTTTACTTCTGAAGTGTGACCTAGTGAAATCGCAAAAATGAAATAAATTGATATTGACAAAAATGAAATAAACTGACAAACCGTCCCCTCAATATACAGCACTGAGGAGGGGGTGGCATCCCTTCTGTGGTGCTCCTGCCCAGCTGCAGACCTGAATCTAACCAGAGGCAACATCGGGAAACAGCAGGACAGACCCAGCAACAGGCATTCTGCAAACAGCAGTCAGGACTTTTCAAGAATGTCACATTAGCCGGGCTCGGTGGCTCAGCCTGTAATCCCGCACCTTTGGGAAGCTGAGGTGAGAGGATTGCCTGAGCCCGTGGGTTCGAGACCCGCCTGGGCAGTGAGACCTCATCTCTACAATAAATAAAAAAAAAAAAATCAGTCGGGCGTGGTAGCGCATGCCTGTAATTCCAGCTACTCGGAAGGCTGAGGCAGAAGGATCGCTGGAGCCCAGCAGGTCGAGGCTGCGGTGGCCGATAGCGACTACTGCACTCCAGTGTGGGTGACAGAGTGAGACTCCAACTCAAAAAAAAAAAAAAAAAGAATGTCACATCGTGAAAGACGAAGAAAGCCCAAGGAACTGCTCCAGGTCACAGGACATCAAAAAGACGGAACAGCTGATGCCACACAGCCCAGATTGCTGGGACATCACTGAGAAATGGGGCAACACATAACTATGAACTGCATATCAGATGACGGAATGGCATCAACATCAACTTTCTTGAATTTGATGATAGGTATGCTATGCTATGCATTTTTTTTTTTTTTTTTGAGTCAGGGGTCTCACTCTACCACCCAGGCTGGAGCACAGTGGCACAATCATGGCTCACCACAGCCTGAACCCTCCTGGGTCAACCCCTCCCACCTAAGCTTTCTGAGTAGCACACACCACCACACCCCGCTAATTTTTTGTTTTTTGTAGAGATGAGGTCTTGCTATATTGCCCAAGCTGGTCTTGAACTCCTGGGCTCAGAGATCCTCCTGCCTTGGCCTCCCAAAGTGCTGAGATTACAAGTGTGAGCCACCACACATAGCCTGTGCTATGCTTTTGTGAGAGAATGTTCTTGTTCTTGGGAGAGACACGCTAGAATGTTGAACGGTGAAAGGACATCATGGCTCCAACTTACTCTCAACTGGTTCAGTAAAAAGCAAAGTAATAACAGTATGTATTTACGCAGAGAGAAACAGAGCAAGAAGGCTTTACAATGTGTTGAAAGTGGAATGTGTTGAATGCTCACAACTGACGAATCTAGCTAAAGGGTTCATGGAGCTTGTCATACTACTTGTAAGCTTCTCTATAGGTTTTCTATAGGTTCCAAAGATATTTTATTTTTCAAAAACAAAAGGCTAGAATTCATTGACCTACATGTATAAAATCTATTGTTTAGTGGTAATGTATTATTTCTTTTTTTTTTTTTTTTTTTGAGTTGAAGTCTCACTCCATTGCCCAGACTGGAGTGCAGCAGCCACTCCCGGCCACCACAGCCTCGACCTGCCGGGCTCCAGTGATCCTCAGCCTTCCAAGTAGCTGGAACTACAGGTGCGTGCTACCACGCCTGGCTGATTTTTTATTTATTGTAGAGATGAGGTCTCGCCAAGTTGCCCAGACGGGTCTCGAACCCGCGGGCTCAGGCAATCCACTCACCTCAGCCTCCCAAGGCGCGGGATTACAGGCTGAGCCACCGAGCCTGGCTGATAATGTATTATTTCAAGTACTTTACTAAATTCTGACTTTTGAGGAAATATGGAAAATGAAAAGCACATGTTAGGGGCCAAACTGTGTCTCCTCCAAATTCATATGTCAAAGTCCCAACCCCAGTATCTCAGGATGTGACTATATTGGAACACAGCACCTTTAAAAAGGTGCTTAAGTTAAAATGAGGCCATGACACCAGGCACAGTGGCTCACGCTTGTAATCCCAGCGTGCCTTGGGAGCCAGAAGTGAAAGGATCACGTGAGTCCAGGGGTCCTAGACCAGCCTGGGTAACATGGTGAGATCTTATCTCTACAATAAATAAAAAAATGAGCCGGGAGTGGTGTACACACCTGTGGTTCCAGCTACTTGGAAGGCTGAAGCACAAAGATCACCTGAACCCAGCAGGTCAAGACTGCAGTGGCCAAGAGTGTATCACTGCACTCCAGCCCAGGTGACACAGTGAGACGCTCACTCAAAAAAAAAACCAAAATGAGGTCATTCAAGTGGGCTCTGATCCAACCTAACTGGTGACCTTACAAGAAAGAGAAATAGGACACACACGGAGAGACCAGAGGACACAGAAAAAAGGCGGCAATCTCAACCAGGGAGAGAAGCCTCAGAGGGAAATAGCCCTGCAACATCTGATCTTGAACTTCTGGTCTCCTGAGGAGAAATGTCTGTTGTTTAAGTCATCCATCCTGGGGTGCTTTGTCAGGGCAGTCCTGACAGATGGACACCACACGGTGAGCTCCTTCTCTTCTTCTCTCCTTTTTTTTGAGATGGAGTCTCACTCTGTCGCCCAGACTGGAGTGCAGGGGCACGCTCACAGCCACTGCAGCCTCGACCTGCTGGGCTCAGGCGATCGTTCCGCCTCAGCCTTCTAAGGAGCTGGAACTACAGGCATGTGCCACCATGCCCAGCTAATTTTTCTTGATTTACTGTAGAGATGAGGTCTCGCCAAGTGGCCCAGGCTGTTCTCAAACCTGTGAGCTCAGGTAATCCCCTCACCTCAGCCTCCCAAAGTGCTGGGATTACAGGCTTGAGCTACTGCGCCCAGCCAGCTTCCACGTTTTTCAACCACTCCCTCCATCAGACATAAAGTTTTACGATGAAGCCGGGCTCGATGACTCAGCCCGTAATCCCGTGCTTTGGGAGGCTGAGGTGAGTGGATTGCCTGAGCCCGCAGGTTCGAGACCCACCTGGGCAACTTGGCGAGACCTCATCTCTACAATAAATCCAAAAAAAATTAGCCGGGTGTGGTAGCACGCACCTGTAGTTCCAGCTACTCAGAAGGCTGAGGCAGAAGGATTGCCGGAGCCCAGCAGGTCGAGGCTGTGGAGGCCGGGAAAGGCCACTGCACTCCAGTCTGGGTGACAGAGTGAGACTCCAACTCAAAAAAAAAAAAAAAAGTTTTCAATGGCCCAGCAGGTGCACACATGCATATATACTACATAACCACAGCTTTTCAAAACAGCACCATACCTCTCGGGACCCACAGTGCACTGATACTTTTTCTATTCTTGTCTACTCTGGCTCATTCTTCCTAAAACACTGGCAGGGTCCATCCACTGAACTTACAACCCCCAAGCGGTCCCAGCCTGTAGGGTGAATATCTTGGGTACAGCCAGTGGCCGCCCGCCCTGGCAGTATGGTGTGCTACACAAGTGACCCCCACAGCGGTCACGACGGTGGCAGGTGCCACCCCAGCCCCTGGAGCAGCAGCCGTCCACTGCCCCGGGCCCAAGTCCTGCTCCCTGCGTGACACCCTGTAGAGGAAAGCTGCAGGCTGGACTCCCCAGGGACGGGTGCAGTGTGGCACCCCGACGCCACCGAGGGAGCACACAGATGCGGGAGACCTACCCCGGCAGAATGCACCATGCACTTGGGCGCGCCCGTTGTGCCCGACGAGAACATGATGAACAGAGGGTGGCTGAAGGGCAGCTGCTCGAACTCCAGCTGAGGGGCCTGCTCGCTGGTGCCCAGGCCGAGAAAGTCGTCCAGGAACACGCTGTGGAGAGACGCAAGGAGCACGCGTGAACGTTCCAGAATGCTGGGCCGGATTCGCTGACTCCGCCCGTGCACTCCCGCCACTCCTACCACAGTCACACCTGGATTTGTGGGGACACGGACTAATCTGGAGGCTTCTGGGGAGGAGGGGGCAGGAGGGAATCAAACCTCAGGGGTGGAAGCCGAGGGAAAGAAGCTCACTGAGGAGTGAGACTTCAAGGTGCTCAGCACTCTGCAGGCGCCAAGGGCAGGCTCTTCGAGAACCCCTCAAGTGTTCCCTAAGCCCCCTGGACCAGGGTCACTTACAGTGCATGCAGCAGCTACGTGTGCAAACGCCACTGCCCCTGCACTTGATTAGCACATACCCTGTCTCCAATGACTGCCCAGAACCGGCATTAACCACATGGGTCTGATTCCAGAGTCCTCCACGTAGGGAGAAGGTGGTGCTGGATTGACGAGCACTTCCTACAGATGAGAGGCAATCTCCCAAAAGCTCAGCCCAAAGACAGAAGTGCCAGGCACATACTGTGTGTTGCCACGACACCGAGGTTTACAATAGTGAGGTACAAATATCTGCCGAGAACAATAAAATTAATCCCAGCAATTGATTGTCACCTAACAGGTCTGCCCAGGCTTACCCCAAAGCTGACATCAAGCATCAGGGCCGGTGGCAGGGACCGCTAACACAAACAGGGCAACACAAAACAGGAGATTTGTTTTCTGCCCTAGAAACAGCCGCAGAAGCCCCAGGTCACCTTGGAAAGGTGGTTTTCTACTTTGAGATCAGAAGAAAATCAGCCTCAAACACCGGCCCTCCACTGCTCTTGACAAATGGAACTTTCTCTCTTTCAAGGAAGGAGGAGGTAGGATTGGTTACACTGAGCCTGCAGCAAGCTGCTAAGGAGAATAACTCTGAAATCCAAACGCATTCATCTAGCACAAGGCTCCTGCTGCCTTGCAGGGAAGGCATCCTTAAGACAAGGGTTTCTCCTGGGGAGACGGAGCACTTTAAAAGACATGGCATCCGAGATAATTCAACTCAAAGAACTCTGGGACAAGTTCAGCTCTGACCAAACCATTTCCCTCATGTCCAAAATGAAGATGCTTCCAGTCCCATTTGGTACTCAAGACGTGTGGTTTATCATAAATGTATAAATGTCAGAAAAGCAAGCCAGGCTCGGTGGCTCAGCCTGTAATCCCGCGCCTTGGGAGGCTGAGGTGAGTGGATTGCCTGAGCCCACGGGTTTGACACCCACCTGGGCAACTTGGCAAGACCTCATCTCTACAATAAATCAAAAATAGCCAGGCATGGTAGCGCGTGCCTGTAGTTCCAGCTACTTGGAAGGCTGAGGCGGAAGGATCGCTGGAGCCCAGCAGGTCGAGGTTGCGGTGGCCGGGAGCGGCCACTGCACTCCAGTCTGGGCAACAGAGTGAGACTCCAACTCAAAAAAAAAAAAAAAAGAAAAGAAAAACAACGGAAGATGTCCTTAGCGACGGGAAACACGCACAGGTTCTAAAAGGGGAAAATCCATGTGTGTGCACACGTGCACGTATCATACATACACCCGTGCACATACATGTACATGTGTGCATTTAAACCCATGTAAGCACACATGCATACACAATGCATGTACGCAAATGCCCACGTGTTATGTTGTATGCACACTGCACGCACACACGTGCACACACACCCACATGTGGACGTATACGAGTGAGTTCCAGTGCAGAGCTGTTGTGGCCAATTCAGGGAGGTGGACCTGGCCCCCTCTGAGTCCCCCATGTCAAGGGGATACCCTTGGAAGCATGAGGAGTCCTGAGCCTTCTCTGTCCTGCCGCCCCTTTGCCACGTGGCCCTGTGGGATGGTGCTGGGGTCCTCGGGCACCCATCTACAAAACAACGACTTAAGCTAAGACCCCTCCATTGCTAAAATGCTAAGACTGGCTCTAAGTGGCAAGTTCCGAGAGGCCTGCTTCCCGGCGGACCTGGGGGTCTACCCGGACTAGGGCGAAGGTGGGCTGCTATTACCTGTTTGGAATCTTCGAGATGTCTATCTTTTCCCTGGAGGTGACGTACGGAATCACCACCACTTTCTTCAAGTCTGGCAGTCCTGGGGAGAAAGCACGAGCGCACAGGACAGAGACTCTTAGAGTCAGCGTAGCTGCTGAGTCTAGGGTTATTGTTACATAAAGCCGCAAGATCTAGAGTGAGGGCAGCCAGGGTTTTTGCTGCTTGTAGCTCCGAGACTCCCGGGAGGCTCTTATCTCTACACATACACACAGACACACACACATACACACACATACACACGTACACCCACACATGAACGGCTGGGGCTGGGAGGCCACACACCTTTCACCACCTGCTGCAGCTTCTCCATGTGGCTGTGCTCTCTGCCATTGTAGACGACGGCCTCCACGGAGAAGATGAGCTTCGGCTGGATTTGGGAAAACCGGTCCAGAACACCCTGCAAGTGGCAGGAAGGAGTCAGCAATGACCATCCAGAGGGCGAACGCTCTGGCAGCCACTGGGACCACGCACTCCCAGGAGGCAGAATGAAGCATCTTCGTGCCTGAGTCACGTCCCGTGCCCCCAGCACTCATGGCCAACAAAGAAAGTTGATTGATGGAGGCACGCCTCACACCTGAGAGATGACCCTCATACCAGGGAAGGCATCGACATCCAGAAACACCCAGCGGCCTTTTAGACACATGCTGACCCAGGAAAGTTGTGAGGTGTGGGTCTGCACTACCAAAAGCTTCCCCACACTCAGAAAGCGCCTTCTAACATGGCTCCCTCTAGCAAACACCCAAAAAGATCTGTCTTCCAAAAGGAGTCATAGCACTGCACAGCAGGCCCATATTTTTATTTTATTTGAGTCTTCAATTAAAGAGAAGCCTGGGCTGGGCGCGGCAGCTCACGCCTGTAATCAATCTCAGTACTTTGGGAGGCCGAGGCAAGAGGACGCTCTGAGCTCAGGAGTTCAAGACCAGCCTGGGCAACATAGCAAGACCTCATCTCTACAAAAAAATTAGCCAGACGTGGTGGTGCTAATTTTAGACCCAGCTACTCCGGAGGCTAAGATGGAAGGATCACCTGAGCCCAGGAAGTTGAGGCTGTGGTGAGCCATGATCATGCCACTGCATTTCAGCCTGGGTGACAAAGTGAGATCCCCGACTCAGAGAGAGAGAGAGAGAAAGAGAGACAAACCCGAATCCTCCACATGGTACGTTTGTACTAACCAAATGCATAAACCCACACATGTATATACTAGCTGAGAAGCCCCACCTTAAAAGGCAGTCTTGCCACACACATGGCTCTGTCTACACTGCACACAGAACCTGCCAAGGGCACACCCCTCCTAACAGAAGGGATTTCTCCCGTGCGGGTCATGGGTGTGTTTCTGGAACTGACTTGAGCCAACACGTGTGGCCTCGTGACACACAGCGATGCTGCCTACGGGCCAGTCCCGAGAGGGACAGATTAAAGCACCCTGAGGCAGGGCTTCTGTTCACCCCCTCCCAGCCATGCTCCAATTCAGACCAGGCTAGGGGATTTTTGCCCCAACACGATGCCAGCATAGGCACCGCCCAGATGGCCGCTGTTGCCTGGCACGTCAGGCAGATGACAGGGGCTCAAGATCAACACCGGGGCTCCTCCCAGGGCACACAGTGACGCCAGAGCCTCTGACTGAGGACAGACCGGGCAGGGTCTCCACCCTGGAGCCACCGGTGGGACTATTCAGCTAATTAAGCTCATGAGGGTAACTGATCTGTTTCCAGCATTTGTTTTCAGAGCTCCCCATGACTCCCGGCAGGGAAGGAGAATGCCAAGTCAGCAGGAAGCCAAGGAGAGAAGTGGACGGAGGGGAGGCCAGCAGCTCAAAGCGTGTCCCCAGGGCAGCAGCGTCAGCATCACCTGGGGCCCCAGACCTAATGAGTCCCCAGACCTAATGAGTCTGAAGCTCTGGCGGGGGAGGGGACCGCAATCTGTTGTCAACAGCTCTCCAGTTTGAGAATTGTCTGGGCATAGCGGCTCATGCACTTTGGGAGGCTGTGATGGGAGGATTTGAGCCCAGGAGTTCAAGGCCAGCCTGGACAACATAGCGAGAACCCCTCTGTACAAAAATTAGCCAGACATGGTTGCCCGTGCCTGTAGTCCCTCAGGTGGCTGAAGTGGGAGGATTGCTTAAAACTGGGAGTCAAGGCTGCAATGAGCTGTGATCGTGCCACTGCACTCCAGCCTGGGCAACAGAGTGAGACCCTGACTCAAGGAGAAAAGAGAGAGAGAGAGAGAATCTCTGGGCTAAAAGCTCAAGGATTGGGAATTCACTTTCAGTGCTGTCCAATTTTTCAAACTAGAAGCTGAATTAACAGAAAAGAAGAGAGAAAGTATTTGTTTATTACATCTACTAAGTGTTAAGGCACCATGCCAGGGAAACAAACAGAAAGTTCTAACTCCCAGAGCACACAATCTATCAGAAACACAATAGGAAAACCATGATAAATGCTGTTGTTTTTCGTTTCCAATTGTCTTCAATGAACTACACTCACAACTTGCATAGCCAAGAAAAAGAGAGAAGGAACCAAACTACCGGGGAAAACTAACAAGAGACTTGACCCGCAAAGCCAAAATCTTTTTTCCAAAAAGATCAACAGAATGACCTTCTTGACAAATCTAATCAAGAACAAAGATACTTCTAGCTGACCCCGGCTGGGCAGTTACTATGTGTCAGGTGCATCCCACGCATGTGACCAATATTCACTCACGTAATGCCCAGAGTAACCCGTGACGGGGTTCTATTATTATCCCACACTGCAGATGCATAAACTGAGGCAGGCAATCCCACAAAACTAGAAATCGCATTTTCCCGCAGAAATAAAGATGAATGAGCAATTACCACGTCTACCTTTAATAGATTTTAAAATCCAAACAGAATGGATGATTTCCCAAGAAAATATAAATTATCAAAGCTGATTCGAGAAGTGAGAGAAGACCTGGAGTGGCAAAGGCCCAACCCGTAACGCAGACACTGGGCTGAGCAGCACTGCGGTGAGTGCCACCAAATCCTCAGAAACTGTCACAGAATGCAGGAAAAGACAGAAAACGCACAAGCCACAGAGAGAGTGTCGACCGATGTTATTTACCACACTAACAGACTACACATATCTTGTGTAGGGAAATCACATGTCTTGAAGGCTTTCGAGAAAACGCAAGACCCTTTCCACCCCAAAACTTTATTTAGTTTTGAGTCGGAGTCTCACTCTGTCACGCAGGTTGGAATGCAGTGGCACGATCATGGCTCACTGTGGCCTCAACCTCCTGGGCTCCAGTTGTCCGGTGCTGGCTAAATTTTTTTTTTATAGAGGCGAGGCCTCACTATGTTGCCCAGGCTAGTCTTGAACCTCAGGGCTTAAGCAATCCTCTCACCTCAGCCTCCCAAATTGTCGGGACTATAGGCATAAGCCACCGCCACCAGCCAGTCAAAAACTTTAAATAAGTTGGAAACTGAGGGAAATTTCGTCACTGGAAAAAGGTGTCCAGCAGACACTGACGGCAAAAATCACACTTGATGGTAGAAGATGAGAATATCCGGTGAGAAGACAGTACTCGAGATATCCGCCCCGCCCACCCCTGCTCCCACCTGCCCTGGAGACAGTCCCCCAACTCAGTGGGGTGGGAACTAGAAACTGTAGACCTTGGGAATGGCAAATCTAAGGGTCTTGGAACCAGAGGTCTGGGCCCAGCCCCGAGGGAAGGCTCTGAGGTTCTGCGACACGGGTGACATTTTCAAGGCTGGACACGCAGGGTCAAGTCTCTGAGCACCAGAAACTGACATCAGTCTAGGAGAGCTACTCGAACCCACTTTCAGGCTGCCATGAAACAAACACACCTGTGATGGTGCGTGTGACCTGGATATGGTGCTTAGCAACCAGCCAAGCACTGAAATCAACAGCTGGTGTTGAATCACATCACAGCCGCCCAGTGCGAGGCACAGTGTCCTATTTACACACACACACCACACACACACACACACACACACACACACACACACACACACAGCGCCACCTGGAGACACCCATGAGGGTAGGGGCTGCGGGCTGCAGGCTCGGCCCTCGGGTCTGAGGGAGTCTCAAAGGCAAACAGCGAAACAAAGGGAAAAAAAACAAGGAGATCAAAAAATGCAGGACCTGGAGATGCTGATGAGACCGGAAGGTCAGAAACCCCAGAACAGAGCCCGCCCCTGCGGGTGATGCCCCTGGAGTCCAGGCCGTGGGTTAGAGAAGCTGAGACGCCCCGCCAGCACACAGGGAGCGGGCTGGGGACAAGAGGGCAGTGGTGGGGACAGGGCCTGGGCAAGGAGGCTGGGGCAGAAGCCAGGAGGAAGCCAGAAACATGTCCCTGGCATTGGCGGGAGAGACCTCCGGTATGCACAGCCCACGGCAGTCTGGGGCACCACGGCAGACAGCCCTGTGGCACACAGCCCAGCCAGGTGAGGAGTGGTGACAGTACTGTCTGTGCGCAGGTGAACCCACAGTGCTTGTGAAACACCTGCTTAATGACCCTACCCGCAGGAGGCTCAGGCCCCACCACTAACCTCGGGGCCCACGACAATGTGACTAGAGGGACCAAAATCAAAAGCAGGATCTGTTGGGGAGTGGCAATTTCCTCTTTATATTAGGGATTCTCAGTCAGGTGCGGTGGCTCACGCCTATAATCCGAACACTTTGGGAAGCCGGGGCAGGAGGATCGCTTGAGGCCAGGAGTTTGAGAGTAGCCTGGACAGCATAGTAAGACTTTGTCTCTACCAATAAAAATAAGTAAAAATAGGGATTCTTGGTGATTTGCAACAGAAACCATAATTCAAAGTAGAAAAGACATTCACATTTCATGGTAGGTTTCAAAAAGGGACCATCGCTGGAAAGAGGGATGCCATCTGAAGCTTAAAATGGCGATGCTGGAAGTTAAAAGCAGAGTCTTTTTTTTTTTTGAGTTGAAGTCTCGCTTTGTCGCCCATGGCTCTGCTGGGAACGCCACCTGCCACCCCTGCCCAGGACGCTCACGGGACACGGGAACCCCTCCGCCAGGACGCGACTCACGTTCACGCCGAAGTCAGGGGACGTGGAGCTCCAGATGGCACCGATGCTCGCTGCGGCCAGCATCGCCTCCACGGCGTGTGCGCAGTTGGGCAGGTAGCCTGTGGGGAGGACAGGTGGGAGCCTTGCTCAGTGTGCGGAGGCAGCAGACTTCCCGAAGGTTCCCTGACGGCCACAGCTGGGGCGGGGACTGGGCCTGAACTGCTCAAAGATCACTCCCCGCTGAAACTGAATCGCCTGCACCAGCCTGCCCAACCCCACTGTCCCTCTCGCAATCCATTCTCCGTGTTTTGTTGTTGTGGTTGTTGCTGCTGTTTTTGTTTTTGTTTTTAGTTGGAGTCTCACGCCTTCGCCCAGGCTGGAGTACAGTGGCATGCACGCTCACGGCCACTCCAGCATCGACCTTCTGGGCTCCGGTGATGTTTCCGCCTCAGCCTTCCAAGTAGCTGGAACTACAGGCGCACACTACCACACCTGGCTATTTTTATTTTATTGTAGAGATGAGGTCTCGCCAAGTTGCGCAGGCTAGTCTTGAATCCACGGGCTCAGGCAATCCACTCGCCTCAGCCTCCCAAAGTGCTGGGATTACAGGCTGAGCCACCGAGCCCAGCCTGTTGTTGTTTTTTTTGTTTTTGTTTTTGTTTTAGGTAGTGTCTCACTCTGTCGCCCAGGCTGGAGTGTAGTGGCACCCTCACAGCCACCCCAGCATCAACCTGCTGGGCTCCAGCGATTCTTCCACCTATACCTCAGCCTTCCAAGTAGCTGGAACTACAGGTGCATACTACCACATCCGGCTAATTTTTTTTTACTGGTAGAGATTAGGTCTCGCCAAGTTGCCTAGGCTGCTCTCAAACCCGCAGGCTCAGGCAATCCACTCTCCTCAGCCTCCCAAAGTGCTGGGATTACAGGCTGAGCCACTGAGCCCAGCCCATTCTCTGTGTTTTAATCAGAGGGATGTGTGGCCCTGTGTGACCCAGCTCCGTTCTCCCTGGTCTCTACCCTCCCTCCCCCAGACCTAGTCACAAAAGCCTTTTTTCAGTTCTTCAGTTGTTCTAAGCTCCTCCTGCCTCAGGGCCTTTGCACAAGCCATCTGCTCCGCTGAATCCTCTTCCACATGCGCCAGCCTTCTCCGCTCAGTGCACACTCACCCTTCAGCTCTTAACCAGACGAAGCTTCCTCAGAAAGGCCTTCTCTGAGGCCACCTTGCCCCCACCCTGTGAACCTAGGTCCCTCAGCTAGCCGCCTGCAAAACACACGTATTTCTCCCTCATCAGACTTATAATGACTACAGATGAATAGCCCCCCATGTAACAGGCTGTCTGCTCTCTGGGTCCCACTGAGGGCAGGGACGCTGCCTGTCTGGTGTTTTGTTTTACCAAATGCCTTTCACTGAGCCCTGCATGGCAAGACCCTCAGGTATGTGGGTAAATGAATGGATGGGTGGGTAGATGGATGGGTGGGTAGATGGATGGGTGGGTAGATGGACGGGTGGGTAGATGGATGGGTGGGTGGGCAGACGAATGAATGGACAGACAGGCGGATGGCTGGATAGGTGAATGGACAGGTGGAATGATGGACAGGTGGACTGAAGGGTGGCTGGTCGGAGGCAGAAGAAACACAGAACACAAGCAGTGCAGCCCAGGGCTGTCAGCAGCCTACAAGGGGCCGAGGTGCCCAGGCCTCACTTGCAGGGAGCTGCCTTTCATGGCAGCAGAGGCAGAGAATCCTCATGACCAGGGAGACATCCAGGGAGCTAATGGTCGATTGCACAGACCACTCTGTACATTCCAGAGGAACGGACTCGGGCATCAGGGACAGAAGGGCCGCAGCCAAGGCCTCGCCAGGACAAGGTGCGGCTCCAGGGGACACCCAGGGCTCCTGGACAGCCCCGCCTCTGCCTGCTCCTTCCTGCAGCTTGTACCCAGCTGGTCTCTGGACCTCCTGCTGGGCCACAGCATCCAAGGGCCGGGGCTGAGCACACCCACCCGCCCCCTGGGCTCACCTGCCTCCAGCACAGGCCACAGCATTGGCTGAGCTTACCGCGGAGACAAATCTTGGCTGTGAGCGCACACCGAGGCCTCTGACAGTGTCATCCCCAGGGGACAGGGCGTGACCCAGATGACTCAGAGGTGACCAGCAAAAGGAGAGGAGATAGCCTCCTCCCACCGCGCCTCAAACGCCAAACCTGGGGGCCACATTACAGACCAAAGGAAAGAGGGCTGAGAGCAGCACTGACGCCATCTTTCGAAGCCCCTGCAGTATCCACCCACCGACCCTCTACAGAGTCACTTCTAAGAGTTCACATCTGGGAAACAGTCCCCACCCTCGTAAGTGAGTCAGATCCCACTGGGATCCAAGCTGGGGCCCACAGGAAGCCTGGGTCATGGTGACCCAGCCCGATGGTGGAGCCAGGACATCGGAGCCAGACATCGCCTCTCAGGAGCACTGGCCACGGGAGTCCTGGCCACCTCCCAAACACGCCCTGCCCTGTCTCTCCTTCTCTCAGAAATGTCTGCTTCAGAAGGAGATTTTAAAAATGAAAATTGGGGGAAGAAAAAAGTGTGGAGAGATGAAGCTTTTGCATTCCTTTGCTAGACCTTAGAAAGGTGCAGACTAGGCTGGGGACGGAGACCCACACCTGTAACCCCAACACTCGGGAAGGCCAAATGGGGAGGACTGCTTGAAGCCAAGAGTTCTGAGACAAGCATGGGAAATAAAGCAAGACCTAGTCTCTGCAAAAAAATCAAAAAATTAGCCAGGTATGCTGGCATCCGCCAGCAGTCCTAACAACTCAAGAGACTGAGGCAGAAGGATCGCCCGAGCCCAGGAGGTCAAGGCTGTGGTGAACCGTGATGGTGCCACTGCACTCCAACCTAGGCAGCTGAGATTCCAACTCAAAAAAAAAAAAAAAAAAAAAAAGAAATTAGATGGGCATGGTGGCACACACCTGTGGTCCCAGCTACTTGGGAGGCTGAGGCAGGAGGATTGCCTGAGCTGAGTTTGAGGCTGCAGGGAGCTAAGGTCAAGCCACTGCACTCCAGCCTGGGTGACAGCCTGGGTGACAGAGTGAGGCTCTGTCAGGAAGGAAGGGAGAAAGGAGAGAAGGAAGGAGGGAGGGATGGAGGGAAGAAAAGAAAAGAAAAGAAGCCGGGCTCAGTGTCTCAGCCTGTAATCCTGCGCTTTGAGAGTCTGAGGTGAGTGGATTGCCTGAGTCCGTGGGTTCGAGACCCGCCTGGGCAACTTGGCAAGACCTCATCTCTACAACAAATCAAAAATTAGCCGGATGTGGTAGCGCACGCCTGTAGTTCCAGCTCCTTGGAAGGCTGAGGCGGAAGGGTCGCCGGAGCCCAGCAGGTCGAGGCTGCGGTGGCCGGGAGCGGCAACTGTACTCAAGTCTGGGCGACAGAGTGAGACTCCAACTCAAAAAAAAAAAGAAAAGGTGCAGATTAAACTGGACCAAGAAGGACCCAGGAAAAGCAAAGCTTCAGTTTCAAAAACACCTGCTCTGGTCACCGGCCTAGTACTCATATTCAGCCAATAAGCACTTACTAGGCGCCAGCTACATGCTGGGCCATCTTTGCGGACTGAGACGTGGCATGAGCAGAAGACAAACCTTTGTCCTCTAGTACGGAAGGACGCACACACATACACACAGCCTGGCGGTTTCAGTGGGCCACAAGGACCATAAAGGCAAATGGCACAGGTGAGGGAGGGCATGATGACCAGGGCTGGCTTCTGAAGAGGCAGTACTGAAGCAGAGGCCTCACAAACCAGGGGAGTCCCAAGGACATGCAGATGGAGAACACACCACAGAGGGCAGAGTCAGGCGGGAGCCTGGCACGACCTTTCCTATTTGATTCCTTTCGGGCCAGCTCACATAGGCAGAGCATGGATCCTGCCCAATTCTGTCATCTGAGGACAAGGTCGGGCCCCCAGGGTTCCTTGGACCAGCCAGTTCCGTGTTTGTATGTGACAAGGCCCACCAGTTCTCCTCCCTCTTTGCAAACAAGCTGAATGCCAACTCACAGTGAGGTCCCCTGGGAGGGGCACCCCATGCCAGACGCCGAGGTCCCAATATCCAGGCCCCCACCCTCCGCTTCTCCTGCCACCACCCCTGTCCTGTGGCCCTTGTCCTATTGCCATGAGGGGCAGAGGGTGGGAGGTCAGGAGCCCTGACCACAGGGCAGCCATGAACGATAAAGCATCTTCGTCTACACCCACCCAATCCCGTGTACACACCTACCCACATCTAAATGAGCAAAAGGGCCGGGCTCGGTGGCTCAGCCTGCAATCCCGCACCTTTGGGAGGCTGAGGTGAGTGGATTGCCTGAGCCCGCGGGTTCGAGACCCGCCTGGGCAGCAAGACCTCATCTCTACAATAAATCAAAAAATCAGCCGGGCGTGGTAGCGCATGCCTGTAATTCCAGCTACTCGGAAGGCCGAGGTGGAAGGATCGCCGGAGCCCGGCAGGTCGAGGCTGCGGTGGCCGGGAGCGGCCACTGCACTCCAGTCTGGGCGACGGAGTGAGACCCCAACTCAAAAAAAACAAAAAATAAGTAAATTAGCAAAAGGTCCTTGGGGCAAGGAGCAGATCTGTGGACAGGCCTTTACATCATCTCCAGAAGTCAAGGTGGAAGAAATGCTGTGAAGAATGCCCAAGTTGCCCTGGGTAGGGAAGCGTGACTCACGGCCGAGGAAGCGTGGGAGGGCCCGGCTCAGGGAGGGAGGCCGAGGGCCTGGCGGTCACCATCTGCAGGCTCCTGCCTGGCTCATTGTGGAACAAGAAGATGGGGCGTGGCCATGTGCCAGCAGGTCCTGCTCCCTGCACCCACCTTCTCTGGGTTCTACACATCTCCCTTCCCCTGCTTTATGGTCCCAGGGGAGGGGCAGTCAGAATGGACAGAGCCTCAGCAAGTGGCAGACAGAGCAGGTGACGGAGGACAGAGTCTCTGGGATAGGCCTGGCCGCACCTCCCACACTCCGCCCACCTCCCACCCTCCACAGTCCACCCACAGAGCTCCTGTCGCCCCTGGGTGCCTTGTGCTTGCTGCTGCCAGGCCTTTGCACAGGCCACTTCATCTGTGTGACTTCCCTGTCCTGCCCCACTGCAGGGCTGACTCCTAAATGTTCCTTCACAGAGGCAGTCAACCAGGAATGACTACACTCCTTGACTGTTCTTGAAATCGTTTTAAGTTCTGGAACAATGCAGGAAGCAAAACTAAGGAAATTCCTCCCACCTAGACAACATAGTAAGACCTCGTCTCCATAAACAATTTTAAAAATAAAACATTAAGCGGGGCTCGGTAGCTCAGCCTGCAATACCCGCACCTTTGGGAGGCTGAGGTGAGTGGATTGCCTGAGCCCGTGGGTTCGAGACCCGCCTGGGCTATTTGGTGAGCCCTCATCTCTACAATAAATCAAAAATTAGCCGGGCGTGGTAGCGCACGCCTGTAGTTCCAGCTACTCGGCAGGCTGAGGCAGAAGGATTGTCGGAGCCCAGCAGGTCGAGGCTGCGACGGCCGGGAGCACCACTGCACTCCAGTCTGGGCGACGGAGTGAGACTCCAAATCAAAAAAAATAAAAAGCAAAATTAAACATTAGCCAGGTGTGGTGGTGCATGCCTGTAATCCCAACTACTCGGGGGACTGAGGCGGAAGGATCACCTGAGCCCAGGAGGACAGATTCTGCGGTGAGCTGTGATTGTGCCACTGCACTCCAGCCTGGACAATGGAGTGAGACCCCAACTCAAAAAAAAAAAGAAAAGAAAATTCCTGCCTTCAAAGAGCCAGGTACTCTTTCCAGGATGTTCCTTCTTCTGTCTGAGTGGGGAGTTGAAACCCTATCAGTTACGCTTCATAGAACACGACTCCACCTTACCCAGAAGTCATCCCCGCCTTCCAGGCATTCTGCCCTGTCTCCTCCCGCAAGCCACCACAAGCACCAAGCACTTACCCACAACCCGATCTCCTTTCTTCACACCCATCTTCCTCATTGCTGCCGCGAACAACGCCACTTGCTGCCTCAACTCTTCAAAAGTCACCTTCACAATGTCCTCCTTGCCTTCCCCTGGGAAGAGAACACAGGTAAATCATCCACAGGCTGTCACGGAAAGGTTTCAAGTTCCAGACACGAGAGAATCCTGCCTGCCTGGGCATCCAGGCCGCCTCAGCACTATGGAGCCTTGGGAACGTACTGACAGCAAGTGCCATTGAAGGATTTCTGTCGGGAATGCTTTTATTTTATTTTATTTTATTTCTATTTTAAAGATGTGGGGTACAATTCAGGGTTAGGTATACAAATGGTCATTGCACAGGTAAAGTTTGGGCCTCCCTTTGGTCCCCACTTCACCTGGTTTGAGATCAGGTACCGTTGATGATGCGGTGTGCCCCCTCACTCCCCTGACCGTGTCCCACTACTGCCAATCCCTTTCCTATAGTATTATGACAGTTGTTCAGGGTCCGCTTAGGGAATGCCTTTATTCAGTGAAGAATCCTTTGCTTTGGGTTGTGGATTTTTTAAGTTTTGAAATAATTATAGCTTCATAGGAAGTTGCAAAGACAATACAGAGAGGCCCCATGGCCCCTTAGGCCAGCCTCCTTCACAACTCAAGTTCAACATCAAAGCCAGGAGACAGACACGGAGGCGATGTGAGTATGCACAGTTCCTCGTCAACTTATGGCATCTCCTGCAATCATCACCACAATCAAGATATGGCAGCCGGGTGTGGTGGCTCACACCTGTAATCCCAGCACTTTGGGAGGCTGAGATGAGAGGATCACTTGAGGCCAGGAGTTCGAGACCAGCCTGACCAACATAGCGAGACCCTCACTCTATTAAAAATAAAGCTTAAAAGAGGTTTCTACCTCCTCAAACACTTCCCTCCTGGTGCTTCCTTATGGTTGCTCCATCCCTATCCCAACCCCAACAATCACTAATCTATTCTCCAGCTCTATAACTTGTCATTTCAAGAATGGCTGGGCATGGTGGCTCACACCTATAATCTCAACACTTTGGGAGGTCAAGGCAGGAGGATTGTTTGAGGCCAGGAGTTCAAGACCGGCCTGGACAACATAACGAGACCTCTACAAAAAAATGAAGTCAGCGGGGTGTGGTGGCACATGCCTGTAGTCCTAGCTACTAAGGAGGCGGAGGCAGGAAGGTCACTTGAGCGTGAGCTATGATCGTACCACTGCACTTCAGCCTGGGCAACAGAGCGAGACCCTGTCTCTAAAAACAAAGTTAGTGACTATTATATACATACATGTAATCATACAGTAGGTGGCCTTTTGAGACTGGTTTTTTTCATTTGGTACAATGCTGCTAATGTTCACTTAAGTTATTGCATCACTGGGCTTGGTGGCTTGGTAATCCCGCGCCTTTGGGAGGCTGAGGTGAGTGGATTGCCTGAGCCTGCGGGTTCGAAACCCGCCTGGGCAACTTGGCAAGACCTCATCTCTACAATAAATCAAAAATTAGCCGGGCGTGGTAGAGCGCGCCTGTAGTTCCAGCTACTTGGAAGGCTGAGGCGGAGGGATCGCCGGAGGCCTGCAGGTCGAGGCTGCGGTGACCGGGAGCGGCCACTGCACTCCAGTCTGGGTGACAGAGTGAGACTCCAACTCAAAAAAAAAAAAAAGTCACTGCATCAACAAATTATTCCTTTTCACTGCAGAGCGGTAGCCCACCTTTGATTTGGTTTGGATCACCTTTTTAAAATTATAAAGTAGGCCAGGCACAGTGGCTTAAGCCTGTAAGCCCAGCACTTGGGAAGGCCGAGGCAAGAGGATTGCCTGAACCCAGGGGTTCAAGACCAGTCTGGGCAATTCAGTGAGACCTCATCTCTAAATAAAAGCAAAAAAATTAACAGGGCATGGTAGCCTGCACCTGAAGTTCCGGCTACTTGGAAGGCTGAGGCAGGAGGACCACCTGAGCCCAGCAGGTCGACACTGGGGTGGCCATGAGCATGCCACTGCACTCCAGCCTGGGCAAGGGAGTGAGATGCCAAATCAAAACAAAAAAGATTATAAAGTAATGCAAACTCACTGTAGAAAACCTTGGCATGGCATGAAAAAAGTATAAATAAGAAAATAAAAGGGGCCAGGCATGGTGGCTCAGCCCGTAATCCCAGCACTTTGGGAGACCGAGGCGAGTGGATTGCTGAGCCTGCAGGTTCAAGACCAGCCCCAACTTGGTAAGAACTCATCTCTATAACAAATCAAAAATTAGCAGGGTGTGGTAGTGCACACCTATAGTTCCAGCTACTTGGAAGGCTGAGGCAGAAGGATCGCCTGAGCCCAGCAGGTCGACACTGGGGTGGCCATGAGTGACTCCAACTCAAAAACAAAAACAAAAACAAAACAAAGAAAATAAAAGGATCAATCCCAGTGTTTATCAAAGAAACGTGGGCTACAGCAGTGAGACAATCTCTACCCAACAGACTGGTAAGAGAATGGTGTGGGAGCCACCCCTACGGTGACCCCGTGACCTCTGCCCTCTGGTATTCATGGCTGACCTGGACAACCAGTGGGCAATTGAGGAAGTGATGGGGAGACTTGTGAGCCCAGGGCATAAACAACACAGCCGTTCCCACAGCTCAGCCTGAGGGATGCTGACTCCTGTGCTTTGTGAGGTCACAGCAACAGCCCACAGAAGAGACCCTTGTGGTGAGGACCTCAGCAGGGAACAGAGGTCTCCGGCCAACAGCTACGTGAGAACACCATTGTGGACATGGGGTCCTCAGCCTCGGTTGAGCCTTCAGATGACTACAGCCCTGCCAAGAACCCACTGCAACTTAATGGGCAACCACCCCGCTAGCCACTGCTGGATGTGGAACCCACAGAAACTGGGACATAACAAATGTCTGCTTCAAGCCCTGGCTTTGGGGCAATTTGAGACACAGCAAGATAACTAATGCAGGCAAGACTCAACATTGAAGGCGTACAAAAATCAGGTGAATGGGCTTTCTGCAGGGAAGATGTCATCCTTTGGTCACTATCTTCGTTGCAAATATTTCTCCTCGTGATTGCTAACTGCTTTTCAATTCTGTAACACGAAGTGTCTCTTTTTCCAAAGTGAATGAACATCCTAACTTCCCTTAGGTATAAATCTGGACTGTGTGCTCGTCCACCGTCTTTTCCTCATCTCTCCGGGGCAGCCTTTCAGTGATCTCCCCCTCATTTCCAGTCCTGTCATTTTCTACGCTATAAAAGTACTGAGTAACATGATATCTGCTATTCCAAGAAAGAACGTGCTATGCAGGCAGCTGCTCCAACCATCTGAACATGGACACGCCAAGGCGTGCTGCTGCTCGACTCGCTAGAGCATGAAGACAGCTGTGTGTGTACTTCTTTTTAGCAGGACATCACATGGCCTCCCCAGGATCACACGTAGGCAGGAGGAGTTCTGCTCAGAATGCCCGCATGGGCGCACAGAAGAGCCCCCTGGGTAAGGAGTGAACAGGAAAACATGCAGAAAACAAAACACCATGGTCTTCAAGTCCCCAGGCTCAGGACCCTACTTCAGGACCCTAAATCAGATATCTGATTTAGAAAATAAATTTGATCCCTGGCTGAGGGTTCTTATTTCTACAGCAAATATGAGGAAGGGGAGATTTCATTAAAAGAAGGGTCTCGGGCTGAAACAGTGGCTCACATCTGTAATACCAGCACTCAGGGAGGCTGAGGAGGAAGGACAGCTTAAGCCCAGGAGTTTGAGGCCGATCTGGACAACCAAGCAAGGCCTTGTCTCTACAAAAAAACAAAAAGAATTAGCTGGCGTGGTGGCACACGCCTGGAATCTCAGCTACTCATGAGGCTGAGGCGGGAGGATCTCCTGAGCCCAGGAGATCGAGGCTGTGGTGAGCAGTGATCAAGCCACTGCACTCCAGCTCAGGCGACAGAGAAAGACCCTGACATACACAAAAATGAAGCAGAAGAATGGGCTCAAAGACGTAAAAAAGAAGAGTGAGAGCCGGGCTCGGTGGCTCAGCCTATCATCCCGCACCTTTGGGAGGCTGAGGTGAGTGGATTGCCTGAGCCCGCGGGTTCGAGACCCGCCTGGGCAGCGAGACCTCATCTCTACAATAAATCAAAAATTCAGCCGGGCTTGGTAGCGCATGCCTGTAATTCCGGCTACTCGGAAGGCTGAGGCGGAAGGATCACCGGAGCCCAGCAGGCGAGGCTGCGGTGGCCGGGAGCGGCCACTGCACTCCAGTCTGGGCGACAGAGGGAGACTCCAACGCAAAAAAAAAAAAAAAGAAGAGTGAGGATGGGGAGGTGGGAGGGCAATGAGGGGGTTAGGAAGCAGACTCGATTACGACCCCACCTAACACACACCCAAGACAGAGCTGTGCTCCAACAACCTGAAAGGCAGTGGCCGGTCCCGCTGCGGCTGTCCATCACTCAGGGCTAGCGAGGTGCACACCCAGATCAGCCCCCTGCATGCCCGTGTTCCAGGTCCCAGGACACCGGTTTCCCCACTAGTGGCAGGAAGGGCTATGCTGGCATTTACCGTGGGGGTCTTAGGAGATGTACACTTGACCATTCCCACTTTCCAGCAGGAGGACCCAGGACACCTCGTGAAGGGTCTGAGACATTGAGCAAAGACCACACACGTGCAAAGGCTCAGGGCAAGGAGATGAGAGGGACCCCGCGTTCACTCTCCAGGGTGATGGGCGACACAGGTGGGACAGGGAGGTTGCTCAGCAGCGGGGCCTGGGCGGACAGGCCTGCGGAAGCCTTGAGCATCACTGAGACGCAGGCCGTCTTAGCGGGGAAGGTTATGAGGACATCGAAGGAGCGAGGCTCTGACGCATAACACAGTGTGGACAAACTCTGAGGACACAGCGCTGAGCCAGAGGCCAGGCGCAAAAGGCCACAGGTTGTAGGATGCCATTTACACGAAACGTCCAGAACAGGCAAATCCGTCAAGGAAAGTGGACTGGGGGCCGCCTGGGGCTGGGGGCTAGGGGTTGGGGAGTGACTGCTAGTGGGCACAGGGTTTTCTTCTGGAATGATGGAATATTCTGGAACTAGAGGTGGTAGCCGCATAACCTCGTGAATATGCTAAAAACCAATGAGCTGTACACTTAAAAAGGGTGAATTTATGATGTGTAAATTACACCCCAACTGAAAAAAAAAAGCCTCTGACTCCCAACACTCCCCCTCCTGGAGCCTGCACCCACCAAGCACCCCCAAGCGTCTCCCACCCAGGTCTGCCAGAGACCAAAGAAATCCTGGAGGGAATGTCCCCATTCGTCCATTATTATAAATCTGGGAGCAGGGCTCGGTGGCTCAGCCTGTAATCCCGCAACTTTGGGAGGCTGAGGTGAGTGGACTGCCTAAGCCCGCGAGTTCGAGACCCGCCTGGGCAGGCGAGACCTCATCTCTACAATAAATCAAAAAAATTAGCCGGGTGTGGTAGCGCGTGCCTGTAGTTCCAGCTACTGGGAAGGCTGAGGCGGAAGGATCACCGGAGCCCAGCAGGCGAGGCTGCGGTGGCCGAGAGCAGCCACTGCACTCCAGTCTGGGCGACAGGGTGAGACTCCAACTCAAAAATAAAATAAAATAAAATAATAAATAAATCTGGGACTGCATACAATGGCTTTGCTGAAAGTGTAGGTCCATGGGGGACACCCCACAAGCCCCAGAATATTCCTATGAGCAGTCCCTGCCAGAGGTCAGAGTAGGGGCACCCAGCCATCCCCTAAGCCAGTCTCTCCTGTCCCATCATGCACCTCTTCCTGCTCTCCACCCCATAGCCAAGTCACCGTTGAGCTCCCCGGCTCAGACCCTGAGAACCCCCACTGCCTCCCAGACCCCCTGAGGTCCTGGGCCTGGCCTCCTGGCCCTGACAGCTTCCCTTGTTTCCTCCGCACCCTGGGGTTTGCTCCAGCTTCCTGGGCCTCGAATCTCCCTCCCCCACCCTCCTTACTCCTCCTCACCCTGCCTCACCCCCCTCATCCCATGACTCACTTGCTTTTAGTCAAGTCTCTGCTCAAATCTCACCCCCTCCAGACAGGCTTGCAAGGGCCCCGTCTACACAGCCTGCACCCCTGCCACCATCACGCTCCCACAACGGCGTGCTCCTTGTCCTCCCGAGCACCAAGGCCGTCTGGAATGTCATTACATGTTTTCTTTTGTATGACCATCCCACACATCAAGCCTCCCGACAGCAGTAAGCCTGTCTGTCCCATTCAACTCTGCGTTCCCAGCACAGAGGAGGCATTTAACACAAGGCCCAAGAATGAGTCGAGGGACGGGCGGGTGTGCAGACGCTTCCTCAAAGGCAAGAGACAGCCAGCCGAGCACCAACAGAGTGTTCAAGGCTGCTGCGCACCGGCCTCCCCTGCAGCATGGCTGGCGCCAGGGAAGGCGTGAACCAGTGCTGACCCGCCAGGCCGCACAGGAGGACGACACTCCACAGTCTTGACCAGGACCATCCTCAGACACGCCTGTGGACTTTGCAAGTACACACGCACCTGCGGCCATCCCTGGAAGATGTGGTCTGGGACGGCCTCGGTGGGAACAGGACAGCCACAATTTCAGAAGCTGCCTGGGCGGTTTCTGGTCCTTCCCATGGTGGCAGAGGGTGTCCTCGCTCCACACCCTGGGTGGGGTGTTTGTGCCTACGTCCAGTGGTTTAGTTTCTTTCACTAATCTAGGGAGAGAGTGAGGTTTCTTGGAAACTTAGAAAATGAAATTTTTTTTTTTTTTGAGTTGGAGTCTCACTCTGTCGCCCAGACTGGAGTGCAGTGGCCGCTCCCAGCCACTGTAGCCTAGACCTGCCGGGCTCCGGCGATCCTTCCGCCTCAGACTTCCAAGTAGCCAGAATTACAGGCATGCGCTACCACGCCAGGCTGATTTTTTTAAAACTTATGTAGAGATGAGGTCTCGCTGCCCAGGCGGGTCTCAAACCCGCGGGCTCAGGCAATCCACTCACCTCAGCCTCCCAAAGGCATGGGATTACAGGCTGAGCCACCAAGCCGGCTGAAATTTTTTTTTTTTTTTTTTTGGAGAGAGTCTCGCTCTGTCACCCAGGTTGGAGTGCAGTCATGAGATCATAGCTCACTAGAGCCTCAAATTCCTGGATTCAAGCGATCCTCCTGCCTCAGCCTCCCCAAGTAGTTGGGTCTACAGGTGTGCACAACCAGGCCCAGCTATTCTTTTATGCTTTGTAGAGACAGAATCTTGCTATGTTGCCCAGGCTGGTCCAAACTCCTTGTCTCAAGAGATCCTCCTGCCTCAGCCTCAAATCCAAAGCTCTGGGATTACAGGCACGAGTCACCACACCCAGCTAGAAATTCATTTTTTGATGAGTGTTTTGTGTCACAGCAAACTAATCTTTCTCTGGCTTCTAAGAGAAACTGCCAGCTCTGAGACTTGTGTTGACATGGAATTCCATAACAACTTTAGACTGTCAGCTGTTTCTGTGCATGTTGGCCTTATGTCCATGATCAGAATATAATATCCTAGAGGCAGAACCTGACTGCAGCAGATATCTGAGTCTTATACTGCAAGATGTTTTAGATGAAATATGTGTTCAATAAACTCTTGCTGAATATATACTTTTTTTTTTAGTTGGAGTCTCACTCTGTCGCCCATGCTGGAGCACAATGACACACTCACAGCCATCCCAGTGTCGACCCACTGGGCCCAGGCAATCCTTCCACCTCAGCCTTCCAAGTAACCGGAACTACAGGCACGCACTCCCATGCCTGGTGAATTTTTAAATTTATTGTAGAGATGAGTTCTCACCAAGTTGCCCAGGCTGTTCTCAAACCCGTGGGCTCAGGCAATCCCTTCACCTCGGCCTCCCAAAGTGCTGGAATTACAGGCTTATGCCACCACACCCAGACTAATTTTTTTTTTTAAGTCATGGTCTCACTCTGTTGCCCAGGCTGGAATGCAATGGCACAATCATGGCTCACTACCACCTAGACCTCTGGGGCTCAGGCGATTCTCCAGCCTCAGTCTCCCAAGTGGCTGGGACTATAGGCATACACCACCACACCCGGCTAACAATTTTATTTTTTGTAGAGACATGGTCTCACTATGTTGCCCAGGCTGATCTTGAACTTCTAGGCTCAAGCAATCTGCCCACCTCAGTCTCCCAATGTACTGGGATTCAGGCGTGAGCCACCATGCCCAACCTGAATATATAGCTTTTTTTTTTTTTTTTTTTTTTTGAGTTGGAGTCTCATTCTGTCGCTCAGACTGGAGTGCAGTGGCCGTTCCCGGCCACCGCAGCCTTGGCATACTGGGCTCCGGCGATCCTTCCGCCTCAGCCTTCCGAGTAGCCGGAATTACAGGCGCGCGCTACCATGCCCAGCTGATTTTTGATTTATTGTAGAGATGAGGTCTCACCAAGTTGCCCAGGCAGGTCTCGAAACCGCAGACTCAGGCAATCCACTCACCTCAGCCTCCCAAAGGCGCGGGATTACAGCCCGAGCCACTGAGCCCGGCTTAGTTTTTTAAAAAACAAATAAATAGGCCTGGCTCGGTGGCTCAACCTGTAATCCCGCGCATTTGGGAGGCTGAGGTGAGTGGATTGCCTGAGCCCGCAGGTTTGAGACCCGCCTGGGCAGGTGAGACCTCATCTCTACAATAAATCAAAAAATCAGCCAGGCGTGGTAGCGCACGCCTGTAATTCCAGCCACTCGGAAGGCTGAGGCGGAAGGATCGCCGGAGCCCAGCAGGTCGAGGCTACGGGGGCCGGGAGCGGCCACTGCACTCCAGTCTGGGTGACAGAGTGAGACTCCAACTCAAAAAAATAAATAAATAAATAAATAATAAAAAACAAATAAATAAATAAGACTTTTAAGCTACACAGGGATTTCAGCCGTGCAACCCTGCCCGAGAATCCTGCATATTTCCTCTGTGCCAAGGACGGCGCTAAGATATATGGATATAGATACACTCCCTTACTGTCTGCAATAACCCCAAAGCAGGTACTGTGATCCTTTCCATCTGATGGATACAGAAACAGGCCCAGAGAGGTTGAATGACTTACCCAAAGTCACACAGCTATTGAGGATGGCACTGGGACAGGACCTCACAAACTCTCACTGGGGCCCAATGCTTCCTGTCTGAGGCACTATTGTACTCGTACAAGCACAACAATCGATTATCCACACCACCACGGACTACACACAGGAGTTTTTACTGAAGACAAGGGTTGCTGGAGGCAAGGAGGCCAGAACTGCAAGGAACAACAGCTAGGAACAAAGTCAGGACAGAAACACACCAAGGCGGGCAGGCGCCAGAGGAGAACCCAGCAACTTGGAGCCTTCTCCCCACACCTCAACAGCTCTCAAGCGCAGCAGACTTTGACACCATCCAAAAATCAGAAGCCTTGAGTCAGGAAAACAAAAGCTCCATGGTGCACCATCACCTCTACTTAAGCATGTTTCCCACAACTTTTAAAACATCTTGTGTCTAAAACAGATAAAGTTTCACAGTCACAAAAAAGAACAAAATCACATCCTTTGCAGCAATGTGGATGTGGCTGGAGGTCATTATTCTAAGAAAATTAGCACAAAAACAGAAAACCAAATACCGCATGGTCTCACTCATAAGTGGGAGTCTGACACTGGGCACACACGGGCACAAAGATGGGGAGAGACACTGGGGACCCCGAAATGGGGAGGAAGAAGGGTTAAAAAGTCACCACTGGGTACCATGCTCACTGCTTGGGTAGCAGGCTGCATAGAAGCCCAGACCTCACCAATGTGCAACACACCTATGTCACAAACGTGGACCCCCCGAATCTAAAATACAAAGGTTATGCAGTAAAGTTACAGGGAGACCCTACAAAAATGATGAAAATACATTCGCAGAAACAAAGAACTGAGTACTGCATGTTCTCACTCATAAGAGCAATTACCATAATACTATAAAAATAAGGGATTGGCAGGAATGGGAAACTGCCAGGGGGCAGGGTGGGGGCACACTTCATCAATAAGGGTACCTGATCCCAAATCAGGTGAAGTGGGGATCAAAGTAAGGCCCAGACTTTACCTACACAATGGCCATTTGTATACCTAACCCTGAATTGTACCCCACATCTTTAAAAAATAAAGAAAATACATTTGCAACAAAAAGCATAAAATGGATAAAGTTGCATTACACAAAGGGAAAAGGTTCAGGCACCTAGAAAATTCACATACGTGTCATACCTCCTAACAACACCAGACACATTCAGAATCACGTTTCACAAATATTCAGCTTCAGTTAAAAAAAACTAATTGAATTAGGGGGCTAACCATAGTAGCCTCCTTACTAAGAAAACTTCTAGCTTATTCAAAATATTTTGTTAGCTGGGCACAGGGCTCACGCCTGTAATCTCAGCACTTTGGGAGGCTGAGGTAAGAGGACTGCCTGAACCCACCAGTTCGAAACCAGCCTGGGCAACATGGCAAGACCTCATCTCTACAATAAATCAAAGAAAATTAGCCAGGCATGGTGGCGCAAGTCTGTGTGGTTCCAGATACTTGGAAGGCTGAGGCAAAAGAATTGCCTGAGTACAGTGGGTCGAGAGCATGCCACTGCCTTCTAGCCTGGGCAACAGAGTAAGACTCCAACTCAAAAAAATAAAATAAAATAAAATAAAATAATAAATAAATAAAAATAAAATATTTTGTTTATTCCAATTCTTCTGGAAACTGCTTAGTACATAAATTAGAATTTTCTTTCCACTTTATTTTAGGACAGGTATGGTGGATCACACCTGTAACCCTAGCACTTTGGGAGGCCGAGGCAGGAGGATTCCTTGAGCCCAGGAGTTTTACATCACCCTGGACAACATAGCAAACCTCATCTCTACAAAAAAAAAAATTAAAAATTAAAAATTCAGCATGTGGTGGCATGCAACTGTAGTCCCAGCCATTCAGGAGGCTGAGACAGAAGGATTGCCTTAGCCCAGGAGGTCGAGACTATGGTGAACTGCGATTGCGCCACTGCCCTCCGGCCTGGGCAACAGCGTGAGACCCCGACTCAAAAAACAAAACAAAACAAAAACCTTCTAAAAGGAGAAGTGGAAGTCGGGCTTGGTGGCTCAGCCTGTAATCCCGCACCTTTGGGAGGCTGAGGTGAGTGGACTGCCCAAACCCACCGGTTCGAGACCCGCCTGGGCAACTTGGTGAGACCTCATCTCTACAATAAATAAAAAAATCAGCCAGGCGTGGGAGCGTGCGCCTGTAGTTCCAGCTACTCGGAAGGCTGAGGCAGAAGGATCGTCGGATCCTGGCAGGTCGAGGTTGCAGTGGCCGGGAGCGGCCACTGCACTCCAGTCTGGGTGACAGAGCGAGACTCCAACTCAAAAGAAAAAAATAAAAGGAGAAGTGGGAAGAGAGTCTAGCCACAGTTCCATCACTGACTTTCCAAGTGACTCGAGCTAGTTAATGCCAGATGTCCCATAAACCATGACCACACACTGGCCTCTCCCCTCCTCAGCAAAAACAAAGTCAACAGAAGTCTTAATTTATGTCAAAAGGTGCCAAGATATTGAAAATCCTACACTGTGGTTTCTGCTTCCTTGGGAGCCTCTGCAAACATGTGGCACTGAATGTGTGTACCATCTGGGACTTCACTGCCAGGACTCACTTGCGACATACAGGGCCACTCTGTCATTCTCCCTGTGTCTCAGCAGGTTTTCGGCGTAGTTGAGGCGACTGCCTTTGAACCATTCGGGGATGTCTGCGATTCCTTTCGATGTGTCCACAACCTGCAGAGAACGATGGCAAACCGACGCACACACACATGAGACGCCACAGGTAAAGAAAGACAATCCTGCTAATTCATAGGCCCATAGCATCATTACCTCACTTGACACACTGAACTCTGAACTGGTCTAAAGGCTTTAAACAGAAAATAGAAATTAACGTCAAAGGAGCCAGGTACAGTGGCTCACGCCCATAATCCCAGAACTTTGGGAGGTCGAGGCAGGAGGACTGCTTGAGCTCAGGAGTTTGAGACCACCTGGGCAACATAACAAGAGCTCGTCTCTACAAAAAAGTCAAAAACTTAGCTGGGCATGGTGGCGCACTCCTGTAGTCCCAGCTACTCAGAAGGCTAAGGCAGAAGGATAGCCTGAGCACAGGAGGTCAAGGCTGTGATGAGCTGTGATCATGACACTGCACTTCAGCCTGGGTGACAGAAAGAGACCCCAACTCAAAAAAAGAACAACAAAAAAAACAGAAATTAACGTCAAGGGAAAACAACCATCCCCAGGAATCACTCTTTCAACAAACATTTATGAACCACCTACGTCATGAGAGATGCTGGCGCTGACACCTGCCCAACATGTCAGGCTCTGACCAGACCCATGAAACCTGGCGAGCAGCCTTGAGAACCACCTGCCCTCCCTCACCATTTCCTGGAAGTTTGACTCTGCTTCCTTCCTTAGGGTCCTGGAACCTTGATTTTTATTCTCTAAGTACTAACAGATCAGCCTTTCAGAATGGTTTGCTCCGAAAAGACAATTAGTTGTACTTTGAATAATCGGAACCTTTCTCCAGATGTTTACTGACTCACAGTTGCAAGGTTCTCTAAATCTAGGTTAAAAGAAGAAACAAATCACTGAGAGCTTAAAAAGATCACAACAGAGCCGGGCTCGGTGGCTCAGCCTGTAATCCCGCGTTTTGAGAGGCCGAGGTGAGTGGATTGCCTGAGCCCGCAGGTTCGAGACCCGCCCGGGCAACTTGGCGAGACCTCATCTCTACAATAAATCAAAAAATTAGCTGGGCACGGTAGCACGCGCCTGTAGTTCCAGCTACTTGGAAGGCTGAGGCGGAAGGATTGCTGGAGCCCAGCAGGTCGAGGCTACGGTGGCCGGGAGCGGCCACTGCACTCCAGTCTGGGCGACAGAGTGAGATCCAACCCAAAAAAAAAAAAAAAACCTTACTTCCGAGGAATGCCTAAGTTCCCAGGACAGGCATAGTGTCCACATGGGAGACAGCTCTGTTTGCAGGGCCTCAGCAGGGCCCAGATAATTCAGTGCCAGTCCTCTGGGGCACTGACCTCCTCCCATCGGCGTGAGAGTGTAAAAGAGGGTGTGGTTCAGCATCCCCCCAGCCAACACTTCACTCTGCAACCACCACAACAGCGCGAATGCAGGGGTGAAGCCCTCCTTACCTCATCATATGCGCAAGAGAAGACGATCCCGCTGAAACTCCAGAACTCAGCCCAGAAGTCTGAATACGACTCAACAGACCAGTGGTATAAGTCATCGTAACTCTCTAAAAAGAAAATAAATTGGCACAGGGCTCAGATAACTTCAGACAGGAAGTCTGGGTGCTCATTCACACCCGAGGAATCACCGGGACGCCCAAGCAAGCCCAGTATCTGATGGGAATTGACCTGGGGAGAAGGGGGCTTAATTTTTACTGAAGCAAACCCATCCCTGCCAGTCCCCAAAAAGAACAAAAGCGCCAAGGCAGAGAGTTGATATCTTTTTTTTTTTGAGTTGGGGTCTCACTGTTGTTTTAATAAAGTAGCATCATCATGGCTCACTGCAGCCTCAGCCTCTTGGGCTCCAGTGATCCTCTCACCCTAGCCTCCCAAGAAGCTGGGGCTACAGTTGTGTGCCACCACACCTGGCTGATGTTTTAATTTTTAGTATTTTTGTAGAGATGGGGTTTCACTCTGTTGCCCAGGCTGATTTTAAACTCTTGGCCTCAAACAATCCTCCTACCTCAGCTTCCCCAAGAAGTTGGGATTATATGCACCGTTTATTTATTTATTTTTTTTGGAGTCAGAGTCTCAATCTGTTGCCCAGGTTGAAGTGCAGTGGCCTCAGCCTTCTAAGTAGCTTCCAAATAGCTTTCCTCCACCTCAGTCACCCACGTAGCTGGAACTACAGGTGCGTACCACCGCATCCAGCTAATTTTTATTTATTTATTGTAGAGTGGAGGTCTTGCTAAGTTGCCCAGGCTGGTCTCAAACCCGTGGACGCAGGCAATCCTCTTACCTCCACCTCCCAAAGTGCTGGGATGACAGGGATGAGCCACCACGCCCGGCTTATCTGCCCTTTTAAACAGCATTCTCTGCAAAATCTGGCACACAGCGAAGCACTCAGAACATCAGCACCGATCTACTCAGTCACCAGATGTGCGGTGTTGACTAACTTCTGACGCTACCTTTGCACAAGCCTCCCATCTCAGCTGCCCTGAGCTATGAGAACAAGGAGTAACCAAGCCTTCTATCTACAGCTTGTGGCACACAGGACAGTGGCACAGTCCCCCAAAAGCCCATGTCCTTGGAAGCCAGTGCCACCTCCCTGCCCCTTGATTACAGAGGGCCAGGACATGCAGCATGTCCCAGGAGCCTTCCAGAAGACAGCAGGAATCCCCAGCACACGAGCCAGGCGGGGGCTGCAGCTATACCGGTGGAGGTCTACACCAGAGGCCCCCAGATCCCCGGGGGGCACAGGGAGTCCTCAGGTGAGCTTGGCTGGAAGCAGTGACAGGAAGAACGCACCCATGTCCTGCTCGTCACTCCACCGAGGCCCCACATCTCCTGACACATAGACACAGAAGCTTCTGCCAACCCTGGTCTGGGAAGATGGGTTCATGGAAAGGCAGCCGGGGGAGGGGGCGACCATCCCCAATTCCCCTCCCCCCCACCCCGCCCCCACACTTTCCAGGGCTGGAGCAGGGCGGACGGGGCACGTGGGCACACGCGCCCGGCTCTCTCTGTGCACCCAGCCGACAGCACACCCTAGCCTATGTGCCCACGATGCGCAAGCCAGATGGGGTACAGAGGAGACACACTCACAGGTGCAGGTCTTGAAGTAGCTTTGTATTTAAAAGCTCACAAATACATGAAGACAAGACAGGCAAGAGCCCGAGTCACACGCACTCGGAGGGCAAAGGAAAAGAGGACATGTTCACAGTGACCATCAGAGGAGGCAGTGTGGAAGTCAGATCTCAGGGCAAGGCCCAAACCCTCAGGGCTAGGCATGGCGAGAGGAGAAGCAGCTGGAAAGTCACCCCCAGGCCCGGCCAGGGGAGAAAAGGACAAAACTGAGCTCCAAACACCCCCAGACTACAGGGGTTGCTGCCATGCAGGAGGGCAGGCTCCGGAAGACACGCCTTGGGGCTTTCAGAAGTTGGGAAGCTTTTCATATATGGTCTCACAACTTTTTTTTATTTATGTATATATTTTAGAGACGGGGTCTTGCTATGTTGCCCATGCTGGTCTCGAACCTCTGGGCTCAGGCGATCCTCCCAAAGTGATAGGATGACAGGCGTGAGCCACTGCGCCTGGGATCACAACTTTTAAATGCAGCAACTCAACGGTGTGTCTGCTGCTCAAACCCGGCCCGAGGCCACGGGGCAGAGGGTCCAGCAGGCCGATATTAATCTGCCCATTCACCAGATGTGTGGCACTGACTAACTTGGGGTGCCATCTTTGCATGAGCCTGCTACCAGGGCCTGCACACGTCTACTTAGCGACCCCACAGGCCAGGTGCAGGCTGAGCACCGGGCGCCTATTTCATGTTACTCTCACACCCACCCAATGACACGCGTCCCATGATGTCCATTTGACAGACGAGGAAGCAAGTGTGAGGAGATTCGAGGACGTCCCCCTGATCACACAGCTAGTACATGGGGGAGTCAGTTCCAACGCCAGGCAGTCAGATGACGGATCCCTTCTCCTTGCCCTGTCCACGGAGGAAGGAGGTCCCACCCAGCTCACAGGGTTGCCTTGACATGAAATTATTTTGTAACGTCAGGGCTGGACGAGCACCAGGAGCTCAGTGTTGTATTATTGCTGGCAGAGGAAACAGACAGGATGAAGGCAAGGCGGCAGGAGAAGAATGTGGCCCACGACACAGCCTCCTGGCTCTCCCCGTGCCCCAAGGCTGTTCACCCCAATCCGACACGCAGTCATTTACCAACTTCCACCCAGCAGCCTGGAGAATCCAAGGCACACATCTGGCTCCAAGGGAGAGGAGGGAAGGAGAGGATAGAGCTGGCCAGTCAAGGAAAGGGACTCTGGAGGCGTTGCCACCCTGTGCAGGGCCTGGCAGCTGCCATTTGCAATTCCATGGTCAACGAGGAACCACTGAGCACCTCTGAGTCAAGGAGGGACAAAGTGAGACTTATACTTCCAGATCACTCCGGCAAAGCAATCAGAGGTACCAGAGGGGGAAGGGCGGAAATGCGGAGGAGAGCAAGAAGCAGGGGGCTCCCAGAGCACCCCCCCAGAGGGGGGGGCGGGAACACCGTGCCACTGAGGCAGACGCCCAGGCAGGGCAGGTGACTCGGTCTCCATCTCCGAGAGACGGACCAAAGACAGTGATGCCACCAACAGAAACAGGGGCATCTCTGCAGTCAGCTGAGGAGTGAGACGGGAGAAGCCCATGGTGAGGTGAAATACCTGGGAACACCTAGGGGAGGCGGGGCAGGTAGCTGGACAGGCTAGAGCTCCAGAAAGGGCACTCACCCAGAAAAGGGGCCTCGGCCCCACCCACACTCGGATGGGTGGTCTCTGAGGGCCCCGGGGGTGTCTGGAAGGAGGGCCCCTGACTGGGGGCTGGGAACGGAAACACAAGAGACAGGCGTCCACTCCAGGCCCACACCAGGGATCCTCCCTGCAATCCTTCCAGGTGCTGGCCTCTGGCAGGACAGCTGGGGCCTTGGGGGACAAGAGGGGCTCCTGCAAGGTCCGGTGGGCTGGCAAGCGGCCCCCAAAACAGAGGAAGCCCCCATGTCCAGAGGAAGCCCCCACAGGCGGGAGCCAAGACCCCAGGGCGCACCTCACAGCCGGAAAGCCCTAGCAAGGGACCTCACAGCCTCCAGGGGGCTGCCACCAGCGGAGGGCGACCCGCACGTGCAGAGGAGCCGCGGCGGGCGGCGGCGGCCCCACCTGGAGAAGGGCCCACGTCGGAGGCAGGGACCCGGGGGGCCGTCCCGATGGCCGGGAGGGGCCCTGACGGCGTGCCCAGCGGGAGGGACCCCTGCCCGCACTCACCCAGCGCCAGGCCGCAGGCGGCGCGCACCGCCGCCCGGAAGCGGTGCATCTGCGCGTTCTTCTTGCTGTCGGGCTCCCACATCACCTGGCACTCCAGGATCGCCTCCCGCCCAGCCCGCGCCTCCTTGGACATGGCCGCGGCGGGGCGGCCGGGGACGGCGGGGAGCGGGCGCGGCCGGGGACCGGGACGGCGAGGGCGCCGGGCGGGCGGGGGCGGCGGCGCGGGCGGCGGGGAGAGCGACTGAGCGGGCGCCGCCGTCTCCCGCGGGTCCCTCGGCCGAGCCCCGCCCCCGGGAGGCCCCGCCCCTCGCGGCCCCGCCCCGCCGCGGGCCCCGCCCCTTCCGAGTGTAACCCTCCGCCGAGCGCCGCGCCTCGAAAAGGAGTGCTCGGCGTCGCCGCGCTGGAACCCGCGCTCGCGGGTCACGGGGGCGGGGGGGCGTGGCAGGCGGGGGCGGGGGAGCCGCGCAGACGCGTCGAGGCCCCGCTCCCCGTCCCCACCCGTGGCTGGAGGGGTGACAGCCGCGCCTGAAGCCGGCACCGGAGGCCGCCGGGCCCCTCGTGTCTGTGTCCATTCATTCCCCGTGGGTTTGTTCTTCCTGCAGACGCGTGCTGAGCGCCTGCGGTATTCCGGGCGCTTTGTGGGGCTTTGCGGATACGGCAGCGAGCACAGCAAAACTCTGGCCCTTCTGCCAACAGGCGAGGGAGGGGTCAGGCGTGGGAAGGGGCGAGGCGACAGACACATCGTGCGTTGCCTATGACGATGTCATGCATCGTGTGCTACAGTCATATACAGTGTGCCAAGGAGTGTCCACAATCGTGGTGGAGGGACGCCTATCGTGTATAATATGCGTCTCATAAAGGGATTAAGTGCAGTGGGGAGAAAGCGGGGGTGGGGAGGTTTCCCGTTTCGATTGTCAGGGAAGGCCCCCCCTGAAAAGGTGACTTCAGCCCATCACGCGAGGAAGGCGACCAGCGCCAGCGGTTCAGTATCTGGGAGAAAGTTTCCAGGCAGAGGAAACAGCCAGGACTCAGGCCCTGAGGCAGGAGCGTGTTGGCCGAGCCTGGAGAACTTGGTGAGGCCTGTGTCCTGGATGGGAGGTCGGGGTAGTGAAGGAAGGGGTGGGGCCGTGAGGACGTGGCTTTCACCCAGGATCAGGGGAGGCTGTGGAAGGTTTGGAGCAGAGCGGGCCACGCTGTATGATAGAATTCCTGCTGTTGCTCGTGGGAAACATCCTTCGGGGCAGAGGCAGAGGCAGTTGCAACAATATTGCAAGAGTTGACATGACTGGACCTGCGTGGAGACCCAGAGAAGAGCCACCTTGCTCTGTATTGGGGATCGTCTAATATTCATTGTCTTCAGTTGCTCTCAACCATCCAAGCAGCTTCCCCCAGTACAGTTTTTTGGAGTGTTCGTTTTTTCCTTTTTTTTCCGTTTTTTTTGTTTGTTTGTTTTTTTAGAGACAGGGTCTCCCTCTGTCGCCCAGGCTAGAGTGCAGTGGTACAATCAGAGCTCACTGCAGGCTCGAACTCCTGGGCTGAAGAGATCCTCCCACCTTAACCTCCTGGGATTACAGGCACATGCCACCACTCCGGGGCAGTGTTGGAGTTTTATTAAGCAACCTCCCACCTCCACCACCAAATCTTAAACAGTTTCCATCTCCCGATCACCACAAAAACACAGAACGTCAACCCTAAAACAGGATGCTTGCTCTGTGAATACCATTTCTGGGGTAGCCCCTCCTGGTCTCACACCCTGAGCCCCTCTAGTTTTCAGCTCCATATGTTCTTCGCTGTGAAGACGTGAGTCCATGTCCACCCAGGAGATTCATCTTCGAGAGATCCAGATATTTATGTTCATTCCTTTAGTACCAGAATGCAAATTCCATAAATGCAGAATCCTGTCTCACTAATTCACCACAGGGTCCCAGTGCCTGCTTCATAGTAGCTTAAGAAACATTCATTCTTTTTTTTTTTTGAGTTGGAATCTCACTCTGTTGCCCAGACTGGAGTGCAGTGGCCGCTCCTGGCCACTGCGGCCTCGACCTGCTGGGCTTTGGCGATCCTTCCGCCTCAGCCTTCCGAGTAGCCGGAACTACAGGCGTGCGCTACCACGCCCGGCTAGTTTTTGATTTATTGTAGAGATGAGGTCTTGCCAAGTTGCCCAGGCGGGTCTCGAACCCGTGGGCTCAGGCAATCCACTCACCTCAGCCTCCCAAAGGCACGGGATTACAGGCTGAGCCACCGAGCCCGGCTGAAACATTCATTCTGAGCCATGCAGAGGCTCACTCCTGTACTCCCAACTACTCAGGAGGCTGAGGCGGGAGACCCCAGGAGTCCAGGAATCCAAGACCGGCCTGAACAACATACAGAGACTCCCATCTCTATTAAAAAAAAAAAAAAGGCCAGGCGCAGTGGCTAAAGCCCATAATCCCAGCACTTTGGGAGGCCAAGGCAAGATGATTGCCTGAGCCCACGGGTTCAAGACCAGCCCAGGCAACTTGGCGAGACCTCATCTTTACAATGAAATAAAAAATGAGCTGGGAATGGTAGCCTGCGCCTGTAGTTCTGGTTACTTGAAAGGCTGAGGTGGAAGGATCGCCAGAGCCCAGCAGGTCGACACTGGGATGGCCATGAACATGCCACTGCACTCCAGCCTGGACAACGGAGTGAGACTCCAACCCAAAAAAAGGGGGGGGGGAGTTGGGTTTTTTTTCATAGTTGGGCATGGTGGCACATGTCTGTAGTCCTAGCTCCTCAGGAGGTCCAAGCAGGGGGATTGCTTGAGCCCAGGAGCTTGTAGATGCAGTGAGCTATGATCGGGCCACTGCACTCCGGCCTAGGTGACAGAACAAGGCTCTGTTTCTAAAAAATAAAAATAATTTTAAAGAAAGAACGCTTTATTCACTCAGAACATGCCTAGTGGTTGGTTGCCCACTGGGTGCTGGGCAAGAGGAATTCAGCTCTGCATGGCACAGACCCAGCCCTCACGGGGTGTGGAAATCCGGTCTGGCCAGTGGGCTGGCCACTTCTCATGGGGTGGAGGGAAGATTGGATGTAGACTCCTGACAGCCTCTGATGTCATTCTTCATTCTTCCAGCCTGGCCCACCCAACCAGACACAGCACTCGTGAGGGGAACCAAGGGGAGGGGGGCCACAGCCAAAACTGTCCTCATCCCTTCCACATGCTCCTGGACACACGTAAACCTTAGGGGTGCCCTTCCAGGCTCCATCTTGTTCCTTCCATCTTTTTTTTTTTTTTTTTTTTAGTCGGAGTCTCACTCTGTCGCCCAGACTGGAGTGCAGTGGCCGCTCCTGGCCACCGCAGCCTCGACCTGCTGGGCTCCGGCGATCCTTCCGCCTCATCCTTCCAAGTAGCCGAAATTACAGGCATGCGCTACCACGCCCAGCTGATTTTTTGATTTATTGTAGAGATGAGGTCTCGCTGCCCAGGCAGGTCTCGAACCCGCGGGGCACAGGCAATCCACTCACCTCAGCCTCTCAAGGCATGGGATTACAGGCTGAGCCACCGAGCCCGGCTCCTTCCATCCTTCTTAACAGGATCAGAGAAGGGGGGGGTCCAGAAATTCTTCCCACAGGAAATGAAAACAGAGCTAGAAGGGCCCTTCTTGACCAAAACCCCCAAACTGTATTATATACTTGACCTCCCTTAGGGTCTCTGCATGCGCCCCCTTTCCCTTCTATCTTTGCTTTTTTTTTTCCCCAAGAGATGGGGTCTCGCTGTATTGCCCAGGCCAGTCTCGAACTCCTGGGCTCAAGAGATCCTCCTGCCTCAGCCTCCCAACGTGCTGGGATGACAGGTGTGAGCCCCCACACCCGCCCTTGTTGCTTATTTTTATTTAAGGATTCAGATTGGTATTACTTACATACCACGCTCCTGATCTGTGCTTCCCCTCCCATTCTAGAAGCATGGAGACTTTTTTAAAGAATCTAGAAATTTGCTGGGCCAAATACACTCATGCTTTTCTCAAGTCATTTCTTTGGGTCTTGCCCTGTTCCTCCCTCCAAGCCCGACCCCACCTATGTTCCTTTTGATTTTTCCCCACTGTGGCAAGTGTTCAGTTAGACTTTCTGTGTTTCAGAGTTCTCACCATTATACGGTTGACCATTAACCAATGCAGTAAATTCTGCAAATATGCTGAGTTCTCTGCAATCTATGGAAAGGTGTTTCCTGTAAAAGGCATGAACATTTGGAAATTCCAAGGAGTTTTCCCAAAAAGGCCCAAAAGATGGTCTGGAAGGGGCATGGAACCCACAGTTGAGGTAGAAACCAGAAGAACCTGAGATAGTCCATATGCTTGAGGCAGTATGAATTTCATTTTCTTCTCTCTTCACAAAGCCTGATACCTCTTTGTATACATACCACAGACACCACACTGCTGAGATGAAGCTAGGGAAAAAAAAAATAGTTACCTGTCTTAGGGAGAGAGTTGGAAAAGAAAACCAACATGGTAGACTTGGATGTCCCCCTCCTCAGCAAGAAGAATGCCACCATCTTCCTTGCTAACAGAATCCCAACTTTGGAGTCTCCCCGGCAGGACTGTCTGTAAGTTGGTTACTAGACTTAAGACTGCAAATTGACTTCTAGAGATTTTCATCATTAGGCTCAAAGGGACCTAAAGAAAATTGAGCATTTTAATGCAAGCTAAGATGAGGACTGGCTGTCATTGCAATACATAGGCTGTGGTGTGGTTGAACAAAATAAAATTGTATCTACCATATTTCGCAAAGCACTCCAAATCAGAAACTACATTTTAAAAGGTATTTCTGGCCAGTGGGCTCCGTGGCTCAGCTTGTAATCCCAGCACTTTGGGTGGCCAAGGCAAGTGGACTGCCCGAGCCCGTGCGTTTGAGACCACACCAGGCAACTTGGCGAGATCTTGTCTCTACAATAAATCAAAAATTAGCCAGCGTGGTAGCATGTGCCTGTGGTTCCGGCTACTTGGAAGGCTGAGGCGAAAGGATTGCCGGAGCCCAGCAGATGGACACTAGGGTGGCTTTCAGTGTGCAACTGCACTCCAGTCTGGGCGACCGAGACTCCGACTCAAAAAAAAAAAAAAAAAAAAGACTCTATTCCCAGATGTTGTTCAGTGCTTGGAAATTGAGAGGTATTGGGGACCACCCCAATGACACTCAAAAGAATCTGAGTCAATAAATTTCACTGTTTTGGTTGTTCTGAAATCAGAACATTTCAACCCAAGGCAGACTTCACCCAGAGAAATGTACAAGCTAGAGAAACAGGAGAGAATGGCGGGTGACTCACGAAAGGAGGCTTTGGTGTTGCTGCTTACACCCGAGGGCGAGGCATCACAGTAAAAACTGGGGGAGTTACGGGTATGTGTCAGAGAACAACAGTTGAGAAGGCAGATACTCGCCCTGGCAGTTTTTGGTTTGGGTTTTTTTTTTCTTTTTTAGTTGAAGTCTACTCTTGTCACCCAGGCTGGAGTTCAGTGGCACGCTCACGGCCATCACAGCCTCGGCCTGCTGGGCTAAGGCGATCCTTCTGCCTCAGGCTTCCAAGTAGCTGGAACTCCAGGCACCCGCCACCACGCCCTGCTACACCCTGGTCGTTTGGAAGACCAAATGCATAACTCTACAGAGGTGGTGACACTGCAACAGTGTAAATATGCTAAACACTGCTGAAATGTTCACTTTCGAATTCATTTTATGATATGTGAATTTCATGACAGCTAAGTTTAAAAAACAAGATTTATTTGCAAAAAGATTACACCCAATTAAGCCTACCAAATGCCTAAGAGGGCCTGGTCTCTGGGGTCCTCACACTCAGAGGACGTGGGCTTCCCGACGCTTGGAAGGTCTTGGTCTACCCGGCAAGGATAAACATGTTGCCAAGACCTGCAAGGTCTAAGCCAATCACAACGCTCTTTTTTGACTCTCTGGCGGTGATTGGCCTGGGAGGCTGAGCATGTGACCAGACTCTGACCAATGCGACCAAAGGAGAGTATAAGAGGGCCCTCGGGGTGACAGCCCCTCCCACACCGGAGAGTGAGGCCCTTTTTGCCCGGCCTTTGATTCTGAAAGCAAGGTTGAAGAAAACCCACAGGCAGCATTTGGGGAGGTCTAGGAGGGAGGAACAATTGAGGCCAGGTGTTGCAGACCAGCATGAGCAACACAGACCCAACCCCCCCCCAAAAAAATTGGCCAGCCGTGGTGGCACGCGCCTGTAGTCCTGAGGAGACTGAGGCGGGAGGACCGCCTGAACCCAGGAGTTGGAGACTGCAATCAGCTTCGATCAAGCCAGCGGCACTCCAGCCTGGACGACAGCAAAATTCTATCTTTTTTTTTGAATTGGAGTCTCACTCGGTCGCCCAGACTGGAGTGCAGTGGCCGCTCCCGGCCCCCGCAGCCTCGACCTGCTGGGCTCCGGCGATCCTTCCGCCTCACCTTCCCAGTAGCCGGAATTACAGGCATGCGCTACCACACCCGGCTGATTTTTTTTTTTTTGATTTATTGTAGAGATGAGGTCTCGCTGCCCAGGCGGGTCTCGAACCCGCGGGCTCAGGCAATCCACTCACCTCAACCTCCCAAAGGCGCGGGATGACAGGCTGAGCCACCGAGCCCGGCTCAAAATTCTGTCTTTTAAAAAAAGGAAAGCCAGGTACGGTGGCTCACGCCTGTAATCCTAGCACTTTGGGAAGCAGAGGCAAGAGGATGGCCTGAGTCCAGGGGTTTAAGGCGAGCGTGGGCAACTTGACGAAACCTCGTCTCTACATTAAATCAAAAAATTAGCCTGGCGTGGTGGTGATTGTCTGTAGTTTCAGCTACTTGGAAGGCTGAGGTGGAAGGGTCACCTGAGCCCAACAGGTAGAGGCCGTGGTGGCTGTAAGTGTGCCACTGCACTTCATCCTGAGCGACAGAGTAAGATTCTGACTCAAAAAAGAAAAGAAAAGAAAAACAACAAACAAAAATAGGAGTGAGCTGCCAGGGTAAGCCCCCATCAGCCTAGCCCTGGGCTTCTGGTTGAATAAGCACTAACTACCATCTGTGGCTTAATCCCCTGGGAGTTGAATGTCCTAACACCACCAAAAGCATTCTAACTGGCAGTCACCAAAAGGCCACATCAATTGCGCTTTCCCGGTGGGGACCTTCTGTCCACTTGGGGGACATTCACTGCCCACGTGTGACAGCCTCAGGCCAGCTGGTCTGAAGATATGAAGCCACCAGTAACAGCTAGGGAGGATCAGATCCTCATGCCAGGACTCCTCTATCACAGCTCCCGCTTCTTAGGACGGAGAGTTCAGCACTAAAGATCGCTCACACCCAAAGCCACATGGTAGATGGAGAAATGAGTGAAGCCAAGGTTTAAAAATTAAACAACTTCCATCAAAGGTCACTAACAAGTGGCTTCTTACGGGAGATTCAGCCTCAAGTGTGTTTTTTTGTTTGACTCTCACTGTTTTAAAAGGTTTTTTGAGTGTGTTTGTTTTTTTGTTTTTGTTTTTGTTTTTTGAGCTGGAGTTTCATTCCGGCGCCCAGACTGGAGTGCAGTGGCCGCTCCCGGCCACCGCAGCCTCGACCCACTGGGCTCTGGCGATCCTTCCACCTCAGCCTTCCGAGTAGCCGGAATTACAGGCGCGCGCTACCACGCCCAGCTGATTTTTTATTTATTGTAGAGATGAGGTCTTGCTGCCCAGGCGGGTCTCGAACCCGCGGGCTCAGGCAATCCACTCACCTCAGCCTCCCAAAGGCGCGGGATGACAGGCTGAGCCACCGAGCCCGGCTTGTTTGTTTTTTTTTGTTTGTTTGTTTGTTTTTGGTTTTTTTTTATTTTTTTTGAGTTGGAGTCTCACTCCGTCGCCCAGACTGGAGTGCAGTGGCCGCTCCCGGCCACCGCAGCCTCGACCTGCTGGGGATCCGGTGATCCTTCCGCCTCAGCCTTCCAAGTAGCCGGAATTACAGGCGCGCGCTACCACGTCCAGCTGATTTTTTGATTTATTGTAGAGATGAGGTCTCGCCAAGTTGCCCAGGCGGGTCTCGAACCCGCGGGCCAGGCAATCCACTCACCTCAGCCTCCCAAAGGCGCGGGATTACAGGCTGAGCCACCGAGTCCGGCTTTGTTTGTTTTTTAAAGACAGGATTGATCTCTCTCTCTCTCTCTCTCTCTCTCTCTCTCTCTCTCTCTCTCTCTCTCTGCCGCCCAGGCTAGAGTGCAATGGCACAATCATAGCTCACTGCAGCCTTCATTTCCTGGCCTCCAACTATCCTCCCGCCTCAGCCTCCCAAAAGTTAGTAGTACAGATGTGTACCACTATGCCTGGCTAATATTTTTAACGTTTCGTAGAGACAGGGTCTTGCTGTGTTGCCCTGGCTGGTCTCAAACTCCTGGACTTAAGGGATCCTCCTGTCTCAGCCTTCAGAAGTGCTAGAATTACAGGTGTGAGCCACTGTGTCTGGCCTAAAAGGTTTTTTTAAAATGTCTTGTTGACGTACTGTCTAAATTAAGATCTGGGTCCGTGGCTTTGTTTGGAAACACGGACATTCTGGCAGCATCAGACTCATATGGCAAGAACGGCACGGAGCTCAGAAATGGCTTCCGCCCCTTGGAAATGAGTCTGTGCTCTTTAATCTGCCCCACGTGGCTAATTCACATTTTCTAACTTCCCACTTCGATCTCTTTTCACCCAAATGATCCACTTTGGGAGCCTAAATATGTGAGTGCCAGAAAGTCACAGCCAGAAACTTACCGGATGCCGATGGAGTAGGTGGTGAGGACGTTCGGCCAGTCCTGCAGCCTGGGTAGGGGACCCCTCCTTGTTGCTTCATTCCCCCACATTGCCTTGGATGAACTAAAATTCATAGCGAGAATTAATCGAGAAGGGGAAGAGAAAACCTTTTCCTGTGATTTCCTGTGAATTCTGCCTTCCTGAATTGGCCTCAAGCCAAAAAGAATATAAATGCATCTATTTACTTAAAATTGTTTATTTCTTGAGCACCTACTGTGTGTCAGGCATTGTTCTAGTGCCAGGGATACAATATGCAATAAAAAAAAAAAAAACAACCAGACAGATTCCTTGTTCCTGTGAAGCTGACATTAGAATGGGAGAATCAGAATGTGTGTGTGTGTGTGTGTGTGTGTGTGTGTGTGTGTGTGGTACATGAGGGGGCCCAAAAAAAAAAAAAAAAAAACCCCAGTTTTTTTGGAGGGTGAATCCCGTGTAGCACAGGCTTCTCCTGCTAGGTGAGTGTCCTAGGAATGCATCGGCATCAGTGGACCAGCTAGCGTTGTTGTGAGAGGCTGTGTTCAGCTTCAGTGAATTTTTTTTTTTAGATTCTTCCGACGCGTTTGTCCATTCCTTGATGGGTACCCACACCTACTCACACTGCCCTGAGTGTTCAGTCATTTCGACCAAAAGCAGCGTGACCCTCCCGTGCCTCACCCTCCCTATTCACCAGGTCTCCGCCCAAGCAACTTTTTTTTTGTTTTCCAGATGGAAAAAATCCTCAAAGGGAAGCGTGTGTACATAAACACAAATCGGCGAATGCCAACACAAGCCCAGGAATCTTTTGGAAGATAGAACCAGAGCATGTGCCACTGGATGAGAGAAGGGGTGCTTGGCACCCAGGCCGATGAGAACACGTTCTAGCCTCACATGGACTTGACCCGAGTCACAGCCAGGGCCTGATGAACGGGACTGAGAGACAGGACGGAAGGGCAGACCGCAGGAAGCTGCGCGCCTCGCGGACAGCAGTGCTAACACGGTGACTCCACCAGGCCAGGCCTGAAGGAAGGCAGAGGGGCGATTCTTTGTTGTTGTTGTTGTTGTTGTTGTTGTTGTTGGTTTCTTTTTTTTTTTTGAGTTGGAGCCTCACTCTGTCCCCCAGACTGGAGTGCAGTGGCCGCTCCCGGCCACCGCAGCCTCGACCCGCTGGGCTCCGGCGATCCTTCCGCCTCAGCCTTCCAAGTAGCCGGAATTACAGGCATGCGCTACCACGCCCGGCTGGTTTTTTGATTTATTGTAGAGATGAGGTCTCGCTGCCCAGGCGGGTCTCGAACCCGCGGGCTCAGGCAATCCACTCACCTCAGCCTCCCAAAGGCGCGGGATTACAGGCTGAGCCACCGAGCCCGGCTAGAGGGGTGATTCTGACTGCAGACCGGCCAGGTCCCTGAGTCGCTCAGGCCAGAGTGTTGCCTGAGGACACCGTTTTATGGCCTCCACGGCGGGGTTACATCAACCCCCACGTACCCCCGAGGGGCTGTGGACACCGAGTGGGTGCCCGTCACCAGGTGCCAGATGCGCCCGAGGAGATGCTCAGAGTCCCTCCTCCTCACCTCCTCTCCAGCATCCAGGGGAAAGCAGAGGCGAACACGAGACCACTCAGCCCAGATCCTCCACAGGGCTGGGGGTGAGTGCTGGGACCGACCCGGACGCGACACTCGGCAGGGCTAAGCCAAGTGCACCAAGGTGCAGCACGAACCTCATCATCACCGGACCACACACGAAGCAAATGCACTCGTGCACACCTTCCCCGTCCTTCTGCGGAAGGATCAAAATCCAGCAGACCCGGAACAGTTCTTGCCAAGAACCACGCGTTCGAAAAACACAGACAAAAGCAAAGACGTGCTTAACCACACTCAGGGCCCAGGCTTCTTCTCAGGGAAGAGAACGGGTGAATTTGGGGAGGGATTTCCAAGATACCAGCCATGCCCCATTAAGTCGGGCGATGAGCACATGGCATGCATGTATTATTCCAGAAACTGTACATCTATGCTGTGTTAGTCCTTTGGTATGCTTCATACATCTCACGAGGACAAAGATCTAAAAAGCAGAGCCCCAGAAGTATTTATTTTTATTTTTTTAGAGACCAGGTCTGGCCGGGCTCAGCGGCTCAGCCTGTAATCCCGCGCTTTGGGAGGCCAAGGTGAGTGGATTGCCCGAGTCCACGGGTTTGAGACCTGCCGGGCAACTTGGCGAGACCTCATCTCTATAATAAATATAAAAAAAACTAGCCGAGCATGGTAGCGCGCGCCTATAGTTCCGGCTACTCGGAAGGCTGAGGCGGAAGGATCGCCGGAGCCCGGCAGGTCGAGGCTGCGGTGGCCGGGAGCAGCCACTGCACTCCAGTCTGGGCGACAGAGCGAGACTCCAACTCAAAAATAAATAAATAAATAATAAATAAAATAAAATTTTCCGGTAGAGCCAGGGTCTCACTATGTTGCCCAGGCTAGTCTGAAACTCCTGACCTCAAGCAACCCTCCTGCTTCAGCCTCCCAAAGCACTGGGATTAAAAGCATGCGCACTGCACCCCGCCTCTCTCTTTTTGCATTGTCAGTTTATTTTTATTTTTTATTTTTATGTACTTTAAAGATGTGGGGTACAATTCAGGATTAGGTATACAAGTGGGCATCGTACAGGTCAAGTTTGAGCCTCCCTTTGGTCCCCACTTGGTCTTGTTTGAGATTAGGTGCCTTTATTGATGTTGTGTTCCCCCACACACCCCAGCAGTGTCCTACTACTGCCAATTCCTTCCTTACAGTATCATAGTAAATGTTCAGAGCCCACTTATGAGTGAGAACATGTGGTACTCAGTTCTTTGAATGACTGTTTTTCAACCTGTGGTGAAAAATTGGAAGTAAACGAAAGTCCTTCCACAGGGGAATGGCTAGGAAGTGTAGTGTAATCCATACTATGCAATACTCTATGCATCCTTTAAAAATAAGACTCTGGGCCAGGTTCCAGGCTGAGGTGGAAGGATCGCCGGAGCACAGCAGGTCAATGCTGGGGTGGCCGTGAGCATGCCGCTGCACTCCAGCCTGGGCAACAGAGGGAGACTCCACCTCAAAAACAAACAAAAGAATTACAAGCCTCTCAGCAGTGGAAAAAGCATCTCAATAGTTAATATTGCATCAAATGAAAATAATAATAATAATAAGACTCAGCCGGGCTCAGTGGCTCAGCCTGTAATCCTGCGACTTTGGGACGCTGAGGTGAGTGGATTGCCTGAGCCCGCGGGTTTGAGACCCGCCTGGGCAGCGAGACCTCATCTCTACAATAAATCATGCAAATTTATTATTACAAATAATAAATGCGTGGTAGCGCATGCCTGTAATTCCAGCTACTTGGAAGGTTGAGGCAGAAGGATCGCCGGAGCCCAGCAGGTCGAGGCTGTGGTTGCCGTGAACATGCCATTGTGCTCCAGCCTGGGCAACAGAGTGAGTCTCCAACTCAAGGAGTCTCAAAAAAAAAAAAAAAAAATCAGAAGACTATATTCTTAGTCACTGAATCTAAATCAGGAATATTAAACCATAAAACATGGCTTTGGGTAAATTGGTAAATCTGGATAATTCTGCAAATTCAATGAACTGATGATTTGTCTTTCAACGAACTGACTTGGAATGAATCAGCCGAGTTCTGTTAGGATCGCCTGACACAGGCATTTGTCATTAGTTCGGATGTCACCCCCCAGAGGCCTACCTCAGACAGCCAACAACTGTTAAGTGTCCCCCCCCACTCCCTCCCACTGCACACGTGGCCCTGTTTGCTTCCCTCACCATGCAAGGCTAAGTCACCCTGATTCTTAATTCATCTAATTTTTAATGTTCTGTCTCCCCCCATTACAGTGACATTCCGTGAAAGTAGGGACCTTTCTCCCTATGCTGACACGTGGCAGGCACACAGTAAATATTTGTTACATGAGCACATTGTCCCAACAGCTCACAGATATCTGCCACCTTAGAGTCACAGCAAACACTTAGAGGGCACAGGCCACCATTCCTGCCACTCTCTGTGGGACCCTCTGAAATTCATCACCACCAGTAACTGGGTAACAGACCCTGTAAAGGGTTTCAAACAGGCAGTGCTAATCCCTATTAGCCAAATGCTAAGAGACCAACGTATCTCCACCAGCAGAGGCTTCATTTAATCCTAAAGAGACTTAGACCAGCCAGCCAAACCAAGCAGGTTGTGGTTTGCTATCTTGCTTGTTTCTAACAGGCCAAGAGAAGGTGACCAGATGAGGTGACACTCCACCCACTGGCTTGATTTGGCTTCCTTCTCCTCTTACGCAAATGTAAAGCTCTCCCTTCAGAAGCCAGGCTTCCAGAGAAAGGCTCAAGAAAGACACAAAGCCCCTAGTGTACTCAGCGGGCACACAGGGTGAAGGAAGGGGACAGATGTTGTAATAAGGTGCAGAGAAAGCTGATTCAAGCACACAAGCTAACTTCCCTTTCCTTTTTTATACGGCGTCCCATGAGGATGGTGAAGGACCCCAAGAAGTCTGTCTCCTGCTGAGAAACATTTCCCTCCATTTCATAGCACAGTTCAAAGCGGCACCCAGATTCTCCATCCTATCACCCCATTTTCCCCATTACACTTTTCATCGTCTAAAATTAAGTCCCAGCGGGGCACTGTGGCTCATGCCTGTAATCCCAATACTTTGGGAGACTGCGATGAATGATCGCTTGAGCCCAGGAGTTCAAGACCAGCCTGGGCAACAAAGTGAGACCTCTTTTCTACAAAAGAAAATTAAAAGTGAGTCGGACGTGGTGGCATGTGTCTGTAGTCCCAGCTACTTGGGAGGCTGATGCAGGAGGATCGCTTGAGCCCAAGAATTGGAGGCTGGTGAGCCATGTTGTACCACTGCACTTCACCCTGGGCAACAGAATGAGAGCTCAACTTAAGAAATAAATACAATGAAGTCCTTTACACGCCGCCTGGGCAAGTGCCATGGGAGCAAGGCTCTGTCTCTGGGGTTCCCCCAACGCCTATCAGGAGGTGGGGCACCTGGCTGCAGATCCAGAAACATTTATTACAAGGTTGAAAGTGCAGAATTTGTGATTCTCGTCTAAATTATAAGTCTATTTTGGGTATTGCCTTTGGACACTTTGAGCAATTTAAGCCTTTCTTTTATTTTTATTAGCGTCCCTTTATTTATTTGTTTTCATGATTCGTTTGGCGGTGTTCTTTTGAAATTTTTTTCTTTTTTTAATTAAAAAGAATGTTTTTCCCCACTATGTTGCCCAGGCTGGTCTCAAACTCCGGGCCGCAAGCAATCCTCCCCCTTCAGCCTCCCAAAGTGCTCAGATTACTGGCGCGACCTCCCACGCCGGACCTGATGCTACATTTTTAATGTGATGTTAATGTGGTCCCCAGGATGGCCAGCCGGCGTTTGCCCTTGCGGGAAGGGTCCCTGGCCGGAGGGAAGCCTCCTGGGGGCAAAGCTGCTGGCCTCTACTCGGTCCGCCGCCACTCGCCACGACAGGAGTCCTCTGGGCCTCGCTCAGGTCAACCCGGCCGTTCCGACGCGTCCCCGCCCGGCTCCGCCCGGGCCCCGAACCCGGCCCCTCCCGGAACCCCGAAGTCCGGGCGGCGGAGGGATTCAGGCCACACGCACGCGCCACACTCGGCCCGCGCGCTGATTGGCTGGCGGAGGGCTGGCCCCACATCGGCCCAGGCCGCCGCTGCGCGGGAGGCGGGCATAAGTGCCAACCAATCGCGAGACGTTCCGGTGCGTGGGCCGCTCCTCTCAGCCAATCCGAAGGCGGGTCCGGAAAGGGGCGTGCCCAATGGGAGCTGGGCGAGGGGGCGGAGTCACCCTTGGACCGCCAAGGCCGGGCGCTGTCACCTTGACAACGGACAGGTCCCAGCGAGTCAGTCCGGCCCGGCGGGCCTGTCTCCCCGAACCCCGAAACCGCCGTGGCGCCCCCGAGGCACGGGCTCTAGCTTGGCTGCTGTGGCGCCCACGGAGGGATCTGCACCTGGAATGTCTGGACAACGTCTGCTTTCCCATCTTTTTGCTCAAATAGGCGGACTGAGCTCCTGGCGTGAGCCAGACCCAGGGAGCTGGGGGATCGCAGGGGACCCCAAAAAGCCAGCGGGAGGAAGTGATGAAGACGGCCCCAGAGACAACAAACAGGGCCACAGGATAGTGTTGGGGGAAGGCGAGGAGGGAGCTTCTGAGTTAAATTTGGACTCTTGAATTATAAATTGTGCCTGGCACTAGGGACATTTTCCACCATCCGCGGCCCCTTGGCTGTGGGGCGAGCAGAGGCGGGGGACACCCAGGCTGGATCCCCACAATGCAGGGGCCTAGCAGGGGCTAGCTTGATAGAGCGAGGGCTAGTTGCCCTGTCTTCCTCTCCCCCATCCCAGCTGGTCCAAGCAAAATAACTGCTACCCCTTCTAAACACAGGACAGACAGGAGGAGCCATCAGCCCTCTTCTGCAGGGCCAGGCCGTGTCTTTTGGGGTTCACCCGTTGCCTAGGCCGTGCTGCCTCGGGGTGAGGCCTAAGAGCTGAGGGACCATAGGAGCAGATGTGGTGACTGGTGGGGTCCCATGACACAGCAGCCATACAGGCATGTCTAGCAAGCCCTGCATCTTGATGGGGAGATCAGATGTCACCTGGCTGCAGTGTGCCCCGTCTTCCCTAGGGCAAAACCACAGGAAAATGACTGCTTGTCCAGGCAGGAATTCAGTCTTTCAACATTCCCAGGGCATTTCTTCTCTAAAGAGTAATGCATCACCTTCCCAAACTCAGAGGTTGAGAGGGCCAGGCCATTTACACCTTTTTGAGTATAAGAGAACAGTAACCAGGTGCAGTGGTTCATGCCTGTGATCCCAGCACTTTGGCATGTGGAGGAAGGAGGATAATTTGAGCCCAGGAGTTTGAGACCAGACTGGGCAACACAGCGAAACCTCGTCTCCACTAAAAATCAAAAACTTAGCCAGGTGTGGTGGCACCTGCCTGTAGTCCCAGCTACTTCAGAGGCTGAGGCGGAAAGATTACTTGAGTCCAGGGAGTCTAGCCTGCTCTGAGCTGTGATCCTGCCACTGCACTCCGGAGAGACAGTGAGACACCCCACTCAAAAAAGAAAAAAACAAAGTAAATTAAAAATCATCTTAGCACTGATTGTGGCCTTTTAACTTTTATCTAGGCATAAACAGGATTCATCTTTTTTTTTTTTTTTGAGTTGGAGTCTCACTCTGTCACCCAGGCTGGAGTGCAGTGGCACGCTCATGGTCACCCCAGCGTCGACCTGCTGGGCTCTGGCTACCCTTCTGCCTCAGCCTTCCAACTAGCCAGAACTACAGGTGCGCAATACCACACCTGGCTAATTTTTGATTTATTGTAGAGATGAGGTCTTGCCAAGTTGCCCGGGCTGGTCTCGAGCCCGCGGGCTCGAGCCATCCACACCTCGGCCTCCCAAAATGCTGGGATTACAGGCTGAGCCACCAAACCTAGCCCATCATTTTATTCCTCTTCTCAGCTCCATTTCTTACTCAAATTGGTTGATGCTACAAGGTAACTTCTCTGCAGCGGTTTCTTTTGCTAATTATGCTAATCTTCAGTTTCATGGGCTGTGATTTACATTTTCCCAAAGCTTCTGTTTTATGATGTAATCAATATCCAATTCAATGCAGCCCTCCAATATTAAAGTCAGATATAAGCCGGGCTCGGTGGCTCAGCCTGTAATCCCGCGCCTTTGGGAGGCTGAGGTGAGTAGATTGCCTGAGCCCGTGGGTTCGAGACCCGCCTGGGCAGCGAGACCTCATCTCTACAATAAATCAAAAAATCAGCCGGGCGTGGTAGCGCGCGCCTGTAATTCCGGCTACTGGGAAGGCTGAGGCGGAAGGATCGCCGGAGCCCGGCAGGTCGAGGCACTCCAGTCTGGGCGACAGAGTGAGACTCCAACTCGAAAAAAATAAAATAAAATAAATAAAGTCAGATATAGACATAAAAATGAGAAAAAAAATTTAATGCAGCAGTGATTGAAAGTAATGGGCAGTCTTCTTTCTAAAGTTAAAGAAATTTAACGCAGCAGTGATTGAAAGTAATGGGCAGTCTTCTTTCTAAAGTTAAAGAAATTTAACGCAGCAGTGATTGAAATAACGTCTTTAGTGACTGTAAGGAGGGATGACTAAGGATAAATGTTTTGAATATTGACCATGAGTGGTTGAAATTGGTAAACTATTAGATCTCTAATCCCAGTGTCATCAATCTGTGTTCAGGACTTGTAAACGTGTCTGTTGTGATAAAGTACTTTTTTTAGTGTTCGGAACCTCAATCAGGGCAGAAACTGTCCAGTGTTCTGTAGAAAAGAAAACACAGCCCTGAATTCTTAGCACATTGGAGGATTCTGAAATAAATGTTGAGCTGTAGATATCCAGCCAGCACCAGTGCATGGGCTTACACACTTTGTCCCAGAACACACAAGCTCTCCTTGCCTGGCACATCGCTGAAGAAAAGCCTGGATCCCTAGGTCTGATAGAACTTAGGCCCACCTACAGTTAGGTGTGGTGGCTCATGCCTGTAATCCCAGTCTTTGGGAGGCCAGGGCAGGAGGATTGCTTGAGGTCAGGAGTTTGAGACCAGCCTGAGCAACACAGCGAGACCCCACCTCTATTACAAAAAAAATTTTTTTTAAATTAGCCAGGCATGGTGGCACGCAGCTGTAGTCCCAGCTGCTTGAGAGGCTAAGGCAGGAGGATCTCCTGAGCCTAGGAGTTCGAGGCTGTGGTGAACTGTGAGTGTGCCACTGCATTCCAGCCTAGGGGACAGAGTGAGACCTCCCAACTCGAAAGAAAGAAAAAAGAAAGGAAGGAAGGAAGAAAAAGAAAGAAAGAAAGAAAGAATGAATGAATTTAGGCTTGCCTAAAATAACTACAGGATTAAATACCACCATCCACTCTTATTTCACTAATAATTCTTACCCTCACTGCCTCACGGGCTGAAATAGGGCAAGTGGAGTATTTATTTTAAAAAATCAATCAGGCTTATCTACTAGATTAATGACATAAATGCACATCTTTATTTAATCTCCATATAATTGGTTTCAAATGTGCTCCATTAATAGCAAGATGGAGAAGATGAAATTAACAGCCTAGTTTCTAGAAGACTGAAGGGAAAACAGCACATTTAATGCTTTACAGTGTGCACTATGTCCAAAAACGCACATAATAGTCATAGAAGAATGGCAGGAAGTGAAGGGTAGGTACGTTAATTTAGGAGTACAACTGCTAATGACAACAAATTAACCACATTTTCAATGTCCATCATCAAAAGAATGGGTACATAAACGGTGGCATATACGAAGAATGAGCTACTGTGCAGCCATTCAGAGAACGGGACAGCTGGCTGAGATGTATGTAAAATGATAATAACCCAGCCGGGCTCGATGGCTCAACCTGTAATCCTGCGCCTTGGGAGGCTGAGATGAGTGGATTGGCTGAGCCCAGGGGTTCGAGACCCGCCTGGGCAACTTGGTGAGACCGCATCTCCACAATAAATCAAACAATTAGCCGGGGTGTGGTAGCACGGACCTGTAGTTCCAGCTCCTTGGAAAGCTGAGGCGGAAGGATCGCCGGAGCCCAGCAGGTCGTGGCTGTGGTGGCTGGGAGCAGCCACTGCACTCCAGTCTGGGCGTTAGAGTGAGACTCCAACTCAAAAAAAAAAAAAAAAGATAATAACCCAGTGCCCAGAAGAGTGTGCATAATATGTTATTTGTGTTAAAGGAATGATGCATAAACCAGATTACAGGTTTACACCTGTAATCCCAGCACTTTAGAAGACCGAGATGGGAAGATCACTTGAAGCCAGAAATTCAAGAACCTCCCCACAAAAAAGAGAAAGAACGAAATTCAAGACCAGCCTGAACAATATAGCAAGACTCTGTCTCTACAAAATATATTTTAAATGAGCCATGTGTGGTGGCACACACCTGTTATCCCAGCTACTTGGGAGACTGAGGTGGGAGGATTGGTTGGGCCCAGGAGGTGGAGGCCACAGTGAGCCATGATCATGCCACTGCACTCCAGCCTAAGCGACAGAGGGAGACCCCCAACTCAAAAAAACAATAAAAAATAATAAATGTGCCAGGCTCGGTGGCTCAGCCTGTAATCCCGCGCCTTTGGGAGGCTGAGGTGAGTGGATTGCCTGAGCCCGCGGGTTCGAGACCTGCCTGGGCAGCGAGACCTCATCTCTACAATAAATCAAAAAATCAGCCGGGCGTGGTAGTGCGCGCCTGTAGTTCCAGCGACTCGGAAGGCTGAGGCGGAAGGATCGCCGGAGCCCAGCAGGTCCAGGCTGCGGTGGCCGGGAGCGGCCACTGCACTCCAGTCTGGGTGACAGAGTGAGACTCCAACTCAAAATAATAATAATAATAAATGTTATATACAGATTTTCTCCTGGAGTCTTGGATATCCCTACGAGAGGAGAACGTGGCGGGATAACCAGGCAGGGATAAGACTAGGTGTTCGTTCACTGAACCGCGTACTATGTAGTGAACTGTCTTTGCCAGCGGGTCTCAAACATGTTGCTTTTGGGACACATTTACACTCTTAAAACTACTGAGAACCCCAAGAGCCTTTATTTCTGTGGGTTACGTCTAATGATCACAATGGAAAATATAGTTAGAAACAATTACCAAATCAGGAATAAAACCAAGAAATAAAAAAATAACGTATTCATTTACTTTCAAAAAGTAAGGATAAGCCCATTGCGTATGACCCTAAGCAATGTATTTTTATGAAAGATAACTATATTTTGCAAAAGAAGAAAAATTGGCGTCAGTGAGAAGAGTGGTGTTATCTCATGTGTTTGCCAATCTCTGACGTCTCGCTCAGTTGAAGACAGCTCCAGGCCCCATCTCTGCCTGGCATCCATTCCATCGCTACAGCACACGCCTCGCATCTCCGGAAAACTCCACTGTGCATTCATGAGAGCGTGAGAGCGAAACATGTAAATCATCTGTCGTTGAGAGTGGTTTACGTAACCAGGGGCACCCGGGTCACATTTTGAGAACCACACACCTCCACAGTGGGAGAATGGAAGGATGATTGAACATTTCTAATCCTTCAGTTCTTCACTTTTTTCCTAGACTTAAAAAAAAAACTGGAGGAATAACACTCAAGTGATTCTATGCAATTCACATGGGCTGTGTAATACGAAGCAGAGTTCTAAAAACTAGGGAGGACAATTTTGCAGTATTTCAAAATCTCAGCAGATGAGCGTATGACTTGAACCCTGGTGTTATATGATTCCCAAGGTGAGTAGCAGGAAGAGTTTTGCCCTACCTGGAACAAATTTCTAAATTCCAGTTAAGCATAGCTTCTTTGAATAGGGCAAAATGACCCCGGCCAGAGATTGGCTTAAGCGATACAATGACCAAAGACATGCCTTTAAAAGCCTCAAACTGGCCAGGCGCGGTGGCTCATTCCTGTAATCTCAGCACTCGGGGAGGCTGAAGCGAGAGGATTGCTTGAGCCCAGGAGTTGAAGACCAGCCCGGGCAACATAGTGAGACAAACAAAATCAAAAAAATTAACTGGTCGTGGTGGCGCACACCTGTAGTCCCAGCTACTCGGGAGGCTGAGGCAGGAGGTCGAGGCTGCGATAGCCATGATCAGGCCACTGCACTCCAGTCTGGGCGACGGAGTGAGACCCCCAACTCAAAAAATAAACACAAGCATCAAATGCTTAAAAGTTAACTCGACGTGAACTTTGACAATACAGAGGGGACCCCAGACCCTGCCCTATGTGCACTAGCATGCAGCAGAAGATGGGATTTGGAGTCTGAGCCGCTGGATTTCAGTCCCGCCTCTCCATATGTTCTTATTTGCTGTGCCATTTTGTGCAGGTCACTTAGCCTCCCTGAGCCCAATACAAAACAAGAATTCGTTGTGAGGCTTATACGAAAAAAGAAACAACTGGTAGAGTGTAAAACAACGAATACTGTTTATCATGACTCCCGGCCGCCACTGCCTGCCATGGAAAGATAGTGGTCGTTTGAGCTTTTTGATTGTCATGATTTACCCTGTTTCATCAGGTCCACCAATTAATATACAAGTTCAAGAAAAACGCCCAAAGCCAGAAATGTCTTCAGGAGGGTGTCGCTCTGCTCTGCCCTGCGTGCGGTGGGTGAAGGAGGAGGCTCGGGACCCAGGCTCCCTGGGGACCAGCCATCTGACCTTGGGCAGTGTTTCTCAACTTCCCTGAGCCTGGGTTTTCTCTTTGTGTTCCAGAGATAATCCCTTCTTAGCCAGGCGATTGTGCAATTTCAGCAAGCCAGGGCAGGTGCAGCATAGACACACCGAGGCCCCTGGGAACCACTGCTGTCACTCGGGGAGCAATGGAAACCACCGTGTGTCGGGGGGCTAGAGTCAGCACCGCTTTCCCATTAGCTCTTTGTATGTCAAGAGGTCCTAAAATTCCATCCCTCCGGGGTCCTCCCCTTCACTTCTATGCATTCCTCTAATTCCAGCTGGAAACTGGAAACTACCCTCCACCTGACACTGGCTGGCAGGACAGTGGCCAGCATCAAGCCAGAGTGAGTAGCCTGAGGGGTAAGTTCGAATCTCTCTCTCTCTCATTATCAGGAGATTACCCCAGGATGACCTTACTTCCAGGCACAGACACAAGGACATTCTGTATCGTGCAAATGACTGACCATGCCAAGTTTTGGGACTCAGGCCACTGAGGGTTATTTGTTTTCCAACATGTATGCATTGAGCACCTGTGTCCAACTTGAAAATGCAAGGACCATTGAGAAAGCAGAGGAAGAATCATGAAGGACCACACTTCCATTAATAAACACCCGAGTGACTGAAACTGGAGCTATGACATGGCCCTGTCCGGTACGGGTTAAATAGTCCAATGCAGGCTCACAGAAACACTAAAGCAAGTCACACGTGTATATTAAAATTGTCAGCCAGGCGCGGTGGCTCACGCCTGTAATCCCAGCACTTTGGGAGGCAGAGACCAGAGGATTGCCACTGAGCCCACGGGTTCGAGACTGGCCTGGGCAACATGGTGAGATCTCATCTCTACAATAAATCAAAAACTTAGCCGGGCCTGATGGTGCATGCCTGTAGTTTCAGCTCCTTGGAAGGCTGAAGCCGAAGGATCACCTGAGCCCAGCAGGTCGGAGCTGTGGTGGCCATGAGTGTGTCACTGCCCTCTAGCCTGGGTGACAGAGTGAGACTCCGACTCAAAAAATTTTTTTCAGCCAGGCTCGGTGGCTCAGCCTATGATCCCAGCATTTCGGGAGGCAGAGGCAAGTGGATTGCCTGAGTCCGCGGGTTCGAGACCCGCCTGGACAACTTGGTGAGACCTCATCTCTACAATAAATCAAAAATTAGCCGGGTATGGTAGCGCATGCCTGTAGTTCTGGCTAATTGGAAGGATCGCCGGAGCCCAGCAGGTCGAGGCTGCGGTGGCTGGGAGCGTGCCACTACCCTCCAGCCTGGGCAACAGAGTGAGACTCCAACTCAAAAAAAAAAAAAAAATGTCTAGCAGCCACAGTTTATTTGAATTGATAACTTTTATTTACCCTTTTTTGTCATAGACTTTTTTTTTTTTTTTTTTTGAGTTAGAGTCTCACTCTGTCGCCCAGACTGGAGTACAGTGGCCGCTCCCAGCCACCGCAGCCTCGACCTGCTGGGCTCCGGCAATCCTTCCGCCTCGGCCTTCCAAGTAGCTTGAACTTCAGGCGCACGCTACCACGCCCGGCTAATTTTTTGATTTATTGTAGAGATGAGGTCTCGCCGAGTTGCCCAGGCGGGTCATGAACCCGTGGACTCAGGCAATCCACTCACCTCAGCCCCAAGGCGCAGGATTACAGGCTGAGCCACCGAGCCCGGCATCATAGACTTTTTTGTTTTACCATTTAAACCTTTTTTGTTCCCCTCCCCCCTCCCCCTTCTTGAGTCTCTGTGTCCATGATACATTCTCAAAGCCTTTGCAGATCCTCATCTTAGCACCCATTCATGAGTGAGAACATGTGGCGTTTGGTTTTCTGTTCCTTAGTCAGTTCTCGAGTGGCCACAATTTAAACAAAAGAGAAACAGATAAAATAAAGTTTAATAATAAACTTTTTTTAGCCCACTATATCCAGAATGTTATCTCAGTCATGTGATCTATATAAAAATGATGAGTTCGTTTACATTTTTTTGTTACCATGTCTTCCGAATTTGCTGTGTATTCTACACTTACACCACAGGTGGGTTCAAACTAGCCACATTTCAAGTGCTTGGGGAGCCCACGTGGCCAGTGGCCACATATATAGCACAGCACAGGTCTAGACAAGGAAAGGTCACATAGCAAATATTTTACTTTGTGGCCAGGTGCAACCACTCAGCTCTGCCTTGTCACATGAAAGCAGTCACAGATGATCTGTAAATGAATGAGTGTGGCAGTGTTGCAATAACACTTTATTTATAAAAACAGGCAGCTGGGGTCAGGCACGGGGGCTCATGCCTATAGTTCCAGCTACTAAGGAGGTTGAGGTAGGAGGATCACTTGAGCCAAGGAGTCTGAGACTGCAGTGAGCTGGGGTCATACTGCTACACTCCAGCCTTGGGGACAGAGTGAGACCCTGTCTCTAAAACAAACAAACAAAAGAAAAGCCGGGGCGCAGTGCCTCACGCCTGTATTCCCTACACTTTGGAAGGCAGAGGCGAGAGGACTGCCTGAAGCTACGGGTTCGAGACCAGCCTGGGCAACTTTTGGCAAGACATCGCCTTTACAATAAATCAAAAAATTAGCCGGACATGGTGGTGTGCACCTGTAGTTCCAGCTCCTTGGAAGACTGAAGCAAAAGGATCGCCTAAGCCCAGCAGGTCGAGGCTGCGGTGGCCATGAGCGTGCCACTGCACTCCAGCCTGGGCGACAGAGTGAGACTCCAACTCAAAAAATAAAAAAACTTTTAAAATAATAGTTCTTTTAAAAACCAGGCAGCTGGCTGCAGTTGACCTTTGCACATATTCATCCAAAAAGTAAGTGAAACGCAAGTCCACGTATGCATCAGGCATTGGAAGGAACTTGATTTCTGCCCTCCGCCCCAGCCCTGATTCTCCCATCTTTCATTGCTGGCTCTTTATCTCTGGTCGAGAGAGACCACCAGAACCAGTTACTAAGTTACCCCAAAACAAAGGACCCAGACCTTCGAAAACACAAGACAAGAACAAGCAGCAGCTCTCCTGACACTCGGTGCAGCTGCCAGCACTGTGACACCCCGTCCCATGGGAGCCACAGGTGTCTTGGTCCCAGGTTGAGACGCAGAAGCAGGACCATCTGCCAGAACACAAGCTGCCCGTGTTTCCAGTGTTAACAGTCCGTGTCCTCGCCTCCCACCCAAAGTGGAAATATGGGTCCACACAAAGGCAGAGAGAATGGAAGCAAAGTAGAAACGGATGCGGCCTGCAAGGCGCTAACCCCGTCGGGAGAGCAGCGTCGCAGGAGACCACGCGCACTGGATGGTGTGACACGCCAGACTGAGGGGCCACCCGACAGCACAGAGCAGCGGGTCGCTGAGATCTGGGGTACTGACAACCTAGGACAAGGTCGAGGCCATGGCAGGAGACCTGCTGCTGTGGCCACACCCCGCAGGCCAGCTGGGTAGGGCCCCTGAGGCCCCTGCTGGCTCCCAGTCCTCCGGTCCACAAGGTGGGCTGACTCATAATTCAGTAGGGATCCAAAGTGTGGCTCTGGTGTGAACACAATCCTTTTCTTTTTCTTTTTTTTTTTTTTGAGTTGAGTCTCACTCTGTCGCCCAGACTGGAGTGCAGTGGCCACGCCCGGCCACCGCAGCCTCGACCTGCCGGGCTCCGGCAATCCTTCCGCCTCAGCCTTCCGAGTAGCCGGAACTACAGGCACGCACTACCACGCCCGGCTGATTTTTTGACTTATTGTAGAGATGAGGTCTCGCTGCCCAGGTGGGTCTCGAACCACGGGCTCAGGCAATCCACTCACCTCAGCCTCCCAAAGGCGCGGGATTACAGGCTGAGCCACCGAGCCCGGCTTCTATTTTTTTTTTTAAGTCAGAGTCTCCCTCTGTCACCCAGGCTGGAGTGCAGAGGCACAATCACAGTTCACTGCAGCCTTGACCTCCTGGGCTCAGGTGATTCTCCCGCCTCAGCCTCCGAGTAGCTGGGACTACAGGCACGCGCCATCATGCCCAGCTAATTTTTTAATTTTTTTGCCGAGATGGGGTCTCACTTTGTTACCCAAGCTGGTCTCAAACTCCTGGACTCAAGCAATCCTTCCATCTTAGCCTCCCAAAGTTCTGGGATTACAGGTGTGAGCCACCACGCCTGGCTGGACATGCTCTTGGAAAGGATTTCGCCGTCATGTGAGGTATATTTGTGTCTCATTTTCCACCAGGGAAATTGTGATGTTACCAGAATAGCTGGAATTTTTTTTTTTTTTTGAGTTGGAGTCTCACTCTGTCACCCAGGCTAAAGCGCAGCGGCACGCTCCCGGCCACCACAGCCTCGACCTGCTGGGCTCTGGCGATCCTTCCGCCTCAGCCTTCCAAGTAGCTGGAACCACAGGTACCCGCTACCACGCCCAACTAATTTTTTAATTTATTGTAGAGACAAGGTCTCGCCAAGTTGCCCGGGTGGGTCTCAAACCTGTGGACTCAAGCGATCCTCTCGCCTCGGCCTCCCAAATTTCTGGGATGACAGGCTTGAGCCACTGCACACTGCACCCGGTCCTTATTTTTTTGTTTTCATTTACATGTGTTTTTTCTTATTTCAATATCCTTAAGGGATACAAACAGTTTTTGGACTGGGCTTTAAGAGCACCCACCGTCCCCGCCTATGCACATGGTCCCCACAGGTGATTTTTCGTCCTTCCACCCCTCCCCCTCCCCCTTCTAAGTTTTGGTGTCCAAAGGCCATTTCTTCACGCCTTTGCAGGTCTTTGGTTTAACTGCCACTTAGGAGAACACGCGGTATTTGGTTTCCTGTTCCTGAGTGAGTTCGCTTAGGATCACTGCTCTTAAAATATGTTTACTATGGTGTCCAACACTGGAGGTTTTATTTTGAGCTTCTCATTACTGCTACTTGAAGATAATTACTGCCACCAAGAGAAGGCACCTCACACGCCCCCCTTCTCTTCTCGATGAACAGAATTGTGGATTTCCACTGGTTAAGATCAGAGAGGAGTGATGCTGCACTGGTTAGAAACCTGGAAACGGGCCGGGCTCAGTGGCTCAGCCTGTAATCCCAGCACTTTGCAGGCCGAGGCCAGTGGATTGCCTGAGTCTGCGGGCTCGAGACCCACCTGGGCATCTTGGCAAGACCTCATCTCTACAATAAAGCAAAAATCAGCGGGCGTGGTAGCACGCGCCTGTAGTTCCAGCTACTCGGAAGGCTGAGGCGGAAGGATAGTAGGAGTCCAGCAGATCGAGGCTGCAGTGGCTGGGACCGTGCCACTGCACTCCAATCTGGGTGACAGAGTGAGATTCCAACTCAAAAAAAAAAAAGAATCCTGGAAACCACTTCCAGAAATTCGAAACACACATGCGCACGCGTACACACACACACACACGCTTTCGCACATTCTCACAGAAACGTGCTTGCACACACATTTATGCACACCAGTGTCCACTAATGAGATCATTTCCTGACAGATGGACCCTCCCCCTGGGCATGGAGAGACCATTTCAGTCACTGTAGCTGTGTCTAGATTAGTGTCTGCAGGTGGCCAATCTGCTACCTGGAAGGGGACTTAGGGACTAGATAAAGACTTTAGTCATTTTTTTTAAATATGGAGGCAAAAGCCGGGCTCGGTGGCTCAGCCTGTAATCCCGCGCCTTTGGGAGGCTGAGGTGAGTGGATTGCCTGAGCCCGCGGGTTCGAGACCCGCCTGGGCAGCAAGACCTCATCTCTACAATAAATCAAAAAATCAGCCGGGCGTGGTAGCACATGCCTGTAATTCCGGCTACTTGAAAGGCTGAGGCGGAAGGATCGCCGGAGCCCAGCAGGTCGAGGCTGCGGTGGCCGAAAGCGGCCACTGCACTCCAGTCTGGGCGACAGAGTGAGACTCCAACTCAAAAAATAAAAAAAAAAAAAAATATGGAGGCAAAGCCGGGTTCGGTGGCTCGGCCTGTAATCCCGCGCCTTTGGGAGGCTGAGGTGAGTGGATTGCCTGAGCCCGCGGGTTCGAGACCCGCCTGGGCAGGCAAGACCTCATCTCTACAATAAAATAAAAAAATCAGCCAGGCGTGGTAGCGCACGCCTGTCATTCCAGCTACTTGGAAGGCTGAGGCAGAAGGATCACCGGAGCCCAGCAGGTCGAGGCTGCAGTGGCCGGGAGTGGCCGCTGCACTCCAGTCTGGGCGACAGAGTGAGACACCAACTCAAAAAAATAAAATAAAATAAAATATGGAGGCAACAACCTGTCTTAGCCAGTTCAGGATCCTGTAAGAAAATACCATGGACTGGGTGGCTTAAGCAATGAATATTTATGTCTCACAGTTCTGGAGGCTAGAAAGGCCAAGACCACAATGCCCACATTCAGTGTTTGATGAGGGCTCAACTCCTGGTTTTCAGACAGCCACCCTCCTGCTGTGTCTCCACATGGTGGGGCAAGAAGGCTCTAGGCTCCAACTCCTCTTTTTTTTTTTTTTTTTTTTTTTAGTTGGAGTCTCACTCTGTCGCCCAGACTGGAGTGCAGTGGCCGCTCCCGGCCACCGCAGCCTCGACCCGCTGGGCTCCGGCGATCCTTCCGCCTCAGCCTTCCGAGTAGCTGGAACGACAGGCACGCGAGACCACGCCCGGTTGATTTTTTGATTTGTTGCAGAGATGAGGTCTCACCAAGTTGCCCACGCGGGTCTCGAACCCACGGGCTCAGGCAATTCACTCACCTCAGCCTCCCAAGGCGCGGGATTACAGGCTGAGCCACCAGGCCCGGCTTCCTCCTCCTCTTATAAGGGCACACATCTCGTCCTGGGGGTCCACCCTCATGCCTTCATCTAAACCAGTCATCTCCCAAAGCCCCTGTCTCCAAACACTACCACACTGGGAACTGGGGCTTCAACACAAGAATTCTGAGGGGACGTAACGTTCCATCCACAGCACCTGGGAATTCCCTTGACTGGTCACTGAAGTTCATTCCACAGGGTATTTGCATCACGCTGGGACAAAAGCTTCCCCTGGAACACTGTGTTTTCATTTCATGGATAGTCATGGCCGAGACACATGTAGACCATACTTGAAGCTAATCCTGGCATTCTCATCGCTACCACCAATGCTGTACAGTTATTTTTAAAAAGGTATAGATGGCTTATCTTGTTAGTTTCAGTAACTATGAAAGCATATTTGTGGGATTGAGGGGTAATCACACAAACCAATGACTAATGATGTTTAAGTAAACAATCATGGAGGCCCAAACTTTACCTGTATGATGACCACTTGTAAGCCTAATCCTGAATTGTACCCCACATCTTTAAAATAAAATAAATAAATCATTCATTGACTCGGTTTGCTCTGCTATTGGGCTTTAGAGCAGGCTCTGTGGACACACATATTATCATTTGTGAGTGGTTATTTTCTACTGTAAAGGTCAAGCGCTGGTCAACGTATGTCATTCATAAGATGTACACAAGCTATTTGCTGAAATTCCGTTTACAGTTTTCAGAAATAAGCATTTCTTTGTCTGATGACAGATGGCCAGTTTTCCATCGAGACAACCCCTGTGAGTAAATGAATATGTGTTTGGGGTGAAACAGATCATGCCGCGTGTTGGTGAGGACATGGAGGAACTGGAACCCTCATGCACAGCTGGTGGGAGCATCAGATGGTACAACCACTTTGGAAAATGGCTTCTCCGAGAAAACACCAAATGGCGGATGGTGCCAGTGCACTGGGAGGGCCCGAAGGCCCCAGAATGGGAGGCTGTAGCGGCTCCACAGAGGTTTCAGCAGCGGCCTCCAGGATGAGGTCATGGCCGTGGTCAAGGTCGCAGAGCTCACGGAGGCCAGGTCGAGGACAAGGAATGGATTGTCTGTCACCAAGCTGGGCCACCTGGTCAAGGACACGAAGACTGAGTCGCTACAGGAGCTCAGGCACTGAGTCCCTGCGCCCGGCCGGCGTGTGGATTTCGAAATCCATCCAGGTTGCTGCCTGTGTCAGTAGATCACGTCACTACAATAGTTCCTGCTGTTGCTGGGTGGTGTCCCACGTGGATATTCCTCAGCCTGTTTACCTGCTCCCGTGTGAGTGGACATACACGTTGTCTCCTGTTCGGGGCTATTCCATATGAAGCCACCGTGGACATTAATGAATAGGCCTTTGTGTGAAGTACCTTTAAATTTCCCTCAGGTAAATACTTAGGAGCAGACTGGCTGGATCATCTTGTAGGGTATGTGTTTACTTTTTTGAGATGTCGTCTGGGCGCAGTGGCTCAAGCCTGTCATCCCAGCACTTCGGGAGGCCGAGGAGAGAGAATTGCCCGAGCCTGAGGGTTCGAGACAACCAGCCTGGGCAGCTTGGTGAGACCATGTCTCCACAATAAATCAAAAACGTAGCCAGGCGCGGCGCAGTGGCGTGGGCCTGTGGTTCCAGCTACTTGGAAGGCTGAAGCAGAAGAATCGCCTGAGCCCAGCATGTCATGGCTGTGATGGCCAAGAGTGTACCCCCGCACTCCAGCCTGGTTGACAGAGGGAGACTCCGACTCAAAAAAATAAAAATAAAAAATAATCATCATGGAGGGAGCCAGGTAAGGAAGAGACATGTGCTGCTTGATTCCACTTATAGAAAATGCTGGAAAATGCCAAGGGATGTACACTGACAGAGCAGCTCAGCAGCTGCCTGGGGATGGGAGGGCCGCGAGGGGTGAAGGGGGACCCTAAAGGGCCATGAGGGGCTTTGGAGGGGACAGACACGTTCGCTTTAATTGGGGCAACAGTTTCAAAAGTGATCACATCATATACTCAGAACACGTGTAGTCCCACGTGTGTCAAGTATACCTCCATCAAGCTGTTAAAAACTAGTTTGAGCCGGGCTCGGTGGCTCAGCCTGTAATCCCGTGCCTTTGGGAAGCTGAGGTGAGTGGATTGCCCGAGCCCGCGGGTTCGAGACCCGCCTGGGCAACTTGGCGAGACCTCATCTCCACAATAAATCAAAAATATTAGCCGGGGGTGGAAGCGCGCGCCTGTAGTTCCAGCTACTTGGAAGGCTGAGGCGGAAGGATCACCGGAGCCCAGCAGGTCGAGGCTGCGGGGGCCGGGAGCGGCCACTGCACTCCAGTCTGGGCGACAGAGTGAGACTCCAACTCAAAAAAAAAAAAAAAAATTAAGCTGGGCTCGGTGGCTCAGCCTGTAATCCTGCGCTTTGGGAGGCTGAGGTGAGTGGATTGCCCGAGCCCGCGGGTTCGAGACCCGCCTGGGCAACTTGGCGAGACCTCATCTCTACAATAAATCAAAAAATCAGCCGGGCGTGGTAGCACGTGCCTGTAATAACGGCTACTTGGAAGGCTGAGGCGGAAGGATCGCCGGAGCCCAGCGGGTCGAGGCTGCGGTGGCTGGGAGCAGCCACTGCACTCCAGTCTGGGCGACAGAGTGAGACTCCAACTCAAAAACTAATAATAATAAATAAATAAATAAACTAGTGCGAGAAGTCATGATTAGTAATGGCTTGAATTAGAGGCCATTCCAAAAATTAGAGGCCGGGCATGGTGGCTCAAGCCTGTAATCCCAGCACTTTGGGAGGCAGAGGTGAGGGGATTGCCTGAGCCCACAGGTTCGAGACCATCCCGGGCAACTTAGCGAGACCATGTCTCCACAATAAATTAAAAATTAGCTGCACGTGGTAGTAGAATTCTAATTCAATCTGGCAGGCTGGGGAAGGGGGTAGAGAGAGGGAATGGGGCCCAGGCTGAAGACCAAGGGACGCAGGAGTGGGACCGGCCTCGGAGGCTCCAGGGGACACGTGCTGCCCCGGCATCAGCTCCCACTGCCTTCTGCCACAAGTTGCCTCCGTCCCAGCCACCGCTGTGGCCAGCATGAGGTTTGCCTAATGCCCAGGTCACCTGGGTGTTGCCAGTAGCCCCCTCTGCACCCATTTCTCTTCTTTCCTTTTTTTGATTTGGAGTCTCACTCTGTTGCCCAGACTGGAGTGCAGTGGCCGCTCCCAGCCACCCCAGTGTCAACCTGCTGGGCTCAGACAATTCTTCCGGCTCAGCCTTTCAAGTAGCTGGAACTACAGGCGCGCACTACCATGCCCGGCTAATTTTTAATTTATCGTGGAGACGTGGTCTCGTCAAGTTGCCCGGGATGGTCTCGAACCTGTGGGCTCAGGCAATCCACTCACCTCGGCCTCCCAAGTGCTGGAATTACAGGCTGAGCCACCAAGCCCAGCCACAAAATGGTTATTGTAATCACGGACACTAGATGTCCCTGAGTGGCCTGGCTTCCTACTCGCCCGGGTTTCCTCTCACCCCACACTGCTGTCACTACCAACTACTGCCATGTCCTGTGTGGTACCTCACTCCAGTTGCCCCTACTGGCTCTCCCAGTGATAGGCCGCCCAGGTTGACGGCAAATAATGCCACAAGGACTCACCCCACACCATCCCTTCCTGGAGCCCTGTGAGGCTGTCTTCGTCGTGTATATTCACACACCCAGGAGCAGTGCTCTTGGGTCCTAAGCATATTAATTTGACTGTACTCCCATCACGTTTGATCCTAAATGGGTCCTCAAGAAAGGATTTTGGCCGGGCTCAGTGACTCAGCCAATAATTCCAGCACTTTGGGAGGCTGAGAGTGGATCGCCTGAGCCCACGGGTTCGAGATCAGCCTGGGCAACTTGGCGAGACCTCATCTCTACAATAAATTTTTTAAAAATTAGTCAGGTGTGGTAGCACGTGCCTGTAGTTCTGGCTACTTGGAAGGCAGAGGCGGAAGGCTCACCGGAGCCCAGTGAGTCCACGCTGGGGTGGCTGTGAGTGTGCTACTGCACTCCAGTCTGGGCAACAGAATAAGACTCCAACTTAAAAAAAATTTTAAAAAGAATGGATTTTGAGCACCTAAGAAAGCACTGGTTCAGGGGGCGTGGAGGGAGTACATGTCAGTTGCATTCCCCGGTAGCGTTGCCAGAAGAGGCAAATAAAAATACAGCACACCTGGTGACATTTGCATTTCAAAATGCAAACTTAACCGAATGTCCTGTATTTTACCTGGCAACCCTATTTCCAACTAAAAACATAAATTCAAGGGTTTTGTTTTTGTCTTTCTTGTTACTGAGGGTTTTTAGAGACAGGGTCTCACTATGTTGCCCAGGCTAGTCTCAAACTCCTGACTTCCAGTGATCCTCCTGCCTCGGCCTCCCAAAGCACTGGGATTACACGTGAAAGCCACTTCACCTGGCCTAAGTTCAAGGTTTGATGACTCTTCTCAGATTGGGGCATAGACTCCTAGAATCACCATTACATGTTGAAATTGGGGAAACTCCACAAACATTTGCCTACAAATGATATATTTTAAAAGTCCATACAACAAAATTACAATAAACATTTATTAAGTTATAATTTTCACAATATTTTAATTCTGTTCTGAGATCTACAAATATCTCTACATCACACCAAAGCCATTTATTTAATAAATAAAGGGAATGTATATATATCGCTTGACAACAAAAAATAAGCCCGATACATTTATGTCTATATAAGATATTTGTCGAATTGGTTTCCCTAGGCTCACAGAACAAAAGTGCACAGACACACACACACCAGTATGTTCAGATCAAATGGATTTATATTGTGTCCAATCAAATGCTCTATAAATTGTATAAGCAGATACACAAAGTAACAAATTGCATCATGAATCCTTTGTTGATCATGGGTATCAAACCTCACAAGTATGATTTCCAGTTAAGAACAGAGGAAGAACAGGATCTGATAGTGTGTGCGAATCACCGTCACCACCACAAGAAATCGACTGAGTTACATGGAATTCGGAGATTTAACACACATGCGGATATTGAATTGACACTACAATAAAACCTTGAAATCTACAATAAAGCCTGGAAATCTGCAAAAAGACATGAGAACACGGGGTCAGTGATATCATTAGCTGCCACGGGCTTTCAGTAGACGACACAAATGACAGTGAGCTTTTTATGTCGCCGTGAGAAAAGCCAGAATTGGTACGTCAAGATGCTGAACACAGAGAACTCAACACACAGAGCGAAGTTTGTTGACACCAGACACTATAGGCCACAGACGGCTGTTCCGTATGGATGTGAAGGTGCTAGGAGATTCTGCAAAATATATGTCATTCTTTTATTCACAAGTGAGGAGCAAAAGTTCAACTATTCCAATGGCCAGAACCAAAACATTCTGCAGAAGGTGACAGATCTATCATTTTTTTAAAATGTTGGGAGTGGGGGTTGACACGATGGGACCTTAGGGGGTCCCTCTGAACTCCCGCAGGTCGGCAAGAGCTGGGTTTTCAGTGAAGCCAGCAATCCAAAGCCCAGCAGGGAGAAGTCCACCTGTAAGGTGGATGACATCCATCCAAAGCATCTTAAGGGGCAGAGGGGATGGCTGCTTAGGACTTCCACTAGCAACAAATGGCTTTAGGTTTCGTGTTGGCCATTTGACATGTTACTCTTAACCATGTCTGTGGACGCGCAAGTGTCTGGTGGCGACCCACACTGCTGCCGCCCTCCCTGCCAGGCAGCCCTGCTGGCTGTGGACAGTCGTGTGCTAATCTTCCCAACCTGCATGCTCTCACCAGTCTCCAGTGGGTGACACCCTGCTTGGTTGCTGTCCCCACTACAGCCACAAAGGAACAGTCCCTGTCCCTGATGCTTCTGCTCCTGACCCCTGCACGAGCCAGGCTGTGGTGCCCAGCATGGCCTGCTGCATCTCGTTTCCAGGGGAACGGAATTCAACACCTTTCCATGGCATTCACCCCCAATGGATGTGTGAAGACCCAGGAACGACCCACAGGGCCAGCTTTCAAGAGTCTGTTGCTGTGCATTGCCCGACTGAAACTCGCAGCAAAAGAAACCACATGGCTGGGACCAGAAGCCCATCTAGAAGAGGGTCTCAGTTCCCGGGTGTCAAGGACAAGATCGCTGGACACCGACCCACTCACCCACACACGTCCAGCACGGAGAGATGGTGGGTCTTCTGGTGTTGTTTCTAGGTTACTTTCTGTTCTCAGTGAAGCAAGTATTTCTTGTGATACTGAAGTACTGGGAAATGAACACTGACCAACCTAAAGACGTTTAAAACCGGAGTCTTCATGATAACAGACCACAGTTTTCATCAGAATGTTTTTATGTCACAATCAGCGAACTGTTGCACTAATATAGTCGACAGCCCTGAAGATATAAAAAAGGTTCCTCTTCAAGGTGTGAGATGTGGTAGAAAAATACATCTTTTCCACATACAAAAGAGAGAAAACTGAAGAGATGGAGGAAGGCCCAATGCCCTGCAAGCTTCCATGGAATGGAGAAAGGGAAAAATCCCCGACTACTTGGGGTTAAGAATATGCCCAAGATGGGCTCGGTGGCTCAGCCTGTAATCCCGTGCCTTTGGGAGGGTGAGTGAACTGCCTGAGCCTGCAGGTTCGAGACCCACCTGGGCAACTTGGCAAGACCTCATCTCTACAATTAAAAAAAAAAAAAAAGAATATGCCCAAACAAAAGTGAAATTTATGCATCAAAAACCAAGAGATTTTCAAACCTGGCTCTAGGATTTCTATCAAAATTTCCAATCGTGTTCTACCCTCAAAAGACCCTCAGATGACCATAGATGCTTTCATTAAAAATGAATGTGGCTGGGCACCCTGGCTCATGCCTGTAATCCCAGCACTTTGGGAGGCTGAGGGAGGATCGCTTGAGCCCAGGAGTTTGAGACCAGCCTGGGCAACATAGTGAGCTCTCCTCTCTACAAAAAAAAAAAAATAAATTAGCTGGATGTGGTGGCGTGTACCTGTAGTCCCAGCTACTCGGGAGGCTGAAGAGGGGCAGATCGCCTGAGCCCAGGAGGTCAAGGCTGTGGTGAGCCATGATTGCGCCACTGAACTCTAGCCTGGGCAACAGTGAGATCCTGTCTCAAGAGGAAAAAAAAAGAAGACATCTTTCACTCGAGCATATCAAGCTACAAAAACTGACTTAAGAACCTACATTTAGCCCAATTGGAAAGAAACAGTGCAGAGTTTCGACGGCAATTTTCAACTGACACTCGAGGTCTCAATCCGCTGCCCCCAGATACACATACCTCCCTCCATTTACTGGGCATTAAAATGATGATCCCATCGAGAACTCAGGGGAACACAGGGCCCATCGTGCCTCAGGAATGAGCAGAGAGGACAGAAGGAGTGAGGGTCACAGTCGGCCCAACGACAGTGTAAGACTTAAAACACTTGGGCATCTTACAGGACCACAGAGGAGGAGCCAAGGCAGGGCCAGGAGCCACTGGCTTTGTGCACGGAATGCCAGTGTCTCCCTGGGCAGGATAGGCAAAGCCAGGTTTTCCATCCTAAACAAGAAACAAACACCCTAAAAGCAATGGCAATAACCTCCCCGGTCAGTTACACCCTGTGCTAAAACAGTCACGTGGAGTATCCAAATGACAACACTGGAACGATTGCAGCCCAGAAGTCAGGTGTTCGAATGGAGCAAATTTTGGAAAGTGACTTGAACCCAGGATTTTGGGTCCCATGATATGCACCTTAAACACAGAAATTTAGGCCAGGTGCACTGCTTGGAAGGCTGAGATGGAAGGATCGGCCTGAGCCCAGAAGGCCGTGGGTGTGGTGGCCATGAGCATGCCGCTGCACTCCAGCCTGGGCGACAGAGTGAGACTCCAACTCAAAAAAAAAAGGCGGGGGGGGGGCTGGGTGTGGTGGCTCAAGCCTGTAATCCCAGCACTTTGGGAGGCCGAGGCAAGAGGACTGCCTGAGCCCAAGGGTTTGAGACCAACCTGGTCAACTTGGTGAGACCTCGTCTCTACAATAAATAAAAAAATTATTCAGGCATGGTAGTGTGTGCCTGTAGTTCCAGCTGCTTGGAAAGGCTAAGGTGGAAGGATCGCCTAAGCCCAGCCAGTCAGTGCTGGGGTGGCTGTGAGTGTGCCACTGCACTCTAGCCTGGGTGACAAAGTAAGACTTCAACTAAAAAAATAAAAGACACGGAAAATTTTTCAACACCCTTAGAAATATCTGCATGTTTTCCAGATATTTGCAACTAAAACTAAAGCCTCAACCAGGGTTGGTGGCTCAGCCTGTAATCCCGTGCCTTTGGGAGGCTGAGGTGAGTGGATTGCCTGAGCCCGCGGCTCAAGACCCGCCTGGGCAGCAAGACCTCATCTCTACAATAAAATCAAAAAATTAGCCGGGTGTGGTAGCACGTGCCTGTAATTCTGGCTACTCGGAAGGCTGAGGCGGAAGGATCGCCGGAGCCCAGCAGGTTGAGGCTGCGATGGCCAGGAGCGGTCACTGCACTCTAGTCTGGGCGACAGAGTAAGACTCCATCTCAAAAAAAAAAAAAAAAAAACTTCAGGAAAAACAACTCGGATCTCTTCCAGGGCTTGTTGGTTGCTGCTTATGAATCTGAGAATGCTTTACGAGCTGCAATACACTCGGACCTGTCATTTGCTGCTACTGGTTGCTTTCCTTCCTGGGTTCCGAGTCAGCCAAAAACCAAATGAAACGAACAAGGAAACCTCAGGCGTCTGGGCGCAGTAGCTCACACCTGTAATCCCAGCACCTTGGGAGGCTGAGACAGGAGAATCACTTGAGGCCAGGAGTTTGAGGCCAGCCTGGGCAACATAGTGAGGCTACGTCTCTGCAAAAAAATATAAAAAATTATCTGGTTGTGGGGGTGCAAGCCTGTAGGTCCCAGCTACATGGAAGGCTGAGGTGGGAGAACTGCTAGAGCCCAGGAGATCGAGGCTACAGTGAGCCACTCACTCCAGCCTGGAGGACAGAGTGAGACCCTGACTCAAAAGAACAAAAAAGACTTTTTTTTTTTGGAGTTGGAGTCTCACTCGGTCACCCAGACTGGAGTGCAGTGGCCGCTTCCGGCCACTGCAGCCTCACCTGCTGGGCTCCAGCGATCCCTCGTCTCAGCCTTCCGAGTAGCCGGAATTACAGGCATGCGCTACCACGCCCGGCTGATTTTTTGGTTTATCGTAGAGATGAGGTCTCGCTGCCCAGGCGGGTCTCGAACCCGCGGGCTCAGGCGATCCACTCACCTCAGCCTCCCAAAGGCGCGGGGTGACAGGCTGAGCCACCGAGCCGGCAAAAGAGACTTTAAGGGTCAGCGTGCATGGGCAGGTCTAGCTGGCCAACAGCGAACAGACCTTGCGTGATCTTCGTGCTTACCCAATGCTCGTGGCATCAAACCCGAGACATTCCTCGGCCCTTTGGCGCATTTTCCTTTGCAAAATGGTGAGACTAAGACACACCGGAATAAAAACCCCAGGTCTTCTAGAAACAAGGACTTCCTTGTTTAGAAACGTGACGCATGGGGGATCGGCGGGGGTCGCTGGGATCTGGGGGTGGATCTCACCCCTCAGCCCAACTGTCCACATTCAGGGGCAACACCAAGACGCCAACACCCACCAAAAACAACACAACATAAGCTCACAGCTTTGGAACAAGAAATGACGCGTGCAGACCCACCTCACTCCCGATACCTCCACCAGACACAAGCACCGCCCGCCTCTGAACTCCGAAAGGCCAGATTCGCACGTCCTTCCCCTCCATGTAAAGTTTTAATATACTTGACTCAATCTGCCTTTATTAAAAAACCTTACAAAAGATGTATTTAAATGCTTGAAAAAATTAATTTTATGCTCTATGCACAGATAAGTTTCTCTTACTGTACAACTAAATAGGGTTCTATCCTTTGTTTAAAAAATATTTCTTTTTTTCCCACTAACGACACCTGGCGTGGAGTCCTACGGAAATGACCCACCATCCTCCCGGGAGATGTCAGAGGGGCCAGGACGGTGGAAAGAGCCTCAGACGCGCCACTCTCCTGCTGGGTCCCATTTATTGCGGGGGCTCGGCGGTTTCCAGGTGCCGCCTCCGCCGGCCTCACTTGTCCTTGGCGCGGTCCAGGGTTTCCAGTACCCTGGAGAGGCGGATGTTGAGCACCCGTACCTGGTTCTCCAGCTGTTCCAGCTTCCCCTCCAGGCCGGGGCCGCCGGGGCCGGTGGCACCGGCGCAGCTGTGGAAGCCCATGGGCCCAGTCATGAAGTAGACGGCCACCACAAAGCACAGCGGCAGCACGGTGTTCTCGGGCTCGCCCTCGTACTTGTGCAGGATGTACATGCACGACATCGAAAACAGGACCACCCGCACGACCCAGAAGCAGCGGCCGAACACCACGTGCAGCACGTTGAAGACGAAGCCCAAGGTCAGGGACAGGAGCCAGTAGGCCAGGAGGACGATGACCACCAGCAGCAGGGCGCGGGCCGGGCTGTTGGCCACCGAGGCCGGGCTGAAGTACTGCGACAGGTTGGACACTGCGGGGCGGAAGAGAGGAACAGGGCAGGTCACACGGGGCTTTCCCGACGGGCTCGGAAGGCCTCTCCGACCACCCGAGGAACCCAGACGAGCCTCCGCCTTCCTTCCCATGGACGTCAAGCCCAGTGAGAAGACTGGCGTGACCCTGGAAGCCTGCCCCCACCGTGAGTGTGCCTGGGGGCAGAGCCTGTACACACTATCCTGTCATTTCCACAGTAATAAATGCCTAGTTTCTTTTTTTGTGTTTTTTTTTTTTGAGTTGGAGTCTCGCTCTGTCGCCCAGACTGGAGTGCAGTGGCCGCTTCCGGCCACCGCAGCCTCGACCGGCTGGCTCCGGAGATCCTTCCGCCTCAGCCTTCCGAGTAGCTGGAACTACAGGCGCGCGCTACTACGCTCGGCTAATTTTTGATTTATTGGGGAGATGAGGTCTCACCAAGTTGCCCAGGTGGGTCTCGAACCCGCGGGCTCAGGCAATCCACTCACCTCAGCCTCCCAAAGCACGTGATTACAGGCTGAGCCACCAAGCCCGGCTAAATGCCTAGTTTCAAGTTGCACACATAGCTGCCTAGGAGAAAGGCATTTCCCAGCTGCCCTTGCAGCTATAGGACTAAGTTTTGGCTAAAGAGAGAAAAGCAGAAGTGTTGTACAGTAACTTCAAGGCATTGTCCCTAAAAGTAGCAGGAATGTGCCTTTTACCTCTTCTGCCTGCTGGAATGTAGATGCAATGACTGCAGCTGGGGCAGTCATTTTGGGCCACAAGGGCAGGCCCGTCATTTATAAGGGAGCAATAAAATGCTTTGGTCCAGAATGTGACATGCATCAGAGTCGTCATACTCGCCTAACTACCTCCCTGTGAATTTTCATATAAGAAGGTTTATGCCACTGTTATCTTGGATCTGTTACAACCACATCTAATCCCAACCGGTCCACACACACGGAGTTCCAGACTAAGAATGGAGTGAGATGGAGGGGGAGCATCTTCTGTGTGCCCAACTGAAGGCCGTGTCAGGTGGAAAAGTCAAAAGAACAGTCAAATAAGCATTCCTAGCCAAACCACCTGGGCTTACCCGTGATTAAATGTGCCACATTTTGCTTTACCTATTTACATATTTTTCTGGTTGACCCATTTCAAAGTTAGATACACCATATTTCATCATGCATCTTTTAAGAATAAATACAGCCGGGCTCGGTGGCTCAGCCTGTCATCCCGCGCTTTTGGGAGGCTGAGGTGAGTGGATTGCCTGAGCCCGCGGGTTCGAGACCCGCCTGGACAACTTGGCGAGACCTCAACTCTACAATAAGTCAAAAATTAGCCCAGCGCGGTAGCGCACACCTGTAGTGCCAGCTACTCGGAAGGCTGAGGCGGAAGGATGGCCGGAGCCCAGCAGGTTGAGGCTGGGGTGGCCGGGAGCGGCCACTGCACTCCACTCTGGACAACAGAGTGGGACACCAACTCAAAAAAAAAAGGAATAAATACATCATTTGCCTCAAAACCGTGACACCACCAATCACACCTAAGAATATTCACAATTTCAATTTCCTGCCAGGCACAGTGGCTCACACCTGTAATCCCAGCACTTCGGGAGGCAGAGATGAGAGAATTGCCTGAGCCCAGGGATTCAAGACCAGCCTAGGCAACTTGGCGAGACCTCATCTCTACAGTAAATCAAAAAATTAGCTGGGTGTGGTGGTGCACGCCTGTAGTTCCAGTACTTGAAGGCTGAGGCGGAAGGATCACCTGTACCCAGCAGGCTGAGGCTGTAGTGGCCGTGAGCATGCCACTGCACTCTAGCCTGGGCAACAGAATGAGACTCCAAATCAAAAAAAAAAAAAAATTCACAATTCTCTAATACCACTGGAACTTCCCAGTTATCCAGGAATATATTTGTAGCTATTTCCACCCAACCCTGACCGGGACCCAGTGACGGTTCGTGCATTTACTATGGACACTAGTCTCCTTTAACTGAGAAGATTCCCATGACACTGACATTTTATTTTGTTTTTAAAAATAAAGACAGGGTCTCACTATGTTGGCCAGGCTGGTCTCAAACTCCTGGGTCTAACTGATCCTCCCACCCTGGCCTCCCAAAGTCCTGGGATTAGAGGCATAAACCATGGTGCCCAGCCAACACTGACCTTCTGAAGTCTAGTTTCTCCAGATCGGTCTTCTTGCAGAAAGTGCCACATTCTGGAATTGCTTCCTGATAGTGTTGGTTAACAAGTTCAAGGAGAGTTATACCCTAAGCACATTTAATTTACACAAACTTTAAAAATATTTTGAAGCCAGGCTCAGTGGCTCAGCCTGTAATCCCATGCCTTCGGGAGGCTGAGGTGAGTGAATTGCCTGAGCCCCCAGGTTCGAGACCTGCCTGGGCAGCGAGACCTCATCTCTACAGTAAATCAAAAAATTAGCCGGGCATGGTAGCGTGCGCCTGTAGTTCCAGCTACTGGAAGGCTGAGGCAGAAGCATCGCCGGAGCCCAGCGGGTCGAGGCTGCAGGGGCCGGGAGCGGCCACTGCACTCCAGTCTGGGCGACAGAGGGAGACTCCAACTCAAAACAAAAACAGAAACAAAGTGAGACCCAAACTTTATCTGTATGACGACATAACCCTGAATTGTACCCCACATCTTTAAATTAAAAATTAAAAATAAATAAATAAATGTAATCTGTTTAAAAATATATATATTTTTTTAATTTTTTTGTCGATACAGGGGTCTTGCTATGTTGCTCAGGCTGGTCTCAAACTCCTGGTCTGAAGTGATCCTCCTACCTCAGCCTCCCAAAGTGCTGGGATTCGGGGCATGAGCCACCACACTCAGCCCTGGTTGTTAATAATTTTTATTTATTTATTATTATTATTTTTTAATTTATTTTTTTTGAGTCGGAGTCTCAATCTGTTGCCCAGGCTGGAGTGCAGCGGCACGCTCGCAGCCACCGCAGCCTCGACCTGCTGGGCTCAGGCGATCCTTCCGCCTCAGTCTTCCAAGTAGTTGGAACTACAGTCACGCACCACCATGCCCAGCTAATTTTTTGATTTATTGTAGAGACAAGATCTCGCCAATTTGCCCAGGCTGGTCTTGAACCCCTGGGCTCAGGCAATCCTCTTGCCTCGGCCTCCCAAAGTGCTGGGATAACAGGCTTGCGCCCAGCCCTTGTTAACGATTTTTTTAACATTGGTATCATTAATTCAATCCCAGATAACAATGAGCCCATTATAGGTGCAAGAGTTTGAAAGTCTGCATCCCCTCGAAACTCATACGTTGAATTCTTAGCCCCTAAAGTTATAGTCTTAGGAGGTGGGGCCTTTGGGAGGTGATAAGGTCAGAAGGCTGAAGCCCTCATGAATGGAGCTCCCAGAAAGCTGCCGTGTCCCTCCCACAGCAAGAAGGCTTTGTCTGTAAGGAAAGGACCTCCAACAGACGCTGAATCTGCCAATGCCTTGACCTTGGACTTCAGCCTCCAGAAGTGTGAGGCATGAATGTCTGTTGCTCACAAGCGGCCCAGGCTGTGGATTTGGTGCCAGCAGCCTGAATTGACTACCGCAATAGGTTAACACAAATAACATATGCTTTCACAGAAAAATAACTGTTTTCCAAAACAACACAAAAGAAACCACAGTGGGAACAGTGGCCTGTTTTGCATTTTTGCAGGCCTCTTTCCTAGCCAGCTTGTTAGAAGAGCCCCAGACCCTTAAATCTGTCTTTGATTTCAGAGGAGCAGCTTGTCAGTCACAGACGTGAGCCACGTATATTACCAAAAATGTTCAAGTACCCACACTGCAAAGGCAAAAAGAAACAGGTGGGATTAATAGTAATAAGACCTAGCTGGGCTCAGTGGCTTAGCCTGTAATCCCGCGCCTTTGGGAGGCGGAGGTGAGTGGATTGCCTGAGCCCACATGTTCGAGACCCGCCCGGGCAACTTGGCGAGCCCTCATCTCTACAATAAATCAAAATGAGCCGGGTGTGGTAGCGCGTGCCTGTAGTTCCAGCTACTTGGAAGGCTGAGGCGGAAGGATCGCCGAAGCCCAGCGGGTCGAGGTTACGGTGGCTGGGAGGGGCCGCTGCACTCCGGTCTGGGTGACAAAGTAAAACTCCAACTTAAAAAACAAATACTAATAAGACCTTTAATCTAACCCCATATATTCAAAATATCCTCATGTAGGCTGGACATAGTGGCTCACATCTGTAATCCCAACACTTTGGGAGGCCAAGGCGGGAGGTCTGCCTGAACCCAGGAGTTTGAGACCAACCTGGGCAACAAAGCCAGACTCCCCTCTCTATAAATAAATAAATAAAATACAAATTACATTTAAAAATAAATAAGTAGGCCTGGCACGGTGGCTCAGCCTGTAATCCCAGTACTTTGGAAGGTTGAGGCAAGAGGATTGCCTAAGCCCGTGGGTTCGAGACCAGCCTGGGCAACTTTGTGAGACTTCACCTCTGCAATAAATCACAAAAACCAGCCAGACGTGGTAGCATGCATCTGTAGTTCCAACTATTTGGAAGGCTGAGGCAAAAGGATCGCCTGAGACCAGCAGGTGGAGGCTGCAGTGGCTGTGAGTGTGCCACTGCACTCCAGCCTGGGTGACAAGAGTGAGACTCCAACTCAATCAATCAATCCATAAGAAATATTAAGTAGATTAGTCGGGCATGGCGGAACGCACCTGTAGTCCCAGCTCCTCGGGAGACTGAGGAGGAAGGATTGCCTGAGCCCATGAGGTCGAGACTGCAGTGGCTGTGAGCATGCTCCTGCCCTCCAGCCTGGGCGACAGAGTGAGACTCTGACTCAAAACAACTAAAGAAACCCAATTCTAACGGGATATCCGACTTTGGCACGTGGCTTCCCTCAAAGCACTTTGCACACTCAAAGCATAAGACACGAACCCCAAGAGCCTTCAAAGCGTCCACGCTCACGCACCAAGTCACGTGGGCAAGGCCCACCCTGGAGCAAGCCCAGCCTCCGAAGGTGCCACGCAGCCACCCCGAGTGCAGCACTCAGCCCGGGGAGCCACCGGATCTCTCTGTTCTGGGCTGCTCCCACTCTGCGGGTTTTCACTCCATTCTCTGCAATCAGGTTTGTTCCTCCGGGGTTCAATGGTCACGGATGGGTGGTCGCGGACGGAAACACCCAGAGTTAAGCCAGCAGGCAGGCAGCGGGCGCAGTGCGGATTGCACAAGATTGCTGCATGTGGGTCAGGTGCTGACTCAGCCACATCCCAGGAGGGGCTGGGAGGGGCCTCGGGGGCTGCATCCCAAATGGCCGTGTTGCTGCTTCCGATTCCCTGCCTGCGCTGGGAGGTGCCCCGAGTGGATCTTAGGACTCGTGAAGGATGAACTCCACGAGCCAAGGCTGGTGGAGACAGTTCCGAGTGGCTCAGGGTGACCACCACAGACAGGAACCTGCATGCCCCACTGTGACCAAGCAGCTCGACCCCAAGTCCCCGTCACCAATCTGTAACCTGGGAGGGCCGTGGGGTGATGGGCATTCAGGGGTTCCACATGGACCAGGGCTCCTGCAGTTTCCTATGGCTGCCAGAACTACCACAGACTGGTCAGGCACGGGGGCTCATGCCTGTAATCCCAGCACTTTGGGAGGCCGAGGCAGAAGGATCATTTCAGCCCAGGAGTTCAAGGATAGCCTGGGCAACATAGTAAGACCCTATCTCTAAAAAAAAAATTTTTTTTAATTAGCCAAGCATGGTGTGCGTGTCTGTGGTCTCAGCTACCTCGGGGGTTGAAATAGTAGGATTGCTTGTGCCCACGAGGTCGAGGCTGCAGTGAGTGAGCTATGATATCACCACTGCACTCCAGTCTGGGCAACAGAGCAAGACCCCATGTCTAAGAAAAAATAAAAAAATTAGCCAGGCATGTGGTGGGTGTCCGTAGTCCCAGCTACTTGAGAGGCTGAGGTGGGAGGATCACTTGAGCCCAGGAAGTTGAGGCTGCAGTGAGCTATGACTGTGCTGCTGCACTCCTGCCTAGGTGACAGAGCAAGATCCTGTTTCTTAAAAAAAAAAATTAAGCCGGGCTTGGTGGCTCAGCCTGTAATCCCGCATCTTTGGGAGGCTAAGGTGAGTGGATAGCCTGAGCCCGCGGGTTCGAGACCGCCATCTCTACAATAAATCAAAAACTTAGCCGGGTATGGTAGCGTGCGCCTGTAGTTCCAGCAACTCGGAAGGCTGAGGCAGAAGGATAGCCGGACCCCAGCGGCTTGAGGCTACAGTGTCCGGGAGCAGCCGCTGCACTCCAGTCTGGGTGACAGAGTGAGACTCTGACTCAAAAAAAAAAAAAAAAATTAGCTGGGCATGATGGCTCACATCTGTTATCCCAGCACTTGGGTGACCAAGACGAGAAGACTGACTGAGCCCAGGGGTTCGAGACCAGCCTGGGCAACTTGGCGAGACCTCGTCTCTACAATAAAACAAAAATTAGCCGGGTGTGGTGGCACATGCCTGTAGTTCCAGTTGGAAAGCTATAGCAGAAGGATCACCTGAGGCCACCTGGTCTAGGCTACGGTGGCCATGAGTGTGCCATTGCCCTCCAGCCTATGCGACAAAGTAAGACTCTGACTCAAAAAAATCAAAAGTCAAAAATCATAGCTGTGCTCTGTGTTGAGTCCAGAGAATCCTCCTAGTGAATCAGCAAGCCTGGAGGTGGCCATGGTGGTGGCCACAGACTTCCTGCAAGCAGGCAGCAGTCAGGGCCAGGTTGGGAGAGCTGGAAAGAGTGCCCAAGCTGGGATTTCCTCCAGACAGACCCAGGGGGAAGGGCAGTGGGTGGAGACTTCAGGAGGCTTCCACTTTCCCAGCGCCTAGGGGCGTGTCAGGGAAACCCCGAAGGTGGCTTCTGAAGACCTTAAGGCAGTAAGGGACAAGATCTCCTGGGGCATAAGAGAGCTGGCATACCAAGGGCACTCTGCCCAGGTTAACTTTCATCAGCCCAAGATGTGACACGTGACACGGAGTACCCTGCTCAGTCTCTGCACTGCCTCCCACCTGAGAAGACTGTGATTGCGCCCCAGACTTGTGGGCTGGGCAAACTGTGCCCCAACAGCACTTTCTTCCTGCCTGTCCACGTGCAACCGAACGGGCCATCCAACTGTGCTGCTTCTCTCCAGCTAGCAAAACACGGGTGGTTCTCCCTGGATTCTGGCCCCAGATGGTAGACAGTCGTCCCAGATGGTGGACTCTCACCCAAGGCAGCAGATATTGAGGCCATCTGGCTGCATCTGGTAGCACCCCTTATAGCACGTTTCCAGGACATCAGAAGCTGGAGAGCTAAGAACACGTTACCTAGACTCCCTTGCAGCTAGGGGCAGGACAGAAATCGGGATCCCCAATCCAGGACTTTGAAGGTGCGCAAAGCTGGCAGTTTCCTGCTGCGCTGACATGCGGGTGTCCCTGCAGCCTATGCAAAGCTAACTTCCAGCAGTGACTTCTGGTCCTCAACTCACAGGGCAGTTAGTTATGTGACCTTGACCTCTCGACTTCCCACAGCAGCAACCCTGGCGGGCGGGTTCGGCCATGTCTGGGGTTGATTCTGATGACTCTGTGAGCGCCTCATTCCCCATGGATGCCCTTCAGCCTAAGTAACTTGGGTCATTTCTTTCACAGATCCCAATATGCCCAGCACGGTATCTCTGGTCCACGTAGTTTGCCCAGGGGCAGACAGGTTGGCACTACCCACTTGCACCTTATCCTAAATAGCATCTGGGAAATGCCCACTTCGATGGGCAACTTATACAGGGGTGCCAAAAACATGCAGACACATTTTAAGTAAGACATCCGTTCAACAGATGGTGCTAATCAAAGGAATGCTAGCATCAGCTTGTGACAGGCAGGACAGTCAAAGAAAATGACAGAAGCACAGTTGAGCGAAAGTCATACTACCCATTGCCACCGTAACTAAATCCAACTTTGAAAAACAATACATAGATACCATCTCTTAAATTGTGTGTACATTTTTTTGGCACCCCCATTATTTGCAACTACTGAAATAAAAAACACTGGCCAATGGCTGGGCTTGGTGGCTCATGCCTATAAACCTAGCCCTTTGGGAGACAGAGGCAAGAGGACTGCCTGAGTCCTGGGGTTCAAGACCAGCCTGGGCAACATAGCAAGACTCATCGCTACAAAAAATACAAAAAATAGTGAGGCTTAGTGGCATGTGGCTGTAGTTCCAGCTATTTGGAAGACTGAGGCAGGAGGATCACCTGAGCCCAGCAGTTCGGGGCTGCTGTGGCCAGGAGCATGCCACCGCACTCCAGTCTGGGCAACAGAGTGAACTCAAAAAAAAAAAAAAGCAAGCCAGCCATGGTGGCTCACACCTGTAGTCCTAGCACTTTGGGAAGCTGAAGCAGGAGACCTGTTTGAACTTAAGAGTTCAAGGCTGAGCTGGGCTCGGTGGCTCAGCCTGTAATCCCACGCCTTTGGGAGGCTGAGGTGAGTGAATTGCCTGAGCCCGAGGGTTCGAGACCCGCCTGGGAAACTTGGCAAGACCTCATCTCTACAATAAATCTAAAATCAGCCGGGCGTGGTAGTGCACGCCTGTAATCCCAGCTACTTGGAAGGCTGAGGTGGAAGGATCACCGGAGCCCAGCAAGTTGAGGTTGCAGTGGCCGGGAGCGGCCACTGCACTCCAGTCTGGGCGACACAGTGAGACTCCAACTCAAAAAAAAAAAAAGAGTTCAAGGTTGCAGCAAGCTATGACTGCACCACTATACTGCAGCCTGGGTGACAGAGTTTGACCCTGTCTCTAAAACTAAATAAAGTAAAAAATGTTCACTCGTATTCTCGCTGCCCTGCCCCCAACCTTCTCACATATCCCTCACCGTGGGTGCCGCTTCCACACTTTGAGAACCGCTGGAGTAAAGCGGTGCCTTGTGCGCATGGCGCCCCCACACCTACCGTCAAGGCCAAACACATCCAAGAGCTCCGACCACACTTTCCACAACGTCTCCACGATGATGTCCACTCCCAGCACGAACCTCTCGGTCAGCCTGGTCAAGAACTGCGGAGACAAGAGAACGGTCACTACCCAAGCGCCCACTGGGCCGTCCGTCGTCCTCAAGCTGTGCCCATGAGCTCCGAGCTTACGCCCAAGCAGGAAACCATCGCAGGCGGTGATGCACACCATGGGAGTTGCCCACTAGCCCAGGGGTCTAACTGGAGCTCAGGATTCCCTGACGGCGGCGCGCCAACCTTGGTCAGGGTCTCTGCTTCCCTCTGCCTGGTTTCTCACCTTATGTTTCTGTTTTTGTAGGGGTCTTGCTATGCTGCCCAGGCTGGTCTCTAACTCCTGGGCTCAAGCAATCCTCCCGCCTCAGCCTCTCAAAGTGCCGGGATAACCAGGTGCCCGGTCTCGTTCTTACTTTTAAACAATGGAAGTTTTCTTTTGACTAGAATGCCCCCCTCTTTGGCGGGGGTATGAGGAGCAGTTTGGAGGGGAGTCTACGAATATTGGCGGGAATTAGAACTGCAACCATGAAGAGGAGGTCTTCCAGAAATACAACCTCTTGGTACACATCCCAGTCAGTGATTTTCAGAGTATGGTCTCCAGGTCATCAGCATCCCGGGAGCCTGTCAGAAACACAGGTTCCCGCTAGGTGCGGTGGCTCACATGGCATCCCAGCACTTTGGGAGGCTGAAGCGAGAGGATTGCCTGAGCTCAGGAGTTTGAGACCAGCCTGAGCAACATGACGAGATCTCGTCTCTACAATAAACAAATAAGTAAAAAATTAGCCGGGCATGGTGGCACGCACCTGTGGTTCCAGCTGCTTGGAAGGCTGAGGTGGAAAGATCACCTGAGCCCAGCAGGTCAAGGCTGAGGCTGTGAGCATGCCACTGCACTCCAGCCTGGGAGAAAGAGTGTGACTCTGACTCAGAAAAAAAAAGAAATGCAGGTTCTTGGGCCCCACCACAGATCCACCACATCAGACTCTCTGGGCAGGGCTCAGTGGTCTGTGATTCAGATCCTCCTGGTGATGCGGATGCGCACTTGATGGTGAGGACCAAGATCAAGAGAGACACTTGCATACCTTCTTCTGAACACGACTGTATACAGCACATGCAAAGAAAACTGACAGTAAAAGAGACACTTAAGACATCAGTCTAGCCAGGCTCAGTAGCTCAGCCTGAAATCCTGCACCCTTGGGAGGCTGAGGTGAATGAATTGCCTGAGCCCGCGGGTTCGAGACCCGCCTGGGCAACTTGGTGAGACCTCATCTCTACAATAAATTAAAAAAAAAAAAAAAAAAATTAGCCGGGCGTGGTAGCACATGCCTGTAGTTCCAGCTACTTGGAAGGTGAGGCAGAAGGATCTTCGGAGCCCAGCAGGTCGAGGCTGCGGTTGCCGGGAGCGGCCACTGCACTCCAGTCTGGGCAACAAAGTGAGACTCCAACTCAAAAAAAAAAAAAAAGACATCAGTTTACTCCCAGTGAGGGGGAGAGCAATTCTGCAGCAATGAAAACAAACAAAGGACATCTACATCCAGCATCACAGAGAAATACCAAATAACAATAGTGGGTTTTAAAAAATAGATTCCGCTAGGCTCGATGGCTCAGCCTGTAATCCCGTGCCTTTGGGAGGCTGAGGTGAGTGGATTGCCTGAGCCCGTGGGTTCAAGACCCGCCTGGGCAGCGAGACCTCATCTCTACAATAAATCAAAAAATCAGCCAGGCGTGGTAGCGCATGCCTGTAATTTCGGCTACTCGGAAGGCTGAGGCGGAAGGATCGCTGGAGCCCAGCAGGTCGAGGCTGCGGTGGCCAGGAGCGGCCACTGCACTCCAGTCTGGGCGTCTGAGTGAGACTCCAACTTGAAAAAAAAAAAATAGATTCCAGGCTGGGCATGGTGGTGGCACCTATAGTCCCAGCACTTTAGCGGGCCAAGGCGGGAGGATCACTTGAACCCAGGAGTTGGAGATCAGCCTGGAAAACATAACAAGACCTCGTCTCTACCAAAAAAAAAAAATCAAAAAAATTAGCTGGGCATGGTGGCACATGACTACAGTCCTAGCTACTTGGGAGGCTAAGGTGGGAGGATCGCCTGAGCCCAGGAGTTGAGGCTGTGGTGAGCTGTGATCATGCTACCAGCCTAGGTGACAGAGTGAGATTCTGACTCAAAAAAAATAAAAAACAGATTACAGAATGCATTCATTATATACTTCTTAAATGAAGCTCAAAAATTGGCAACACGAATTAATCTACTGCCCAGGCATAGATCCCAGGGTGGTACTCAGGAGAGAGGAGCAGGACACAGCCAGGACACACATGGCGGGGGGCACCAGGGGTGGCAGAAACCCCGAGAATGCGTCTTCACCCAGGGAGGGCGCGTTAGTGCTGGTTTAGTTATAATTCCTTTTTTTTTAAGAGCTTAATTGACATGTAATTTTTATACCATAAAGGCCACATCTTTAAGGTGTACAATTCAGTGGTTTTAGAATATTCACAAGATATATAACCAACATCAACCTAATTTTGGAATAGTTTCATTCCCCCAAAAGAAAGCTTGCACCAAGCCTGGACGCAATGGCTCATGCTATAATCCCAGTAATTTGGGAGACCGAGGCAGGAGGGTCGCTTGAAGCCAGAAGCTTAAGACCCACCTGGGCAATGGAGCAAGAGCCCATCTCTACAAAAAAATATAAAAATTAGCCAGGTATGATGCCTCTAGTCCCAGCTACTCAGAAGGCTGAGGTGGGAGGCTCAATCAAGCCCAGGAATTCAGCCAGGCTCGGTGGCTCAGCCTGTAATCCCAGTGCTTTGGGACACCGAGGTGAGTGGATTGCCTGAGCCTGCGGGCTCGGGACCCACCTGGGCAACTTGGCAAGACCTCATCTCTACAATAAATAAAAAAATTAGCCGGGCGTGGTAGTACACGCCTGTAGTTCAGCTACTTGGAAGGCTGAGGTGGAAGGATCGCTGGAGCCCAGCAGGTCGAGGCTGCAGTGGCCAGGAGTGGCCACTGCACTCCAGTCTGGGTGACAAAGAGACTCCAACTCAAAAAAAAAAAAAAAAGCCCAGGAATTTGAGGTTGCAGTAAGCTATGATTGCACCACTGCACTCTAGCCTGGGTGACAGAGAGAGACCTGGCCTCAAAAAAAAAAAAAAAAAAGCAGAAACTTTGCACCTCCAAGCAGTTACTCCATTCCCTCCTCCTCCCACCTAGGTCACCATGACTCTGCTTTCTGTGTCCACGGACGTGCCTATTCTGGACATGTCATGTAAATGGAATCCTGTAACACACGACCCTGGGTGTCTGGCTTTCTTTCGCTCAAAGTCACATTTTCAGCCAGGCACAGTGGCTCACACCTGTAATCCCAGTACTTTGGGAGGCTGAAACGAGAGGACCGCCCAAGCCCAGGAGTTGGAGACCAGCCTGAGCAACACGGTGATACCCCGTCTCTACGATAATAAATAAACAAACAAACAAATAAATAAGCCAGGCTTGGTGGCATGCACCTATGGCCCCAGCTACTCGAGAGGATGAGGTGGAAGGATTACCTGAGCCCAGGGAGTCGAGGCTGCAGCGTGCGTTGGGCATGCCACTGCACTCCAGCCTGCGCGACAGAGTGAGACTCCAACTCGAAACAGTATGTATATACTCTCAAGGTTCATCCATGTTGTACAACAAATCAGCGCCTCGTTCCCTCCTACTGCCAGGCAGCATCCTGCATGTTACATGCATGGCACATCCTATAAACCATAACTAAAGAATTTGCTTTAATTCTCTAACAAATGTGACTTGTACATGTCTGTCAACGTCTAGCAATTTCCATAATATGCTCAAATGAAGGAAAAAGACAAGGCTTTTTTTTTAAATCAGAGTCTCACTCAGTTGCCCAGGCTGGAGTATAGTGGAACGCTCATGGCCACCACAGCCTCGACCTGCTGGGCTCAGACAATCCTTCCGCCTTGGCCTTCCAGGTGTGTGCCACCACCCCGACTCATTTTTTTTTTTTTTTTTTTGAGTTGGAGTCTCACTCTGTCGCCCAGACTGGAGGGCAGTGGCCGCTCCCGGCCACCGCAGCCTCGACCTGCCGGGCTCCGGCGATCCTTCCGCCTCAGCCTTCCGAGTAGCCGGAATTACAGGCGCGCACTACCACGCCCGGCTGATTTTTTGATTTATTGTAGAGATGAGGTCTCACCTGCCCAGGCAGGTCTCGAACCTGCGGGCTCAGGCAATCCACTCACCTCAGTCTCCCAAAGGCGCGGGATGACAGGCTGAGCCACCAAGCCCGGCTGCGACTCATTTTTTGATTTATTGTAGAGATGAGGTCTTGTCATATTGCCCAGGCCAGTCATGAACCCCTGAGCTCATACAATCCTTTCACCTTGGCTTCCCAAACTGCTGGGATTACAGGCGTGAGCCACTGCACCCAGCTAAAAAAGACTTTTTTTTAAAGAAAAAAAAGCAAAGAAGAGGTCTTTGAATGGCACCAACTGTCCACAAAAGGGTGTATGGAAGCATTTATTTTCAGAGGAAGAGACCCTGCTGCTTGTGCTTTGAACCTTTCAGTGCCTCAGTTTTCTCAGTTGTGAAATGAGACTAAAGGCATCACCATTAGTCCCTGAGAAGCCCTGAACACAGCATCCAGCTCCTGGCAGGCGCTCCACAGCTTAGAACCACTGAGGTCGCTTCTGTCACACTCCAGAGCAGCAGGGAGGCAACCAGGAACTTCCAGGCAAGACAAGAGCCTGGCCCTCACGCACCCCCAGCGCTCACCTCACAGGTAACCTGAGTGGGTGCTCTGAAACCTGCCCTGCCTGAGAAACGGGGCGCGCCTGCAGTTCTTGGTATTGAGAAAGGCGGCCAGGGCCAGAGGCTCTTTCTCACAGTTGAAGGACAGCCCCCACCCCCACAGCCTCCAGAAGAGCCACCAGGTGGGGGACTCACTGTTCCCTGCAGGGCTGGCCCTGCCTGCCCGGCCGGGTGACACCCTGGCCCACTTAGTGTGTGGGTGGAGACACAGGAGCCCTAAGGAGGAAAGAAAAGGGCCGAACTGTGTCCCCAAAACACTTCTGAAGTGCGAAGCCCCAGTGTCTCAGAACGCGACTGTGTTTTACGCTCAGTGAGGTCATTAGGGTGCGCCCGAATCCCACGTGGCCGGTGTCCTTAAGAGGCAAGGAGATTAGGACCCAATGGGCAGAGGCGAGCCACAGGAAGATGCAGGGAGCAGACGCCATCTGCAAGCCAAGATGAGGGGCCTCTAGGAACCCAAGCCTGGCACCTTGACCTCACCCTTCTGGCCTCCAGAATGAGGAGAAAACGCATTTCTGCTGTTTTACCCAACCTTTCTGCTGTGCTGTGGCAGCCAGTACAGGGGGTTACAGCAAGGCTCAGTGCCTGGAAGCAGTTTCGTCAGAAACCAGGTGAAAAGCAAGCCTGGGACCAGACATGGTGGCGCACATCTGCAATCCCAGCACTCTGGGAGGCTGAGGTAGGAGGATTGCCTGAGGCCAGGACTTCAAGGCAAACCCGGGCAACATAATAAGACCTCATCTCCTCAAAAAGTTTAAAAATTAGCCAGGTACAGCAGCACGCACCTATAGTCCCAGCTACTCAGGAAGCTGAGGCAGGAGGATTGCTTGAGCCCAAGACTTCAAAGCTGCAGTGAGCTGTGATCACACCACTGCACTGCAGCCTGGGCAACATATCAAGACCCCATCTCTTAAAAACAACAACAAGGTTCGAGACCCGCCTGGGCAGCGAGACCTCATCTCTACAATAAATCAAAAAATCAGCCGGGTGTGGTAGCGCGTGCCTGTCCGGCTACTCGGAAGGCTGAGGCGGAAGGATCGCCGGAGCCCAGCAGGTCGAGGCTGCGGTGGCCAGGAGTGGCCACTGCACTCCAGTCTGGGCAACCGAGTGAGACTCCAACTCAAAAAAACAACAACAAAAGCAAGCCTGACCTATCAGGCCTCCAGATTTACTGATTCATAGGGACCCAAGGGTTGAAGGACAGGGAAACTGCCATTAGGACTCACCAGGCCAGATGCAGACAGCATAGATACTATGGGAAGAGAGACCCAACTTCTCCACTGAATAAACAGCATCAAGTCAGGCATGGTGGCTCACACCAGTAATCTCAACACTTTGGGAGGCGGAGGCAGGAGGATCACTTGAGCCCAGAAGTTTGAGACCAGCCTGGGCAACATAGTGAGACCTCATCTCTACAAAAAAAAATTAAAAATTAGCAGCCAGGAGTTCAAGACCAGCCTGGGCAACACAGTGAGACCACATCTCTAAAAAAAAAAAAAAAAAATTAGCAGCCAGGAGTTCAAGACCAGCCTGGGCAACACAGTGAGACCACATCTCTAAAAAAAAAAAAAAAAAAATTAGCAGCCAGGAGTTCAAGACCAGCCTGGGCAACACAGTGAGACCACATCTCTAAAAAAAAAAAAAAATTAGCAGCCAGGAGTTCAAGACCAGCCTGGGCAACATAGCAAGGCCTCCATCTCTATAATAAATATTCATTAACCTAAATTAAAAAAAAAACCCACAGTGACACCACTTCACCTCTGCCAGGATGGCTAGAATCAACAAGTGCCAGCGAGGAGGCAAAGAAACCAGAAACTTCCTACGTGGCTAGTGGGAATGTAAAATGATTCATCTGCCCTGGAAATAGTCTGGCGGGTCCTCAAAATGATACACAAAAAATGACCATGTGACCAGGCCACTGCACTCCAAGGCACATACGCCCAAATCCTGAAGATGCATGTCCACACAAAATTGTGCACATGGATGTTCACAGCATTATTCATAATAGACAAAAAGTGGCAACAACCCCAACGTCCATCAGCTGATGATCAGATAAATCAAAAGCCTGAGCAAGGAATGAAGCCATGGCGGTACATGCCATGCATGAACCCTGAAAACATGGCGCTGAGGGAGGGAAGCACACACGGAAGGACATGGATTGTATGACTGTCCGACATTTCCATTTAGAGGAAGTGTCCTGAATAAGTTTATCCACAGAAACAGAAACAGCCAGTTGGTGGTTTCCAGGGACGAGGGAGAGAGGACAATGGTAAGTAACTGCTTAATGGCAACGGGGTTTCCTTGTGGGGTGAGAAAAATGTCCTCAAGGCTGGGCATAGTGGCTCACACCTTTATTCCCGGCACTTTGGGAGACCAAGGTGGGAGGACCTTGGGCCCAGGAGTTCATTACAGGCTGGGCAACATAGCAAGACCTTGTCTCTACAAAAAAAATTTTTTAATTAGCCAGAAGGCCGGGTTCCGCAACCCAGTCTGTAACCCCAGCACTTTGGGAGGCTGAGGAGAGTGGATTGCCTGAGCCCGCGGGTTCGAGACCCGCCTGGGCAACTTGGCGAAACCTCATCTCTACAACAAATCAAAAATTAGCCAGGCGTGGTAGCACACGCCTGTAGTTCCAGCTACTCGGAAGGCTGAGGCAGAAGTATAGCCGGAGCCCAGCAGGTCGAGGCTGCGGTGGCCGGGAGCGGCCACTGCACTCCAGACTGGGCGACAGAGTGAGACTCCAACTCAAAAAAATAAAAATAAATAAATAAAAATAAAAATTAGCCAGGCATGGTGATGTGTGCCTGTAGTCCTAGCTACTTGGAAGGTTGAGGTAGGAGAATTGTCTGAGCCCAGGAGGTCGAGGCTGAGCCCAGGAGGTCGAGGCTGCAGTGAGCCTTAATAATGCCACTGTACTCCAGCCTAGATGATGGAATGAGAAGTCCTCTGACCTTAAAAAAAAAAAGTTCTAAGGGTGGGCATAGTGGCTCACACCTGTCATTCCAGCACTTTGAGAGGCGGAAGCGAGAGGATTGCCTGAACCCCGGGGTTCGAGATCAGCCTGGACAACTTGGTCAGACCTCGTCTCTACACTAAATCAAAAAATTAGCTGGGCGTGGTGGCACATGTCTGTGGTTCCAGCTACTTGGAAGGCTGAGGCGGAAGGATCAACTTAGCCCAGCAGGTTGTGGCTGCAGTGGCCATGAGCGTGCCAATGCGCTCCAGCCTGGGTGACAGACTAAGATTCTGACTCAAAAAAAAAAAGTTCTAAAACTGATTGCAGTGACAGTGGTTTAATGCTGTGAATATATTTAAAAATCATTGAACTTTCAGTAATGAATTGCATGGTATCAGAATTACAGCTCAATAAAGCTGTTACCAAAAAAAAAAAAAAAAAAAAGACAGCTGGTCTGTACTCTTCAAAAATGTTCACGCCACAAAAGCCCCTTCTCCCCCAAAAAGTAAGGGAACTCTGTCAGACAAAAGAGACACGAACACCAAATAGGACAAGCCATCCTTGAGTGAATGTTGGATTTTTTTTTTTAAAAAGCTATCATGGAAATTTGAATATGAAATGCACATTACAAAATATGACTGTGCAAAACATGTACTTTTCCTGGGTGGGACAGTGGTATTGTGGTTCTCCAGGGGAAAGTACTAAGATATCTGCTACTCATTTTCAAATGGTTCAGCCAAAAAATAAAATAAAAGTGTGGTGTAGAGAAAAATGAAAATAAGTTTGAGGAGAATACGACCCGCTCATGATTCTAGGTGAGGAGTTCACAGCTGTTCCCTGTTCCAGTCTATCAACTTTTTGGGAGTTTGAAAATTTTCAGAATAAAGTTCGAGGACATGTTGTCTTGATTGCAGTGATGTTTTCACAGGTGTATACATACATCCAAATGTACCCATTTGCACACTTTGAACATGGCTGCTGTCTGCAGAATGTAACGTCAATTACACCTCAAGAAAGCTGTTCAAGTGCTGGTGGGAAAAAGACTAGAAAGTGACAACATTATTTTGCTCAAAATACTTTCTTGCAAATAGCACAAAATGCAAGCCTCTCTAAAAAACAACAACAACAACAACCCAATGGAAGAACGGCAAAGAAAACAAAAGGCAGCTCCCAGAAAATGCCAGTGGATTCTGAATAAATGAAAAAATCGTCTGCCTCAAACATCACAAAACCCAGAAGCCCAACGGCACACTGAGCTGCAAGAGGGTTTGAGAACTAGGCTGTACGCGCGTTTGGTGGGAGTGCAAACCGGTATCACCCCTTGGCGGACAAGTTACTAATATCTCTCAATATTAACAAGTTAAGGCTGGCTTGTTAATATTAACAAGTTAAGCAGTGGCTCATACCTGTAATATTAACAAGTTAAGCAGTGGCTCAGCTACTTTGGAAGGCCAAGACAGGGGAAATGCTTGAGGTCAGAAATTCCAGACTAGACTGGGCAACATAGTCAGACCTCATCTCAACAACATCAACAACAAATCAAAAATTTAGCCAGGCATGGCGGCGCACACCTGTAGTCCCAGTCACTCAAGAGGATCACCTGAGCCCAGGAGGTAGAGGCTGTGGTGAGCTGTTATTGTGTCACCATACTCCAGCCTGGGTGACAGAGTGAGACTACAACTCAAAAAAAAAAAAGCAACACGTCTCATTATCAACAATGTATATGGAGCGGGCACTGTGAACAATGGGCACAGGCAGACAGTTAATTTATGTGGTTAGCAAAGTGGTGACCTTGAGGGGTCAGTAACCATGTGGGAGCACTTCTGGGGGACTGGCACAATTCATTTCTAGATCTTTGTGCTAGTCACAGCACTTTGTACAGTGTGTGACAATTCATTATGCTGTAGACGAATACATGCAGAAAGTGCAACAATTCTATTTCAATTAAAAATTTCAAGCCGGGTTCAGTGGCTCAGCCTGTAAACCCGCGCCTTTGGGAGGCTGAGGTGAGTGGACTGTCTGAGCCCACGGGTTCAAGACCCGCCTGGGCAACTTGGCGAGACCTCATCTCTACAATAAATCAAAATTAGCTGGGCGTGGTAGCGCGCGCCTGTAGTTCCGGCTACTTGGAAGACTGAGGCTGAAGGATTGCCGGAGCCCAGCAGGTCAAGGCTGCAGTGGCTGGAAGCGGCCACTGCACTCTCCAGTCTGGGTGACAGAGTGAGACTCCAATTTAAAAAAAAAAAAAATTTTCAGTCCAGGCTTGGTGGCTCAGCCTGTAATCTCAGCACTTTGGGAGGCCAAGGCGAGTGGATTGCCTGAGCCCACAGGTTCGAGACTAGCTCGGGCAACTTGGCCAGACCTCGTCACTACAAAAAAAATTTTTTTTTTTTTTTTTTGAGTTGGAGTCTCACTCTGTCGCCCAGACTGGAATGCAGTGGCCGCTCCCAGCCACCGCAGCCTCGACCTGCTGGGCTTCTGTGATCCTTCCGCCTCAGCCTTCCAAATAGCTGGAACTACAGGCGCGTGCTACCACGCCCAGCTAATTTTTTTTTTATTTATTGTAGAGATGAGATCTTGCTAAGTTGTCCAGGCGGGTCTCGAACCCACAGACTCAGGCAATCCACTCACCTCAGCCTCCCAAAGGCACAGGATTACAGGCTGAGCCACCGAGCCCGGCTACAATAAAATTTTTTAAAAATTAGCTGGGCATGGTAGCATGTGGCTGTAGTTCGGGCTACTTGGAAGGCTGAGGCGGAACGATTGCCGGAGCCCAGCAGATTGACGCTGGGGTGGCTGTGAGTGTGCCGCTGCACTCCAACCTGGGCAACGGAGTGAGACTCCAACTCAAAAAAATTAAAAAAATGTTAGGCCCTGGGTGGTGGCTCACACCTGTCATCCCAGCACTGGGAGGCCAAGGCTAGAAGACTGCTTGAGCCCAGGAGTTCAAGATCAGCCAGGGCAACGTAGTGAGACCACGTTGTGTTTATTCCTTCATTAGCTGATGGACATCTGGGCTAGTTCCATCCTTTGGCTATTGTAAAAAGTGTTACTGTGCCATTCATGCATAAGTAGCATAATAATACTTTTTCTTTTACTTAAGACAGGGTCTTGCTATGTTGCCCTGGCTGGTCTCAGACTCCCAAGCTCAAGCCTCAGCCTCCCCTGTAACACTACGGGCACGCACCACCGTGCCCAGTTTAGTACTTTTTAAATGACTGAATGAGTCTTCCACTCTCATCGCTTTCGTAGGTGAGGATTCCACCACTTACCAAAAGCTAATTCACTGCCTGGTGATGTGCAACTCCCACAGTCACCTTCAATCCCCCAGCTTATCTCCTCTGCACCAAGGAGACACAGAGAGGTAAAGCAACCAAACCAAGGTCACAGAGCAAGTGAGCAGCGGAGCTGGGACTGAGTTCTGTTGGACAGCGGGCCCGGGCTCTAAACAGGAAGGTCATGGGTTTATTCCCGACAAGTCCCAGATTACAACAGAGGGTGTTTTTAAAACACCATCAACCTTACAACCCTGAGCAGTTCTGGCACTAATGAGTAAATGCAAGCATGCTGAAAGCTACAGTTGCCAGCAGACCCTGTTCTCCTTTAATTAAAGTGAACAAAACAGCATCCCCAAGCCTGGCTGGTCAGGGCTACAATCAGCAGGAAACAAAATAAGTCAGTTCAGCTTCATTCCAGAGGCTGCACTGACTGGGGGAACAGAGGACAGTCCCGCAGCAGGACAGCAGGTGAAGGGTATGGGTGTGAGTGTGGGTACCACCCCACTCTGCCTGGGCTCCAACCCGGTTCTGCCACTCAGTCTGACCTGAAGCCAGTCATTTCACCGCTGTGCTTCAGTTTCCCCAGTTGTAAAAAGGAAACTAATAGTATCTACCTCATAGGGTTGTTCTATAGATTCAATTAGTTACTCTATAAAAGCACTCAGCACATTTCTTTTTGTTTTTTTATAGAGAGACAAGGTCTCACTATGTTGCCCAGACTGGTCTTGAACTCCTGGCCTCAAGCGATCCTCCCACCTTGGTCTCCCAAAGCACTGGCATGACAGGTGTGAGCCACTGCACTGGGCCACTTAGCACACTTTAAGCAAATAACAGAAGTTAGTAATTATCATCATCTCTATGGAAGGAATAAACCCTGGTTTACCCCAGAAAGAGCTCTGACCCCCCTTATTCTCAGGTACTTGCCAGAATACAGCTGTCTTATTGATCCCAACCAGAGGTAAAAGTCCTTAAATACCCACTTGTAGCTCACATTTGTTGACCTTAGATTGTCACTCAGAACCACGGACACTTGCAGCACAGGCTCCTGTGCTCACCCTGCGTGCAAAGGCAGCCGTCCTTCTGTTCTAGAATAAGTGATTTCTGCCTTCAAATGGCTGGAACAGCAGCAAGAAGAAAGCGCGAGCCAGCCAGACTGGGCAACCTCCCCACGTCCATTACTCAGTCGCGCTGTCCCACTCCTCAGCCACCTAAAAGTTCTCTCCCCAGACTGCTTGTTCCCACAGTGTGAAGACACAGACCCCCTCTGCAGAAGGTGTCCACACATCCAGAGGGGAGGGGTTCACACATCCATGGAGGAGGAGGGGCCGCACATCCAGAGGGGAGGGTCACCTACATGGGGGGGGCAGTCCACACAGTGAGGGGAGGGCGGAAAGCCAGTTTTCCCAGCCAGTTCACCTGTCTTTCATTTTACTCCACAAGAACATCCAGTCAATCGGATTTGGGTTTAATATTAGTTTTCCCCCTCCTTCTCACGGACCAGCAAACTTAATTTTTTAACCCTGAAAGTCCTCCAGCAGGGCTAAGCACAGTTGATTTGTACCCTGGACGGGAATTGACGACAGCGAACACTAGTTTTTAGCCTTGACTTAGGGCCGGGAAGTACCAACTGTTCATAATGACACTGAGGCTCAAGGAAGTACAGCCACTTGTCCAAAGCCATCCAGCTTGTAAACGGGGGAGCCCCAGGTTGAACTCAAACTTCTCTGGACTCCAAAGTCCCAGGGCTGGCAGGGAACAAAGGAATTAATAGGAGGAACCACAGGGGACCCGCGTTGCCACATGCAACTGTCCCCGTGAACTTCCCCTTTCCAGGGAGATAATGGATGGACTTTAGCCCAGAATGGGGCGCCTACCCCCGCCAGCTCCAGGGCCCGGAATGAGGGACACTCCAGGGCTCCTTCTGAGGCTCAACCTACGGCCGGGGGGCTGCAGGCTCCCAGAGTGCCCCCAAGTAAACAAAAGGCCCGAGTGGAGAGGCCTGCACACAGTAGGCGCTCAGTCCGCCAAAGCAAGAGAGCGGACCGCAGCGCGCCCTCTTTTCCGGTAAAGCAGAAACGAGCCCAGATAGCTTGAAAGCCGGAGGCGGGCCTGAGCGCTGGGAGAAGCGGGTCCGGGTGCGAGACCAGGACGCATCCGGGGTCGCGGGGAGGGCGCAGCCGCGAGGGGACGGGGGCGGGCAGGGCGCCCCTGGGCAGCGGGCGTGGCGCCTGGCTCACAGTGGGCGCCCATTCATACGTGGAGAATCAATGAACGAATGAATGAAGGAGAGGCGCCGGCCGCGCCGCCCTCGCGGGCCAAGTCCCAGGGAAGCGCGGCGGCGGCGGAGGGCGTCCGAGGCCTGCGCCGCCCCCGCCGCCCGGCCCCCGACCCCGCGGGCCCCCCGCGGCCGGCCCGGGGCGCGGGCGGACCTCCACCCCCGCCCGGCCCGGCCCCCGCCGCCCGCGCCCCGGCGGCCGCGCTCGCCCCGGCCGGGCCCGGGCGCCAGGCGCGCGGCGGCCGGGGCAAGGTGACCGCGGACGCGGGCCGGCGCCACCTTCTGCGCGGCGCGCACGTTGTCCTCGCCGAGCAGGCTGCTGACGCTCTGCGAGAAGGTGCTGGCCGAGCGGCGGTAGCCGCCCTTCTCGGCGCCGCCGCGGCCCCGCGCCCCCCGCGCGCCCGGGGCCCCCGGCCCGAGCAGCAGCAGCAGCAGCAGCAGCAGGAGCCCGGCCCGGGGCCCGCCCGCGACGCGCGCGCCCATGCTCGGCCGCCGGGGAGCGGGGTCGCCGCGCGCGGAGAGGACGCCGCGGGCTCCGGCGGGGACGGCGCGCCTCGCCTCGGCCCGCGCCGTCGCCGCCGCGCCGCGGGCCCCGCCCCGCGCGCCGGCCCCGCCCACGCCGCCTGGCCCCGCCCACGCCGCGCCCCGCCCCTGCGCCCGGACCCCGGGCCGCGGCCGGGCCTCGGTCGCTCGCGGCCCCGCCCCGCCCCGACGCCCCGGGGGCCTTCTGCCCGCTGGGGCTCTGCCCTGGTGTTTAAAAAATGGTTGGAGACCATTTTTAACTTTACTGTGCAAAGCAACCCACGCCCGTAAAAAGCTTGCAACAGCCCGACCAGGACAGTGGCTGCAACCGATGGAAAATGGAAGGAGGTCCCTATAGAAACCGAGAAGAAACTTAGCTTATTCTTAGTTTAGTCTTCTTGCTTCAGCATAACCTTTAGAAAGCGTTGAGACATTCCACTGCAGGCCAAGCGGCGGCCTAACCCACCCCCTCGGCAAATCACCATTAGATGCAAGACCGGGACAGCCCAACCTTGCAATTCATGATTTAGCATAATAATCTATAGGACACTTTCAAGTTCCTTGTCAAGGCTGAAGGTCAAAGCCATAGAAATGATAATAAGATTACCTTTGGTCAAGGAGTTTTCAGATTGCTAATGTCTAACAATTCTCTTGCAGGAAAAACCCCTCCAAGCCTAAACCCCCAAGTTAGTCAAATCAGCCCTTTGTGCCCCACCTGACACAGACAAACCCCACCATGGCAGCAATCATGTGACTAACCCGCCCATCTGCCTGCTGTCCATCACCTTACTTCAGGACCTGCGCTTACCTGCCTCTTCGTGATGACGTAGAGCAGGCCACCAACCAATCACCTTAATGACCTTCTCCCATTAAAGGGACTGATTAACAGGACTCAACCAGGAGTAGCCATGGGCCATTGCCTTGCTAGACTCTGGTGTGACCCTGTGCTCTTTGAGCTATGGCTGTTGCCGTGCTTCCTGGGTTTGGTCACCCTCCCCTACCTTGGGGAGATGAATCTTCTCTCTCTCTCTCTCTCTCTCTCTCTCAAATTTACTTTTAAACAAACTATATTTTCTAATCTAACTTCTGTGCAACTCTTTGCATCTTTTATTGTGGCATCGGATCGGCCCCCAGACGATAACATTTGGAGGCCCCACTGGGAGAGTGTGACCCTAACACTGACTATCTATGACTCCAGGTGCACCACCATGCCTCGCTAAGTTTTTTTTTTTTTTTTTTTAGAAACAGGGTCTCACTGTGTTACCCAGGCTGGTCTTGAACTCCTGATCAATCTTCCTGCCTCTACCTTCCAACATGTTGGGATTACAGGCCTGAAAATTCTAAACAGAGGCATCCCTCCTGCCCTTCCTGGATGAACTATATTTCAGAGTCACAAAAATAGTTGAGAAGGGACCCACCTGGGCAACTTGGTGAGACCTCATCTCTACAGTAAGTCAAAAACTAGCTGGGCGTGGTAGCACGCGCCTGTAGTTCCAGCTACCTGCGAAGCCCAGCAGGTCGAGGCTGCGGTGGCCGGGAGCGGCCACTGCACTCCAGTCTGGGCGACAGAGTGAGACTCCAACTCAAAAAAATAAATAAATAAATAAATAAAATTTTAAAATATTATCCAAACCTGATGGGCACACGCCTGTAGTTCCCAGCTACTTGGAAGGCTGAGGGGGAAGGATCGCCAGAGCCCAACAGGTCGAGGCTGCGGTGACCGACAGCGGCCACTGCACTCCAGCCAGAGCGACAGAGTGAGACTCCAACTCAAAAAAAAAAATAGTTGAGAAGGGAAAAGTTCCTTTTGGAAAAGTCCAGCTAATACGTGAGGAGGAAATGAGAGAATTGGAAAATCATTTCGTACCCCTCATGAAATGATGGGTTCAGGACACGATCATCACAAGAGACTGAAAACACGAGGCCACGTAGTTCCAGCTACTTTGGAGGCGGAGGCTGAGGCCCAGAGGGCCGAGGCTGCAGTGGCCGTGAGCATACCACTGCTCTCAAGGCTGGGTGACAGTGAGACTCCAACTAAAAAAAAAAAACACAAAACCTAAGAGGCCAAAGTTCGGCGGGGAGCTTAAAAATGGCGGGACCCAGTTGCAATGACTCAGTCCCTTCCTTCAGTCTTAGTGTCAGGAAGTACCAGTCACCCACGATGGATTCTTGCCAAGATACGTGGAGTGTGAACCTGATCGGGCCTCTAGGTCCAACCCAAAGTTTACAAGAAATGTGGAGTAGAAAGGAGGCACTTAGAAGCAGAAGGAGCAGCTGGGCTCGGTGGCTCAGCCTGTAATCCCGCGCCTTTGGGAGGCTGAGGTGAGTGGATTGCCTGAGCCCGCAGGTTCGAGACCCGCCTGGCAGCAAGACCTTCATCTCTACAGTAAATCAAAAAATTAACCAGGCATGGTAGCGCGCCTGTAGTTCCAGCTACGTGGAAGGCTGAGGCGGAAGGATTGCCGGAGCCCAGCCGGTCGAGACTGCGGTGGCCGGGAGCTGCCGCTGCACTCCAGTCTGGGCAAAAAGAGTGAGACACCAACTCAAAAATAAAAAGGAAAAAGAAAAAAAGCAGCAGGAGCGACTGTCCAACACCAGAAAGAACATAAGGCACGCTGTAAGACAACCACCTGGTTTCCTCTGCAGTCAAAGGCATAGAAGGAAACGGAAGGGGCGGATTATTGGTTTTAAAGACTTAAGAACCACAATAACCAAATGCAATGCAAGGACCTTATTTGCATCTTAAATGAAACAAACCAAACCTAAACAGACATGTTTTGACACAAATGGGAAGATAAAACTTCATTTCTGCTCATCCAAAGAGTGAAAAATTGTTATCTTATTTTTGCACTTATATCTTCTGGAATATTAGGGGTGTTTTCATATATTTTACTGGCCATATGATTTACTCCTCTGAACTTTGAACTTTTTTTTCTTGTGTTGTTTATCTTTTTTTTTTTTTTTTTTTGAGTTGGAGTCTCACTCTGTTACCCAGACTCGACCTGCTGAGCTCCGGTGATCCTTCCGCCTCAGCCTTCCAGGTAGCTGGAACTACAGGCACGCGCTACCACACCAGGCTAATGTTTTTAATTTATTATAGAGATGAGGTCTCCCCAAGTTGCCCAGGCGAGTCTCGAACCTGCGGGCTCAGGCAATCCACTCACCTCAGCCTCCCAAAGCGCGGGATTACAGGCTGAGCCACTGAGCCCAGCTGTTTATCTTTTTTTTTTTTTTTTTGAGTGGAGTCTCACCCTGTCGCCCAGACTGGAGTGCAGTGGCCACTCCCGGCCACCGCAGCCTCGACCTGCTGGGCTCCGGCCATCCTTCTGCTTCAGCCTTCCAAGTAGTGGAATTACAGGCATGCGCTACCAGGCCCAGCTGATTTTTTAAATTTACTGTAGAGATGAGGTCTCGCTGCCCAGGCGGGTCTCGAACCCATGGGCTCAGGCAATCCACTCACCTCAGCCTCCCAAATCGGGGAATTACAGGCTGAGCCACCGAGCTCGGCTGTTTATCTTTTTTAATACTTTTTATTGGCCAGGTGTCACGGCTCACGCCTATAATCCTAGTACTTTGGGAAGTTCAGGTGAGAGGATATCCTGAGCCCATGGGTTCGAGACCAACCTGGGCAATTTGACGAGACTCATCTCTACAATAAATCAAAAAATTAGCCAGTCATGGTGGCACGTGCCTGTAATTCCAGCTACTTGGAAGGCTAAGGAGGAAGGATCACCTAAGCCCAACAGGTAGAGACAACAGTGGCCATGAACATGCCACTGCAGTCCAGACAGGGCAACAGAATGAGATTCCGACTCAAAATAAATAAACAATAAAAATAAAAACTTTTTTTAATTAAAGAATCATATATGAAACAACCAGATACATTTTTATAAGTTTTCATAAGTTGAACAAATAAGGTAACCAGCACCCAGATCAAGAAAGGAAATGTCACCAGCTCCCCCAAGAGCCACCCTCTGTCCCTCCCAGTTCACTATGTCCCTTCTTTTTTTTTTTTTTGAGTTGGAGTCTCACTCTGTCGCCCAGACTGGAGTGCAGTGGCCGCTCCCAGCCACCGCAGCCTCGACCTGCTGGGCTCCGGCTCCGGCGATCCTTCCGAGTTGCTGGAATTACAGGCGCGTGCTACCACACCTGGCTGATTTTTTTTTTTTTTTTTTATAGTAGAGATGAGGTCTCGCTGCCCAGGCGGGTCTCGAACCCGCAGCCTCAGGCAATCCACTCACCTCAGCCTCCCAAAGGTGCGGGATTACAGGCTGAGCCACTGAGCCTGGCTCACTATGTCCCTTCTAAATTTAGAGGGTTGCCATTTTGCCTGTGTTTGAACTCTATGTAAATGGATCACACAGTGAAACTCTTTTTTTTTTGAGTTGGAGTCTTACTCTGTTGCTCAGACTGGAGTGCAGTGGCCACTCCTGGCCACCACAGCCTCGACCTGCTGGGCTCCGGCGAACCTTCCACCTCAGCCTTCCTAGTAGCTGGAAATACAGGCACGCGCTACCACGCCTGGCTAATTTTTGATTTATTGTAGAGACATGGTCTCGCCAAGTTGCCCGGGTGGGTCTTGAACCCCCAGGCTCAGGAAATCCACTTGCCTCGGCCTCCCAGAGTGCTGGGATTACAGGCTGAGCCATCAAGCCCGGCTCACAGTGAAACTCTGTGGTTGACTGCTTTTGGTCTAATTTATCTTTTTAAGATTTATGCCTTTCTCTTCTCGATTTCTAGGATGTTCTTTATCTCTTCTACAAGCTGATCATTTGATATATTAATATTTTAGAAGAAAATACAACAGAGTATAACACCACCTACTATTTTTTAAACGAACACACTTTTTTGGGGGGAGGGTTGGAGTCTCACCCCGTCACCCAGACTGGAGTGCAGTGGCCACTCCCGGCCACCGCAGCCTCAACCCGCTGGGCTCTGGCAGTCCTTCCACCTCAGCCTTCCCAGTAGCTGGAACTACAGGTGTGCGCTACCAGGCCTGGCTAATTTTTTGATTTATTGTAGAGATGAGGTCTCGCCAAGTTGCCCAGGCGGGTCTCGAACCCGCGGGCTCAGGCAATTCACTCACCTCAGCCTCCCAAAGCGTGGGATTACAGGCTGAGCCACAGAACCGTCATGAGGCAGTTTTTTTTTTGTTTGTTTGTTTGTTTTTTTGAGTTGGAGTCTCACTCTGTCGCCCAGACTGGAGTGCAGTGGCCGCTCCCGGCCACTGCAGCCTCGACCCGCTGGGCTCCGGCGATCCTTCCGCCTCAGCCTTTCGAGTAGCTGGAATTACAGGCATGTGCTATCATGCCCGGCTGATTTTTTGATTTATTGTAGAGATGAGGTCTGGCTGCCCAGGCGGGTCTCGAACCCGCGGGCTCAGGCAATCACTCACCTCAGCCTCCCAAAGGCGCGGGATTACAGGCTGAGCCACTGAGTCCGGCTGAGGCAGTTTTTAAAAATAATTTCCAACTGGGCTCGGTGGCTCAGCCTGTAATCCCGCGCCTTTGGGAGGCCGAGGTGAGTGGATTGCCTGAGCCCGCGGGTTCGAGACCCCCCCAGGCAACTTGGTGAGATCTCATCTCTACAATAAATCAAAAAATCAGCCGGGCGTGGTAGCGCGCTTCTGTAGTTCCAGCTGCTTGGAAGGCTGAGGCGGAAGGATCGCCAGAGCCCAGCAGGTCGAGGCTGCGGTGGCCAGGAGCGGCTACTGCACTCCAGCCTGGGCGACAGAGTGAGACTCCAACTGAAAAAAAAAATAAATAAAATAAAAAAAAATAACTTCATCCTTTCTAAAATTCTAAAATAACTTCTCATTCATCTTTTTGTGGTGTAATTTAACTTTCCTTTTTTTTTTTTTTGAGTTGGAGTGTCTCACTCAGTCACCAAGACTGGAGTGCAGTGGCCGCTTCCGGCCACCGCAGCCTCGACCTGCTGGGCTCCGGCGATCCTTCCGCCTCTGCCTTCCAAGTAGCCGGAATTACAGGCATGTGCTACCACGCCCGGCTGATTTTTTGATTTATTGTAGAAATGAGGTCTCGCCAAGTTGCCCTGTCGGGTCTCAAACCCGCGGGCTCAGGCAATTCACTCACCTCGGCCTCCCAAGGCGCAGGAGTACAGGCTGAGCCACCGAGCCTGGCCTTAACTTTACTTTTTTGTGATTAATTTGAATGTTTGCCTTTAACAAATTAATGCTTTAAACAGAAAAAAAATGGCATAATAGCAGTTCTGTTCACAAGAGAATTACAGGATTCAGAAAACGGATGATTTCCAAGGGCATCACAGACAACGTGGTACAGTTTAAAGTTGTCTAGTACATGCCATCTCCTTTAGATCTGACTGTCCTCGGGATGAAGATATGTGGGGCTTTTTTACTGCACAATTAACATATGTTTTCTTGTAGGATTATCAGAAAATGTAGATGTGCAAACGAGGGTGGAGGAACAAGTGTGTAGTTTTGGGGGTTATATATATATGTGTGTTTTTTCCTTTTTTTTTGAGCTGGAGTCTCATTCTGTCGCCCACTAGAGTGCAGTGGCACAATCACGGCCACCGCAGCCTTCATCTGTTGGGCTCAGGTGATCCTTCCATTTCAGCATTCCAAGTAGATGGAACAACAGGTATGTACTACCAGGCCCAACTAAGGGGATTATATATTTCAAAAGGTGACAAAGCACTCCCACTCCCAATTAGCCAAATTACCCCAATTAGTGAGTGTTAGTACATAATTCAGATTAGACTCAGACTGTATCATGAACATTTACCATCATACGGTAAGAAAGGATTGGCAGTAGTGGGATACTGCCAGGGTAGGGGGTGTGGTGCGGAGGACCCAACAGGCACGCTCCGGGCCACTGCAGCCTCAACCTGCTGGTCTCCGGCGATCCTTCCACCTCAGCCTTCCAAGTAGCTGGAACTACAGGAGCGCGCCACCATACCCAGCTAATTTCTTGATTTATTGTAGAGATGAGGTCTCGCCAAGTTGCCCAGGCTGGTCTCGAACTCACGGACTCAGGCATCCCCTCACCTCGGCCTCCCAAAATGCTGGGATTATAGGCGTGAGCCACTGCGCCCGGCCACATGTTCTCACTTACAAGCAGACCTTGAACAACTCTCATAACACTAGAAGAAAGGGATTGGGCCGAGTTCGGTGGCCCAGCCTGTAATCCCAGCACTTTGGAAGGCCAAGGTGAACGGATTGCCTGAGAACGCATGTTGAGACCAGCCCGGGCACTTTGGCGAGACCCTATACGATAAAATGAAAAAATTAGCCGGGCGTGGTGGTGCACCCCTGTAATTCTGACTAGCTGGAAGACTGAGGTGGAAGGATCGCCAGAGCCCAGCAGTTCATTGTTGGGGTGGCGGTGAGTGTGTCACTGCACTCCAGCCTGGGCGACAGAGTGAGACTCCAACTCAAAAAAAAAAAAGGGATTGGCAATAGTGGGAAACTGCGCGGAGGGTGGGGCACACCTCATCAACAAAGGGTACCTGCTTAATAAACATTTGTGTACCTAACCCCGAATTGTGCCCTACATATTTAAAATACAAAATTACCAAAAAAAAGCGGGAACCAAAGGAAGGCCCAAACTCTTTACCTTTACCAGTACGAGGCTTGGGCTCAAACCACGCCCCCTTCTCTACATAGCCCCGCCCCTGACCGGGTTCTCTTCTAGCCCCGCTCCTCAGCGGCCTAGTCACTTTCAGTTCTCGCGATAGTACGACGCGGAAGTCTCACTGCGTCCACGTGGGGCTGTCCTCCGGCTGGCGGTGCTAGTCCCGCCCGCGGGAGCAGAGCGGGGTCCGGGAGCCATGGGGAAGCTGCGCAGGCGATACAACGTCAAGGGGCGCCTGCAGGCGGGCCCCGGCCCCTCCAAGGGCCCCCCTGAGCCGCCCCCCGTGCGGCTGGAGCTGGAGGGTAAGGCCTCCGGGACTGGGGTTAGATTTCCGGGCAGGGGTCGCCCGGCGCCTCGCCGCCAGGGGTGGCCCGTGGAGGCCGAGGTCCCTTCGACCTGTGCCCTGCCTTCGCAACTCTGAGGCGGGCGCCCGGGGAGGGACCCTTATTACGGATGATCCGAAGGAGGGGGGCTTAACAGTGACTACGGGACAGCACGCAGGTCTCCCTCGCCCTTATTTGGTAGTAGCATGAAGAATTTGGAGGAAAAAAGTGAGGTCGTTTTATCCATTCTCGTGACTTCGATGGCAATCTCTTAATCTCCAGTGACCCTTAAATTTGTGTTTTGAGCCCAATCCTCACTGCTCGGTTGAACGCTGGCTGACATTTCTCTCAGACTCCTTTTTGGTAGCATCTCCTATGTGCCAGTCACTATTCTAGGTACTGGAGATGAACAGAAAAGGAGATTTTAAAAATCCTCCAGCCAGGCTCGGTGGATCAGCCTGTAATCCCGCGCTTTGGGAGGCCGAGGTGAGTGGATTGCCTGAGCCCGCGGATTCGAGACCCGCCCGGGCAACTTGGCGAGACCTCATCTCTACAACAAATCAAAAAATTAGCTGGGCGTGGTGGCGCGCACCTGTAGTTCCAGCTCCTTGGAAGGCTGAGGCGGAAGGATTGCCGGAGCCCAGCAGGTCGAGGCTCCAGGCCACAGGAGCGTGCCCCTGCCCTCCAGTCTGGGCGACAGAGTGAGACTCCAACTCAAAAAAAAAAAAAAATCCTCGAGGTTACATGCTTGTAGGAGACAGGCAAAAGGAAACACATAAAATCTAGAGAATGTCGCGTGGGCACGAGGACCGAGCTGGTAAAGCAGGAGAGATTTGGAGGCAAGTGTGGCAGCCCATGGGGTTTTGGGAAACCTCACTGGGCCAGGGTCCAGACCTAAAGGAGACTCCAGTGTCTGAGGAGAGATTAGGGGAAAAGTGGAGGCCGGGCAGGTGGGGCCCTGTGGATCATGGCAAAGACCGGGCGTTGTGGAGAGTTTAGAGCAGAGGGAGATGGGATGGGGCTTATGCTTTAGCAGAGTCACTTTGGCTGCTGTATTGAGGAAAAGCAAGAGGGCAGAGGTGGAACCAGGATGTGGGGTAGGAGGTGGAGTGGATGCTTGGACCCAGGGCAGCTGTCTGGGAGGTGAGAAGTGAGTGAATTTGAAGGCAATATGTGCAATATGTGCACAAGAACAAAGGAGGTGACAAGAATGACTCCCAGGTGCTGGTGGGCAGCTGGGGCGGCGATCAGAGCAAGACCTCTCAGTTTAGCACCACCTTCTCAGTGGCCAGAGGGATCTTAGAACGGGTCTCCGGCTCCCTTTGGGAAGAGCTGTCCCCACTACCCACTTCCTTTTTTTTTTTTATTTTTTTATTATTTTGAGTTGGAGTCTCTGTCACTCAGGCTGGAGTGAAGTGGCATGGTCGCAGCTCACTGTAGCCTTGGTCGTCTTATCTCAGCCTCCTGAATAGCTGGACCTGCAGGTATACACCACCACATCTGGCTAATTTTTGTTTTTTGTTTTTTGTTTGTAGAGACAAGGTCTCCCTATGTTGCCCAGCCTGATCTCTAACTCCTGGGCCCAAGAAAGCTTCCTGTCTTGGCCTCTTAAAGTGTTGGGATTACAGGAATGAGCCACTGCGTCAGACCTAAAACTGAGAAGCGTTTGTAACATGGAATGTTTGTGCCAGCACATGCTCTATTGGCCATCAGGGCAACAACATTGTCCTGCAGTTTGTAGCCTATGAGAAACATCACTGTGCATTCCTTTTTTTCCCCCTTATTTCTATTTATTTGAGAACTACAGAATGGGGATAGATGAGAAGATAGCTTGCATTGCTTAAAATTGTCTTTTTTTTTTTTGAGTTGAAGTCTCACTCCGTCGCCCAGACTGGAGTGCAGTGGCATACTCACGGCCACCACCAGCCTCGACCTGCTGGGCTCCGGTGATCCTTCCACCTCAGCCTTCCAAGTAACTGGAACTACAGGTGTGCACTACCATGCCCAGCTAATTTTTTGGATTTATTGTAGAGATGAGGTCTCGCCAAGTTGCCCAGGCTGTTCTCGAACCTGTGGGCTCAGGCAATTCCCTCACCTTGGTCTCCCAAAGTGCTAAGATTACACGGTTGAGCTACCACGTCCGGTCCATCTTTATTTTTTTACTTATTTTATTTCTAGAGAGATGGGGGGGGTCTCACTATTTGCCCAGGCTAGTCTCGGACTCCTGGCCTCAAGAAATCCTCCCACCTTGGCCTCCTAAAGTGCTGGGATTACAGGTGTGAGCCAATCGTTTTTTGGTTTTTTTTTGAGTTAGAGTCTCACTTTGTCAACCAGACTAGAGTGCAGTGGCCGCTTCCGGCCACCGGAGCCTCGACCTGCTGGGCTCCGGCGATCCTTCCACCTCAGTCTTCCAAGTAGCTGGAACTACAGGCACACGCTACCACGCCCGGCTCATTTTGATTTATTGTAGAGAAGAGGTCTTGCCAAGTTGCCCAGGCTGGTCTCGAACCCATGGGCTCAGGCAATCCACTCACCTAAGCCTCCCCAAGGCGCAGGATTACAGGTTGAGCCACCGAGCCCAGCTTGTGAGCCAATCTTTATCTCACAAAGAACAGGAGAGGTTTTATAACCCTCACTAAGAACAATAAGACAACTTTGGGCGCAGTGGCTCACTCTTGTAATTCCAGCACTTTGGGGGGTGGAGGCAAGAGGACTGCCTGAGCCCACAGGTTCGAGACCTGCCTGGGCAACATGGCAAGACCTCATCTCTACAATAAAGCAAAATTAGCTGGGCATGGTAGCGTGCGCCTGTAGTTCTGACTACTTGGAAGGATCGCCAGAGCCCAGCAGGTCGAGGCTGCAGTGGCCGGGAGCGTGCCACTGCCCTCCAGTTTGGGCGACACAGTGAGACTCCGACTCAAAAAACAAAAAAAGAGAGAAAGAGAAGAGAATGTCATGGTATTATTAAGTAGATTTGACCTCACCACCCGGTCTCAATATGCAAGCTTGGAGGCTCACAGGTAGGTCGGGGCCTGTGTGAGGCTAGAATAGCCACTTTGGAGGAGAATGGGGCATTAAGAAGCCTCTGCACTCTGGCTTCGGGGGCAGTGGGTGAGGCGAGTGTGTCTGTTCAGACAAGGACACCTTGAAAGGCGTCGATGCCAGCAACGCGCTCGTCCTGCCGGGGAAGAAGAAAAAGAAGGCCAAAGCCCCGCCCCCATCGAAGAAGGAGAAGAAGCCGCTGACCAAGAAGGAGAGGAAGGTGCTGCAGAAAATCCTAGAGCAGAAGGAGAAGAAGAGCCAGGTACGCCCACCTGTCAGGTCTGCACACGGATCTCCAGGATGGGGGGGGTGTGGGAGGGGGTCTGTCCTCCCCATGTGGTCTCTGCAGTAGGACTGTGCGACAGAACTTTCCAGAAGGAGAGAAGTGTTCTGTACACTGTCTCGTGCAGTAGCCACTAGCAACGTGTAGCTGTTGAGCCCTTGAAATGCAGTTTCTACTGTGGCCAATGAAGTGAATTTTTGTGCTCACTTTTTTTCTAATCATTTTCTGTTATTTATTCATTTATTTTTTGAGTTGGAGTCTCACTTCTGTCTCCCAGACTGCAGTGCAGGGCCGCTCCCGGCCACCGCAGCCTCGACCTGCTGGGCTCCGGCGATCCTTCCGCCTCAGCCTTCCAAGTAGCTGGAACTACAGGCGCGCGCTACCACGCCCGGCTCATTTTTATTTATTGTAGAGATGAGGTCTCGCCAAGTTGCCCAGGCGGGTCTCGAACCCACGTGCTCAGGCAATCCTCTCACCTCATCCTCCCAAAGCCGCGGGATTACAAGCTGAGCCACCGAGCCCGGCTTGTTATTTATTTTTATTTATTTTTATTTTTGTTTTTGTTTTTTGTTTTGTTTTTTTTTGACTTGGAGTCCCACTCTGTCACCCAGACTGGAGTGCAGTGGCCGCTCCTGGCCACTGCGGCCTCGACCTGCTGTGCTCCGGCGATCCTTCCGCCTCAGCATTCCAAGTAGCTGGAACTACAGACGCGCTACCATGCCCGGCTAATTTTTTGATTTATTGTAGAGATGAGGTCTTGCCACATTGCCCAGGTGGGTCTCAAACCCGCGGGCTCAGGCACCCAAAGGCGTGGGATTACAGGCTGAGCCACCGAGCCCAGCTTGTTATTTATTTTTATTTTTGTTTTTGTTTTTTGTTTTTTTTTTTTGAGTTGGAGTCTCACTCTGTCGCCCAGACTGGAGTGCAGTGGCCGCTCCTGGCCACTGCAGCCTCAACCTCCTGGACTCTGGCGATCCTTCTGCCTCAGCCTTCCAAGTAGCTGTAACTACAGGCATACGCCACCATGCCTGGCTAATTTTTTGATTTATTGTAGAGACGAAGTCTCACCGAGTTGCCCAGGTGGGTCTCGAACCCACGGGCTCAGGCAGTCCACTCAACTCAGCCTCCCAAAGTGTGGGATTACAGGCTGAGCCACCAAGCCCGGCTCTAAATTAATTTTTTAAAGGAAAATACTTGTAATGTGAAACTCAAATATATATGAAAGTAGAGACATGAGTGCGGTGAACTCCGTGACCCCACCACCTGCTCCAGCGATGGGCAGCCCCAGCCAGTCTTGGGTCTTGCTGCTGGTCACTCTCCCGCCTCAGTCATTTGGAAGCAAATCCCGCATTGTAGACATCTGTCCTGGTTTCTCCTGGCTGCTGTCACAAATGCCCACAGGCTGAGTGGCTTAAAAGAGCAGACATATGCCAGGCACGGGGACTCACACCTGTCATCCCAGCACTTTGGGAGGCACAAGTGAGATGATTGCCTGAGTTGAGGGGTTCAAGACCAGCCTGTGCAACTTGGCGAGACCTCATCTCTACAGTAAATCAAAAAAGTAGCTGGTGGCTGGGCTCGGTGGCTCAGCCTGTAATCCTAGCGCTTTGGGAGGCCGATGTGAGTGGATGGCCTGAGCCCGCGGGTTCGAGACCCTCCTGCGCAACTTGGCGAGAACTCATCTCTACAATAAATCAAAAATGAGCCGGGCGTGGTAGCCCACAACTGTAGTTCCCGCTACTTGGAAGGCTGAGGTGGAAGGATCGCCGGAGCCCAGCAGGTCGAGGCTGCGGTGGCCGGGAGCGGCCACTGCACTCCAGTCTGGGCGACAGAGTGAGACTCCAACTCAAAAAACAAGTAGCTGGTTGGCCGGGCTCAGTGGCTCAGCCTGTGATCGCGCGCTTTGGGAGGCTGAGGTGAGTGAATTGCCTGAGCCTGCGGGTTCGAGACCCGCTGGGCAACTTGGCGAGACCTCATCTCTACAATAAATCAAAAAAATTATCCGGGCGTGGTAGTGCTTGCCTGTAGTTCCAGCTACTTGGAAGGCTAAGGTGGAAGGATCGCCGGAGCCCAGCAGGTCAAGGCTGCGATGACTGGGAGCGGCCACTGCACTCCAGTCTGGGCAACAGAGTGAGACTCTAACTCAAAAAAAAAAAACAAAAAACATAGCTGGGTGTGATGGCACACACCTGTGGTTCCAGCTACTTGGAAGACTGAGGCAGAAATATTGCCTGAGCCCAGCAGGTTGAGGCTGCAGTGACTGTGAGCTTGCCCCTGCACTACACCCTGGGTGACAGAGTGAGACTCTGACTCAAAATTTAAAAGCAACCATCCCCAGCTTCCTGTGTCTATGGACAGAACCCTACGTGACCATGGAATTGCAACTTGACCTTTGACGTTCAAGACACCAACATTAGCCCTGCGGAAATTTTGTTGAAAGTCTCACTTCCTTTTGGGGGGCGGGTCATGATGCCGAGTGTGTAACATACCCGTTTCCTTCCCAGAGAGCAGAGCTGCTACGGAAATTGAGTGAAGTCCAGGTTTCTGAGGCCGAGATGAGACTCTTGTACACCACATCCAAGCTGGGCACCGGGGATCGCATGTACCACAGCAAAGAGTGAGTCAGCACCCCACCCCCTGCACCTCTCCCTCCCTCCAGGGCCCTGGGGAGGCTTTAGGTGGCAGGGTCTTCTGGGATGGAGTGTTGGAGAAGACACACTTGTGGGGCCCAAGTGCTGGCGAGCGCACGTACATGCTGAGTGGGTGAAACCACCTGTGACACGGAATGGCAGCATGTCCTAACCCCGTGGCGTTGGGATTTCCTGCGTTATCCGGCTTCGCACCGATGTTTGGGCCAAAAATGACCATCAGGGAGCCGGAAGCTAGGTCGGCCCACTCAGGAACCTGTAGGGTATGTGGTGTTACAAGGCCAGTGGGTTGGCTTCCTGGGGCTGCCATGACGGCCACCACAGACTTAGGGGCTTGAACCATGTCCAAAATCAGGGTCTTGGTGGTGTCGGTTCCTTCTGGAGGCTGCCAGGGAGAATCCTGACCTTCCTTTTCTATTTCTGGGGGCTGCTGGCCATCTTGGTGCTCCCTGACCTGCAGCTGTGTCACCCGTCTCCACCACCGTTGCCACACAGGATCCTCCCAGCATGTCCCTGTGTCTTCATGGCCTCCTCTGTGGGTCTGGGTCTCTGTTTTCTTTTTCTTTTTTTTTTTTTTGAGTTGAAGTCTCACTCCGTCGCCCAGACTGGAGTGCAGTGGCCGCTCCCGGCCACCGCAGCCTCGACCTGCTGGGCTCCGGCAATCCTTCCGCCTCAGCCTTCCAAGTAGCTGGAACTACAGGCGCGCGCTACCATGCCTGGCTGATTTTTTGATTTATGTAGAGATGAAGTCTCGCTGCCCAGGCGGGTCTCGAACCCGCGGGCTCAGGCAATCCACTCACCTCAGCCTCCCAAAGGCGCAGGATTACAGGCAGAGCCACCAAGCCCGGCTTCTGTTTTCTTATAAGGACACATGTCACTGGTAGAATTAGGCCCACCATAATTCAGCATGACCTCATCTTAATGACATCTGCAAAGATCCTTATTCCAAATTAGGTCACATTCTGAGGTTCTGGGTGGACATGAATTTGGGGGAGACATTGTTGAACCTAATGCAGCCAACATTTAAGAATTAGGAGATTGTAGCCAAGTGTAGTGGCTCATGCTTGTAATCCCAGCATGTTGGGAGGCCAAGGCAGTAGGATTACTTAAACCCAGGAGTTGGAGACCAGCCTGAGCAACATAGTGAGACCTCGTCTCTACAAAAATTTTAAAAATTAGCCAGGCCCGGTGGCTCATGCCTGTAATCCCAGCCCTTTGGGAGGTGGAGGCAAGAGGATTGCCTGAATCCAGGGGTTCAAGACCAGCCTGGGTAACTTGGCAAGACCTCGTCTCTACAATAAGTTAAAAAATTAGCTGGTGATTAGCTGGGACTACAGGCATGGTGATGCACACCCCTAGTCCCAGCTACTTGGGAGACTGAGGCAGGAGGATCGTCTGAGCCCAGGAGGTTAAGGCTGCAGCGAACTGTGATTGTGTCACTGCACTTCAGCCTAGGCAATAGAGTGAGACCCAACTCAAACCGACAGAAAGAATGAGGAGATTTCACAGCAGAATCCCGGTTCTAACCTGCTCTTGGCCAGTTGGACACTTCGGCCACCCCCAGTTGGTGTTCCCGCTGGGCAGCCGACCTTTGGTCAGCCCATGTGCCCCTCCCACCCAGCCTCCACACGCTGCTGTCTGCCACTTGGCCTGCTGTGTTCATGGATGTCGCTGCCAGTCCTGTTGTTTACTTCGTGACCGTTAGCTCATTGCGTGTGTGTCCCCCGCTCCGCTGTAGGCCCCAGGGGCAGAGCAGGAAATAAAAACAAAGCCCTTTCCCTTCAGGAGCTTGTCGCAGCTGCTGGGAAGGACTGAGCGCAAGACAGAGCAGGGGTCAGGGTGTCTCTCTGGCAGGTGACATTCCAGCAGAGACATGAGCAAAGCAAGCGGGGAGTTGTCTGCAGGAAGGGTGTTTCAGGGCACGGGAACAGCAAGGGCTCAGCGAGGCCAGAGTCCTGACCTCTGTCGGTGTCCCAGGGCCTCCTCGCCTGAAGTCTCCGCCCTCCCGACAGGAAGCCTGATGGGTTGGCAGCCCGGGGCCAGGAGAAGGTGAGCAGCCTCAGCGGGGCCCACCGGAAGCGCCGCCGGCCGTCCATGGAGGAGGAGTTCGAGTCCTCAGAGGAGTCAGAGGCCGAGCAGGCCCCAGCCGCCGAGCAGGCTGAGGCCGGTGCAGGGACCGCAGTGGCAGGTCTGCCACCAGCTCCCACTCCCAGTCAGCCCAGGCCGCCCGAGACTCCTGTGCCCCCTCCGGTGGCGGCCCCCACCCCAGCCAGGCCCCCGGCCAAGCCCGCCGTGTTCGTCCCTGTGAACCGCTCTCCCGAAATGCAGGTTTGTGGGTCCCACATCCCACCCGTGGTGAAGATGGAGGTCAGCCCAGCAGGGGCTGAGGGTTTCGGGGGAGTCTGGAGAAGGACAGGGTGTGTCCCCATCTGGGGAGGGGGAGAATGGCTGTGCCTTCTGTGTCGTTGAGATTAGTGGGACTGGGGGGCTGACAGCAAGCGCGGCAGGCGGTCAGAGGTTGAGGCCAGGTCAGCTAGCATCGTCTCCGTCATCCTCTAAACATGGTCCTGGCCCAGGGACACTCTAATTCGGGTAAGGATTTGGGCTGAGACCCGGCCGAACCGACACTGAGTGATGGTGTCACCTTTTTCCTGCCCCACTCCTGAGCCCTGTTTTCTTCATCTGTTTCATTTTGTTTTGTTTTTTTGAGTCGGAATCTCACTCTGTTGCCCAGGCTGGAGTGCAGTGGCATGCTCACGGCCAACGCAGCCTCAACCTACTGGGCTCAGGTGATCTTTTCACCTCAGCCTTTCAAGGAGTTGGAGCCACACCACACGCCACCACGCCCAGCTAATTTTTTAAAAAAATTTATTGTAAGGACGAGGTCTCGCCACATTGCCCAGGCTGTTCTCGAACCCCTGGGCTCAGGCAGTCTTCTCATCTCAGCCTCCGAGAGTGCTGGGTTGACAGGCATGCGCCACTGCACCTGGTCTCTTCATCTGTTAAAAGAAGAAAGATAGCCGGGCTCGGTGGCTCAGCCTATAATCCCGTGCCTTTGGGAGGCTGAGGTGAGTGGATTGCCTGAGCCCGCGGGTTCAAGACCTGCCTGGGCAGCAAGACCTCATCTCTACAATAAATCAAAAAATCAGCTGGGCGTGGTGGCGCATGCCTGTAATTCCGGCTACTTGGAAGGCTGAAGCAGAAGGATCGCTGGAGCCCAGCAGGTCGAGGCTGCGGTGGCCGGGAGCGGCCACTGCACTCCAGTCTGGGCGACAGAGTGAGACTCCAACTCAAAAAGAAAAAAAAAAAAAAAGAAGAAAGATAAAGTTCTCCATCTACTTAAGGTGCTCCATCTCTCTGTGCCTCAGTCTCCCCACCTGGTATAATGAGGTTCTCACTGGGTTGTTGTAACGATGAAAGTAGGAACCCTGGAGCCTAGAGATGTCTCATCACAGGGTGGGTGTGAGGTTTTGATGACATGGATCCTGGGAGACCACTTAGCCAGAGCCTGGCCAGCGTGGGTGGTGGTTATTCTGTCCGTCCATCTGCCACCACATGTCTACTGTGCATGTGCTGTGGGCCAGACCCTGAGCTGGGGACGAGAGATGGAACAGTTGCACCCTTTGGAGTTCAGTCCAGCTGGGAAGCTGACATCGACCCCCACTCACAGATGGGAACCTGAGGTGTGGCAAGGAGGGCCTGGTCTCATCAGGGAAGATGTCCGGGGCCAGGGCTAAAGGACCAGCAGACGCCAAGGAGAGGGAAGGCCCTTTCGCCCCGAGAGCTACATGAGCAAAGACGCTGGGGCAGGAGGACTGCTGGGCCCCCGGCTTCAAACTAAATCCAAGTGGATTGGAAACAGGTGGTTTATGACCTGCTTCTTTTTTTTTTTAATGTGAGTAAGAATAGAAAATAAGCCGGGCCCAGTGGCTCAGCCTGTAATTCCGCGCTTTGGGAGGCTGAGGTGAGTGGATTGCGTGAGCCGCGGGTTCGAGACCCGCCTGGGCAACTTGGCAAGAATTCATCTCTACAATAAATCAAAAAGTCAGCCAGGCATGGTAGCGTGTGACTGTAGTTCCAGCTACTTGGAAGGCTGAGGCGGAAGGATCGCCAGAGCCTAGCCAGTCGAGACTGCGGTGGCCGGGAGCGGCCACTGCACTCCAGTCTGGGCGACAGAGTGGGACTCCAACTCAAAAAAAAAAAAAAAGAATAGAAAATAACAGCATTGTTCTAAATCACGGTAAGTGCTGTGGAATGAAATTGTAACACCAGTTAGAGATGCAGTCGTGTGCTTGTGTAATAAGTAATAATTAGGGTTCGCTGACTGCTCTCACAGATGACCCCAGAATGCCAGTGGCTTCTCACCACAAAGGTTTGCTTCTAGATGACATCATAGCCCAGTGTCATCTGGTGGTGACAGGTGGAGTGGGATTCTGCTCCACACGGTCACCCAGGGACCCAGCCACTGCCATCTCGCTTCCCTGCCATCCTCTGGGGCTTCAGCCCTTGCTTTTTTGTGTGCTGTTTTCCCCTACTTATATTCCTTTTTTTGTTTTGTGTTTTGAGTGAGGGTCTCACTCTGTCACCCAGATTGGAGAGCAGTGGTGTGATCACTATAATTACAGCTCCCAGCAGCATTGACCTCCTGGGCTCAGGTGATCCACCTCAGTCTTCCAAGTAGCTGCAACTACAGGTGTGCATCACTGCACCCAGTTTTCACTATGTTGTCCAGGCTGGTCTCGAACTCCTGGGCTCAAGCAATCCTCCCACTTCAACCTCTCAAAGCACTGGAATTACAGGTGTGAGCCACCACCCAGCCTCCAGTTCATACTCCTAAGCAAGACATAACTTAGCTTTGCCTTTTTTTTTGAGATGGAGTCTCATTCTGTTGCCCAGGCTGGAGTGCAGTAGCACATTCACGACCACCCCAGCGTTGGCTTTCTGGGCTCCAGCAATCCTTCCATCTCAGCCTTCCAAGTAGCCGGAACTACAGGTGCACACTACTGCTAATTTATTTATTTATTTATTGTAGAGACAGGGTCTCGCCAGGTTGCCCAGGCTTGTCTCGAGTGTGCTCAGGCAGTCCACTCACCTCCGTCTCCCAAAGTGCTGGCCACCAAGCCTGGCCAGGTTTGCCTATTTTTATATGCAGCATCATGTGCATTTTGCTTTTTTTTTTTTTTTTTTTTTTTGAGTTGGAGTTTTGCTGTCACCCAGGCTGGAGTGCAATGGCACGCTCATGGCCACCGCAGCCTCGACCTGCTGGGCTCAGGCAATCTTTCCATCTCAGCCTTCCTCAGCCTTCCAAGTAGCTGGTACTGTTTTTTGTTTTTTTGTTTTTTTTAATTTTAGAGACAAGATCTTGCCAAATTGCCCAGGCTGGTCTCAAACCCCTGGGCTTGGGCAGTCCTCTCACCTCTGCCTCCCAAAGTGCCGGGATTATAGGCATGAGCCACCAAGCTTAGCTCAGCTTGCTTTTTTTGTTGTTCAGCATTGTCTGCTGAGTTTTCTCCATGTGGATGCAGGGGCTAAGAACCATTCGTTTTGTTCCCACTGCTGTCAAGTATTCCATGGTATGAAGATACCACAGCAGAAGTATCCTACGGTGTGAATACACCCATGGTAGATATATCCCATGGTGTGAATATACTATAGTATAAGTGTTCTGTTGCCAGACATTTGGGTTGTCGTAGCTTTCTGCTCTCATGTTCACTAATGTTCTAAACGTCCTTGACCTTCTCTTCTGAGCACATGTGCAAAGTTTCTCTTTGGCACCGGTTGCAAACTGGAGGTCACAGCCATCTGTGGGTCCTTAAATGACCAACATATATTTTAAACAAATGGAATGAAATAAAATAGAAATAGGACAAAATATGATTAGCTTGTTGGCATGCTTTACATGTCTCACGGAACTTTCCCTTCCATGTGTGATAGATATATGTGTCGTGTGTACTGAGGCATGACATAGTTGCATTTCCTTTTCTAGAGGTAGAAAATAAATGTTTGGAATGAAAGCCATTGCTCTAAAGTACTTACCTAGGAGAGGAATTGCAGGGTCACATACCCTCAACTTGGAGAAAATTATCACCTGATTTTTTTTCTTTTTTTTTTGGAGTCAGCCTCTTACTCTGTTAATGTAGGCTGGAGTGCGTGGCATGATTACAGTTCACTGCAGCCTCAACCTCCTGGGCTCAGGCGATTCTCCTACCTCAGCTTCCTGGGTGGCTGAGACTACAGGCATGCGTCACCACACTGACTAATTTTTTTTTTGAAATGAGGTCTTGCTATGTTGCCCAGGCCAGTCTTGAACTCCTGTGTTCAAGCAATCCTCCTGCCTCGGGCCTCCCAAAGCGCTGGGATTATAGGCATGAGCCACCACTCCCGGCCTATTTATTTTTTAGAGACAAGGTTTTGCTCCGTCATCTAGGCTGGAGTGCAGTGGCGTGATAATAGCTTCCTGTAGCCTCGAGTTCCTGAACTCATGCCATCCTCCCACCTCAGCCTCCCAAAGTGCTGTGATGACAGGTGTGAGCCACCATACCTGCAGCACCAGAGGTATTTGTCATAGTGGTCATACAATGATCGAGGCTCCCACTGGCAGCAGCCAGAAGTGCTGTGTCTCAGGGAACCACTCCGCCCCAGCCATGCTGTGCCGGGGACATTGGCCTGACCTTCCAAAGGATGCCATCCTTGCCTCTGTCTCCCATGGGCTGTGTCTCTTGGTCCCCCCTTCCCCCCAGCTGTCCAGGCCTCCAGTCACCAGTAGGCACATCTGTTTGCTGCCCACAGGTCTGCCGCCACCTTGATAGAGACCCCACTACCCTGCATAGTCTCACTACTCCCTGACCAACGTCCCCTCTCTGTCTAGGAGGAGCGGCTGAAGCTCCCGATTCTCGCTGAGGAGCAGGTGATCATGGAGGCAGTGTCCGAGCACCCCATTGTCATCGTGTGTGGCGAGACCGGCAGCGGGAAGACCACACAAGTGCCTCAGTTTCTCTACGAAGCAGGCTATAGCAGGTAGGGGTTGGATGCGGGCTTCTCTGCAGGTCCCTTGGGGATGGTGGAAACGGGGCCCAAGAAAGTCCCTGAGAGGCTGGGCTCCCAGAGATCTAATCCCAGCTCTGCCCTGTGCGTGCTGTGTGACTTCAGACCAGCTACTTAACCTCTCTGGGCCTCTGTTTCTTCAGCCTGAGATAGAAATAACAATAGCACCTATATCAGGTTGTTATGTGGATTAAATGAGTGGATTTGCACAAACTGCTTGGATCCGTCCCTGTGTTTACTGCTGTCACTGTGTGGGCTCCTGTTGGCACTTTTGACCCAAGTGTGTCCCCAGGACCATGCCCAGGGTCGATGATTGGCCAAGAGCGCTCCCAGGACTCAGCAGTTATGCTCGCAGCTGGGACCCAGCACAGGGAGAGACCCAGTTGGCAGAAAGCAAGGGGCTGGGGACCAGGTTCAAGCTTCCAGGTCCCCTCCAGGGCGCACTCGAGTCCTTGTAACCAGGTGTCACACATGTGAAATGTCCGCCCCCAGAAAGCCTGGTGGAAGCTTGAGGTCCGCGGTTTTATTGGGTCTCCCCAGCCTACTCTGCCCGGCAAGAGCCCAACTCCCAGGTGAGCGGGAGAGCCGGTGCTCACGTAAGCCACACTGGGGGCACAGCCTGGGCACGGGGCCGCTCTTATCGAGGAATGGGACACCCCTCAGGCCCCTTTCCAACACGCAACAAGGGCCGGCCCCTTGCACCTCCAGGGAGGATAGCCTCGCCCCGTGGCTTCCTGCAGAGCCGGGGACCAGAACCATGGCTTCCTGCAGAGCCAGGACCAGAACCGTGGCTTCCTGCAGAGCCAGGGACCAGAACTGTGGCTTCCTGCAGAGCCCCCCGTGGCCCAGTCCCCAGTGCTTGCTGTACCCGCACCAAGACGCGTGGCCTCCCGGGGTCCACATGGAGCTGCTCCTTCCAGCCACGCTTTCGTGTACAGTGGTTTGATCGACTCGTTGACCAAGCAGCCCCGTGCGCCAGGCTCTGTGCTAGGGTAGAAGGTGTGAGCGGGACAGCAGCTCCACGGGGCGTGAGACATCCACAGAGAAGTGTGATTAGGGTGACTGTGGCGGCCACGCGGCCTCGGGGCGTCAGGCTGGGAGGAGGGGTCTTGTGCAGGGCAGGCCGGGCCTTGTGCCTCCACCAGCCGTGTGACCATGGGGGTTACTTAGCCCCGCTGGGCCTCATCTGTGAAGTGGGGTGGTGGGCTCGGCCTCAGAGGGTCTCTGAGGATTGCCTAGGCTAAAGGCGTGGGCAGAGGAAGGCGCTCATAGCCAAGTGCCATGTTTCACATTTCGGTTTTACTCATTTTTCTGAATCAACATGGACATGGTTCAGAATTCAGAAATGACGGCCCCCTGTCGTGAGACAGGCTCCCTCCCGCAGTCCCCAGCCGCTCCTTCCCCCCAAGCTCAGGTCATCTGCCTCTTACATGGCTTTTCAGAACATTCTGGACAAGGCGCTTCTCTTCGGTGTCCAGACACCAGCATCTGAGCACGTCCTTCCGCCCATGCTGTTTTTCTCAATCAACTTTTTATTCTGAGATGATTGTAGACTGACGAATAGCTGTGATACCTGTCCAGAAAGTTCCGCCTTTCCCTTGTCCGGTTTCTCCCCGTGTGCCCTTGGCACAGTTGTCGCCGCCAAGGATGTCTCTGTCATCGCAACTCGAGCTGCCATCGGGCTTCTCCAGCGTCTCCTCATGTCTCCTCCCCATCTGGGACGCAGTCCTGGTTCTGTGCTTTGCTCACCCCCTACCGACTCACGTTGGAGGCGTTTCCCAGCGGCGTCTCGAGAATGGCCATGCCCCTCGTCTGGCCGCGCCGCGAATGTCTGACCATTGCCTGCATGTTGATGTGTGGGCTGCCCACTCCTTGTATGACCCTGGTCTCCTGGGCGAGCGTGGCGTTGGTCCCGTGGCTCTTGCCGTAGGGCCACGTGGAGCCTGGGGACAGGCAGGCAGGGCCGGGCCTGTTGACGGGTCGTGGTCTTTCTTCCCCAGCGAGGACGGCGTCATCGGCGTCACAGAGCCCCGCCGGGTGGCCGCTGTGGCCATGTCCCAGCGGGTGGCCAAGGAGATGAATCTGTCACAGCGGTGAGGACTCTTTCCCCAGGGAGGGGTGCTGGGGGGTCCTGCGGGCTTGCCTGGGTGTGGACTGTCCTAGGAGGTGGCGGCAGCCGTGCCGAGGGCGCCGGGTGGGCGTGTGGGCTCAGCACCCGAGCACCGGGAGCATCATCAGAAGGGCTTCCTGCATGCCAGAAGGTGGGACCAGCCCAGGCAGGGGACCCCGGAGCAGGACCAAGCCAGCCAGGCCCTCGACTTGCTTAATACGCCTGGCACGCTGAGGGGACAGCGTCCGTCCAGGGCCTCGAGGACAGAGTAGGTGGCTGGATGCAGGCCGTCATGTCCTGAGCACGTCTCATTGCCAGGTCAATCTCAAACACGGAGTTCCAGAATGCAAAGCACGCTCCCAGCAGTAGTCTGCGGGCCTAGCTCCAGAACGTAGCCTGAGCAGGAGGTGCAGCCTGGGCAACGTAGTGAGACCCCATCTCTACAAAAAGTCAAAAAATTAGCCAAGGTGGGGGTGCGTACCTGAAGTCCCAGCCGCTCGGGAGGCTGAGGCAGGAGGATCACCGGAGCCCAGGAGGTCAAGGCTGTGGTGAACTGTAAGCATGCCACCACACTCCAGCCTGGGCAACAGAGTGAGACACCGACTCAAAAACTAAAAAAAAAGACAAGACTCTGGAACACAGCTGCAATGCGCCCATCACAGCCCCCAAGTGTGTAGCATGCCCCGAATGTCCCCCAGCTCGTGTCCGGGTTCCCCTGGTGCCTCTATTGAGCTCTGGGACAGTTGGTTTTCCAACCCGGCCTCCGGCCAAAGTGTGCACGAGTGAAGGCTGGGCCTGGCTTCCCCGTCAGCTGTGACAGCTCCCTCCCCCTTCCCTCTGGAGACCAGGGTTTTGGGGGGCACCTGGGATGATGTCTGGGCCTTGTGTGAGGTTGCTGGTGGGCCCTGCCCTTGGGCCAGTGCCAGTGGGGCCAGCCTGCTCCACTCCCCTTGGAGGGACCATGTGGCTACGGCCCCAACCAGCCGCAGCTTGGGACGCATCTGCCCTGAGCCAAGTCTGTCCCTCCAGGGTCGTCTCCTACCAGATCCGGTACGAAGGGAACGTGACTGAGGAGACCAGAATCAAGTTCATGACGGATGGCGTGTTGCTCAAAGAAATCCAGAAGGTTAGTGCTTGGCCTCGTCGGGAAAAGCAAAACCAGCGAGGGTGGGGGCTGAGTCAGGATGTCACCTGTGACACAAGCAGTCAGCATGTCGACTGGCCAAGCACTCTTTCTGACTTTCGGCAGCTGACTTAACCTCTCTGAGTTCAGTTTCTTGATCCACACACCTTCCTCGTAGAATTAGTTTCAAGCGGAAGTTACAGAATGCATTGAGAGAAGCTTGGCACAATGCCTGGTACCTAAGAGGTGCTCGCTCAATGTAAACACGTATATGTGTTCCAACTGGGTCCCCAGAGACTGCTGTCCCAAAATGTGTACGAGCACCTGTGGGGTGCAGGCTCTACCTGTGTGTTGGAGACCCAGTGGTGGCCTAGATGCAGCCTCCTCCCAGGCTGTCCTGGTCGGGGGCACGCTGGGAGTGGGTGCCCAGCCTCAGGCCGAGGGACAGAGAGACTGCAGCCTCGCCCAGAGCGGGACCATCTGCACAGACCCCCGCGGCTGCCTCCCCGCCCCTCCCACTCTGGCCTCGGCAGCTTCCTAGGGAGTCCGCCATTTGGTCACGTGGGGTAGCCTGTGTGACCCAGAGGCTATGTCGGGCCCAGGTGGGGGACTCCAAGCGTGATGGCAGCTCTGCTCCGGGCCGGTAGTGTGACGTCCCTAGGCAGGGACAGTCTCTGGGGACGGCAGTGGTGACTCTAGCCTTCACCACTGTGAGACCGCCGGGCATCGGGGATGGCTGTGGCTGTGGCTGCAGTTCTGGTCCAGGTGCTCGCCCTCCGTGTGGCACCTGCCATCCGGCTGCCCGCAGCCCTCAGGCCTCTTTCCCATGCTTTCTGTCTGCCCTGCCACCCCCTGGGCACCCACACTGATCAGGGGCAGCCACCCTCCCTCTAGCACCTTCTCTCCCCAGTCCCAGCCCCCGACGGTGCTCTGGACAGGTATTAACTGTCATCAAAGCCTTACCGTGACCGTACTTTACAGAGGAGGAAACTGAGGCACAGGGAGGTGACATAACTTGTCTGAGGTCACCAAGCCAGAATCCCCCAGTCTGAGTGCCCGGGACCCCTCCGGCTCTCGGGGACTCCTTGCTTGGGGGCCGGGGGCTCCACCTGGGAGGGTGGGCTCACCTGCTGCCTCCCCAGGACTTCCTGCTGCTGAAGTACAAGGTGGTGGTCATCGACGAGGCCCACGAGAGGAGCGTGTACACGGACATCCTCATCGGCCTCCTGTCCCGCATCGTGGCTCTCCGGGCAAAGGTGGCGCAGGAGATGGGAGGTGCTGGGAGAGGGTCCCCAAGGTCAAGGTTCCTGGGGGGGTGTCCAAGGAGAGGATGGAGGGGCAGCAAAGACTTCTCAGGAAGGTGACCTCACAGAGTCCTCCAGGAGGGGAGGCAGTGGGGGTGTGGGTCCAGGGCAAGGGACTTTCCAAGTCGAGAAGAGCAGGTGCAAAGGCCCTGAGGCAGGTTTGCTTGGTGTCTTCTTTTTTGTGTGTGTGACAAGCTTTATTGAGATAGTACTCATATTCTATACAATCTCAGTGTTTTTTTAAATATATTCACAGGGTTGTGCAACAATCAACACAGTCAATTGTATTTTATTTTATTTTTTAATTTTTTTTGAGTTGGAATTGCTCTCTGACACTCAGGCTAGAGTGCAGTGGCATGATCGTAACTACTGCTAGACTCAGGTGATCCTTCTGCCTCAGCCTTCAAAGTAACTGAAACCACAGATGTGCACCACCACACTTGGCTAATTTTTTTTTTTAATTAAAAGGAGACAGCCGAGCGCAGTGGCTCACACCTATAATCCCAGCATTTTGGGAGGTGGAGGTGAGCGAGAGGATTGCCTGAGCCCAGGGGTTCGAGACCAGCCTGGGCAACTTGGCAAGACCTCATCCTCTACCATTAATCAAAAAGTTAGCCAGCATGGTGGTGCACGCCTGTAGTTCCAGCCACTGGGAAGGCTGAGGCAGAAGGATCGCCTGAGCCCAGCAGGTCGAGGCTGCGGTGGCCCTGAGTATGCCACTGCACTCCAGCCTGGGTGACTGAGTGAGACTCCATCTCAAAAAAAAAAGAGAGAGAGACGAGATCTCTCCAAGTTGCTCAGGCTGGTCTCGAACCCCTGGGCTCAGGCAGTCCTCTTGCCTCTGCCTCCACCTCCCAAAGTGGAGCTTGAAAGACCCCCGCCATCGCCCCCAAAGGAACCACGACTCTGGGAGGGGCAGTCCCTGCTGGTAGTTCACTCTTTCCAAGGGGCCGGGGTGGAGCTGAGGGAAGCCAGGCGGCGCACCCTGGGGCCGTGGTCACCGACCTGTCCCCAACAGAGGAACCGGCCGCTGAAGCTGCTCGTCATGTCGGCCACGCTGCGGGTGGAGGACTTCACCCAGAACCCACGGCTCTTTGCTGTGCCGCCCCCGGTCATCAAGGTAATGGAGTCCCAGGCCTCCCTGTGAGAGTCCGGGGGGAGAGGAGGCTGCTGAGAGACCTGGCCTGGTCACACGGGGGGGTTGGCCGGGTGTCAGGAGGCATCAGAAGCCCTGGCTGAGACGGTCAGGGGAACGAGGGAAGGCTCGGGGCTGAGGCCGCCCATGCCTGCTGGGCGTCTCATAGGTGGAATCCAGGCAGTTCCCGGTGACGGTGCATTTCAACAAGCGGACACCGCTGGAGGACTACAGTGGCGAGTGCTTCCGGAAGGTCTGCAAGGTTCATCGCATGCTGCCTGCGGGTGAGGCCTGGGGAGCGGGGCACTCCCCACACCCTTAGGGCGGAGGGTGGGCCCAGGCCCTCTGAGTGGCCCGGAATCGTCCCTTGTCCCTGCTGTGCCTTGGTTTCCTCGCTGTTTCCAGACCGTCCCCAGACCTGCCCTGCCTTGTCCTGCCCGTGCCATGAGGCTTCCTGCAGCAGTTAGTGGAGGGTGGGGCTGGCCTTCGCCCACGTCTGATGGGGAGACGATCCACGGGGCCCAGCACATGTGGGTGGGGACAAGCGTCCACAGACAGTGCAGGTGAACAGGTGTGTCCCACCGGATGTTCATCAGCGCCTCTCACGGTCTCCCCTTGTCCCCACACAGCACCTGCTCAGTCACTTACCTAACGTTGTCATTTAAGTTGACTTGAGACTGAGCACGGTGGTTCACACCTGTAATCCCAACACTTTGGGAGGCCAAGGCAGGAGGATCACTTGAGCCCAGGAGTCCCAGACCAGCCTAGGCAGCATAGCAAGACCTCGCCTCCACAAAAAGTAAAAAACTTAGCTGGTGGTACGAGCCTGTAGTCCCAAGCTACTCAGAAGGCTGAGGCAGAAGGATCGCCCAAGCCCAGGAGGTCAAGGCTGCAGTGAGCCATGATCCTGCCACTGCACTCCAGCCTGTGCGACGGAGAGGCCCTGTCTCTTAAAAAAAATTAAAACAGGCCGGGCTTGGTGGCTCAGCCTGTAATCCCGCGCTTTGGGAGGCTGAAGTGAGTGGATTGCCTGAGCCCGCAGGTTCGAGACCCGCCTGGGCGAGACCTCATCTCTACAATAAATCAAAAATGAGCCGGGCGTGGTAGCGTGCACCTGTAGTTCCAGCTACTTGGAAGGCTGAGGCGGAAGGATCGCCGGCGCCCAGCAAGTCGAGGCTGCGGTGGCCGGGAGCGGCCACTGCCCTCCAGTCTGGGCGACAGAGTGAGACTCCAATTCAAAAAAAAAAAATTAAAACAAATTGGCCTAGCGCAGTGGCTCATGCCTGTAATCCCAGCACTTGGTGGGGGTGGAGGCAAGAAGACTGCCTAAACCCAGGGATCCAAGACCAGCCAGGGCAACTATGAATCAAAAAATTAGGGCAACTCCCTGGGGTCCCCTCCCACTGTGGGAGCTTTTCTGTCCTCTCAATAAATCCTGCTTTAAAAAAAAATAATTAGTTGGTCATGGTGGCACAGACCTGGTAGTCCCAGCTACTTGGAAGGCTGAGGCAGAAGGGTCGCCTGAGCCCAGCAGCTCTAGGCTGCAGTGGCTGTGAACGTTACACTGTACTCCCGCCTGGGTGACAGAGTGAGACTCTCACTCAAAAATAAAATAAACTGATGACCTTTTTTTTTCTTTCTTTTTTTCTTGAGTTGGAGTCTCACTCTTGTCACCCAGGCTGGAGTGCAGTGGCACGCTCATGGCCACTGCAGCCTCGACCTGCTGGGCTCCAGCGATCCTTTCGCCTCAGCCTTCCAAGTAGCCGGAACTACAGGTGCACGCTACCACACCTGGCTAGTTTTTGAGAGATGAGGTCTCACCAAGTTGCCCGGGCTGGTCTCAAATCCGCGGGATCAGGCAATCCAATCGCCTCGGCCTCCCAAAGTGCTGGGATTACAGGCTGAGTCACCGAGCCCCACTGACGACCTTTTGTGGGCAAGTAGGTTGAAATAACTTCTAGCCAAAGTTTCTTGCTTGCCACCCTGGGCCATGGCTTCCTTCCTCTGTGTCATGAAGGCAGAGGGCAGTTGGGCTGCTTCCCGCCAGGCTGACTTTGTCCTGCGAGGACTCCGAGATTTTCTGCTCTGTGACCCTGGGTCCTTGTTCTACCTGAGGCATCTCTGTGTTTGGGGGTGCACAGGGTCACGTCCATTCCGTGCGGGCTCTGAGCTGATGGGAGGTGAGGTGGGAACTCCCCCACAGCCTCATGTCCCGGACAGGACGTTGTTGTCGTGTGCGTGTTTCTGTTTGAGCATTTCTCAGTGCTCTTGGGTCTGTGCCAGGAGTCTGCTGGGTAGTGGTCTCTGCATGCTGAGCTCTGCACTGTTCAGTCTGGGGAAGCTGCCTCTTGCTCATTCATGTCTGGGCAGTCCTGGCCTCGGAGCAGGGCCTGGCAGGTGCCTGATGCTAAGTAAATGTTTGCTGAGCGACTGCTGGATAACCAAGGGGCCTGGCTCTTTCCACAGGTGGCATCCTGGTGTTCCTGACGGGACAGGCAGAGGTGCACGCGCTGTGCCGCCGGCTCAGGAAGGCCTTCCCGCCCCCCAGAGTCCAGCCACCAGGTAACCGGGACACTCCGACGAGCCTTGGCTCTGAGCCACTGGGCCCGGCCTCGAATTCCCTGGCTGGGGCAGCAGCCTCCGCTTCTGAGTCTCCTTCTGTTGGCGTCCTTCCCTGTCCCTTCCCCCACTTAAGCGACCACCATGCAGTGGCCTTGCTCTGGTGGGGAGGGCCACCACGCTGGCAGCTGCGCCGGCCACACTGTCTCTTCCCGCCTGCTCCCTATTCCCAGGCAGGGACGGTCAGAAGGACTCAGGTGAGGACGGTCAGAAGGACTCGGCCGAGGAGATGCGGGAGTTCAAGAAGTTGAGGACGAGAGCCAGGAGAGCCAAGAAGGCGCGGGCAGAGGTGTGGGGGCCCGGGCACGCAGCCCAGGACTGGGGGCTGGGACTGCGCTGTGCTGGCCGGGCCACTGCCCCAGGGGCTGTTGAGGGCGAGGCGTGCTGCCGCGGCAGAACATGAATGAGCCAAACCTCCAGGGGCTCAGTGGCCCCGCGGGTGGGCGTGTAGGACATTGCGGGTCTGCAGCCTCCCCCGTGGCAGAGTCGGACGGCGCAGCTTTGGGGGCGGAGGTTGGGTGTGATTTGAAACGCATTCAGAGGAAGCTTCTGGAAGGCCAGGCCTTGGGGGCTCTCCTGGGGGGGCAGCAGACCCCTTGGTGCTTGCTGAAGAAGGAGGGGGAGGGGTGTACATGCAGTGGAGTGTGGGTCCCGTGACAGTCGTGTCTGTCCTTTTTTTTTTTTTTTTTTTTTTTTTGAGTTGGAGTCTCACTCTGTCGCCCAGACTGGAGGGCAGTGGCCGCTCCCGGCCACCGCAGCCTCGACCTGCTGGGCGCCGGCGATCCTTCCACCTCAGCCTTCCAAGTAGCCGGAACTACAGCTGCGCGCTACCACACCCGGCTGACTTTTGATTGATTGTAGAGATGAGGTCTGGCCAAGTTGCCCAGGCGGGTCTCGAACCCGCGGGCTCAGGCAATCCACTCACCTCAGCCTCCCAAGGCGTGGGATTACAGGCTGAGCCACCAAGCCTGGCTTGTCTGTCGTTCTTGTGGCACTAAAGGGGCACTGGGCAGCGTCCCAAGTCCCATACCTGTGTAAGCAAACACCATCCTCCCAACAGCCCCGTGAGACGAGTCCTGTGGTGGTCCCCAGTGTTTAGGTGAGAACACAGGCAGAAGGAGGTTAAGTGAGCTTCCCCAGGCAAGTGGCCCGTCTGCGTTGGAGCGTGGCTCTGGCGTGGGCAGGTCTGCTTCGCAGCGACCGCCTGCACACACAGGGCCGCCGGCAGCCACGCTGACGCCGCTGGTTGCCCACAGGCGCTGCCCCACATCAACCTGGATCATTACTCGGTGTTGCCAGTGGGCGAGGGCGACGAGGACAGGGAAGCCGAAGTGGACGACGAAGAGGATGCCCTGGGCTCCGACCTAGACCTGGACCTGGGGGACGACGGGGCGGATGGAGGTGTGGCCCCGGGAGGGCTTCCCATGGGGGCTGGGCAGGGGGGCCCCCCCAGGGCTCCCTGTACTGGGTGGGAGCGGGCTCAGGCAGCTGGGAGGGTGGCCCAGCCCCGGTGTGCTCCCTGGGGCCCCGTGTACATAGACAGGCCCGGCACCCTGCAGTGTCTAGCGCGGGCCGTGTGGGGTAGCCACAGGTACCCACCGCAAGCCCAGCCTGTGCCTGTGGCAGTGCTGCCAGGCCACTGGGGGGGCAGGCCCCGAGGACACGGGGCCAGGGGTTTCCAGGAGAAGCAGTGGTGCTGCTCAGGTCTGACCAGGGCAGGGGCATGAGAGCCTTCAGGAGCTCTAAGTAGTCCCCCGGGGTTCCCCAAGTGGAGCCCCTGGGGACTGGGATGGGGCTGTCTGGCAGGGTGGACAGGGATGCCAGGCAGTGAGGCCAGCTCCTCCATGGCATCTGTCCCAGCCCGGGCTGCCAGCGGCTTCTGCTTCCCTCTAGGTGAGCAGCCAGATGCCTCCCTCCCGCTGCACGTGCTCCCGCTGTACTCCTTGCTGGCCCCAGAGAGGCAAGCACAGGTAATCTCGCTGGGCCAGGGAGGGTGCCCCAAGGGCACCACGGTGGGGGCTGTGCCAGCCCTGGTTCCCCCCTCTGCCCACTGTGATCAGCACCCCTAAGTCTTCGAGCATTACTGGGGTCTTCCTGAAGAAATAAGAGCACTCCCCGTATTGTTCCTAGAGCACGGTGGCTCAGGCAGGGACGGCTTGTCCGCGCCACCTCCCCGGCTCACCCAGCCTGGCCACCTTGGCCTCGGACTCCACCTCACAGCTTCTTTCCTGAGTCTGCTGTTTCCCTGCTGCCCCTCCACCCAATCCTAGGTCTTCAAGCCTCCCCCAGAGGGGACCAGGCTGTGTGTCGTGGCCACCAATGTGGCCGAGACATCCCTGACCATCCCTGGCATCAAGTACGTGGTGGACTGTGGGAAGGTCAAGAAGCGCTACTACGACCGCGTCACTGGCGTGTCCTCCTTCCGCATCACCTGGGTCTCCCAGGCATCAGCCGACCAGCGGGCAGGCCGAGCGGGCCGGACGGAGCCTGGCCACTGCTACAGGTGGGTCGCCCAGTGCCCCCAGGGAGCTGAGACCGCCACGCCAGCCTCCTGAGGAGCAAGGAGAGATGCTGTCCGTCCCCACCTGTGGGGGATCCCGAGTCCTGCTGGGCCTTGTATCCCTGGCTCAGTCTCCATTTGCTGGTGCAGACATTTGCCTGGCTTCTTATTCTGCTCCTGAGGTCAGGCTGTCTTCTTGGCTGTTGTCTTTTTTTTTTTGAGTTGGAGTCTTACCCTGTCACCCAGACTGGGGTGCAGTGGCATGCTCATGGCCACCACAGTCTTGGCCTACTGGGCTCAGGTGATTTTTCTGCCTCAGCCTTCTAAGAACCTGGAACCACAGGTGTGCACCACCACGCCTGGCTAATTTATTTATTTATTTATTTATTTATTTATTGAGTTGGAGTCTCACTCTGTCGCTCAGACTGGAGTATAGTGGCTGCTCCCGGCCACCGCAGCCTCGACCTGCTGGGCTCCGGCAATCCTTCCACCTCAGCCTTCCGAGTAGCCGGAATTATAGGCATGCGCTACCACGCCCGGCTGATTTTTTGATTTACTGTAGAGATGAGGTCTCGCTGCCCAGGCGGGTCTCGAACCCATGGGCTCAGGCAATCCACTCACCTCAGCCTACCAAAGGCACGGATTACAGGCTGAGCCACCGAGCCCAGCTAATTTTTTGATTTATTATAGAGATGAGATCTTGCCAAGTTACCCAGGCTGGTCTCGTACCCCTGGGTTCAGGCAATCCTCTCACTTCCGCCTCCCAGAGTGCTGGGGTTACAGGCGTGAACCATAGTGCCCTGCTGTCTTTTTTGTTTTGTTAAGAGCTTAGTCAAGGTTTATTCGCATACCGTGACATGCACCATTTGAAAGTGTGCAGTTCTGTAGCTTTTTATGACTTCACAGAGTTGGGCAACCATCAGCAGTGTCAGGACGTCTCATCACCCCAAAGGGAACCCCACAGCCTGTAGAGGTCATCCCTCTGTCTGTCTCCCCCAGCCTCTGGCACCCACCAATCTACCACTTTCTGTCTCTAGGGATGCATCTGTGCTGGACATTTCATTTATTAGAATAAAGCAGCCAGGCATGGTGGCTTATGCCTGTACTCTCAGGGCTTTGGTAGGCTGAGGCAGGAGGATCATTTGAATCCAGGAGTTCAAAGTTGCAGTGAGCTATGACTGAGCCACTGCATTCCAGCCTGAGCAATAGAGCAAGACCCTGTCTCCAAACTTAAAAACAGGAATAGGCCGGGCTCAGTGGCTCAGCCTGTAATCCCACACTTTGAGTGAATCGCCTGAGCCCGTGGGTTCGAGACTCGCCTGGGCAACTTGGCAAGATCTCATCTCTACAGTAAATAAAAAAAAAATTAGCCGGGTGTGGTAGCGCACACCTGTAGTTCCAGCTACTTGAAAGGCTGAGGTGGAAGGATCGCCAGAGCCCAGCAGGTCGAGGCTGCTGTGGCTGGGAGTCGCCACTGCACTCCAGCCTGGGCAACAGAGTCAGACTTCAACTCAAAAAAACAAAACAAAACAGGAATAAAATGTATGGTCTGTGGCCTTTTGTGTCTGACGTCTGTCACTCAGCATAAAGACTCTCCCAGCCCCAGCCATGCTGAAGCACATGTCCGTGCTCGACTCTGCAGTGACTGAATCCCTTTCCACCGTGAGGATGCGTATGTTTGTCTATCCGTCTGCTGATGGACATTTGGACGGCATCCACAGTTTTGCTCCTATGAATAGTGCCTCTCCGAACATTCATGTCCAAGTACTTGGTGACTTGATTTCATTCCGCTTGGGTCTCTTCCTAGGAGTGTCTCACTGGGTTGTACAGTGAGTTTAACTTCCTGAGCACGTGCCAGGCTGTGTTCCACAGTGGCCGCCCCGTCTCACGCTCCCACCAGCCATGAAGGAGGCCTTTGGCTTCTACGTGTCTTCGCTAACACTTGTTATTTTCAGGATTTTGAGTCAGCATCTTACCACCGGTGTGAAGTGGTGCCATGCTGTGATTTTGGCTTACGTTTCCCTGGTGGCTAATGACTTCAGGCATCTTTTCATGTGTTTATTGACCACTTGTGTATCTTCTTGAGGAATGTCCAGAATTTAGGCTCACTTTTTGTTTATGTTACTGGAGCCTCGACTTGCTGGGCTCCGGCGATCCTTCTGCCTCAGCCTTCCAAGTAACCGGAACTATAGGCGTGCACTACCACGCCCAGCTGATTTTTGATTTATTGTAGAGATGAGGTTTCGCCAAGTTGCCCAGGCGGGTCTCGAACCCGCGGGCCCAGGCAATCCACTCACCTCGGCCTCCCAAAGTACAGGATTACAGGCTGAGCCACCAAGCCCGGCTCTAGGTACCACTTTCAGTGCTCTACGTGTGACACTAATCAGCCCTCGCCAGTTCCCTGCAAGGTGGCTACAGTGGGTAAGGCGGGCAGAGGCCAAATCCCTCACCGGTAGGTGGCCGGCGAGGGCCAGTCCCGGCATGTGGCCGAGTGTGGTTGACCGTCTTGTGCTTCCCTCTGCCCAGGCTATATTCGTCTGCGGTATTTGGTGACTTCGAGCAGTTTCCCCCTCCAGAAATCACCCGGAGGCCCGTGGAGGACTTGATCCTTCAGATGAAAGCTCTCAACATCGAGAAGGTCAGCCTCCACCTAGCCCCGCCCCCCCCACCGAGTCCCCAGCAGGCCCCTCCCCTCTCTGTGGGCCAGGAGCCAGGAGCTGAGCCTGGTGCTGCCTACCTTGCACGCGCCAGCTGCTTGCGGGACGTTGCATCAGAAGCTCTGGGGGCCCCCAGTCTCCTGGGCCCACCCCCCTCCCCGGTTCCCTGTCCTTCGGACACCCAGGGGACAGCTGCCTGAACGGAGACAGTGAGTTCCTGCACGTGACTCGAAGGCCGTCAGTGCTTGGGGTTGCAGAGTGTCCGGGCCTCCAGGGGAGGGGGTGTCCCGCCTGGGGTCGCCCCCACCTCTGCTCCAGGACAGGGTGGACCAGGCAGAGTGCCCACAGCCACGATGCTGCTGTGCAGAGGGGCTGGCTAGGGCCCTCCAGCCCTGTCCTGTGGGCGTCCAAGTGCCCCTTTAACCAGTGAGGAAACTGAGGCAAGGAAATGATGGTCTTTGTTCAAGGACACACACCTAATAAGTGACAGAACCCAGAGGTTCTTCTGGTGCTTTTTTTCCCCTATAGATTTAGGAGCTACAAGTACAGATTTTTTTGTTCTTTTTTTATCTTTTTGTAATTGTTTTTTGGTAGAGGCGGGGTCTCACCGTGTTGCCTAGGCTGGTCTCAAACTCTTGGACCTAAGCAATCCTCCCACCTCAGCCTTCTAAAGTGCTGGGATTATAGGCACGAGCCACTGTGACTGGCTGACACATACAGATTTCTCCCATGCGCGTATTGTGCAGATCTGGGCTTTTAGCAATGCTGTCACCCGAAATTGTATCCAAGACGTAGTTTTTCAACTCTTACCCCCTTCCCACCCTTCTGGTGCTTTTTTTTTTTTTTTTGAGTTGGAGTCTCACTCTGTCATTCAAGTTGGAGTGCAGTGGCACACTCACGGCCACCCCAGCATCAATCTGCTGGGCTCAGGCGATCCTTCCGCCTCAGCCTTCCAAGTAGCCAGAACTACAGGCACATGCTATCACGCCCAGTTAATTTTTTATTTATTGTAGAGGTGAGGTCTCGCCAAGTTGCCCAGGCTGGTCTCGAACCTGCAGGCTCAGGCAATCCACTCATCTTGGTCTCCCAAAGTGCTGGGATTACAGGCTGAGCCACTGAGCCTGGCCCCTGGTGCTTTTTCAACATCATCTATGTTGATTTTCTTTTTTTTTTTTTTTTTTTGAGTTGGAGTCTCACTCTGTCGCCCAGACTGGAGTGCAGTGGCTGCTCCCGGCCACCGCAGCCTCGACCTGCTGGGCTCCGGCGATCCTTCCGCCTCAGCCTTCCAAGTAGCCGGAATTACAGGCATGCGCTACCACGCCCGGCTGATTTTTGATTTATTGTAGAGATGAGGTCTCGCCAAGTTGCCCAGGTGGGTCTCAAACCCACGGGCTCAGGCAATCCACTCACCTCAGCCTCCCAAAGCGCAGATTACAGGCTGAGCCACCGAGCCCGGCTCATGTTGATTTTTCTGATCGTAAATATAATATATTCAAAATTAGAAAAATTCAGATACTTCGATCATCGTGATGTAAGCTCCATCCACTGCCACCACTTGTGGCCTGTGGCCCCTGTCGGTGTCACTGTAGTTTTCTTTTTTTTTGAGTTGGGAGTCTCACTCCATCGCCCAGGTTGGAGTGCAGTGGCACATTCACAGCCTCCCCAGCATCAATCCACTGGGCTCAGGCGATCCTTCCGCCTCAGCCTTCCAAGTAGCCGGAACTGCAGGCACGTGCTACCACACCTGGCTAATTTTTTATTTATTGTAGAGATGGGGTCTTGCCAAGTTGCCCAGGCTGGTTTCGAGCCCACGGTCTCCGGCAATCTACTCGCCTCGGCCTCCCAAAGTGCTAGGATTATAGCTGAGCCACCAGGCCCAGCTGTCACTGTGACTTTGTAACTACCGCGTGGTTTTCTCCATGCTGTCTCGGGTTGGATTCCTTTCCAATGGCATTAATGTCACTGCGATGCATGGGGTGCCAAGTACGTGCAAGGGACTCTGCATGTGGGACCCTGGCTTGTCCTCACAGCAGCCCGGGGAGGGAGTCACTGGTATTATCACCCCCATTTTACAGGTGAGGAGACCAAGGCACTGCCGCAGGTGCAGCGGGGGTCACATGGCTAGAAAGTGTTGGGGTGGGGATAAGCGCGTGTGTGGCCCAGGTACTGTCACAAAGGCCCTTCCGCCATGAGCGCGGTTGCCTCTTGAAATTCTTCACAGTGTCCCCTTGCTCTTGGGTAAAACCCAGGTCCCCAGCAACCCCAAGGGTCTGCCTGGCACAACCCCAGTCCGTCTTCCTCACAGATCCAATTCCCAGCATCCTCTTCCCACCCACTCGCCCGCTGCTGCGGCCTCACCTGCCCTCCTCACGGCTTGGTGAGACATATACCTTGGGTCCCCCAGACAAAGCTGGCAGTCGCAGTTGTGCATTCATCACAGCCAGCAACATTTCCATCACCCCAAAGCCCTGTACCGCTAGCTATCACCCCGCCCCCAGTCTCTGCACCCACTGTTCTGCTTTCTGTCCGGGTCATCTCATAAATGGAGTGGGACAGTACATGTGCCTTGTATCAGATTTTGTCACTCAGCGTCGTGTCTTCAGGCCCGTCTATGTTGCCACCTGCATCAAGGCCTCCTTTCCACAGCTGAGTCACTGCTGTGGCGTGGATGTGCCACCCTGTGTTCATCTGTTCATCAGCCTGGCTGCTGGCCCCTTGGCTGTGGTGAACATGCATGTCCGCATGTCAGCTGGACACTTGTTTCCAGCTGATCACTCTTTCTAAGGCGCCACCACCCCTGATCCTGGTCACTCTGTCCCTCGCCATTTTGGGGGGTACCTTTGCTCCTGTGAGGCTATGACGCCCCAGTCCCTTGCCCGTCAGGTGCACACAGCAAGGGCAGAGCCTTGTCTTTTGTGCGTCTCTGTCACCCCGTGGCCAAGCACAGCCCCTGGAGCCCACGGGTGCCCAGGACAGGCTTCCAAGTGAATGGATCATGGGAATGAATGAAGGGACTTGGGGCTTGAGAGTGTCCTGCTGCGCCCGGAGCAGGCTGGGGGGAGCACCTGCCATGGCCAGGAGGGGCCCCGGCCTTCCGCTCCCCGCTCACCACGTCCTGCCGCGTCTCCCGTGTCCCAGGTCGTCAACTTCCCCTTCCCGACGCCGCCCTCGGTGGAAGCCCTCATCGCCGCGGAGGAGCTGCTGATCGCGCTGGGGGCCCTGCAGGCGCCCCAGAAGGCCGAGAGGTACGGCAGGGGCTGAGGCTGGGGGGAGGGCGGGCCCAGTTCCCAGCCCACCCCCTCTCCCAGCCGCCTAGCCTCCAGAACCTCCCCTCAGAGCCCCCACGCACCACGGCCCTGTTTCCAGGATGAAGCAGCTGCAGAGGTCCCGGCTGAGCCGCCCCATCACCGCCCTGGGCAGGACCATGGCCACGTTCCCCGTGGCACCCCGCTATGCCAAGATGCTGGCGCTGAGCCGCCAGCACGGCTGCCTGCCCTACGCCATCACCATCGTGGCCGCCATGACGGTCCGGGAGCTGTTTGAGGAGCTGGACAGGTGCGAGGCTGGGCCGGGCGTGGATGGCGGACGCTCAGACACGATGGGGGCCCAGCCGAGAGCTGGCCCAGACCCTGGCCACCTGGGGAGTCACTGGCATGTTGGGTGGCCTCATCCTCCCGACGGGAGCCCTGCAGTGTTGCGACCACTCCAGTGGCTGTGGTCGCTCCCATTGGATGAGGGGCACCCCCTTCGGGTCCCCGCCCACTGTGGGAGCTTTTCTGTCCTCTCAATAAATCCTAAAAAAAAATCAGGTGAGATTGTGAGACTTAGAGGTTGGGGGGGGCGGTCCCTGATCACCAGATGGTCACTGAGTCCCCACAGAGGCCACATTCAGACCAGTGTTCTTGCAGAAGATGCCACATTCTGGAGTTGTTTCCTTGTACCGTTGTTTAACAAGTCCCAGGAGAGTTCCATCCCAGGCACCGTGTGTGTTCCTTTGCAGGCCGGCCGCCAGCGACGAGGAGCTCGCCAGGCTGAAGGGACGGCGTGCCCGGGTGGCACAGATGAAAAGGACCTGGGCGGGTCAGGGGGCCTCTCGGAAGCTCGGCGACCTCATGGTGCTGCTAGGTGCGTGCCTGCCCGGGAGGGTGGAGGGCTGGCCGCTGGACCGGGCTGGGCATGAGTGAGCCCCGCTCGTCCCCAGGCGCTGTGGGAGCCTGCGAGTATGCCGGCTGCTCGCCCCAGTTCTGCGAGGCCAACGGCCTGCGCTTCAAAGCCATGATGGAGATCCGGCGCCTGCGGGGCCAGCTGACAACCACAGGTAGGGCCTGGGACTGAGCATGGGCAGCAGGCCTGGGCTTGAGCGGAGGGAGCGCGGGTTCCATGTGTGCAGACCAGCTGACTCGCGTCTGTGTGTGACCCCAGATCTCTGCGTGAGCAGGCAACGACAGCTCTCAGCCACCCACCGGCACCCTCCCACCGGGTCGTCTCAGATCCATCTGCCCTGGTGCCCCCTGCCCTGCCTGGCCCTCTCTTCCTTCCCAGATGCCCCCAGACCCTTCTTATGCCATAGGGTGAGGCCTGGCCCGAACTCCATACCTGGGCTCAGCGTCACAGCGACCCCTGCCCACAGCACCGGCAGAGACACCCTGCCCTGTGATACGTCCTAGGGAGGATGATGTCTGCCCGGGGCGCTCCTGGCAGGTCACGCCCTCTCCCTGAGGCCTCCAGTTCCATCAGGGCCAGGGTCTGACACCAGCTGATGGGGCTTTTTCCAGCCAGTACGTTCCCAGCATCGGATGCGCCACAACTACCCGTCATCGTGCTGTGTCCTCTGGCTGTGGGGGCTTGGTGACGTCAGGCATTTATTGTCCCAAAGAAGAGAAAATGTGGAGTCGCAACTGGTGGCTTTGCAGGGATGCCACCCTCCCGCCATCTACTGAGCCCTCTGGCCTGCGCTCACCTGAGACGCAGGGCATTGCTGGAGGCGGAGTCGCCTCTGCCTCCCAGGGGGAGGAGGGAAGGGCGGGCCAGGGCCCCCTGCCGCCCATCCCACCTCCTCACTGGGCATCGCCGGGCATCAGCCGCAGCTTCCTTCCTCACGTTGTGGGCAGACCCGGGTCCTCGGCCACCCTGGGCACTAGGGATGGTCGATCCTTAGCAGAATGGTCTGCCCCCGACACGACACGGGGCTTTGTCCCAAGGAAGAAGGAGAGACTGAATGGGGGAGGGGCTGCCGTCCTGCCCACCGAGGGCTTTGTCTCTTGTGGGCGGCCTTGGGGCGGGCCCGAGACAAGCAGGCAGCTGAGGCCAGGGCACCATCAGTGCAGAGCCGGCCCAGGTCTCACCGCCCTCACGCCCAGCTCTCCCCTAGTCAACGCTGTGTGCCCCGAGGCCGGGCTCTTCGTGGACCCCAAGATGCTGCCACCCACCGAGAGTCAGGTCATATACCTGCGGCAGATTGTGACGGCTGGCCTGGGTGACCACCTGGCCCGCAGGGTCCAGAGCGAGGAGCTGCTGGACGAAAAGTGGAGGAATGCCTACAAGGTGGGTCCGTCGGCACCTGGCAAGGCCCTGGGGGCCGGGGCTGTCCTCCTCACGGGTCCCCACAGCCTCTGGGAAGGTCCCCACCTCAGGGTGGACCCCTCTTCCTGTGGGGGTTAGGTTCTCGCCACAGCTCTTTTTGGTGAGGAGTCGGTCTCACGCTGTTGCCCAGGCTGGAGCGCAGTGGCATGATCACAGCCCCCCACAGCCTTGGTCTCCTGGGCTCAGGTGATCCTCCTGCCTGGGCCTCCCAGGTCGCTGGGAGTACAGCACACACCACCATGCCCCGGTAGCTTTTTCGACTTTCTTTTGTAGAGATAGGGTCCTACCGTGTTGCCCAAGCTGGTCTCAATATTCCTGACCTCGAGAGATTCTCCTACCTCAACGTCCCACAGTGCTGAGATTACAGGTATAAGCCATTGTGCCAGCTTTGGATTTTTTGTTTGTTTGTTTTGAGTTGGAGTCTCACTCTGTCGCCCAGACTGGAGTGCAGTAGCCGCTCCCCGCCACCACAGCCTCGACCTGCTGGGCTCTGGCGATCCTTCCACCTCAGCCTTCCGAGTAGCTGGAATTACAGGTGCGCGCTACCACACCCGGCTAATTTTTTGATTTTATTGTAGAGATGAGGTCTCGCCAAGTTGCCCAGGCGGGTCGCGAACCCGCGGGCTCAGGCAATCCACTCACCTCAGCCTCCCAAAGACGCGGGATTACAGGCTGAGCCACCGAGCCCGTCTTGTTTTGGTTTTTTATAACAGCTTAATTGAGATGTAATTCACATACCATTTAAACCCTTTTAGTATTTAGAGACAGGGTCTCAGTTGTTGGCCCAGGCTAGAGTGCCGTGGTGCGATCACAGCTCACTGCAGCCTCAAACTCCTGGGCTCAAGCCATCCTCCTACCTCAGCCTCCTGAGCATCTAGAACTACAGGCATCACCTTGCCCAGCTAGTTTTTCAATGTTTGGTAGAGATGAGGTTTTGTGTTGCCCAGGCTACCACAGTGAATTTTAGAACATTTTCATCACCCCACAAAAAAACACAGTTCTCCCAGCTCCACACCATCACTCGACTTTTCATCTCTGGCTTTGCTTGTTCTGACAATTTTCTGTGTACGGAATCTGACACAGCGTGGCTTGGGTGGCTGGCATCTCCCCCAGCACCGTGTCCCAAGGGCCCACCACGCCGCAGTGTGTGTCAGGCTCCATCCCTCTCCATGGCTGGCCACACCCGGAGTGTGGAGGGGCCACAGTCCTGGCTGGTGGACTCCTTCCTTCTCGGCGGGAAGTGGACAGGCGGGCTCTCCTGGGTTGAGCACGGCGGGCCTGGGGCTTGCCACCCCCTGACCATGTCCCTCCTCGTCCCCGCAGACCCCGCTTCTCGACGACCCCGTCTTCATCCATCCCAGTTCCGTCCTTTTCAGAGAGCTCCCCGAGTTCGTGGTCTACCAGGAGATTGTAGAGACCACCAAGATGTACATGAAAGGTGTGAGCCGGGCGGCCCCTTCCCTGTGGCTGGCGGGCCGTGTGGCCGGGGCCCTGGGGGAGGGTCACCAGCCCCTCCTGGGCCGGTGCCCCTGTGACCCAGCCTCTCCCCGGGCCCAGGCGTCTCCACCGTGGAGGTCCAGTGGATCCCGGCCCTCCTGCCGTCTTTCTGCCAGTTCGACAAGCCCCTGGAGGAGCCGGCCCCGGCCTACTGCCCCGAGAAGGGCCGGGTGCTGTGTCACCGGGCCAGTGTGTTCTGTGAGTTGGGCAGCCTGGCCCTCCCGAGCCACGGGCTCCTGGACACCTGTCCCATCCCCTGCCCTCACAGGTGTCTCGGATGGGACCCCTCCGATGGCGGGACCCAGGGGCGGGGGAACACTCGGGAGGGCGGCTGAGGAAGCCCCTGGCTCACCGGTTCCCCCCTCAGATCGTGTGGGCTGGCTGCTCCCCGCCGTGCAGGTGGACTTCCCGGAGGGCGTCGACCGCTACAAACACTTTGCCCGGTTCCTGCTGGAAGGACAGGTAGGTGGCATGGTGGCTCGCGGCCTTGCAATGGCACCCTGGACGGGGCCTCCCCGGGCCTCACCCCTGCCTGCGTGCTCGCGCAGGTCTTCCGTGAGCTGGCTCCATTCCGCGGCTGTCTGCTGTCCAGCCCTAGCACCATGCTGAAGACGTGGGCCAGGTACGGGCTCCCTGGGCGGCAGGTGGGGGAGGGGCCTGTGCCATCCCCAGGGACGCAGTGGCCACGGACCACACGCCGGGGCCTTCAAACATCAGCCGTGTGCCTCCCACGGCTCTGGAGGCTGGAATCCAAGTCTAGGTGCGGGCAGGGCCGTGCTTGTCTCGAGGCCCGAGGGGCGGGGCCTCCCCCAGCTTCCAGCGGCTGCTGACTTCCTGGCAGTGGCTGCTTCACCCGAACCTCTGCCTCTGTCTTCACGTGGCCTCCTCCTCTGTGTCTCCGTGTCCTCTCTCAGGACACCAGTCCTTGGGCTCAGGGCCCACTCTGCTCCGGGGTGGCTGCATCTTAACTAATTACATCTGCAACGACCCTCTTATTTCCTTTTTTTTTTTGAGTCGGAGTCTCGCTTGGTCGCCCAGACTGGAGTGCAGTGGCCGCTCGACCTGCTGGGCTCCGGCGATGCTTCCGCCTCAGCCTTCTAAGTAACTGGAACTACAGGCGTGTGCTACCACACCCGGCTGATTTTTGATTTATTGTAGAGATGAGGTCTCGCCAAGTTGCCCAGGCGGGTCTTGAACCCACGGGCTCAGGCAATCCACTCACCTCAACCTCCCAAAGGCGCAGGATTACAGGCTGAGCCACCAAGCCCGGCTGACCCTCTTTCCAAAGAAGTCACATCCCAGTGTTCTGGGTGGACACAGATTTGGGGTGTGCGGGGTGCTGGTTAACCCACTGCAGAGCTGCCAGGCATCAGCCGGAAGCTTCCTGTCCTCCTGGGTCCTGGGGGCGTCCCCCTCACCAACCATAGCCACACCCCCCCTCCGCTTTCCTGGCTCCTCCTCCCTCTCCTCTGCTTTCTTCCTGTGGTCCAGGCCCCTCCTACTTCCTGAGACAGGAGGCAAGGGCCCATAGGCAACATGCTGATGGTATGGGGGTTGGGGCACAGGCAGCTGGCCCGATGCACACGCCCCCTCTCCCTCCCGGGTCTCAGGATGGACCCAGCTGTCACAAGCCGTTTCACTCACCCAGCAAACGTTTCTAAGCATCTGCTCTGTGCCAGGGGTGTCTCTGTCCCAGGGTGGTGACGCTGTAGGGCAGGGAGGTTGGCACCAAACAGAACAGCGTACAGATGGCAGGTGGTGACACGGCTCCATGGGGCGAGAACAGGGTATTTGGTGGGGTGGGGGGTGACGGCTGGTCAGGGGGCAGGGGTCCAGGCGGGCCTGGAACCAGGCTGAAGTCGAGAGGAAGGTTCCAGATGGCACTGGCCATGTGTGCCTCGCTGCCTTGGCGGGCAGAACGTGGACCAGGCCCTGAGGTGGGCCACAGCAGGACGAGAGGGGCCTATAGGTCCTTCCATCCCTGAAGGGTGGCGGCTGGGGACCCTTCACCCTCCTGGGCGGGGCTGGGGGGCGGGGCCGGGCCCACTCAGCTCCAGGCCCAGCCCCCCAACGCCCAGCCCTCTTCCCTGCAGGCTGCAGCCCAGGACAGAGAGCCTCCTGAGAGCCCTGGCCGCGGAGAGGGCCGACTGCCGGGACGCCGTGCTGGCTGCTTGGAAGAAAAACCCCAAGTGTGAGTTGGAGGGGGTGGGGGATGGGAGGGGCCGCAGTGGGCTTGTGCCGCAGGTGTGGCCAGCCCTGGCAGAGCGGAGGGTCTGGCCCCGGGGCAGCCGCCGGCTTCCTCCCGCCTCAACAAGCCCCTGAACACGGGCTGCCCTGACGCCGTCCTGCCTTACACCCTGCAGACCTACTGGCCGAGTACTGCGAGTGGCTCCCCCAGGCCGTGCACCCTGACGTGGAGAAGGCCTGGCCTCCCACCCCCAACCGCTGACCTGCTACCCGGCTACCGCGCCGAGGACTGGCCAGGATTCCAGGGCTGCAGCAACCCCACCCTGTGCTCGCGGCCGCCTGGCACGGCCCACAGTCATCTCAGCTGCTGGCCAGACTTGGCCACCATCAGGTGCCCTCAGGCCCGGTGACTTTGTGACTGTTACGTGGTGGACCATAACCTCGCCTCACGTGCTGGCCCCCGTGTCACCTGAACAGGCTGCCCCACCCATTCTTCCAGAAGGCCGAGGGGGCATGTGGGTATCCTCCCTATAGCCAGGGAGGCCCAGGGCCTCAGCAGGCCTCTCCTGGGCTCCACCTTTGGGGCTCCCGGGCTCCACACCTTCCTGGAAGCTTGGCCACCAGAGCCACCTGTGCCACGGCCACAAGGAGCAGGCGTCTTGGCCCTTGACGGTCAGCTCTGTCGGCAGGAGGGAGCTGGGCTCGTCTGTGCTTGGTACCCTCTGCCATGCCGCAGGGGCGGGCCTGCCTCTGGCTGGGGCCCCAGGACTGTCAAACTTGGATGGACACGCCAGACCCCCACTCCCCCCCTCCTGCCTCTACCACAGAGGTGGACGGGGAGGAGCCTGGAGCACCCTTGCGGGACAGAGTCATCAGCAGGCCCTGCCCTGCTGTCCCATGAGGGTCCCGGACGTCGCTCCAGAGCCCAGCTCGTGTCAGGGTGGGTTCTGCTCTGGTGTTCTGCTCCTGCAGCCTTGGTGGGGACAGAGTCATGAAATAAAAATGTTCCTCATGCCCAGAGCGCTTAGTGGGGGTGTCTGGGAAAGACGCCCTGGGGTAGGGAGAGAATGATTTCCCCTGGGGCCGGACCTGGTGGCGGCCTCCCCAACACTGCCCTCGGTCCCCGAAGGAGGCTGCCTCGCCCGGCTTCTCGCTGCCCGGCTGCTCGGAGCCCTGTGGTCCTCTAGGCCCTTCTCACCCCACACCCCTCATGCGGGGCCTAGTGGCCCGACCCGCCTGGTCATCGAAGCCGTGGAAATGAGTGTCTCCCGCTCAAAATGCCTGATCTCCAGGATTCTGAAAGAGCCCAACTGTCTTGAGTGCCAGCCATTCCAGGATGGAAGTGGGAGCCCCACTCTGCCACCGTCTCGGGGACCCGAGTGACCCTCTGCCCCTTCCTTGCGGCCACATAGTCCTTAGGCAGAGTTGAAATGTAGCTAACCCGCCCTCAAGTTCACTGTTCGAGGTGTACGCGTCAGTGGCTTCTAGTAAAACGAAGTTGTGTTATACTCTAATTCCAAAGCAATTTAATAGTCCTGAAACGATGGCCTCTCCCCAGCCTCTGCTTCTCCCAGTTGCCCAGCTTTCAGGCCCCCTTTCCACTCTCGGTCTCCAGGGATTTGCCCTTTTTTTTTTTTTTTTTTGAGTTGGAGTCTCCCTCTGTCGCCCAGACTGGAGTGCAGTGGCTGCTCCCAGCCACCGCAGCCTCGATCTGCTGGTCTCCGGCGATCCTTCCGCCTCAGCCTTCCATCTGGCTGGAACTACAGGCGCGTGCTACCGTGCCCAGCTAATTTTTTTGATTTATTGTAGAGATGAGGTCTCGCCAAGTTGCCCAGGCGGGTCTCGAACCCGCGGGCTCAGGCAATCCACTCACCTCAGCCTCCCAAAGGCGCGGGATGACAGGCGGAGCCACCGAGCCCGGCTGCCCATTCTTGAGGGGTTTTTGTTTGTTTAAGTTGGGATTTCACTCTTGTCCAGGCCGGAATGCAGTGGTGAGGATCAATCACAGCCTCGACTGCCTGTGATCAGGTGATCCTCCCACCTCAGCCTCTGGAGTAGCTGGGATTACAGACATGAGCCACCACCCTGTCTAGACATTTCTCATAAAGAGTCACACTCAAGCCGGGCTCGGTGGCTCAGCCTGTCATCCCGCGCCTTTGGGAGGCTGAGGTGAGTGGATTGCCTGAGCCCGCGGGTTCGAGACCCGCCTGGGCAGCGAGACCTCATCTCTACAATAAATCAAAAAATCAGCTGGGCGTGGTAGCACATGCCTGTAATTCCTGCTACTGGGAAGGCTGAGGCGGAAGGATCGCCGGAGCCCAGCAGGCGAGGCTGCGGTGGCCGGGAGCGGCCACTGCACTCCAGTCTGGGCGACCGAGTGAGACTCCAACTCAAAAAAAAAAAAAAAAAGAGTCACACTCTTACAGGTACAGTGGCTCACACCTATCATCACTACACTTGGGAGACCGAGGCAAGAGGATTGACTGAGGTCAGGGGTTTGAGACCAACCTGGGCAACTTGATGAGACCTCATCTCCACAATAAATCAAAAAATAAGCTGGGCATGGTGGTGCATGCCTGTGGTCCCAGCTACTTGGAAGTTTGCGGCAGAAGGATCACCTGAGCCCAGCAGGTTGAGACTGCGGTGGCCGTAAGTGTGCCACTGCATTCCAGCCTGGGTGACAGAGTGAGACCCCGACTCAAAAAAAACCAAAACAAAAGTGGCCACCACTCACGCCTATGATCCCAGCACTTTGGGAGGCTGAGGTGAGAGGATTGCCTGAGCCCACAGGTTCGAGACCAACCTGGCCACCTTGGCAAGACCCCCGTCTCTACAATAAATCAAAAATTAGCTGGACATGGTAGCGTGCACCTGTAGTTCCAGCTACTTGGAAGGATCGCTGGAGCCCAGCAGGCGGAGGCTGTGATGGCCAGGAACATGCCACTGCACTCCAGTCCGGGCGACAAGAGTGAGACTCCAACTCAAAAAAAAAAATCTCACCTTAAGAGGCCTCGTGTTCCTGGCTTCTTTCATTTGGTGTGATACTCAGGTGTCATTCCTCCACTCCTTCTTAGGAATGAGCGATTCCACTGACGGACAGCCCACATATTGTCACCCATCCATCTGTTGAGTGACATGTAGTTTCCAATTTTTGGCGATTGTGAGTGGAGTTGCTGTGAGCATCATGCCAAGTTTTTGTCTGGAAGTCTGTTTTCTATCCTTTTGGGTGCATACGTAGGAGTTAAAAACCTTTTTTAAGATCTCATTTCTCTTTCTAACTTGTGCCTGAAAAATAAGTAGCCTCACAACATTGAAAGTCAACAGCCTATAAAACGTCTGCAGGACCGGGTGCGGTGCCTCATGCCTGTCATTCCAAGCACTTTGGGAGGTCAAGGGGGAGGGTCATCTGAGCCCAGAAGTTTGAGACCAGCCTGGGCAACATCGTGAGACCTTGTCTCTGCAAAAGACTTAAAAATTAGCTGGGCATGGTGGTGCACACCTGTAGTCCTTGGAAGCTTGAGGAAAAGGATCTCCTGAGCCCGGGAGGTTAAGGCTGTGGTGAGCTGTGATGGTGCCACTGCCCTCCAGCCCGGGTGACAAACAGACCCTGCCTCAAAAATCAAACATGAAAACGAATAAATGTTTAAAATTAATGGAAAAGGTTAAGTTGCATGTGGTTGAAAATTACAGATTGCAACATGGAAAAGCAGAAGGTAATCACACATAGTAAGGAGTGGGGCATAGTACCCAGACAGACCTTGAGTCATAGGGGGGCTTTCTGAGGAGCTGCTACACTCTTCCCAATGCCTGCACCATTTTTTATTCCTACCAGCAATGTGTGTGGGTGTGTTCCAGTTCCCTACGTTTTTACCCACACTTATTATTTTCTACTTTTTTTTTTTAGTCACTCTGTCGCCCAGGCTGGAGTGCAGGGGCATGCTCACAGCCACCACAGGCCTCTACCTGCTGCGCTCAGGCAATCCTTCCCCGTTAGCCTTCCAAGTAGCTGGAACTACAAGCATGCGCTACCATGCCTGGCTAATTTTCTGATTTATTGTAGACATGAGGTCTCACCAAGTTGCCCAGGCTGGTCTCCAACCTCTGGACTCAGTCAATCCTCTTGCCTCGGCCTCCCAAAATGCTCGGATTACAGGCGTGAGCCTCTGGGCCCCGTGTCAGCTTTTTTATTTTTTGTGGAGATAAAGCCTTGTTGTGCTGCCCAGACTGCTTTCAAACTCCCGGGCTCAAGCGATCCCCCCACCTCGGCCTCCCACAGTTGCTGGGATGGCAGCCGTGAGTCACCACGCTGGCCTTTTCCCTTTCTTGAAAGTGTTCTTTGAAGAAGAAGAGTCTTTCATTGTGATGAAAGTCCAGCTGGCCTGTTCTTTCCTGTGGTTACTTGTGCTTTGGGCACCATATTTAAGAAGCCACTCTTTATTCTAAGAGTTTCGTGGCTTTCGCTCTTCCCCTTAGGTCTTTGCTCCACCTTGAGTTTTTCGGAACTGGTGTCAGGCAGGTGGCCTGCGCCATTCATTGGCATGTGGCATCCGGTTGTCCCAGCACCATTTGTTGAAGAGACGAGTTCTTCTCCCATTGAATGGTCTTGAGGCCCTCATCAAAAATGAATTGGCCATAGATGTGTGGATTAGTTTCTGGACCAACTGACAATTCTTGCACACGTGATAAAGTTCAAAGGAACAGGTTATAAGAGGAGAGGTGAGTTCCTTCCCTAGAGGAACCTGTTGTTGGTTTCTTGTGCATCCTTTTGGGAACTGTCCACAGATCGACACGGGAACAGCCCAAACCAACTACTCACCCCCTTGCTTTTTGCTCAGGCATGTCAAAGCTTCCCTGTCTGCACACTGGGCTGCCTGTCCTTTTTAATGGCTGCAGAATATTCCACGTGTAGCTCTGCCATAATTTTTAAAACCAGTCCCACTGATGGGTCCGTTGTAATCTGGCTTTTAAGAGCAAAGGTGTGTGGAATGTCCTCACATATGTGTCATTTCGTACCTGTGTGTATCCATGAGATAAATCTTGGGCAGCTTGGCAGGTTGGGAGGCTCGGGGATTCCTCGTTTTGAAAGATGGTCAGGGGCCAAGCTCGGTGGCTCAGCCTGTCATCCCAGCACTTGGGAAACCAAGGCCAGTGGATTGCCTGAGCCCGCAGGTTCGAGACCTACCCGGGCAAATTGGCGAGACCTCATCTCTACAATAACTCAAAAATTAGCCGGGCACGGTAACGCATGCCTGTAGTTCCGGCCACTCGGAAGGCTGAGGCGGAAGGATCGCCTGAGCCCAGCAGGCTGAGGCTGCGGTGGCCGGGAGTGGCCGCTACACTCCAGTCTGGGCGACAGAATGAGACTCCAACTCAAAAAAAAAAAAAAAAAGAAAGAAAGATGGTCAGGTCATCCTCCGTGAGATCACACCCCAGACCAGATCACGTTGCCAGCCTGCCTACACCCGGCAAGGATTCCCTGTCCCCTGAGGGAGCAAAGTCGACTCTAACGTGGCTTCAGACACGCTGCTCCTGGGCAGTTTTGCCAAAGCAGCCTTCGCAGAGCTGCTCCCTCACTGGGGACACTCTGAGGCTTGCCAGCTCCCACCCTTCTGGCTGGCCTCTCCCGTCTCAGGCAAGCCCCTTGGGAGCCCTCCCCAGGGAGCCGACCCTGCCTGCCATCTACCCTGGACAGCAAGCCCAGCAGCGGCCAGCCTGCCGCCCTGCCCCCCATTCCATGTCCCCAACACGCGGGAGCGCAAATGTCAAGAAGGAAATCGCAAGGGATATTTGTAAGAAGGCCGGAAAGAGCTTTCAAAGGAAAATAGCTCAGAAATTAGAGGGGAAAGGCTCTCAACCTCGTGGAAATCGTAGATCCAGGGGGAAATGATAGAAACGAAGCCGGAGAGGAAAGAACAGACGGAGAATTCGCAAAGCATCGCAGCCTCTGGCCGTCAGACAAGCGACTGCGAAGAGAAATCGACAACAGCCCAGGAAGTGGCGAGGGCAAAACACGGCATCCAAAGGGCCACCGACGTCCGAAAAGGCATCCGTCCTCTCCAACGGGCAGGAAGGGAAACACCAGTGAAGCAGGCAGCAGCGCCCTGCCCTGCAGATGTGGGAAAGGGTAAGCACCGGCTGCATCCTCCGTGGGGAGAACGTGGGTGAGCGCCTGAGATGTCAGCAGCACGTGTGTGCACTGCCACAGCCTTTGCACGAGAACGTCTAGCAATATGCAAAATAAAACAGCAGGACGCGGTGGCTCACGCCTGTCGTCCCAGCAATTTGGGAGGCTGAGGTGAGAGGATTGCCTGAGCCCACGGGTGCGAGACCGACCTGGGTAACTTGGTGAGACCTCATCTCTATAATAAACCGGAAAGAAAAAAAATTAGCTGGGCGTGGTGGTGCCTGTCTGTGGTTCCAGCTACTTGGAAGGCTGAGGCGGAAGGATCGCCGGAGCCCAGCAGGTCGAGGCTGCGGTGGCCGGGAGCATGCCACTGCCCTCCAGCCTGGGTGACAGTAAGATTCTTTTTTTTTTTTTTTTGAGTTGAAGTCTCACTCTGTCACCCAGACTGGAGGGCAGTGGCCGCTCCCGGCCACCGCAGCCTCGACCTGCTGGGCTCCGGCGATCCTTCCGCCTCAGCCTTCCAAGTAGCTGGAACTACAGGCACGCGCTACCACGCCCGGCTCATTTTTGATTTATTGTAGAGATGAGGTCTCGCCTGCCCAGGCGGGTCTCGAACCCACAGGCTCAGGCAGTCCACTCACCTCAGCCTCCCAAAGGTGCAGGATTACAGGCTGAGCCACTGAGCCCGGCCCAGAGTAAGATTCTGACTCAAAAAAATAAAACAGCTAAGCATCCATGCCCTGTGACCCTGCCACGCCCGTGAAGGATGCTCCCTTAGAGACAGGCCCATTAAAGGGTAAAGCGGATAGACGTCCACACGCGTCAGTGAGACAGGATGAACTACGACTGGGAGGGTCGGTGGAGTCAAGCGGGTCCGGCCTCCGCGAACGGGCCAGGACCCCGCCTGGCCCACCCCGCGTCCCCACGCGGCAGGACCGGCTGGAGCATCCCTTGGTCCGGCGGTTCCTCCCGGGCCTCCCGAGCTCGACGCTCCGCCCAGGGTGTCTCCTCCACGTGGCCGCCTGAGGGTGCTTTAAACCCAAGCCTGACAGCGTCGTCCTCCCGCCCCCGGCCTCCCAGGGTCCGGAGACCAAGGCCATCCCAAGGCCCGGAGACCAAGGTCACCCCCGATCCCCGTGCCCAGGGCCTCCTCCCGCCCCCAACACAGAGCGCCGCGGCTTCCAACCTCAGGCCGTTTGCACCTGCCGCTTCTCGCGCCCTTCGTGCTTTCCTGCCGACAGCCCCCCCCAGCCTCTCTAAAGCCTCCCCTCTCCACGTGCCCCCGCAGTGTCCCTGTCACTACTATGGTCCTCAGGAAGCGTCTCACCGCGCGCTCGCTGCGGGTCTCCTGGACTGGAACGTGCAGTCCGAGAGGGCTGAGAAGCCTTGCCTGCCTCATTCAGGGATACCAGGTCCCGACACTCTACCCGGGCACACAGCAGGTGCTCAATGCGTGCACATTACCTAGCACGAGGCGCTCAGGAATTACTGAAGGGACGGCCAGGGGCAGGGGCCTCCTTAGAGACCCGGGGTCTTTCCACCAGCTTGAAAAACGAGCCCCGCGCATTCGCTTTAAACCAGAGTCCGGCCCGCGCCCACCCACCATGGAGGGGCCCGAGCACCTGTCGCTGGGAGAAGGAACGGCGCTGGCGGAATGCTTTTAGGGGCGCTGCCTGTGCCAGCGGGTCGCGGGGGCCGCCTGGGTCCCTGTTTTGCGTTCTGACCCTGCAGTGACGACTTCCAGGAAAATGAAGGGCAAAAGTGGAGATGCCGGGGATTGAACCCGGGGCCTCATACATGCAAAGCATGCGCTCTACCACTGAGCTACATCCCCTCGACCCGACCCGCGCTACCGGGGACCAGCCCTAGGGGAAGGCACCGTCTTCCTCTCGCGCGAGTCTCCCCGTCTCCCTGCGCGTGGCGCCGCGGTCCACCCCGCGGTCTTCCCCGCGCCCCGCAAAGCCCCTGCGCCTGCGCGATCCTGGCCGGAGAGGGAGGGATGCTGCCACGTGCATAGGAGGCGACCCGGAGAGCTGCGAGCGCGGCTCGTCCTCGTTAGTATAGTGGTGAGTATCCCCGCCTGTCACGCGGGAGACCGGGGTTCGATTCCCCGACGGGGAGGCTTGGTGCCTTTTTTTTTTTTTTTTTTTTTTTGCGCCACCGTTTGGAAACAATCGTGCAGGTGCGCGGGGACGAGTCGCGGGTGACCCGCCACGGGCCGGTCGTTACATGACCGGGTCCCCTGCCGCAGCCCCTCGTGTTTCGTCTATTGCATTTATTTTTATTTTTATTTTTTGCGTTGGAGCCGCACTCCGTCGCCCGGGCTGGAGTGCAGTGGCACGCTCCCGGCCACTGATCTTTCCGCCTCAGCCTTCCAAATTAGCTGGAACTACAGGCACGCGCCACCACGCCCGGCTAATTTTTTTTTAATGTTTTGTAGAGATGAGGTCTTGCTATGTTGCCCAGGCTGGTCTCAAACTCCCGGACTCAAGCGATCCTCCTGCCTCGGCCTCCCAAAGTGCTGAGAGGACAGGCATGAGCCACTGCGCCTAGCTAAAAAAATAGTATACGTAGTTTAAAAAGCAAAGCCAGTCAGAGTTCTAGCCCTAGGAGGCTAAAACTCATTTATCCAACAAGTATTTATGGACAGCCTTCTATATGCTAAGCATTGAGCTGATACATTATCAAGTGAGGGAAAGCCAGGCTGTAGGAACCTAATTATTTAGGGGGAAAAAAAAATCTATGAAGAGAATAAATTATGTTTAAAGCATTAATAATGGTCATGAGACAGTGGTCGTGTTTTTCCTTCTCAAATTTTTTTTTTTTTTTTTTGAGTTAGAGTCTCACTCTGTCGCCCAGGCTGGAGGGCAGTGGCACGCTCACGGCCATTACAGCCTCAACCTGCTGGGCTCAGGCAATCCTTCTGCCTCAGCCTTCCAAGTAGTTGGAATTACAGGCACACATCACCATGCTCGGCTAATTTTTTGATTTATTGCCCTGAGCTCAGGCAATCCTCTCACCTCGGCCCTCCAAAGTGCTAGTATTACAGGCTTGAGCCACCTCACCCTGCTCAATTTTTTCAATGACATAAATTACAATTTCGTTTTTTGTTTTTTGTTTTTTTGAGTTGGAGTCTCTGTCGCCCAGACTGGAGTGCAGTGGCCACTCCTGGCCATTGCAGCCTCGACCTGCTGGCTCCGGAGATCCTTCCACCTCAGCCTTCCAAGTAGCTGGAACTACAGGCCCGCACTACCACACCCGGCTAATTTTTTGATTTATTGTAGAGATGAGGTCTCGTCAAGTTGCCCAGGCGGGTCTCGAACCCGTGGGCTCAGGCAATCCACTCACCTTGGACTCTCAAAGTGCTGGGATTACAGGCTTGAGTCACCTCACCCTGCTCAATTTTTTAAATGACACCAATCACAATTTCAAAGCACACACTCAGGGATGGCTGTGGATTGAGGCTGTGGATGGACATCAAAGCCCGCTCCCCGTGTCGTTGGCTCCAGGCTGGTTGTGCTGCATTGCAAGCCTGGCTTACGTTTAGAACTGGATCCAGCCAGACTGGATCTCCATGTCAGAAATAAATACACTATGCTTAACTCCCCAAAAGGCCGTTTGCAAGGCTTCTGCTGGAGGATCTTCAGAGACGCCCCAATGCTCTAGGAAGGGAGCCCAAGATTCCAGAAGGGAGCCAACCCTGCCATTTCTCCCCGGTCATGCCTGGTATGATACCCCTGAAGCCAGCAATCTCCCCCTCCCCAGGAAACCCAGCCACAGTCGGTGTTGGGATGGCAGGTATGTCCCAGCTAGGGGTGTCCGGCCTACTCGGGCTGCCATAGCAAAAGCCCGTAGTCTGGGGGCTTGCACAAGAGAAATGGGTTTTCTTGCAATTCTGGAGGCTGGAAGAAGATATCGCAGATCTAGGCGCTGGCACTTGGGCGTCTCTTGAAGCCTCCCTCGTGCTGACAGGGTCTCTTTGCCGCATCCTTGCGTGGTCATCCTCTTGTGTGTCTGTGACCCAACCTCCTCCTCTTTCAAGGACTCCAGTCTTACCGCTCAGGGCCCGCCATACCGATGTCCTTTCCGCGCCATCACCTCCTTAAGGGCCCTGTGTCACGTTGAAGTCACGTTCTCAGTTACAGGCGTTAGGACTTCAACTTGTGAATTTCCGAGGGCCGCAGTTCAGCCCATGGCGTTGGGTCTGGGGACACGGGGACTCTGGTTTGCCCCAGGAAGTCGAGGAAATTGACTGTCTCTGTGTTTCCAGTTGCAAGTCCAGCAGGTGTCTCAAAGCATAGGGCGCCGGTGACCGTCCCGGTTTCCTGGCTCACCCGGGGCTCCTGCCCTGGCCAAAGGCACCCGCCTTCCACCCAGTGGCCGAGGCACAACCGCCGTGCCCTCCGCCACCCTCCCTTCCCCTCCCCCATCTGCCGTCCATCGCGAGTCTCCCGTGCGCCTTCCCCACCTGCCTCAGAGCCATCCTTCATCTCCCATCGCACCCTGGCCTGGGGCGCCCTCAGCCCGGCCTGGCAGCGGGCAGCGGCCTCCTCGCCGCCCGTAGCTGCCACTCCGGCCAGGCCCGTCCCTTCCCCGCCCAGCAGCCAGGGACACTCAGCAGATGCACACCGGATCACTCCCAAGGGCTTTCAACACCCAGAGAAAACCCAAGCCCTCCCCGGGGCCCTCGAGATGGCAAGACCTGGCCCCCGCCCAGCGCCCATTCCCTCCACACCCCTTCCTCCATGACTCCTTGCTGCTCCTCCAACAAACTGACCTCATTTCAGCCTCAGGACCTTGGCACCGGCTGCTTTCCCGTCTGGGATGCGCTTCCTCCAGGTCCCAGGGCGGCCGACCCTCCTTTCACGCTCCCGCCTCGCCCCGCAGGGCTTCCATCCGCCCCCCACGATTTATTTTTCGCTGTCATGCCGCATTCCCTTGTTCCTGTATGTGCTGATGGGTCAGCCGGCCACCAGGTGCCCAGCCAACACCTGTGGAGTGATTTCACCCATGAGGGGCCACCGCCCTTCCTCATTCTCGCCCAGACGACGCCCCCACCCACCCACTGCCCAGGGCAGGGCGCGGCAGGCAGGGCCCGGCCAGGACCTCTGGCGTCCTCCCGCCTGGAGGCTGAGCAGGTGCGCGCAGGCACAGAGGCCGGACTTGGAGGCCGGATCGGAGTCCCTCCCTGCCGGGCGGAAAGCTGCCTTCTGGCCGAGGCGTCGCCCTCCCGCGGTGCCCAGGTGGTCAGCATCTCTGCCCCACCTGGCGCGCCTGGGGAGTCGCGCCCGGAAGGTGACCTGATTCCTTGGCGCCCAGAAGGCCGCTTGAGAGCCCGGTGGATTCATTCATTCATTCGTTCTTTTGTTCATTTATTCAGCCAGTCGGTCAACACGTGTCTGTTCAGCACCCACTATGTGCCAGGCACTGTTCTAGACACCGAGGGACACAGCAGAGCCCGAGACAGGCGACTTCTCTGCTCCTCTTAAATCTGTCGTTCTAAACGGGGCGCGGTGGCTCACGCCTGTCACCCCACCACTTGGGAAGGCAGGGTGAGAGGACTGCCTGAGACTACAGGTTCGAGACCAGCCTGGGCAACTTGGCGAGACCCGCCCCCCCCCAGCCGCGTCTCTACAATAAATCAAAAGCTTAGCCGGGCGTGGTGGCGCGTGCTTGTGGCTCCAGCTACGTGGAAGGCGGGGGAGGGGGCGCGGCACGTGGGCGCCGGTCCCGGCTGAACCTGCCTTCGCGGCTCGGATCCGGCGGACGCCCAGGGCGGTGCAGTCACCAGGAGGACAGACGCGAAGCCGCACGGCAGCAGCTGCCGAAATAGCTCAGTTGGGAGAGCGTTAGACTGAAGATCTAAAGGTCCCTGGTTCGATCCCGGGTTTCGGCAGTTCCCTTTTCCTCCCTTCCTTGGCGAAAGGAAGCGGCGAGACGGGCCCGGGTCTTCCCAGCTACTCAAGGGCTTGACCTTCCGTCCTTGGAAGACCCCCGGGCGCGTCCGCTGGAGGCCGGGGGTCGGGCAGAAGCTGCCCCCGCTCCCCGCTGCGGTCGGTCACGTGAGGCCGAGGGTTTCCTGCGGCGCGTTGGTGGCTGACGACTGTTCGCGACGGCTGCTTTTTGTGGATCCCTTTCTGCTCTCGGAGCTCTGGGGCTCAGTCGGAGGCCGAGCTGGCAGTGCCCCCGAGAGCGGCATGAAGTCCGCGCGGCCGGAGGTGCGGACGCTGCGTGGGAACACCGGAAAGAGTTCCCTCCACCTCAAAGGCGTTCCGCGAAAGGAGTCCGCCGCGGCCCATCCTCGTTAGTATAGTGGTGAGTATCCCCGCCTGTCACGCGGGAGACCGGGGTTCGATTCCCCGACGGGGAGGCTTCGGGAGCTTTTATCACTTTTTTCTTTTTTTTTGAGTTGGAGTCTCATTCTGTCGCCCAGACTGGAGTGCAGTGGCCGCTCCCGGCCACCGCAGCCTCGACCTGCTGGGCTCCGGCGATCCTTCCGCCTCAGCCTTCCAGGGAGCTGGAACTACAGGCGCGCGCTAACACGCCCGGCTCGTTTTTGATTTATTGAGGTCTCGCCAAGTTGCCCAGGCGGGTCTCGAACCCGCGGGCTCAGGCAATCCCCTCACCTCGGCCTCCCGAAGCACGGGATTACAGGCTGAGCCACCGAGCCCGGCTTCTTTGCCCTTTTCACCGGCAGGGAAATTCCCCAACTTTCTTCCAAAGTTAAATTCTCCAGCTTTTGTGAAGTCCGCGGAGAGCCATCCGGCAGGCAAGCGCGACTCGGCTCTGCCGGCGTCTGTTGACTCGGCTTCAACGAGGACGCTCGGATCCGCCCTCCAGGACCAGGAGCTGCTCGTCCGGCCGCCCATGGCCCATCTTGGGTCGGCCGGCGACTTCCCTGCACCTCTGGAATCTGTCGTTCTACATGGGGCGCGCGGCGGCTCACGCCTGTCATCCCACCACTTTGGAAGGCAGGGTGAGAGGATTGCCTGAGCCCACGGGTTCGAGACCAGCCTGGGCAACTTGGCGAGACCCCCCCCCCCCCCGCGTCTCTACAATAAATCAAAAGCTTGGCCGGGCGTGGTGGCGCGTGCCTAGACCATGTGGAGGGGTTGGGCCGGCTTTCCTGTTCCACTCGGTTGGCCTCCTTTCCAGGCCCCCGTTCTCTCCTTCGGTTATTTTTGTCACATGCATTGCACAGATATTGACTGAGCACCCGTGACGTGCCAGGCACTGGGGACACAGGGGGAAGACAGAAACGAGAAAGCACAGGTGGAGCTTCCGACCCGGCGGAGAGCCCGGGCAGGGACAAACACAGGATGTGGGAGAGGCCAGGCAGAACACACCACCCCGGAGGGGTGTGTCAGGGAGCCCGGGGGATTCGAGGCCTTGGAGAGAGGAGGTTGGGAAAGCCTTTGAGGAGGTGATGTGTGAGCCGGGACTAGGCCGGGACCAGGCAGGGAGCAACATTGCAGGCAGCTGGAACAGCCAGTGCAGAGACCCGGAGGTGGGGAGGAGCAGTGAGGAGGCTGATGTGGCCGGAGTGCTCCCGGGGAGGGGAGGAAGGGCGGAGGGTGGAGATGGAACCCCAGCAGAGGCCAGGTCTGGCAGGTCGGGCGGGGGAGTGCAAGGGGCATGGATTTGGGTTCAGGCATGGTTTCATGCAGGGAGGCACATGATCTGGTTTGCTCTGAGCAGAGCGCTCTGGCTGCCACGCAGGTGGGCACAAGAGAAGCCGGCGCTGCTGGCCCGTGTGAAGCCCTGGGCCTACTCTTGAACCCCACCCAAGACACTGCCACCAGGGCCAGGCGCGGTGGCTCACACCTAGAATCCCAGCACTTTGGGAGGCCGAGGTGGGAGGATTGCTTGAACCCAGGAGTTTGAGAGGCCGTCTCTACAAAAATATTAGCCAGGCATGGTGGCTGGATATGGTGGCTTATGCCTGTAGTCCCAGCTACTCGGGAGGCTGAGGCGGGAGGCTCACCTGAGCCCAGGAGGTTGAGGATACAGTGAGCCATGATCATGCCACTGCACCCCAGCTTGGGCTGCAGAATGAGGCCCCGACTCGAAAATAAAAAGCGTGCAGCAGCAGACAGGGGCACCCTCACGGCTGTCCTGCCTTGTCCTTTACAACGTCTCTTCCCTTTAATGACCCTACCTGGGCTAAATCCTAGCCTGGCGCGGTGGCTCACACCTAGAATCCCAGCACTTTGGGAGGCCAAGGTGAGAGGATGACCTGAGCCCAGGGTTCGAGACCAGCCTGAGCAACTTCGTCTCTACGATAAATAAAAAAATTAGCTGGGTGTGGTGGCACCTGCCTGTGATTCCAGCTACTTGGAAGGCTGAGACGGAAGGATCGCATGAACCCAGCAGGTGGAGGCTGTGGTGGCTGTGAGCGTGCCACGGCACTCCAGGTTGGGAGACAAAAGTGAGACTCCAACTCAAAAAAATAAAAATAAATCTACCTTTCTTTTTTTTTTTTTGAGTTGGAGTCTCACTCTGTCGCCCAGACTGGAGTGCAGTGGCTGCTCCCGGCCACCGCAGCCTAGACCTGCTGGGCTCCGGCGATCCTTCCGCCTCAGCCTTCCGAGTAGCTGGAACTACAGGCGCGCGCTACCACGGCCGGCTAATTTTTGATTTATTGTAGAGATGAGGTCTCGCCAAGTTGCCCAGGCAGGTCTTGAACCCGCGGGCTCGGGCAATCCACTCACCTCGGCCTCCCAAGGCGTGGGATTACAGGCTGAGCCACCAAGCCTGGCTTTCTACCTTTCTTAATTAAAAAAAAAATGAAGCCGGGCTCGGTGGCTCAGCCTGTAATCCCACACCTTGGGAGGCTGAGGTGAGTGGATTGCCTGAGCCCGCAGTTCGAGACCCGCCTGGGCAGCGAGACCTCATCTCTACAATAAATCAAAAAATCAGCCAGGCGTGGTAGCGCATGCCTGTAGTTCCGGCTACTCGGAAGGCTGAGACGGAAGGATCGCCGGAGCCCAGCGGGTCGAGGCTGCGGTGGCCGGGAGCGGCCACTGCACTCCAGTCTGGGCGACAGAGTGAGACTCCAACTGAAAAACAAAACAAAAAAAAATGATGCTCTCCTGCTCTTCTGCCTCCAGGGTGTCTCGTGGCCTCCGGCTTGGGCAAGAAGAATAAGGTCGGAGGACGTTTTCCCAGGGCCCCTGTCTCACCCCTCACCCCATTGCCCCAAACAGGTCTCAGGGGATCACCTCATGCCTGGGTAGGTGCGAGACGCAAGAGCCCTGCCTGGGAGTTCCAGAATAACCACCCCGCCCTCATAGCCATGACCGTGTGCCTTCTGCCGGCCGCTGATCCAGATGTCTTCTGCATAACTCACTGAACTGTCACAACCACCCCATGGGACAGGGCCTCCAAAAATGTGAGGTCAGATCCCCAGACGAGTAGGTGTGTGGGGTGCGATCCGGTGTCATGTGAAACATGCAAAGAATTGCACAGAAGTTAGAGTGGAAAATATAGTTTATTTTTAAAGTCAATTAGAGAGAGAGAGAGAAGATTAACTTTCCCAAGGCAGGGCAGGGGGCCAAAGCCAGGAAACAGGGAGACCGTGGCTCAAGGAGCCACCCGATCAGACCATGGCTCAGCAAAGCAATAGTGACCGGTGGCTTTGAGTCGAATCTTTTTTTTTTTTTTTTTTTTTTGAGTTGGAGTCTCACTCCATCGCCCAGACTGGAGTGCAGTGGCCGCTCCTGGCCACCGCCGCCTCAACCTGTTGGGCTCCGGCGATCCTTCCGCCTCAGCCTTCCAAGGAGCCAGAATTACAGGCATGTGCTACCACACCCGGCTGATTTTTTTATTTATTTGTAGAGATGAGGTCTCGCTGCCCAGGCGGGTCTCAAACCCGCAGGCTCAGGCAATCCACTTACCTCAGCCTCCCACAGGCGCGGGATTACAGGCTGAGCCACCAAGCCTGGCTTTATACCTTTATGAACACTAGCAAGATATAGAATCAACCCGTGTTCATCATAGGGTGACTGGATAAAGAAAATGTGGTGTTTATGCACCACGGAATACTATTCAGCTGAAAAAAAGAAAGAAATCCTGTCATTGGCGGCAACACAGATGGGTTTGGAGGATGTATGTTATGTGAAATAACCCCACTCACCAGGCTCGGTGGCTCAGCCTGTAATCCCACGCCTTTGGGAGGCTAAGGTGAGTGGATTGTCTGAGCCCGCGGGTTCGAGACCCGCCTGGGCAACTTGGCGAGACCTCATCTCTACAATAAATCAAAAAATTAGCCGGGCGTGGTATCGCGCTCCTGTAGTTCCAGCTACTTGGAAGGCTGAGGCAGAAGGATTGCCTGAGCCCAGCAGGTCGAGGCTGTAATGGCCGTGAGCGTGCCACTGCACTCCAGTCTGGGCGACAGAGTGAGACTCCAGCACACACACACACACACACACAAGAAATAACCCTGCTCATCTGTGGAAGCTGAAAAAACTGGTCTCAGAGGAGTAGAGGGTAGAGTCGAGGGTACTGGAGACCGGAGCCAAAGGTTGGTTAGGATACAAAAAAGTACAGCCAACTAGGGGAAGTGAGTTTGAATGTTTTGCAGCACTGCCGGGCGACGACAGAGACATTTAGTGCACGTTTCAAATAGAGGAGAGGATTTTGCTTTTATATTTATTTATTTTTACTTTATTTTTTGAGTTGAAGTCTCACTGTTTTGCGCAGGCTGGAGTGCAATGGCACGCTCACGGCCACCGCAACCTCGACCTGCTGAGCTCATGTGATCCTTCCGCCTCAGCCTCCCAAGTAGCTGGAACCACAGATGCGTGCCACCACACCCAGCTAATTTCTTGGTTTATTGTAGAGACGAGTTCTAGCCTTGTTGCCCAGTCTGGTCTCGAACCCCTGACCTCAGGCAATTTTCCCAAAGTGCTAGGATGACAGTCATGAGCCACCGAGCCTGGCTTATTTTTTTATTTTATTTTTTAACCTTATGGCCTAGTCAAGTTGATGAAGAGAGGATTGTGAATATTCCCAGCTCTTTATAAAGAAATGGTGAATGTCTGAGGTGATGAATATGCTAATTACCCATATGTGAACATTCCGTGTTGCATACATTATCAAGACAGCACACCACATAAATGCATACAATTATGTATCGATGAAAGATAATACTAAAAGCCACAAAAGTAAGAATAAGACATATAGAAAAACAATAATTTCAGAAAAAAAGTTTTAAGAGTAGAGTCTAGCAGAGATTCTCAAGAAGCCAGAAAACAGGGCGGGGGATGTAGCTCAGTGGTAGAGCGCATGCTTTGCATGTATGAGGCCCCGGGTTCGATCCCCGGCATCTCCACTTGCTTTTTTTTCTTTGTCTGGGATTCTTTTTCATTAAAGCACCATAGATGAGATTATTATACGTATTACTATTCCAAGTACTACTTGGAGCTGGGATTTTCACCCTCAGGCCACTCTTCCCTCTCCAAATTCCCTACGTCCAGAAGAAAAGGCGGGGCGTGGGGTGGGGTGGGGGGCTGTCAGCAGAAAAGTGTCAGCAAGATCCACTGGATGCCTGGAACCGCGCAAGGGAGCAGAGTGACCAGCCGGGGAGTTTGTGTCCTGCGGCCTGGATTGCTCTGAGAAGGCTCAGGGCACGGCAAGCTCTCCAGGCCGTCCGCGTGAGCATGCAAGGGGTCGGCAGGGTTCAGCCTCTGCTGCCTGGCCCCCACTCTGTGCTGGCAGTGGCACCCACCTGCAGGGGGAATGGGCTCAGGGCAAGCTCGACCACACCCAAGCCTTCCTGGACACAGGGGGCCGGGACTTCCCATGAACACAGGCTGGGCCTTGTTTATGGTGGGCAGATCTATACAAACCTACCTCAAAGGCAAGGAAGCTGAGGGAGGGAAGAGGAAGAGGAAGATACACCCAGTCTCTCAGAAAGAACCATTTACTAGGGACAGAAGCCCCTAGAGGAAACGGTGGATCCCTCAACCTTACCCCCCAGACTCCCCCTTTTCCCACAATTGTGGGAAAAGACCTTGTGCATCTGTCTAAAGGCAGGATTTATGGTCAAGGCTGCTCTGACCTAAGTGCAGGATTTAAGGTAACAGGAGATGAGGTAGAAATCTTAGAGGCCTTCCTGGAAGAGGGGTTAGTCAATAGGGCAGATCAGCATGAAAGGAGTTGCTTTGGGTGCCATGCTCTGTTTTATATGTTTTTCATGGAGAGTGACAGATGCCAGGCATGGTGGCTCACGCCTGTAATCCCAGCACTTTGCAAGGCAGAGACAAGAGGATTGCCTGAGCTCAGGTGTTCAAGATCAGCCTGGGCAACTTGGTGAGACCTTGTCTCTTCAATAAATCAAAAAATTAGCCAGGCATGGCGGTGCGCACCTGTAGTCCTGGCTACTTGGGAGGCCGAGGCGGAAGGATCATCTGAGCCCAGGAGGTCAAAACTGCGGTAAGCCCTGATTGTGCCACTGCCCTCCAGCCTGGCCCAAGAGTGAGACCTCGACTCAAAACAATAAAAAAAATAAAATCAAACATACAACAGGCAAAAACAAAGCTCAAATAGGTTAAACTTTCAGATGTTCTGATTCGGCCACAGGATCAGAACAGACAGAAACAGGAAAAAGCACACAACCTCTGGGCCTTTTCTTCCCCTTCCTGTTTGTGAGGCCTCTGACCCGCAGACACCCTCGGCGACCTTCTGGTTATATAACCGATGACAAAGCAAGACCAGCCTGTCTCTCTTCCCCCCCCCCCCCCCCCCCCCCGGTGATCTCGCCCTCTCCTGGGGAATTTCAGGCTGTGGGCATTTTCATGGCGCCGGTTCAATCACACACAAGGCTGTGACCTTCAGAGGGACCGAATCACTGGGTGGGGAGGCAAGGCGGCGACAAGCCCCCCCACCCTCCCGGCTGCAGCCCCACACCGGGCCTTTGTGAGCTCAGCCTGTCACGTGGCCCGCCTGCCACTCCCGCCCTGTTGCCGGGCCTCTGTCCCCTCCAGCGGTGCCAGCTCCGAGGCCGCCTCTTCTGGGCGCCTGCAAAGGCTGGATCTGTGGGTGGAGCGGATGGAACGGGGCCAGGGACTCGCCGGCTTCTCGCACCTTCCAGCACACCCCATTCTGGGTCAGGGGGTTTAGGCTGTAGGAGCGTGACTTGACACTCGACTCCGAGTCCAAGTGGGACACTGAGACTTCGGGAGAGAAAATAGAAGAGCGGTCACAGCAGCAGGGCAGGGCTGCTGGGGCTAGCACTAGGGACCCTGGGGCCTCGTGTCCTTTGTCGTGGGAGACTGTCCAGCGAGGAATGTTTACGGCAACCCCGGCGTCCACCACAAGGGCTGGCCGGCGCCGCCCAGCCCCCCACAGCTGTGACCATCACAAATGTCTCCAGACACTGTCAGTGTCCCCCGAAGGGCAAATCACTCCTGGTGGAGAAGGCTGTTCTAGAAAAACACAGTCACCTCTTTTGGGGAAGCCCTTTTCTCCTCCCCTGCCTCCCACTTCTTGCCCTTGGGGAAATGTCAACTTCTGCCGTGCTGAGGTCAGGGAATGCTGGCGCGTTTTCTAGAATTGTTCCTGCTAGAGACAACATGGGTCTCTCCCCAGAGCTCACCCTTGGCCCGTTCCCGCCCGCCCTCCCCCACCCCTGGAGTCAGGGTTGTTTTTCTCCCTACCTCTTGGACTCCGGAAAAAGCTATGTCACAAGGCTGTGACTCACCCTCCATGCAACGTGACTCACCAGGCTGGCAGCAGGGCTGGCAGCCAGAGTACGCAGGGTGCGGCTGGAAGCCTGGCAGGGCCCCGGGGAGGAACCTTGGCCTCTTCGTCCTTTGAAAACCCCTTCCGGACACGTTGGAAGTCACTGAGGCCTCCTGCTAGGCCTGGACATGACCTGTTGCTTTTATAATTTGTTTCTGGCTTTTATGATTCTTTTCTGGCTCCTTGAAAAATGTTAGAGGTGACAGCGTCCACATCTACTGTGAACAACGCTCAGACCTCGAATCCTCACACACATATAGGGGCTTAAGTTTCCCTAGGAAAGACGGAGTAGGCTGATTTTGGTTTGACTCATTTTAAGTATAACCTTTAAATAATAGAATGTTCACAGCCTAAATCAGGAATGTGGTCCCTTCTTAACGGCAGAACATCTTCCAGCTAGCAGACTTTTTTTTTCTTGGAAGCTTTAAGAGTAGAAATAAAAATACCTCCCCCATGTGCAAAAACAGGGAATATTTCTAGAAGAGACTGGAAGGAACAGTGGCTGGGAAACTCAGGGCTTAAGGGAGACTTTTCACCACAGACTTCTAAAAACCTGTTTTAAAATCTCACCATGCTCTTATGTCTCCAAAGGCCTTCCAGACAAGCTGAAAAAATGACAAGAGGGGACACAGCGTTGGGGAGAGACGCCGGCTGGTGATGTCCCCCCCAATCAAGATTAAATTTGCCAGTAGAATCACAGTTCCTAGTTCACATTTTCAACTTTTTCCCCAGAAATATCCAAGACTTAGATCTGCGTCCTTCATTTTGATGTTTTTCAGTTTTTTTTAACTTTTAAATTTTTTATTTTAAAATTGTGGGGTGTAATTCAGGGTTAGGTATACAGATATTCATTATGCCCGTACCCTTGTTGATGAGGTATGCCGCCTGTCCCCAGACGGATCCCCACAACTGCCAATCCGGCCTCCCCACCCCCTAATCCTCCCATCCCGCAGTGTCCCGCTACTGTCAAGTTTGTAAGTTTTAAAACAGAATTTACTAGCGAGGAGAAGGAAAAAAGAAGATTCTGGGCAAAGGCCTGCCATGGGTGAGTTTCTCAAAAAGAAAAACTACCAGACTCATGTCTTTAAGTCTCAGGCTGAGCCGGGCGCCGGGGGCTCAATCCTATCATCCCAGCTCTTTGGGAGGTGGAGAGAGGAGAGGAGTGCCTGAGGCCAGGGGTTCGAGACCAGCCTGGACAACCTGGTGAAACCTTGTCTCTACAATAAATCAAAGAATGAGCCTGTTGTGGTGGCACACGCCTATGGTTCCAGCTACTGGGAGGCTGAGGCGGGAGGATCACCTGTGGTGACCTCGAGTGCACCCCTGCCCACCAGTCTAGTGACACTCAAAAAAAAAAAAAAAGTCTCCGGCTGACATGGGGCGATTGGGGTGGGGGTAACATCAGTAAGGGGACCTGATCTCAAACCAGGCCAAGTGGACACCCAAGGGAGGCCTGACCTTGACCTGCCTGACCTTGACCTGTACGATGCCCACTTGTATGCCCCGCCCCACATCTTTAAAATAAAACTTAAGAAATGGGGCAATCTCACAGAAAACGAACACCCGCAGGTCACCCTGGGGCCCCCGCGACACCTCAAGACCCCGGCCCGGGCCCACGGGAGGCTCAGGAACCGTCTAGAAGGTTCTAGGCCTGCCGGCCAAGCAGTTTCACACATCTGGAGCGGCTTTCCGCCTCCCCCCCAATGTCACCCGGACACCCCAATCCTGTCCCCACTGGAGAGTTCTCGTGGGGGTCCGTTTTGGGGTCCCCGCGGGGCCGAGCCCGCCCGCGTCGACCCAAGATCTGCCGCGTCACTGGCCTGGTCGCCGCCCGCGCGGGGGGAGGGGCGCAGCCGCCACCTGGGGGGGCTGGGCCGGGACCCCCGCCCGGGCTTGGGCCGGGGGGGCGGGGGCGCTGGGCCGAGCCAACCGTGGTCATTGTCCCGAGCGGGGCGCCGGGGAAAGCCCCCCTCGCGCGGGGTGGCGGGCGGGGGGCGCCGACGGGAGGAGACCGCGGCCGGGCCCAGGGCGGGTCTCGCGATCGCCGGGGATGTGCTGCGGCCGCTGCGGCCGAGGGGAGGGGGCGCCGGGTGGGGCCGGGGGCGCCGGGCGGGGCCGGGGCCGCCCGTCCGCTCCGGGGCCGGAATCCGCGCCGGTTTTGGCGCCGTCCGCGCCGGCTCCCTCCTCTCGGGCGAGCGCCGCGCTACGTCAGGGCCGCAGCGCGCACCGAGCACGCTGATCCCTCCGCCGGCCGCGCGGAACGGCTGCCCGCTAGTCGCCGGACTCAGGCCAGCAGCCCCGGTCTCCGCGGGAGAACATTCTAGGCGGGGGGCTGGGTGATACCGGCGCTCGAGGTTTCTCTCCAGCAGGCAGAAGAGGCTGGGAAAAGTAGTCCCTTCTCGGCGTTTCTGCGGAGGGATCTTCCCTGGGCGGTGGTCCCCTATGACTATATAAAGGCGCGCCGGGCGGGGCGCAGCAAGTTCCGTCGAGGCCGGAGTTGAGTCTCAGTTCTTAGTTCCGCGCTCCTGTCATCGCCGCTCGGTGAGGAGAGCGCTGCGGGGCTGCCCGGGGGTTCGAGGTCGTGCGGCCGCGAGAGGGGCTGGAGGCGGGGGACGGGCTGCCGCCGCGGGCGGAGAGACCGTCGGGGCCCTCGGCCGCCCGGGGCCGGAGCGCAGCAAGATGGCGGTCGTCCCCGAGCCTGGGTCGGTGGAAGCTCGAGCGGGAGGCGGCCTGTGAGGCGGGGGACGGAGCGCGGGGGGCCCCGAGGCCTCAGCCCAGGCGGGGGCCGGGGGTTTGTTGGCTTGGGGACAGTTTGGGGAGCTGGACGTGAGGCCTCGAGTTCGGCGGTTTGACTGACGGAAGAGGGGGCAGGACTCGGTCTCTGTCACTGTCAGTTGAGGGGGCGGCAGCCATGGCGGTGCCACGTAGAAGTCTCCGGGGGGAGGGGGAAGCTCGCCCCCGCGGGCACGTGACGTCACGCCGTCTGTTGGCTCTTAATGCCGGGCGGGGCCGCCTGCCGGTGTGTGCGCCGCCAGCGCTTCCGAGTCGCGGGACACGGAGTGCGGACCCGGGTGGACCTTTCTGAGTGGACAAGGGCCGGGCGTCGGGCGAGGGGCCAGGGAGGCCTCCGAGTCCGTTTCGGTGAGGCTTACGCGCTTGCCTGTGGGTGTTTGAGGCCTGGGTGTGGACGCGTTAGGTCTGCGTGTGTTCTGTTGCGCTTCTTAGGCAAGTTTTTAATTGTAGCCGTCTGGGCCAACGTAAACTGATGGTTAAGCGACGGGAAAACTCGTGAATTGGCTTTAACTCTTCGGTTGTTTTTTGGTTTGACTTTTTATTGTAACAGACAATGCAGATCTTCGTGAAGACCCTGACTGGCAAGACCATCACCCTGGAGGTCGAGCCCAGTGACACCATTGAGAACGTCAAGGCAAAGATCCAGGACAAGGAGGGCATCCCTCCAGACCAGCAGAGGCTGATCTTTGCCGGCAAACAGCTGGAAGACGGACGCACCCTGTCTGACTACAACATCCAGAAAGAGTCCACCCTGCACCTGGTGCTGCGTCTGAGAGGTGGGATGCAGATCTTCGTGAAGACCCTGACTGGCAAGACCATCACCCTGGAGGTCGAGCCCAGCGACACCATTGAGAACGTCAAGGCAAAGATCCAGGACAAGGAGGGCATCCCTCCAGACCAGCAGAGGCTGATCTTTGCCGGCAAACAGCTGGAAGACGGGCGCACCCTGTCTGACTACAACATCCAGAAAGAGTCCACCCTGCACCTGGTGCTGCGTCTGAGAGGTGGGATGCAGATCTTCGTGAAGACCCTGACTGGCAAGACCATCACCCTGGAGGTCGAGCCCAGCGACACCATTGAGAACGTCAAGGCAAAGATCCAGGACAAGGAGGGCATCCCTCCTGACCAGCAGAGGCTGATCTTTGCCGGCAAACAGCTGGAAGACGGGCGCACCCTGTCTGACTACAACATCCAGAAAGAGTCCACCCTGCACCTGGTGCTGCGTCTGAGAGGTGGGATGCAGATCTTCGTGAAGACCCTGACTGGCAAGACCATCACCCTGGAGGTCGAGCCCAGCGACACCATTGAGAACGTCAAGGCAAAGATCCAGGACAAGGAGGGCATCCCTCCAGACCAGCAGAGGCTGATCTTTGCCGGCAAACAGCTGGAAGACGGACGCACCCTGTCTGACTACAACATCCAGAAAGAGTCCACCCTGCACCTGGTGCTGCGTCTGAGAGGTGGGATGCAGATCTTCGTGAAGACCCTGACTGGCAAGACCATCACCCTAGAAGTCGAGCCCAGCGACACCATTGAGAACGTCAAGGCAAAGATCCAGGACAAGGAGGGCATCCCTCCAGACCAGCAGAGGCTGATCTTTGCCGGCAAACAGCTGGAAGACGGACGCACCCTGTCTGACTACAACATCCAGAAAGAGTCCACCCTGCACCTGGTGCTGCGTCTGAGAGGTGGGATGCAGATCTTCGTGAAGACCCTGACTGGCAAGACCATCACCCTAGAAGTCGAGCCCAGCGACACCATTGAGAACGTCAAGGCAAAGATCCAGGACAAGGAGGGCATCCCTCCAGACCAGCAGAGGCTGATCTTTGCCGGCAAACAGCTGGAAGACGGACGCACCCTGTCTGACTACAACATCCAGAAAGAGTCCACCCTGCACCTGGTGCTGCGTCTGAGAGGTGGGATGCAGATCTTCGTGAAGACCCTGACTGGCAAGACCATCACCCTGGAGGTCGAGCCCAGCGACACCATTGAGAACGTCAAGGCAAAGATCCAGGACAAGGAGGGCATCCCTCCAGACCAGCAGAGGCTGATCTTTGCCGGCAAACAGCTGGAAGACGGGCGCACCCTGTCTGACTACAACATCCAGAAAGAGTCCACCCTGCACCTGGTGCTGCGTCTGAGAGGTGGGATGCAGATCTTCGTGAAGACCCTGACTGGCAAGACCATCACCCTAGAAGTCGAGCCCAGCGACACCATTGAGAACGTCAAGGCAAAGATCCAGGACAAGGAGGGCATCCCTCCTGACCAGCAGAGGCTGATCTTTGCCGGCAAACAGCTGGAAGACGGACGCACCCTGTCTGACTACAACATCCAGAAAGAGTCCACCCTGCACTTGGTCCTGCGTCTGAGGGGGGGTGTCGAAGTTTTCCCTTTCTTTTAAGCTATCAGCAAATCTCATTGCACTTTTCTTTCAATAAAGTTGTTGCATTCCCAATTGTTGTGGGGTTTTTTTGTTTAAGATTCTTAGTAGCTAGGCACTGTTGGGGGATGAGGATTTTCAGTCTACCATATGTTTCTCTGGTGACCCTTAGGTGAGAGATATTAGCAAAGAGTGGCCTTAATAGAGAATCGTGGCAGGTGGGAACAAAAATCAAGCTGTTGGGAGGCACAGTTGGTGTTTTCTGTATGTGCATTTACCTGCAAGCTGTTGGCGTTCAGAATGATGGGGGGGTGGTCTGTGAGATGCCGGAGAATGGGAAAGGTGGCACACGGGTCGGGGGTGGGTGGCAAAAGATGGGAGTGCTGGGAGGATCTCCAGAAGAATCAGCAGCTCCATAGGGATGCACACTGAGCTTGGCGGCAAGTCACCTGATCAGATTCAAAGGATGCTCACCGACCTGAACAGGAATTGGTGCTTACAGAGTGAAAGCTGTTCCTGAAAAATGTTGCTTATTACTGAAGTTAAGTTGACAAGATACACTCAAGTTGTGTATGGTCACTACAGCTGAAGGACTTGAATACAACCTAACTGGCCGGCCTCTGGTTGTACCTGCTCAGGTCTATGGTACAGGTGAGTTTTGTCAGTTGGAACCAAAGGGGAGGTGCGGGGGAGCTTGGTTGATACTAAGCCGGCACCAGGTGGCCGGCATCCCAGAAATCAGGCCTCTCAAAGGCCTTGAAAGATTGCTTTTCCCGGAGAGCATTACTCCCTACCTTCTCACCTTCAGTTTTAGGGGACCCTGAATTACCTGTTGTAAACCGGTTTTAGCTTTAGGGATTAGCAAAGTTTGAGAAGTCTGTGTGAACAATTGCCATGACTCACTCGTGCCAAGTGAGCACACAGGTCAAACTCAGGCTGGGAGTCACTGCCAGTGTGCTGGTAATTCGCTAGAAAAAAACTTGAATGATGTTTTGAAAATGCAAATGACATCAGGCACTGCGAGATTCAAATCTGTTGAAAAGTACTTTTGAAAGTCAGTGGCGAGTGGTCTCCGTTCCAGCACTGCGTGGAGCCAGAAGGCTCTTGGCTCCAGAGGGCCTCACTAGCAAAGCTGTGTGAGTGACACAGGGGTGAGGGTGCTTGCTTCACAACTCCCCGAGAACACTGTTTCTCCAAGTGCTTTCTATCAGGTTGAGGAATTGCTAATTACAGGTGTAGCTGCTGGGAAGGTTTTGTAAAAGTGGCTACAGAGCAATACAAAATCGGTGCAGAAAGTGACATTTTCATACGTGCTTCCTCTCAGGAAAAACCCTAGGAATATATGTGCCTCGTTTCTAATTACAATCATACTTTTATACATGCATATCGTGTGTGTGTCGCACCCGCAGGTTTATAAAGTCAAAGGCAAGAGGAATCCATCTAAATTCCTAATCACAATTTTACTTCCCAGGGACAATTGCTTTAGCAGTTTGGTATCCTTTTGGGCTTTTCCCTTATGTAACAAATACCCATATTTATTATCTACATATTTGTATATGCATACATAAATTGGGCCATTCTCAGTATGATGTTTCTCGGTTGTTGGTTGGTTGGTTTGGGACTAGGTAATTACGGACATCTTTCCATGCTACGTGTCCAGACCTACCTTACCCTGTTTAATACTCTTGCTAGTATTCCATTGTATGGATGCCCTGTAATTTATTTAATCTGTCCGCCAACATTTGCTTCCAGTTTTGCGTTTTACATTTTAGCGTTTTGTTATTAAGATGCTGTTTCAAAGTATGTCTTCACACACATCTTTTTGGATATTAATATTTCTGTAAGGTTTCTAAAATTGAAACTGCCAAGTTAAAGAGATCACACTATCAAATGATTTTGGTTTTTATTTTTTTGTCTTCACCTTTGTCCCCCAGGCTGGAGGGCAGTGGCGCACTCACGGCCACCACAGCCTCGACCTGCTGAGCTCGGGTTCTTTCTGCTTCAGTCTTCCAAGTTGCTGGGACCACAGGTGTGCACCACCACAGCCAGCTAACTTTAAAATTTATTGTAGAGACGAGGTCTTGCCAGGTTATCCAGGCTGGTATTGAAACCCTAGTCTCAGGCAATTCTCTCACTTCTGCCTCCCCAAGTGCTGAGATTACAAGCGAGAGCCACCATGCCTGTTGTGCACTTGTTTTCATAATTCATGGTCCATTTGACCCATATTTTTCTTTTTTTTTTTATTTTTTGAGTCAGAGTCTCACTCTGCCATCCTGGATAGTGTGCAGTGGCATGCTCATGGCCACCGCAGCCTTGACCTGCTGGATTCAGGCAATCCTCTCACCTCAGCCTCCCAAAGTGCTGGGATTACAGATGTGAGCCACCATGCCTGGGTTTTGTTTTGTTTTGTTGAGTCAGAGTCTCTGTCGCCCAGACTGGAGTGCAGTGGCACACTCACAGCTACCCCAGCATTGACCTGCTGGGCTCTGGTGATCTGTCCACCTCAGCCTTCCAAGTAGCTGGAACTACAGGTGTGTGATACCACACCCAGGTAATTTTTTTGACTTACTGTAGAGACAAGGTCTCGCTAAGTTGCCCGGGCTGGTCTCGAACCCGCAGTTTCAGGCAATCCACCCACCTCGGCCTCCTGAAGTGCTGGGATTACAGGCTGAGCCAGCGAGCCTGGCCCATTTTTCAAATTTTTTTTTTTTTGAGTTGGAGTCTCACTCTGTCACCCAGACTGGAGTGCAGTGGCCGCTCCCGGCCCCCGCAGCCTCGGCTGGCTGGGTTCCGGCGATCCTTCCACCTCAGCCTTCCGAGTAGCCGGAATTACAGGCATGTGCTACCACGCCCAGCTGATTTTTTTGATTTATTGTAGAGATGAGGTCTGACTGCCCAGGCGGGTCTCGAACCCGCGGGCTCCCAAAGGCGCGGGATTACAGGCTGAGCCACCGAGCCCGGCTTTTTATTGTAACTTTTAAAGTAGGTGATATTTTTGTGGGTTTCAACTAATTAGAACCTTTAAGACAGTATATAACAAAAAGTCTTCCATCCCGGCCTCCCAGCCACCCTGTCCTCACCCCCTTCCCCAGCGAGGACTTTCAAACATTCTGCAGATACCAGCAATGACTCCGCCAGTTTTGTTCATCCCGTCCATACCGGAGGGAGCGTGCCGGTCCTGCAGTCTGTCTCGTCGTACCTGGCTCCTCGCACTTTGTGTCTTTTGCAGTTTTGACAGAATTCTCATATTCATTCACTTTGTCACATAGAGAAAAAGGACATTTTGTGTCTTTTTTTTTTTTTTTTTTTTTTTTGAGTTGGAGTCTCACTCTGTCGCCCAGGCTGGAATGCAGTGGCCGCTCCCGGCCACCGCAGCCTCGACCTGCTGGGCTCCAGCGATCCTTCGCCTCAGCCTTCCGAGTAGCCGGAATTATAGGCATGCGCTACCACGCCTGGCTGATTTTTTGATTTATTGTAGAGAGAGATGAGGTCTTGCCAAGTTGCCCAGGAGGGTCTCAAACCCACGGGCCCAGGCAATACACTCACCTCGGCCTCCCAAAGTGCTGGGATTACAGGCTGAGCCACTGAGACCGGTTTGTGTCATTTTTTCAAAAATTAAAAACCAAAACAAAGCCAGGAGGGTGACACACTCCCTAGTGAGCATCCCGAGGCCCTGTCCGCTAATACACAAGCATGTCAGGAACTAGAGATGCAGTGATGGCCGGGAAATGTTTCTGTTACCAAGGGTCCTCAGCCTATTTAAGGGACAGGGATCCTGCCCCTGTGTCGTTCCACTGGATGACTGTCACATCTTTTGAGTGTCATCTGGCAACACTTTTCTGGGCACAAAATAGAATAAATATTCCCGCCTATTAAATCTTAAAACATCCCCAAGTTTGGTTTCCCACCCCATGACCATTATGTAAGGATTCACGGTAACACAGGCTGTGGTTGCGTGAGTCTTGCACAAGCCAGAAGAAACTCGTGACGTGCATGTGCTTGCAGCAGCGTGCCTCCTCGGCTTTGCCTGAAAGCTCAGCACGAGCCTCGCCGAGGGTCTCGGCATCCGCCCCGGGCACCACCGTTCCCAGGCGGCCGGGCCTCTCCGCTTGGGGTCTGACCGCTTAGGGCGCAGCGCTCATTTCTGCCGGAAGAGGGAGCCACCGGGACGGACTTCGGTTCGGCCACGAAGCCTGCAGCGCCCCCAAGCGGCTGAGGCTGGCCAAGTAACGCGGGCTTTGACCTTTCTCTTCCCAGAGGCTTCTTGGCTCTGCAGCCAAGGTTCACATGGCTCCCCAAAGGCCTTTTCCTCCCCTCTTCGCCGAGAGCAAGCGGCTCCTCGCTGCTGCAGCCCGTCGGTGTCCACGCCCACTGGAGTGATCCCGTGCTAGCCGTCGCCGAGTGTGGACGCCCGGTTCTGGCTGCGTCTGCCCATGACCAACCCTCAGCACACCCTGCCTCTGCCTCCCTTGTCTGTTGCTTTTCCACAAATACACTGGCGATTCTTCTTTCTTTCCTTTCCTTTTTTTTGAGGCGGAGTCTCACTCTGTCGCCCAGACTGGAGTGCCGTGGCCACTCCCAGCCACCACAGCCTCGACCTGCTGGGCTCTGCAATCCTTCCACCTCAGCCTTCCAAGTAACCAGAACTACAGGCGTGCGCCACCCCACACCCAGCTAATTTTTTTATTTATTGTAAAGACGAGGTCTCGAACCCCTGGACTCAGGCAGTCCTCTCACCTCCGCCTCAGTGCTGGGATGACAGGCGTGAGCCACTGTGCCCAGCCTGTAGTTTAATTTTTTTTTGTAGAGACAGGGTCTCACTAAGTTGCCCAGGCTGGTCTTGAACTCCTTGCCTCAGGTGATCCTCCCACCTCAGCCTCCCACAGCTCTGGGATTACAGGTATAAGCCACCACACCTGGCCTCAAGTGAATCTTAAAATATGCAAAATTCACCAAACTCCAGGGAGTGAAGGGTGAGGCTACCGGGTGGACCATGGCAGGGAGTGACCCGCAGGCCAGAGGGCACAGGAAGGCACAGCTTGGCAGTCTGTGAGGACCACTGTTTAAGGGTCAGCATTTCCTCCAAGCCCATGTGACAATAGTCTGACCTGCATGTGCGTGACTGCCTGGCGGAAGTCACTCAGCAGCTTCCCCTCCCGGGTGTTTTGTGAGTTTCTGAAGAATACTCCCTCCACAAATCTGAGTTGTCATCACTGTATCCAGCCAGCTGACAGCCTAGGGGGCTCTGCCCATGACCTTTTGTCACCCTAGACGTGGCTCCTCTGGGCTGCCTCGGATCACCGGACACAGGGCAGCGGAAGACGTCGCAACGCAAGAGGGCTGCAGGAGGACGCGGCGTCCCTCCCTGGGGCTCGGACAGGCTGCCTCTCCTGCTTTTAGCTACACCCCCAACCTGGAGCCAGCTCCCGCCCCTTTCTGTGGGGCCCAGTGTGTCCCACCCCAGACAACGTCCTCAGAACCACGGGTTGCACTCTCCTGCCCCCAATAAAGACAGAGTTTCCATCCGTTTCCAGGAATTGTAACTTTTTATCCTTCAAACATCATATTAGAATCAGGTTTTGGCTTTCCATTTGGGCCAAAACACTCTGAAGCTTTTTCTTAGAACAAGAGCTGGGCTGGACGTGGTGGCCTGTCATCTCAGCACTATGGGAGGCCAGGGTGGGAGGATCACTTGAGCCCAGGAATTTCAGAGCAGTCTGGGTAACATAGAGACCTTGTCTCTACAACAAAACTTTTTAAAAGTAGCCAGGTATGGTGGCTCCCACCTGTGCTCCCAGCTACACAGGAAGCTGAGGCAGAACGATCGCCTGAGCCCAGGAGGTTGAGGCTGGAGTGAGCCATGATCGTGCCACTGCACTCCAGATTGGGCGACAGCGTGAGACTTTGACCTAAATAATAATAATAATAGACTGGGCACAGTGTCTCAGCCTGTAATCCCAGCACGTTAGGAGGCCAAGGCGAGAGGACTGCTGGAACCTCGGGGTTCAAGACCAGCCTGGGCAACTTGGTGAGACCTTGTCTCTACAATAAATCACACACACACACACACACACACACACACACACACACACACACACAACTAGCTGGCGTGGTGGCGCATGTCCAGATACTTGGAAGGCTGAGGCAGAAGGATTGCTTGAGCCCAGCAGGTTGAGACTGCAGTGGTCATGAGCGGGCCACTGTCCCCCAGCCTGGGTGACAAGAGTGAGACTCTGACTCAAAATAATAGTAATAATAATAATAATAATAAAACGAGCTGGCTGGGCATGGTGGCTCACACCTGCAATCTCAGTACTTTGAGAGGCCAAGGCCGAAGGATTGCTTGAGGCCAGTAGTTTAAGACCAGCCCAGGCAACCAAATGCGACCCTAGCTCTGAAGAAAAAAAAAAAAGGCAAGACAGGTGTGGTGGCTCATGTCTATAATCCCAGCACTTAGGGAGGCTGAGACAAGAGGCTTGGGGGGTTCGAGACCAGCCTGGGCAACTTGGCATCTCTACAATGAATAAAAACATCAGTCTGGCATGGTGGTGCGCGCCTGTAGTTCCAACTACTTGGAGGGCTGAAGCAGAAGGCGCGCCTGAGCCCAGCAGGTCGAGTCTGTGGTGACCCATGAGCATGCCGCTGCCCTCCAGCCTGGGTGACAGAGCGAGACTCCGACACCGAAAGACGGAGTTGTCTTTCCCCAAACGATAAATTAGAAAAACACTAAGGCTTGAAAATAACAGCATGCTCAGGCTTCCTGACATCAACCAGAGGCTTGTTCTTAAGCCGTTTGCCAGCAGAGGGACGGGATGGCCCATGATTGACCAAGGTTAGCCAGGATCTTCTCCTGGGGGTGGGATCATGGTCGCTGAACCAAGTGGACATGAGGAGAATTTTATTTATCTATTTATTTTGAGTTGGAGTCTCACTCTGTCGCCCAGGCTGGAGTGCAGTGGCCACTCCTGGCCACTGCAGCCTCAACCTGCTGGGCTCCGACGATCCTTCTGCCTCAGCCTTCCGAGCAGCCAGAACTATAGGTGTGCACTACCATGCCCGGCTAATTTTTTATTTTTGTTGTAGAGACAAGGTCTCACCAAATTGCCTGGGCTGATCTTGAACTCGCAGACTCAGGCAATCCACTTGCCTTGGTCTCCCAAAGTGCTGGGATGACAGGCTGAGCCACTGAGCCTGGCCATGGAGAATTTTATTTTATTTATTTATTTATTTATTTAATTTTATTTATTATATTTTTTTGAGTTGGTGTCTCACTCTGTCGCCCAGACTGGAATGCAGTGGCCGCTCCCGGCCACCGCAGCCTCGACCTGCTGGGCTCCGGCGATCCTTCCGCCTCAGCCTTCCGAGTAGCCAGAATTACAGGCGCGCGCTACCACACCCAGCTAATTTTTTGATTTATTGTAGAGATGAGGTCTCACCTGCCCAGGCGGGTCTTGAACCCGCGGGCTCAGGCAATCCACTCACCTCAGCCTCCCAAAGGCGTAGGATTGCAGGCTGAGCCACCGAGCCTGGCTTTTTTTATTTATTTTTTATTTTTTGCTTTTTTCTGAGTTGGAGTCTCACTCTGTTGCCCAGAGTGGAGTGCAGTGGCCGGTCTCGGCCACCGCAGTCTTAACCTGCTGGGCTCCGGCGATCCTTCGGCCTCAGCCTTCCAAGTAGCTGCAACTACAGGCGCACGCTACCATGCCCGGCTAATTTTTTTTTTTTTATTTATTGTAGAGATGAGGTCTCACCAAGTTGCCCAGGTGGGTCTTGAACCCACAGGCTCAGGCAATTCACTCACCTCAGCCTCCCAAGGCGCGGGATTACAGGCTGAGCCACCGAGCGTGGCTCAAGGAGAATTTTAAAAGTCATTTTTTGAGGGGTAGACATAGAGTCTTGCTATATTGCCCAGGCTGGTCTCAAAATACTGACTTCAGTTCTCCTACCTCAGCCTCCCAAAGTATTGGGATTACAGGTGTGAGCCACCATTCTTGCCCTCTAATGAGGAGAATTCTTTTTTTTTTTTTTTTTTTTTGAGTAGGAGTCTCACTGTGTTGCCCAGGCTGGAGTGCAGTGGCACGCTCATGGCCACTGCAGTCTTGACTTGCTGGGCTTAGGTGATCCTTCCCCCTCAACCTTCCAAGTAGCTAGAACTACAGGTACACGCCACCACGTCTGGCTAATTTTTTTATTTATTATAGAGACAAGGTCTGTCCATGTTGCCCAGGCTGGTCTCAAACCCGCGGGTTCAGGCAATCCTCTCATCTCGGCCTCCCAAAGTGCTGGGATTATAGGCCTGACCCACTGTGTCTGGCTGAGGAGAATTCTTAAACAAGACAGAGGTTCCCTAAGGAAGGGAGATTGGTGGCATGATGGTTGAGTAGGTAAACCAGCATTGCCTCTTACACACACGTGTTCACTGATCACTTGTGTGTGTCTGCTGTCACTCATTGCATAACTCTGCATGACAAGGACCCCTGACTAGAAGCTGAATCACAGAGTTTCTGCGGGTTGAGAATTCGAGTGTGGCTTGGCTATGTAATCACTAATGCAGCTGCGGTCTCATTGGAAGGCCCGACTGGGGCTGGAGGGTCACTGCCACAGGGGCTCCCTCTAAGGCCTGACAGGACGATGCCACCTGTTGACACCTCTCATGGAACCTGTGCGAATGACCTCACAGCGTGACAGCTGGCTTCCTCCAGAGTGAGTAATTCAAGCAAGTGCATGCTGGAAGGTTCACTGATTTTTATGACCTAGCCTTGGAAGTCACACTCCTACAAGTCTTTTTTTTTTTTTTTTTGAGTTGGAGTCTCACTCCGTCGCCCAGACTGGAGTGCAGTGGCCGCTCCCGGCCACCGCAGCCTCGACCTGCTGGGCTCTGGTGATCCTTCCGCCTCAGCCTTCCAAGTAGCTGGAACTACAGGTGTGTGCTACCACGCCCGGCTAATTTTTTGATTTATTGTAGAGAGGAGGTCTCGCTGCCCAGGCGGGTCTCGAACCCATGGACTCAGGCAATCCACTCACCTCAGCCTCCCAAAGGCACGGGATTACAGGCTGAGCCACTGAGCCTGGCATTCCTACAAGTCTTTTCGTTTTGTTTTGTTTTTTTTGAGTTGGAGTCTCACTCTGTGGCTCAGGCTGGAGTGCAGTGGCACACTCACAGCCACCGCAGCCTCAAGTGATCCTTCTGGGCTCAGGTGATCCTTCTATCTCAGCCTTCCAAGTAGCTGGAACTACAGGCGTGCACCACCACACCTAGCTCATTTTTTTATTTATCGTAGAGACGAGGTCCCGCTCTGTTGCCCAGGCTGATCTCGAACTCCTGGCCTCAAGCAATCCTCCTGCCTCAGCCTCCCAAAGCGCTGGGATTATGGGCGCGTGCCATCACACCTGCCTATGCATACATTTGGAAACTGATTGGGCTTTTTCATTCAAGCGTTTCCTGGCCAGAGGAGAAATCTGAACGTTTTGGAATAAGTCATTGGTGGCGTCCACATGTGACTGCTGGACTGAAAGGATGGACAGGACTTTCTGGACAGCTCGCTGCAGATGCCAATGTCTCCCTGCTTGCCGAGTGCGGGCGCTGTCTCTCGTGCTTTCTGGGAGTCCTTTCCCAGCAATGTGGCGGGAGAAAGCCTCAAGCGATTTCTCGAGGGCCTCCAAATTTGCTTGAAAAGAAAACTAGCAGCCGGGTTTGGTGGCTCAGCCTGTAGCCCCACACTTTGGGAGGCTGAGGTGAGTGGATTGCCCGAGCCTGCGGGTTCGAGACCCGCCTGGGCAACTTGGCGAGACCTCATCTCTACAATAAATCAAAAATGAGCCGGGCGTGGTAGCGCGCCTGTGGTTCCGGCTACTCGGAAGGCTGAGGCGGAAGGATCGCCAGAGCCCAGCAGGTCGAGGCTGCGGTGGCCGGGAGCGGCCACTGCACTCCAGCCTGGGCGACAGAGTGAGATCCAACTCAAAAAAAAAAGAAAGAAAATTAGCAGGGTGTGGTGACTCACGCTTGTCATCCCAGCACTTTGGGAGGCGAAGATGAGAGGATTGCTTGAGTCCAGGGGTTCAAGACCAGCCTGGGCAACTTGGCGAGATGACATCTCTACAATAAATCGAAAAGTTAACTGGGTGTGGTGGCGCATGCCTGTAGTTTCAGCTACTCAGAAGGCTGAGGCAGAAGGATTGCTTGAGCCCAGCCGGTCAAGGCTGCGGTGGCCGTGAACGTGCCACTGCACTCCAGCCTGGGTGACAGAGTGAGATCCCAAATGAAAAAAGAAAAAAAAAAGAAAACTAGATTAAGAGCCATGTTCTTGAACCCGACGCGGTGGCTCACGCCTGTCATCCCAGCACTTTGGGAGGTCAAGGCAGGAGGATTACTTGAGGCAGGAGTTCGAGACAAGCCTGGGCAACATAGGGAGAACTCATATCTACAAAAATAAAAAAATTAGCCAGGCGTGGTGGTGCGTGCCTGTAGTCCCAGCTACACAGGAGGCTAAGATGAGAGGATCGCCTGAGCCCAGGAGATCGAGGCTGTGGTGAGCCATGACTGAGCCACTGTCCTCCAGCCTGGGTGACAGAGTGGGGCCCCAACTGAAAAAAGAAAAAAAAAGAGCTGTGTTCCCGTGTGAGGCGTAGAGTAGGGAGTCGGGGGCCACGTGTTGTTTTCCACCTTGGCACAGATGCCTTATGTGGTTCTGACCAGTCAGCGCACGGGCAGGTTTTTCTAGTCCAAGGCGTTCAGGGGGCAATAACGCCAGCTTTACAGGGAGCTGTGGATGAACGCATTACTGATCAATAACAGCCACAAACGCTTGGTCGAGCCTCACCCGCACCGCCCACGGCACCAGGAAAGGTCGGTTTCAGTCTCAAAGTGCTAGCGGTGTCTGGGTCGCCTCAATTAAGCGACCTGGCTCTTCCTTTTTTTTTGAGTCAGAGTCTCACTCTTGCCCAGGCTGGAGGGCAGCGGCACGCTCACGGCCTCCACACCCTCCCCCTCCTCAGCTCAGGTGATCTTTCTGCCTCAGCCTTCCCAGTAACTAGAACTACACGTGTCACCACACCAAAAAAATTTTTTGTAGAGATGAGGTCTCGCCAAGTTTCCCAGGCTGGTCTCAAACCCCTGGACTTAGGCAATCCTCTTGCCTCCACCTCCCAAAGTGCTGGGATGACAGGCATGAGCCACCACACCCGGACCCACTTGGCTCTTTGATGGCTTCCATGTAAGCACCTAGCTTTTCACTCTGCAGTAGGGAAGCCCAGACTGATGACCAGAACTGAGATTGCTGGAGTCTCCTCTTTGGTCTACCAATGGACGTTAGACTAAATGGCTTAGTCTAATCCACGTAGATCTGTGAATTAGGGGTGCCTTTGGCTACAGGAAATAGAACACTCAATCCACAGAGGCTTAAACAAGGGTGTTCATTCTCTCACCTAACGGGAAGCCCGTACGCAAGTGGTGAGGGACGCAGACGTCTCTGGGTCCTTCCCTCATCCTGGCGAGGTTGTTGCCACAGCTCCAGAAATCACAACTGTGTTCCGGGCAGTTAGAAGGCGGGAGGAGGGAAGTCAGTCATGTGGGTTTTCTTATGAAGAAAATGAAAGCCTTCCCTGCCCTTCCTCAGGTCTATTGGCCAGCGGCAAAGGAGGCTACAGAGGAAGGAGCAGGTTTTACACTTGGCTTAGGTCAAGGTTTCTCAAACTCGGCACAGCTGACATTTTGGCCTGGAGACTTATTTCCTGCACAGGTGGTCCAGGCGTCATTGTAGGGTGCTTACCAGCATCGCTGGCGTCTACTCACTAGAAGCCAGCGACTCTTTTTTTTTTTGAGTTGGAGTCTCACTCCATCGCCCAGGCTGGAGTGCAATGGCATGCTCATGGCCACACCAGCGTGGACCCGCTGGGCTCAGGCGGTCTTCCCGCTTCAGCCTTCCAAGTAACTGAAACTACAGGTGCGCGCTACTATGACCAGCTAATTTTTGAGCTCATTTTTGATTTCTTATAAAGAAGAGGTCTTGCCAAGTTGCCCAGGCTGGTCTTAAACTCATGGACTCAGGCAATCCACTCGCCTCGGCCTCCCAAAGTGCTGGGACGACAGGCTGAGCCACCGAGTCCAACCGCCAGCAATTCTTAGAACCAGAAAGATATCCAGGATGGGCGTGGTGGCTCATGCCCTTCATCCCAGCACTTTGGGAGGCCAAGGTGGGAGGATCACTTGAGCCCAGGAATTTGAGACCAGCCTGGGCAACACAGTGAGACCCAGTCTCTATGAAAAATTTAAAAATTATAAAAAAGCAAAAAGCTCTCCAGATATTTTTTTTTTTTTTTTTTTGAGTTGGAGTCTCACTCCGTCGCCCAGACTGGAGTGCAGTGGCCGCTCCCGGCCACCGCAGCCTCGACCTGCTGGGCTCCAGGGATCCTTCCGCCTCAGCCTTCCGAGTAGCCGGAATTACAGGCATGCGCTACCATGCCCAGCTGATTTTTTGGTTTATTGTAGAGATGAGGTCTTACTGCCCAGGCAGGTCTTGAACCCGCGGGCTCAGGCAATCCACTCACCTCAGCCTCCCAGAGGCGCGGGATTACACAGATATTTTCTAAGTCCCTCAGAAGGCAAAGTTTTCCCTTCTGGAAAATCACTGGTTTAGACCAATTACGATCTATTGCATGAAGCTAGTTATGTCGCCATCCTGAAAAAAACGATCAGAATTCTATGAGCAAAGGAAGAAGAGGATGATGGGTAAAAGCAGTGGGCACGGCCCTGGGACACTTAGTTATGTCTGTCACTGGATAAAGTACATGCACACGTCTTTAACTCAGCGATGTTTTTTTTTCTTTGCAAAATGAGACAAGTGTATTTTCTGCAATACTTTCTGTCAATTACAAGGACAGCATGTGAATTACAGCATGTCGCTTTTCTCTCTCTTTTTTTTCTTAATTTTTTTTTAAAATTTTTATTTTTTGAGTTGGCGTTTCACTGTCGCCCAGACTGGAGTGCAGTGGCCGCTCCCGGCCACCGCAGCCTCGACCTGCTGGGCGCCAGTGATCCTGCCGCCTCGGCCTTCCCAGTAGCTGGAACTACAGGCGCGCGCTACCACGCCCGGCTGATTTTTGATTTCTCATAGAGAGAGGTCTCACCAAGTTGCCTAGGAGGGTCTCGAACCCGCGGGCTCAGGCAATCCACTCACCTCGGCCTCCCAAAGCGCGGGATTACAGGCTGAGCCACCGAGCCCAACTCAGAAGAACCTCTTAAACCCAGAAGGTTGAGACTGCAGTAGCCATGACGGTTCCACGGTACTCCACCCTGAGCAACAGAGTAAGACTTTGACTCAAAAGAAAAAAATTTTAATAGCTGGGCATGGTGGCTCATGCCTGTAATCCCAGCACTTTGGGAGGCGGGTGTGGGGAGGGAGGATTGCCTAAGCCCAGGGGTTCAAGACCAGCCTGAGCAGCATGGTGAGACCTCGTCTCTACAATAAATCAAAAGATCATCTGGGCGTGATGGTGCACACTGCAGTTTCAGCTCCTTGGAAGGGTGAAGTGGAAGGAACACCTAAGCCCAGAAGGTGGAGGCTGTGGTGGCCGGGAGCATGCCACTGCACTCCAGCCTGGGCAACAGAGTGAGACTCCAACTCAAAAAAACCCAAAAACCTCCCGCCCAAAAACAAAAAATCAGCTGGGCATGGTAGCACATGCCTGTAGTTCCAGCTACTTGGAAGGCTGAGGCGGAAGGATCGCAGGAGCCCAGGAGGTCAAGGCTGCGGTGGCCGGGAGCGGCCACTGCACTCCAGTCTGGGTGACAGAGTGGGACTCCAACTCAAAAAAAAAGAAAATGTGTGAGCAAAGCGAAAGACTGAGAGAATATACAGCAGCTCACCCATCTTCCCCATGGAGTTCATAGTCTGCATCTTGTACTGTTCTAAGCTCCTTACTTTGGTTTCTTTTTTTTTGAGTTGGAGTCTCACTCCGTCGCCCAGACTGGAGTGCAGCGGCCGCTCCCGGCCACCGCAGCCTTGACCTGCTGGGCTCCGGCTATCCTTCTGCCTCAGCCTTCCAAGTAGCTGGAACTACAGGCGCACACTACCACGCCAGGCTTATTTTTTTGATTTATTGTGGAGATGAGGTCTCACCAAGTTGCCCAGGCGGGTCTCGAACCCGCAGGCTCAGGCAATCCACTCTCCTCAGCCTCCCAAAGCCTCCCAAATCAGCCTGCGGGATTACAGGCTGAGCCATTGAGCCTGGCGGTTTCTTTTTTTTTGGTTGGCGTCACTCGGTCACCCAGGCTGGAGTGCAGTGGCACATTCACGGCCACCACAGCCTCCACTGTCTGGGCTTAGGCGATCCTTCCACCTCAGCCTTCAGGTAGCTGGAACCACAGGAGTGCGCCACCATGCCCAGATGATCTTTTGATTTATTGTAGAGACGAGGTCTCACCAAGTTGCCCAGGCTGGTCTCAAACCCCTGGGCTCAGGCAATCCTCTTGCCTGGCCTCCCAAAATGCTGGGATGACAGGTGTGAGCCACCAAGCCTGGCCATCATTTCACTCTCTGAAGTTATTCACTGAGCTCACAGCAGGGTCTTTCCTGAAATCATTCATGGTGGCTGGGTGTGAAGGCTCACGCCTGTCATCCCAGCCCTTTGGGAGGCTGAGGCAGGAGCCTAGGAGTTCAAGACCAGCCTGGGCAACATAGCAAGACCTTGTCTCTACACAAGTAAAAAAAATTTAGCTAGGTGTGGTGGCACACACCTGTGGTCCCAGCTACTCAGGAGGCTGAGGCGGAAGGATCACCTGAATCCAGGAAGTCGAGAGTGCGGTGAGCTGTGATTGTGCCACTTCCCTCCAGCCTGGACAACACAGTGAGACCTTGACTCAAAAATTAAAAATATTCATAGGCCATTGCCCAGCGGGGGGCACCACCTCCCTTCCCCCAAAAGAGCCATTTGATCTTTTTCTGGGAGACAGTACTCTCAGCGTCCTGGTGATTCTCTTCTGATCTCTTCCAACATTCTGCTGGTCCTGGGGCCCCTGAGTTGTGTCCAGCACAAACGTGAGTGGCCTTCCTGACCCTGGGGCTGTCCGGCAGATGTCAGATTGGCACCCTGCCTGCAAACCCAAGTCCCTGCCATGACACGCTGGTACCCATGGATGATACTTGGGGAAGAGAGACAGGAAGGGCTGCTTTCAGGCAGCTGACAGTGCCCTGAGGCCCCCGGAGGCTGCGGGCCCCCCGCAAGCTGGCATCTTGTCCTTATCACACAGCTGTCTCATCTGCCCCGGTCCTGGGTCAGTGTCATGAGTGACTCAGGCCTCGGGCACGTCACGATCCATTCCAGCTCACTCACTGTCAGCTGTAAAGGTGAATTCGGAACGTCTGAAAACAAGAGAAAATCCTTCTGGCTGGGGGTCAGGCTGGAGACAAGTTCAAACTGTTCATTAAGCAACGTGAATTCTTCTGTTTCTAGCGATAAGGTCTCGCTCTGTCCCCTGGGCTGGAGGGCAGTGGTGTGATCATAGCTCATCACAGCCTCGACCTTCCGGGTTCACGCTCTCCTCCTGCCTCAGCCTCCCTCGAAGCTGGGACTACAGGTGCCACACACCCGGCTAACTTTTTTGACTTTTTGTAGAGATGAGATCTCGTTATGTTGCTCAGGGTGGCCTCAAGCTCGTGGGCTCAAGTGATCCTCCCACCTTGGCCTCCCAAAGTGCTGGGATGACAGGCGTGCGCCACCACGCCTGGTGGCCAAATGCATTGTAACTCTAGACAGGCTTTGTTGAGTTCCCCTCAGAAAGCGTATACAGATTTGGCCTCTTCAAGGCCTGCTTCCCCAGCCTGGCCAGCAAAGGGGCTTCCCACACTTGATCGTTGCTTATCTGCTGGGTGAATTGCACTGTCTCATGACAGAGTTACTTTAAAAAGTATCTTGTAGGCCAGGCTCAGTGACTCAGCCTGTAATCCCAGCACTTTGGGAGGCTGAGGTGAGTGGATTGCCTGGGCCCGGGGGTTTCAAGACCAGCCCGAGGAACTTGGTGAGACCTTGTCCCTACAATAAATAAAAAAAAAAAAGATTAGCCAGGCTCAGTGGCTCAGCCTGTAATCCGCGCTTTGGGAGGCTGAGGTGAGTGAATTGCCTAAGCCCGCCGGTTCGAGACCCGCCTGGGCAACTTGGCGAGACCTCATCTCTACAATAAATCAAAAATAAGCCGGGTGTGGTAGCGCGTGCCTGTAGTTCCAGCTCCTTGGAAGGCTGAGGCGGAAGGATCGCCGGAGCCCAGCAGGTCGAGGCTGCGGTGGCCGGGAGTGGCCGCTGCACTCCAGTCTGGGCGACAGAGTGAGACTCCGACTCAAAAAAAAAAAAAAATGTTTTGTGTCCCCAACACACTAAGGACCTCCTTAAGTATCCCACTTGACAAAGCCACTTTCAATGTGAAAAACATTTCTTGAGGCCCTTTGTATCTCTGTGGGGCACCTGGGACTTTGCCCTCCGGGAGGGCATCTAATATTTGTTGATTGCTTCATCTGTCGCTCGTTGGGCGGCAGGGTGCTAATTATTAGCTACGGTGGATGCAGAGAGAGAGAGAGAGACGGAATCAGATACTGAACGACAAAGCTGTGACCCGTGATGGAGTGCCTGAGTGTCGCTTAATTACCATGCTTCTCCTGGGCAACTTAGGTATGAAGGTGCTATGCGGCGTTGTCGTTTAACTGAACAGATAAGGGGCTCCTCTGTCACTCGCCCCTGGTCCTCAGTAATGGATGCGCCGGTGTGCTCTTGGAATCGAGGATTCATGGGGTGGGCGAGACACGACACTGGCGACGGCGCTGAACTGTGTGACACTGAACATACTGACAACACCCATGATGTTCACAGCACCACAAGTGCAACAGGGGCCGCCACCCTGGGTCCATCACTGGGTGAAGGGACTCGAAAACGTGGCCCGTCCCTCCATGAGAGCATCACGCCACTTTAAAAGGAAGGTGAAGCCAGGCGCGGTGGTTCACGCCTGTCATCCCAGTACTACGGGAGGCGGAGGCGAAAGGACTGCCTGTGCCCAGGGATTCAAGATCAGCCTGGGCAACCTGGTGAGACCTCGTCTCTACGCTAAATTAGAAAAATTAGCCAGAGCCGGGCTCGGTGGCTCAGCCTGGAATCCCGTGCCTTTGGGAGGCTGAGGTGAGTGGATTGCCTGAGCCCGCGGGTTCGAGACCCGCCTGGGCAACTTGGCGAGACCTCATCTCTACAATAAATAATAATAAAAAAAAATCAGCCGGGCATGGTAGCGCGCGCCTATAGTTCCAGCAACTTGGAAGGCTGAGGCGGAAGGATTGTCAGAGCCCAGCAGGTCGAGGCTGCAGTGGCCGGGAGCGGCCACTGCACTCCAGCCTGGGCAACAGAGTGAGACTCCAACTCACACACAAAAAGTAATAATAATAACAAAAAGACCTGGGAGACCACTCAAATACTCACCCCGGAGGACTGGGAAGGCAAAAATGCCATCCCGCCCCAGCCAGAACATGGCTCAGCCATGGAAAGGGGAGGAGCCCTGACTCGGCTGTGCGTGGCGTCCCCGGGAAGCGTCACGCTGAGCAAAGTGAGCCAGGTGCGAGGGGCCACTCGTAGAGTGCCCGGGTGGGCAAATCCACAGAGACAGGATGCAGACTGGTGGCTGCCGGGGTGCGAGAGGGGCCCAAGGTGGCTGCTCACGGGTACAAGGTCTCCTCCGGGGTGATGGGAACGTTCTGGAACTAGATAGGGCTGGTGGTTGCACAACACCGTGAATGTCCTACGTGCTGATGAATTGTACACACCTGAAAATGGTTACAAGCCGGGCTCGGTGGCTCAGCCTGTCATCCCGCACCTTTGGGAGGCTGAGGTGAGTGGATCACCTGAGCCCACGGATTCAAGACCCGCCTGGGCAACTTGGCGAGACCTCATCTCTACAATAAAAAAAAAATTAGCCAGGCATGGTAGTGCATGCCTGTAATTCCAGCTACTCGGAAGGCTGAGGCGGAAGGATGGCCGGAGTCCAGCAGGTCGAGGCTGCGGTGGCCGGGAGCGGCCACTGCACTCCAGTCTGGGTGACGGAGTCAGACTCCAACTCAAAAAGAAAGAAAGAAAGAAAGAAAATGGTTACAGGCCAGGCACCATGACTCATACCCGTCACCCCAGCCTTTTGGGAGGCCGAGGCAAGAGGATTGCTTAAGGCCAGGAGTTCGAGACCCACCAGGGCAACATAGCGAGACCCCCCATCTCTAAACAAAATATGCAAATGATCCGGGCGTGGTAGCGCCCGCCTGTAGCTACACAGGAGGCTGGAGTGGGAGGATCAGCCAAGCCCAGGAGGCCCAGGCGACAGAGGGACACCTTGACTCAAGAAAATAAAACGGCCCAAGTGGTGAGTTTTGTGGCGTGCATTTTGCGACCATTGTAAAAAGGAAGGAGGAAGTGGAGAGTGGAGGGGAGGGCGGAGAGGCCAGGGGACGCTACCGCCGGTGTGACTGCGTTCACTTCCTTCAGGTGAGGCTGGCAGGCGCGAGGAGTCACCGCCCCAGCCCCCTTGCAGCGGCTCAAGTTCCCGCATGGCCGAGACGCCTGCGCAGCGGATGGCTCGTCTGACTTTCCAGCCTGGGCTCCCGGAGTGTTGGATTGAGACAGATTCTCGCTCTGCCACCCACGCCGAGTGGCAGGGGCAAAATCGTAGCTCACCACAGCCTCGACCTGCTGGCTTCCAGCGATCCTCCCGCTCAGCCTCCCAAGTAGCTGGACTACTGGCTCATATCACCACGCCCAGCTAATTTTTTAAAAATTTTGAAGCTGGACGTGGTGGCTCAAGCCTGTCATCCCAAGCACTTTGGGAGGTTGAGGCGAGAGGGTTGCCTGAGCCCATGGGTTTGAGACCAGCCTGGGCAACATGGCAAGACCTCTTCTCTACAATAAATCAAAAAATTAGCCAGGCGTGGTGGCGTGCACCTGTAGTTCCAGCTACTTGGAAGGCTGAGGCGGAAGGATCGCCGGAGCCCAGCAGGTCGAGGCTGTGGTGGCTGTGAGCAGTGTGCTACTGCCCTCCAGCCTGGGTGACAGAGTGAGACTCTGACTCAAAAAAATAAAAATAAAAATAAGTTTTGTGCAGACACAGGGTCTTGCTATGTTGCCCTGGCTGGTCTTGAGCTTCTGGGCTCAAGCGATCCTCCCCCTCAGCCTCCCAAAGTGCTGGGATGACAGGTGTGAGCCACCGCACCTGGCCTCAACTCACATTTCACCAGGGTCCTTGTCACCGTTAATGCACCATGGTGCCCGTGACCGTGTGCACAGAAGCCTTCCCATGCTGAGAAGTCAGCAGGGTTCACCTTCCCGACAACACTGTAGACGCCCAGAATGGGAGTGTCAGCACCTGTTTTCTGTTTCCGAAACACTTTTTCACGACTTTCCACCGTGCACACAATTTTTAACCATCTCACCCCTTCTCACAGCCCAGTAGCACTAGGGACACGCACAGTGCCGGGCAGCCATCACCGCCATCCTTCTCTAGGACGTCCTCATCTTCCCAGACCGAAACTCCGTCCCCGTCAGACACTCACCCCTTTCCTCTCCCGCTCCCCGGCACCTGCCACCCCACCCTTCGTGTCCGTCGGGGATCCTGTCTGGGGAGCGTCATCCGTGGGGTCATGCAGTGTGCGTCCTTTTGTGACTGGCCTCTCTCGGCATCAGGGCCACAGGGCTCATCCACGTTGTAGCGAGTGTCAGACTCGACTTCCTTTTATTGATCTGTTTATTCTTTTTTGAGTCTGAGTCTCCCTCTGTTGCCCAGGCTGGAGTGCGGCGGCACGCTCACGGCCACCACTAGCCTCGACCAGCTGGGCTCAGGCAATCCTTCCGCCTCAGCCTTCCGAGTAGCTGGAACTACAGGCGTGCGCTACCATGCCTGGTTAATTTTTTTTTTTTTTTTTTAATTGTAGAGATGAGATCTCGCCAAGTTGCCCAGGTGGGTCTCGAACCCGCGGGCTCAGGCAATCCACTCACCTCAGCCTCCCAAAGGCACGGGATTACAGGCTGAGCCACCGAGCCCGGATCTGGCTAATTTTTCTTTCTTTTTTTTTTTTCCTGAGTTGAAGTCTCCCTCTGTCGCCCAGACTGGAGTGCAGTGGCCGCTCCCGGCCACCGCAGCCTCGACCTGCTGGGCTCCGGCGATCCTTCCGCCTCAGCCTTCCAAGTAGCCAGAACTACAGGCGCGCGCTACCACGCCTGGCTAGTTTTTGGTTTATTGTAGAGATGAGGCCTCGCCAAGTTGCCCAGGCGGGTCTCGATCCCGCGGGCTCAGGCCATCCACTCACCTCAGCCTCCCAAAGGCGCGGGATTACAGGCTGAGCCACCGAGCCCGGCTTACAAAATTTTTTGTAGAGATGAGGTCTCTGCATGTTGCCCAGGCTTGTCTCAAACTCCTGGCTTTAAGCAAGCCTCCCATCTCAACCTTCCAAAGTGCTTGGATTACAGATGTGAGCCCCTGCATTTAGCCTGTTTTATTTCTCTTCTTTTTTTTTGAGTCGGGGTCTCACTCTGTTGCCTAGACTGGAGTTCAGCTGCACGATCACAACCACTGTAGCCTCGACCTCCTGGGCTCAGGTGGTCTTCCCTCCTTAGCTGCCCGAGTAGCTGAGACTACAGGTGCGTCTTGCCATGTTGTCCATGTCAGTCTTGAACTCCTGGCCTCATGTGATCCTCCCGCCTTGGCTTCCCAAAGCACGACGATGACAGGCATGAGCCACCGACTGGGCCTCAAAGGTTACTGCTTGAAGGAGAAAGCCATTAGCCCTCAAGAGTCAGACTCACTGTTTTGTGGGAGAACAAGGGTCCTTGTTTTAGTCCACGTAAGAATTCGGTTTCTCTAGGCCAGGTGTGGTGGCTCAAGCCTATAATCCCAGCACTTTGGGAGGCGGATGCAAGAGGATTGCCTGAGTCCAGGGGTTCGAGACCAGCCTGGGCAACATGGCGAGAACTCATCCCTGCAATAAATAAAAAAATTAGCCAGGTGTGGTGGCGTGCGCCTGTGGCTCCAGCTACTTGGAAGATTGAGGTAGAAGAATAGCCTAAGCCCAGCAGGTCAAGGCTGCGGTGGCTGTGAGCAGTATGCCACTGCACTCCAGCCTGGGTGACAGCAGAGTGAGCCTCCAGCTCAAAAAAGTCTGGTTCCTCTTGTTTGCTCCATGCTGGGCCAAACTCGAATTTCAGTTCTTTATTTTTCAGAAACTCCAAAGAATGTAAAAGGAGGTAACGGGAAGACTCAGAACTGCTGCCCAGCAGAAGACGTGTTCAGACACATCCGTGGCTACCGGGTGTGGTGGCTGAAGAAGAGGGACCCGAGGGGACCGTGCGCGGGGTGGGACAGTTATTCTCCAACTGCCATCTTCCCTTCAGTGTCAGAGTACCGGACGCTTCCAAGGGACAGTGGCCGTCTGGCTGGGTCATGGCTTCCTCTGTGTGACCTCAAGGTTATGTTCTGGCCCATAAGCTCTGGGTGGAAGCGCTAGGGTCACGTCCAGCCCAGAAAGGAGGCTGGTGGCCCTCCTCGCTTTTTGTTTTGGGTTGGAGTCTCACTCTGTCGCCTAGACTGGAGTGCAGCGGCCGCTCCCGGCCACCGCAGCCTCGACCTGCTGGGCCCCGGCGATCCTTCCGCCTCAGCCTTTCGGGTAGCTGGACCTACAGGCGTGTGCTACCACGCCCGGCTGATTTTTTGATTTATTGTAGAGATGAGGTCTCGCCAAGTTGCCCAGGTGGGTCTCGAACCCGCGGGCTCAGGCAATCCACTCACCTCAGCCTCCCAAAGCGCGGGGATTACAGGCTGAGCCACCGAGCCCAGCATTATTTTTTTTTATTTATTGTAGAGACAAGGTCTGACCATGTTGCCCAGGCTGGTCTTGAACACCTGGACTCAGAGATGATCCTCTCACTTCCGCCTCCCTAAGTGCTGGGATGACAGGTGTGAACCACTGCGCTCAGCTTATTATTCCTATGGTTGTTCATCTTTTTTGTGTCTAAATTATACATTAAACTTTATCATAGGAGCTGGGCGCAGTGGCTCAAGCCTGTCACCCCAGCACTTGGGGCGGCAGAGGCGAGAGGATTGCCTGAGTCCAGGGGTTCGAGACCCGCCTGGGCAACATGGGCAGACCTCGTCTCTACAATAAGTCAAAAAATCAGCCAGGCGTGGTGGTGTGTACCTGTAGTTCCAGCTGCTTGGAAGGCTGAGGTGGAAGGATCTCCTGAGCCCAGCAGGTCGAGGCTGCGGTGGCCGTGAGCGTGCCGCTGCACTCTAGCCTGGGTGATAGAGTGAGGCTCCGACTCAAAAAGAACCTAAAAACTTTATCATAGGTACATGTAGGAAAACAACACAGTTCACATGGAATTTGGTGCTGTCTGAGGACTCGAGTATCCCCAGGGGTCTTGGAACGTGTCCTGCTCTGACAGAGGGTCCACTATAATTCAAAATGACCCAACACTGGATGGTAAAGAGGGCCAGAGTGGGGTGCTTTTCCAGAACACCGACGACCAGGTCCTTTCAGAATTGGCAAGGGTGGACCGCTGGTGGGGTGGGCGGAGGGCTGTTCTCCCACCCAGAGGCCTCTCTGCTGCTTCTCTAGAGTTCAGGCTCCGGCATCTGGCCATTCGGGTTGAAATCCAGGCTTGGCTACTCCCTGGCTGTGTGGACTTGAGTGAGTCACGTCACTTCTCTGGGCCTCAATTCTTCATCCGAAAGCAGGGGTAATTCTGGTTCTCCAGAGCTGAGTGTGGGCGTTCAGCGCGTTCAGAATGGCGCCCGGCGCGACGTTCAGTCTTCACAAATACCGGCTGGTATTAGGATCAGATCTGTCAGGGGTCACACGGGGTTCCCCAAAAGACAGGCTGAAGCCTTGACCCTGGAGCCTCAGAGCGTGGCTTCAGCTGGAAACAGAGTCACGGCAGATGAGTTCAGACAAGGGCGTCCTGAGTGGGTTGGTCCCTGACCCAGCGGGGCTGGTGTCTTTGTAAGAGAGGAGACGCCTGTGTCGACAGACGCACTCAGGGAAGCCCAAGTCCCACGGGAGAAGCCGGCCGCGCGGCTGCACGTGCGTCTGCGAGCCGGGCGCTGGAAGGAGCTAGCAGAGGCGAGCAGGGGCCCCAGACCCCGCCGCAGCCTCGAGGGGGCGCACGGCCCGCCTGCGCCTGGACCTCAGGTTGCAGGCCTCAGAACTGAGAGAGCAGCTTTCTGTTTTGGTTTTCGCGTTGTTTGTTGTCTTAGAGACACCCTTGCTCCGTCGCCCAGGCTGGAGTGCAGCGGCACCATGTCAGTGCACCGCAGCCTCCACCTCCCGGGCTCAGGTGATCCTTCTGCTTCAGCCTCCCGAGTCCCTGGAACGACGGGTGTCACCAGTCTCCATGCCCGGCTAACTTTTTTTAAATGTTTTGAAAATTTATTGAGAGGGCAGTAAAGCTCCTGGAGTGGGAGGGGACCTGAGGGGGTTGCCCCTGGCTAATTTAAAAAATTTTTTGTAGAGACGGAGTCTCGCTATGCTGCCCAGGCTGGTCTCAAACTCCTGGCCTCAAGTGAGCCTCCTGCTCTGGCCTCCCAAAGTGCTGGGATTACAGGCATGAGCCACCAGGCCCGGCAATTCCTCTTCTAAGTCATCGAGTTTGTGGTGTTTTTCATGACAGTCCTAGCAAACTACCCCGATATCTGCTACTTTAAAGCAGACAGGCCTCTGATGCTTGAAAGCCTCTCTCCATTTCCTTCTGTGATTGGGGGGGGGTTCCTTGAGATACCACGACTGGGACAGGCAGTTGCAGTGGCCTGGAAAGGCGCTTGGACTTTGTCCTGAAGACCGTGAGAAGCCACTGGAGTTTCAGATCAGGGAGTGGCCGTTCCCGAGGCGGGTTTAGGAAGCTCGGCCCGCCTGTGACAGGCGGTGGGGGTGGAGGCGCGGGTTCAGGCCGCGAGGGCGCCGGACTGTCGTCCAGGCAAGAGGTGGTGATAGCCTGGGCAGGCGGTTCTCAGAGTGTGGTCCCCAGACCGGCAGCCGCCGCGTGCCCTGGCCACCTGCTGGAAACGCAGAATCATCGGGCCCATCTGGGTTTCACAAGCCCTGCAGGCGGCTCTGGTGTTTGCACAAGTGTGAGAAACGCAGGTTCGCGAAGGTGGGGCAGAGGGTACGCTTGTCCCCAGGGGCTGCCGGACAAAGAGCCACGAGCCAGTGGCCTAGGACAGCAGACATTCGTTCCTTACACTTCTGGAGGCCTGCAGTCCGAGATCCAGGTGGGGACGGGCTGCGCCCCCCAGGGTGCTGGGGGTGGAGCCTTCCTCTTCCCGCTGGCGTGGCATGCCTGGCATCCTTGGCTTGAAGCTGCGTCCCTCCAGTCCCCTCTGTGGGCACGTGGTGTTCTCCCTGTGTCTGTGACAAGGCTTCCCTGTCCTCATGAGGACACCATTGTTGGGTGAGAGCCCAGCTCCATCCGGGATGACCTCCTCTTAATTTAATTACATCTGTTTTCCAAATTCCACATCACTTCCACATTCACAGGCATCAGGAGGTAGGACTTGGGCACGTCTTTTTTGTTGTTGGTGGTAGGGGAGACACAAATTTTCCTGCTACAGATGGGAAGAAGTGAGAGGATTTAAGAAACACTGGGCCGGGCATGGTGGCTGTCACCTGTCATTCCGACACTTTGGGAGGCAGAGGTGGGAGGATTGCTTGATGCCAGGTGTTCGAGACTGACACTGTCGCTACAAAAAATACAAAAATTAGCTGGGTATAGTGATGTGCACCTGTAGTCCCAGTTACTTGAGAGGCCAAGGTGGGAGGGTCGCCTGAGCCCAGAAGTTCAAGGCTACAGTGAGCCACCATGATGCCACTGCACTCCAGCCTCAGAGTGAGACCTTGTCTCAAAAAAAAAAAAAAAAAAAAATTAGCTGGGCTTGGTGGCTCAGCCTGTAATCCCGCACCTTGGGAGGCTGAGGTGAGTGGATTGCCTGAACCCGTGGGTTCGAGACCCACCTGGGCAACTTTGAGAGACCTCATCTTACAATAAATAAAAAAATCAGCCAGGTGTGGCAGTGTGCACCTGTAGTTCCAGCTACTTTGTTTGTTTGTTTGTTTGTTTTGAGTTGGAGTCTCACTCCGTCACCCAGACTGGAGTGCAGTGGCCGTTCCTGGCCACCGCAGCCTCGACCTGCCGGGCTCCGGCAATCCTTCTGCCTCAGCCTTCCAAGCAGCTGGAACTACAGGTGCGCGCTACCATGTCCGGCTGATTTTTTGATTTATCGTAGAGATGAGGTCTCACCAAGTTGCCCAGGCGGGTCTCGAACCCACGGGCTCAGGCAATCCACTCACCTCAGCCTCCCAAGGCGTGGGATTACAGGCTGAGCCACCGAGCCCGGCTTCCATCTAGATTCTTGGGAGTCGTAAACACAGGGCTGAAATCGGCTCCCTTCCGCCTGACGACCTTTCTGGCCTGGGCAGAGCTCGGGGAAGGCTCCGGAAAGGCCCCCCTCCTCCTGCCACTGATTGCACTAGCTCCAGCTCAGGGGCATCCTGGAGTGCCAAGTTCCAAGTCCCAGGATCTGGGGGCGTCTGAAGCCGCTCCAGACCTCAACTGCCTCGAGGGAAAAGATAGTATCGGAGATAGGAGCTGACAGCCCGTCCGCGTGGGAGTCCTCCCTCCAACCCCAGGGCTCAGAGTGTTTTCCTTCTGGAAGATTCTGCACCACCCACTGCTAGAGAGAGCATCAGAATCCGCTGGAGCAGCCAGGTGTGGGAGCCCAGGGTGGTGGTGCCGACCCCTCGGGAGGCCGAGGTGGGAGCATCACTTGAGGCCAGGAGTTCAAGTCCAGGCTGGGCAAGACAGCGAGACCCCTATCTCTACAAAGAAGAAGAAGACGAAGCAAGGAGGAGGAGGAAGAGGAGAAAAAAAGAGGGAACCCCCCACCCAGGGCTGATGAAGCCGCAGCCCCCTCCCCTGGGGAGTGAGTCACAGGCCTGGGTGGGGATGAGCGTCTGCCTGCCTGTCACGCTCCGTGGCGGAGCTCCAGCCCTGCGTGAACGGCTCCCAGCCCTGCGCACACGGGACTCAGGCAGCGTTTCCAAACACCCCGAGCCCTGTGGGGGACCCAGGCCCTGAGCGGCCCCGAGGGTGGGCCAAGTGCAGACCCCGGGGCGCTTTCATCACCGCATGGCAGCTACGCTTCTTCAGAAGGCCTCTCCTGCCTCCCTTGGTGAGGCCAGGCCTCTCATTCATTGCTTCATTCATTCCACAAACCATCATGCCCCAGCCGAGCACCGGGCCCTGCGCTCGCACTGGGGCTGCGCTGAGAGGACAGGGGCCTCTGACCCCTCACACAGGAGCACAGAGGACCGGGGCGGTGAGTTGCCCAGCTGGGGGATCGCAGGGTGTGATGGAGTCAAGTGGACGATGTCCTTGGAGCGTCCCTTTAGACGGGCGGCTGGGGAAGGCCTGGCCGAGGCGGCGACGCTGGTGACACGCCTGGAAGGGGCCTCCGCGGAGACCTTTTATCTATTTTTTATTTTTTTTGAGTTGGAGTCTCACCCTGTCGCCCAGACTGGAGTGCAGTGGCCGCTCCCAGCCACCGCAGCCTCGCCTGCTGGGCTCCGGCGATCCTTCTGCCCCAGGCTTCCAAGTAGCTGGAACTACAGGCGCGCGCTACCACACCCGGCTAATTTTTTATTTATTGTAGAGATGAGGTCTCGCCAAGTTGCCCAGGCGGGTCTCGAACCTGCGGGCTCAGGCCATCCACTCACCTCAGCCTCCCAAGGGCGCGGGATTACAGGCTGAGCCACTGAGCCCGGCTAAGATCTTTTAAACATGAAGAGTGTTTAAGGCAGGGAGCACATGCCAAGGTCCTGTGGTGGGCACAAGATGGACACTTGGAAGCCCCTGAGAAGCCGGGCGGCTGCCGCGGGAGCAGCAGAGGGAGGTGGGGGAGAGGCCTTGGGGGCCCAGGGAAGGATCTGGAGTTTCAGCCTGGGGAGCCCATGGAGCTAAGCAGGAAGAAACATGATCCCACCGGCCGGGAGAAAGGTCCGCCCTGTGACCTCTGTAAGGCACCTCACCCAGGCAGGTTCCTTTCCCTGAGAGTGTTCTTCTCAGGTATCATTGCGGGGCGTGAGAGTAATAGCTTTGTCCCCACCGGTCCATGACCTGTACGAGGCACAGCCAGTGCACACCTGCGTCCCCCTCGCCCACAGGAAAAGCTCAGTCAGCATCGCTCGACAGAACCGGGCACAGTGGCTCACTCCGGCAATCCCAGCTACTTGGGAGGCCGAGGCGGGAGGACTGCTGGAGGCCAGGAGTTCCGAGGTTGCAGTGAGCTATGATTGCGCCACTGCACTCCTGGCCGAGTGACGAAGGAGATGCTATCTCAAAACAAACAAACAGTCCCACAAACACCCCTGTGAGTGTCCAGGAGTCCCTCTGGCACTGCCCCGTCCCTGCCCGAACAGGAGCCTCGGCCACCTCTGCCGTGCCCAGAAAATCAGCACCTCTGAATGCCAAAGAATATTTTTGGAAGCTGCTTCTACATGGGTTCCACCGCGCTGGCACGCACCCCAGCCTGGAGCTGAGGACAGTTTCCCCCTTGGGAAAGAAACTGGCAGCTCTGCTGATCTGCACCGAGTGAAATTTTTTTAGAAGGGCGAGGGCATTTCCTCATCAAGGGTCTTTGCACCCGCCCTGGTTTCCAAGAGCGCTCTTCCTGCCTGTCCTGATGCTGCCGAGGAGGTCCCTGGGCCTCGGCGGGCCGGCAGAGGGGCGGCTGTTGGCCAGGAGCGGGGATCAGGAGAGCTGCAGTTCTCCGGGCAGGAAGGAGAAGGTTCTGGCATGACGGATGGAGGTTCCCACGCAGAGAGCCGCCTGGCCGGGCTGAAGCGCAAAGACTTGGCTCCATCTGCAAGCCGGAGCGTGTCGGGCCCAGTGTGGGGAGGGGTAGCGAAGTCTGAGACTCCACCCGGATTCCAACCCACGGGAGCTCATCAACTTCAGGCCTGGGAACAAAAGCCCAGAAGGGGCCAGGGAGGAGAGAAGCTTGGCCTGTGGGTCCCTCGCGTACTTCTGGATACTTTCTTGAAAGCTGGTGCCGTGATCATGCCACGCTCACATTGCACATGTCGGTTCCTCAAACACACCAAGCTCACTCTGACCTCAGGGACTTTGCACGGGCTGTGTCCTCTGCTGGGAGGCTCTCCCTGGATCTTCCCATGGTTGGCTCTTCCTCATTCAGCTCTTTGCTTAAATGTCACCTTCCCAGGGAAGCCCCGCCCTCACTCCCTCTCGTTTAAACCACTCCATTTTGTTTCTTTCTTGGCGTTTTGCTTAGGTATTTGAGTTGGAGTCTCACTCTGTCCCCCAGGCTGGAGTGCAGAGGTGCAATCGTGGCTCACCACAGCCTCAACCTCCTGGGCTTAGGCGATCCTTCCGCCTCAGCCTCCCAGGTAGCTGGGGCTACAGGCGCACGCCGCCACGCCCAGCTACTTTTTTGGATTATTTTTGTAGAGATGAGGTCTCACTGCGTTGCCCAGGCTGGCCTCGAACTCCTGGGCTCAAGCAATCCTCCCTCACCTCGGCCTCTCAGAGTGCTGGGATTCCAGGCATGAGCCATCGTGCCCGGCCTCTTTCTCAGCATTTCACATGATCTGAAGTTACTTTTTTGCTTTCTCTTGGGCTTGTTTTTGTGTCTGTCTCCACCCCCCAGAATGCACCTCTAGGAAGAAAGGAGGTCCTCTCTCTTGATCCCAGTGCCCCGAGCTGGACTGATGCACAGAGGCCCGTCAATAACTACTCACGAGGGCAGAAATCAATAGACTGCTGATGTGGCCACTAGCTGCTTGCCAGACGGCTTTATACCCATCTCCACTGAGATGCTGAAAAGTCCTCGAAAGCACCAGCCCAAGAGCTTTAGCAATGAAGACATTCATTATCTCTGCACGGAGGATGTTCTGAGGCTGGAGTGCAGTGGTGCGATCACAACTCACCGAAGCTTCAGATTCCTGGGCTGAAGCAATCCTCCAGCCTCAGCCTCCTGAGTAGCTGGGACTATGGGCACGTGCCACCGCACCCGGCTAATATTGTTATTAGTATTTCTTTTTATTTTATTTTATTTTTTTGAGTTGGAGTCTCACTCTGTCGCCCAGACTGGAGTGCAGTGGCCGCTCCCGGCCACCTCAGCCTCGACCTGCTGGGCTCCGGCGATCCTTCCGCCTCAGCCTTCCGAGTAGCTGGAACTACAGGAGCATGCTACCACGCCGGACAATTTTTTTTTTTTAATTTTTATTGTAGAGATGAGGTTTCGCCTGCCCAGGCGAGTCTCGAATCCACGGGCTCAGGCAATCCACTCACCTCAGCCCCCCAAAGGTGTGGGATTACAGGCTGAGCCACCAAGCCCGGCTATTTCTTTATTTTATTTTATTTTTTATTTTTTTTTGAGTTGGAGTCTCACTGTCACCCAGACTGGAGTGCAGTGGCCACTCCCGGCCACCGCAGCCTCGACCTGCTGGGCTCCGGCGAGCCTTCCGCCTCAGCCTTCCAAGTAGCTGGAACTACAGGCACGCGCTACCACACCCGGCTGATTTTTTTATTTATTGTAGAGATGAGGTCTCGCCAATTGCCCAGGCAGGTCTCGAACCCACGGGCTCAGGCAATTTACTCACCTCGGCCTCCCAAAGCGCAGAATTACAGGTTGAGCCACCGAGCCCGGCCGGTGATTCCTTCTTTAGTTTTAGTTTTAAAACAAAAGAGAAATAAATTTCCTTTTTCTATTTCTGTAGAGATAGGGTCTTGCTATATTGTCCAAGCTGGTCTTGATTTCCTGGCCTCAAGTGACCTCTTGCTTTGGCCTCCCAAAGTGCTGTGATTAGAGGCATGAGCTACCAGGCCTGGCTGCATTTCTTCCTTTCTTTTTCTTTTTTGAGTCGGAGTCTCACTTTGTAGCCCAGGCTAGAGTGCAGAGGCATCCTCACAGCCACCACAACCTCGGTTTGTTGGGCTCAGGTGATCCTTCCACCTCAGCCTTCCAAGTAGTTGGAACTACAGGTGTGTGCCACCAAGTTCAGCTAATTTTTCTTTTTCTTTTTTTTGTTATTGATTTTTATTTAATTTTTTTTTTTTTTTTTTTTGAGTTGGAGTCTCACTCTTCACCCAGACTGGAATGCAGTGGCCGCTCCCGGCCACCGCAACCTTGACCTGCTGGGCTCCGGCGATCCTTCCGCCTCAGCCTTCTGAGTAGTTGGAACTATAGGCGTGCGCTACCTCGCCCGGCTCATTTTGATTTATTGTAGAGATGAGGTCTCGCCAACTTGCCCAGGCGGGTCTCGAACCTGCGGGCTCAGGGAATCCACTCACCTCAGCCTCCTAAAGGCACGGGATTACAGGCTGAGCCACCAAGCCCGGGTAAATATATATATATTGTGTGTGTGTGAAGGGGTATGGGTATATCTAGGGGCATCTAAAGTGTCCTGAACTAAACTCCCTGTCAAATACAGTAGTTATTAAAAAGCAAGCGATACAGTTGTGCTCATTTGAAACTTACATATATTATTAAAATTTAACCACAGCACTTGCTCGGTACAGGACTGTCAAACGTTTTCTGTAAAGTGCCAGACAATAACGATTTCGGGCTTTTGGGCCACAGGGTCTGTTGCAACCGCTCACTCCTGCCATGGAGCCGGACGCAGCCATCAGCCATCAGTCAAGGGGGCGAGGCTGGGACCGGTGAAACTTTACTCACGAGAACAGGCTGGAGCCAGGTTTGGCATGGGGGGTGTAGTTGGCAAACTCCTGGCTGAGAACTCAGACCAATAAGAGATCGTTTCAGAGGAACGTTTCATCACTGCCAGTTTTTAGAGTTCCTGGCACAGGGTGACGATAAGTAGACTGACTCTGAATAGGCTTTATTATTGTTAAATTTTTTACAGGCCTCGCGTTGGGGCTGTGCCCACTGTCCCACCCCTGGGGCCCAGAGGGGGCACCCCCTGCCCGGAGAAGTTAAGTTGTCCAGAAATCCAGGTTCCACTGCCCAAAGCATGAAGCCCCCGGCGCCCTTCCCTGTGGCTCCTGTCCCAGTCCCCCTGTGCGGTGGGGACCCCTCTTGGGGACAGACTCTGGCCCTGAGTCTTTGTCCCTCAGAGAAGCTGACACAGGCTCCTGTCACCCTTGCCGGTATGTTTCAGACCCAGGATGGAGTGGGGGAGTGTGGACGTCCCCAGGGACGGGCACCAGTCAGGGGTCCCCAGCCTCCTCCCTTCCTCGTCTGGAAGCTACAGAGGACACTCCAGAGGACCAGCTGGCACCTGCACCCGCTGTCCTCGCCAACGCCCTCCCAGCCCCTCACCTGCTGCCTGCCGGTCTCGACCAAAGATGGCTCTCAAGCTGCCTCCTTGTCACCACCCAGGGTCCCTCAGGTTTCCTAAAAGATTTCTGAAAGCTCTGGCCCCAAAACTTGCACCCTGTGGGAGGCCCCTTTCTTTCCTGTCTGGTTTCCTCTCTCGTTTTGCAGTTTATTCATTTGTTTGTTTTTGTTTTTGGGTCAGTGTCTCACCTTATCGCCCAGGCTGGGGGGCCAGCCTTGACCTACTGGGCTCAGGCCGATCCTTTCGCCTCAGCCTTCCGAGCAGCTGGAAATACAGGCGCACGCCACCAACCGCGGCTAATTTTTTGATTTATTGTAGAGACAAGGTCTCAACAAGTTGCCCAGGCTGGCCCCAACCCCTGGCTCAGTCAATCCACTCGCCTCTGCCTCCCAAAGTGCTGGGATTACTGTCATGAGCCAATGCATCTGGCTGGAAATTATTGTTATTATTATTATTTTTTTTATTTTTAGTTGGAGTCTCATTCTGTCACCCAGGCTGGAGTGCAGGGGCACGCTCACAATCACCGCAATCTGGACCTGCTGGACTCAGGCGATCCTTCCGCCTCAGCCTTCCAAGTAGCTGCAACTACAGGCATGCGTCACCACACCCAGCTAATTTTTAAAAATTTATTATAGAGTCGAGATCTAGCCAAGTTGCCCAGGCTGGTCTCGAACCCCTGGACTCAGGCAATCCTCTTGCCTTCTGCCTCCCAAAGTGCTGGGATGACAGGCGTGAGCGGCTCACCCAGCTTAATGGAATCATCTTAACTGAAGTGCAGGCCATCTTGTCACTGCCCAGTTCTGTCACATTCTCTTCACATTACCCGGCTCGCCCTCGACCCAAGGGCAGGACTGGTTTCCCGGAGGCAGCGATACCGGGTTACAACCCCCTCCCCAGCTTGCTTTGTACTAATTAGCTTTTCTCTTCCAAGTATTTGCCTCCAGCCATGAGAAACCAAGTTGGCCTCATCACCAGGGCAGCAGTCACACGACTGGCCCCCACCCACCTGTCTGTCACCTGACATCCGAACCTGTGTTCACCTATCTCTCGTGATGCTGTGGACCGGACCACCACCCAGTCACCCTAACGACCTGCCCCCATCAAAGGAAAAGTTTAAAAGTATTCAGCCTCAGCCGGGCTTGGTAGCTCAGCCTGTAATCCCGCGCCTTTGGGAGGCTGAGGTGAGTGGATTGCCTGAGCCCGCGGTTCGAGACCCGCCTGGGCAGCGAGACCTCATCTCTACAATAAATCAAAAAATTAGCTGGGCGTGGTAGCGCATGCCTGTAATTCCGGCTACTCGGAAGGCTGAGGCGGAAGGATCGCTGGAGCCCTGCAGGTCGAGGCTGCGGTGGCCGGGAGCGGCCACTGCACTCCAGTCTGGGCGACAGAGTGAGACTCCAACTCAAAAAAAAAAAAAAAAAAAAAAAAAAGCATTCAGCCTCAAGCAGCCATTCGCCGTGGCTTGGCTGAGCTCTGGTCTGGCCATGTCATGCTTTCCCTAAGCTTTGGCCCCCTCCACTGTCTTGGGGAAGCAAATCTTCTCTTTCTCCCTAATCTACTTTTTTTTTTTTTTTAGTTGGAGTCTCACTCTGTCGCCCAGACCGGAGTGCAGTGGCTGCTCCCGACCACCGCAGCCTCGACCTGCTGGGCTCCGGCAATCCTTCCGCCTCAGCCCTCCAAGTAGCTGGAACTACAAGCTTGCGCTACCACACCCAGATAATTTTTTTTTTTTTGATTTATTGTAGAGATGAGGTCTCACCAAGTTGCCCAGGCTGGTCTCGAACCCGCGGGCTCGGGCAATTCAGTCACCTCAACCTCCCAAAGTGCTGGATTACAGGCTGAGCCACCGAGCCCAGCTGCAATGTGCCTTGATTGTGTCACTTCCCTCCAACCTTGGAGACAGAATAAAACCCCGACTCAAAAAAATAAAATAAAATAAAATAATAATAATAAAGAAAAGACCAGGACAGAGGGGACCTGTCTGTGATGTTCACCATCTGGGCCCGGCCCCTTGGCACTGGGCTTGGCACACAGTGAGTGCTCTCCAAATGTTTGCTATGGGAATGAATGAATGAATGTATCCATCTGTTCCCATGGCAGGTAGGGCAGGGCCAGGTGGCTTCAGCGGAGCCTTCTGGGTCCTGGGACAGAAACTACCCTCCTGAGTCCAGCTCCTGCAGGCTGTGGGGGCTGAGGGACGTGTCTCTCCTTCCGTGACCTTTTCTACAGAGCCGCTGCTGGCTCACAGCTGCCGCTGGCTCCTCCCCACACACCGGCACCTTTGTCCTGGAGAGCCTGTCTGTGTTGGAGGGTTCACCGTATCACATGTCCCGAGGCCCTGGGCAAAGGTGAGTCAGGGCGGAAAAGCTTCTGGTGGGGCATCGGGACTCCCAGAGGCGTGATCTTGCGAGAAGTCAGCCTTACTGTGTGTGGGGGTCTGTCCGGGCAGCTATCACAGAATTCCATGGGCCGGGGGCTTATACACAGCAGACGTTCATGTCTCACCGTTCCGGAGGCTGGGAGTCCAAGGTCAAGGTGCCGCAGATGTGACGTCCGGCTGCAAAGAACTTGGATGACTGCACTGCATTCCGGCCTGGGCAGCGGCGTGAGCTAAATGCCATCCCTAAAAAGAAGATAGATGCTGGAGCCGCCGCATTTTAAAAAGCAGAAAGAAACAGGTGAAATTAATTTCACTTGCATGTTTTATTTAACTCTATATACTCAAATATTTTCGTTTCAACGTGTGACCAATATGGGATATTTTACATTCTTCTTCTCATACCGAGCCCTCAAAATCAGTGTGTCTGTGACACGGCACGCCTCGCTTCGGCTGAGTCCTATGCTGTGTGTCCCGGCCCACGGGGCCAGTGGCCACCGACGGGGCAGCTCAGCTGTGACATCACGTGGACCAAGGGTTGCGCTCATCACTCTCTGGGACTGCCCGTCCACTCGCCCGTGGGCCCGAGCCGGGCATGTGGCCATGGTCCCTGCTCAGTCCCCAGGCCCTCGCCACGCTCAGCACAGAGTCGAAGTTCAACCCGAGGTAGTGAAGGACCCAGCCCGAGCTCCTTCCTGCCTGGCCAGCAGTGACCGAGGTGCCAGATGCCCCCACATGACATGTTCCCGTGTCCGTGTCTTTTCTTGCCGTGTCTTCCCTCTTCACCTTCCTTTCCCTCAGCAAAGAACATAGTGTTCATGTTTAGACTCTGAAGCCAAGCGACTTTGTTTTGGAGATAGGATCTTGCTCTGCCGTCCAGGCTGGAGTGCAGTGGCATGATCAACAGCTCACTGCAGGTGAGCACACAGCTCACCACCGTGCCTGGCTATTTTGCGGGGGAGGTAGAGACAGGGTCTCACTATGTTGCCCAGGCTGGTCTGAAACTCCTGGCCTCAAGCGATCCTCCTGCCTCAGCTTCCCAAAGTGCTGGGGTAATGGGTGTGAGTCACCGTGACCTACCTCCAAGTGATTCTGGTTAATATCCCTGCTTGCTCCCACGCGCTGTGAAGCAGCTGTCTCCTTTCCAGCAGGTCCTTCGGCTTCCACGCAATAAGTTTTTATTGCCCTGGGGACGAGAATAGTTCTTCCCAGGCAGAGAGAGGGCATGGGGCATGTGGCCACCTGCCCGGGGTGATGGCCACACCTCCATGGGCACCTCATTGAATACGCAACCCGGAGGAGCCAAGCAAACCTCACGACGACCCCAGGGGCGGGCACCCCCAGATCCACCCCGGTGGCCCAGACTTGGGCGCCGGGGCACAGAGAGGCTGGCGGCCTGCCCAGGACCCCCACGCCAGGCAGCTGGATGGCCTAGCTGTCGGCCTGGGCTCTGAACCGCCGGGCCCTGGCGGCCGTGGGCATCAGCCTACTGTCTGCGGGCGCCGGTCTAGGAGTTGGGGCTCAGTCAGGAGCCAAACAGTCGGATGCCGGTCCCGTGGTGCTCTTCATTCTGGAGGAGGAAGGAAACCAAGAAAACCAAGAAATACGTGTGTCCTGCGGGGTGTCAGATGGTGACAATGCTGCAGAGAAAAATGGAGCACGGTCGGGAGAGGGAGGGGGGTCTCACAGGGCTGGGTTGTCCCTTAATCGGAGTGGACAGGAAGGAAGCCCTCATGGAGGAGATGACGTTCGAGACGGGGAAAGGGAAGAGGAACCTCGGGGTGTTGGAGAGACAGCATTCCAGGAAGACCAGTGAGTGCAAAGGCCCTGAGGCAGGTGCAGGGCAGTAGAGAGAGGCGCTCTGGGAGGAGGGCGGGCAAGGGGGAACAGAGCCCATGAAGCCAGGGAGACCCAGGGAGACGAGGCGACCTTGTGGGAGGCGATGAGGGCGTCAACTTTACTCTGAGGTGGGAGCCACCGCAAAGTTTTTTTTTTTTTTTTTTCAGTTGGAGTCTCACTCTGCCGCCCAGACTGGAGTGCAGTGGCCACTCCGGCCACCACAGCCTTTCCGCCTCAGCCTTCCAAGTAGGTGGAACCACAGGAGTGCGCTACCACGCCCGGCTTATTATTATTATTTTTTTGATTTATTGTAGAGATGAGGTCTCGCCGCCCAGGCGGGTCTCGAACCCGCGGGCTCAGGCAATCCACTCACCTCAGTCCCCAAAGGCGCGGGATTACAGGCTGAGCCACCGAGCCCGGCTCACCGCAAAGTTATTTGTGTTTTTTCGAGACAAGATCTCGCTCTGCTGCCCAGGCTTCAGCAGCGGCACAATCACGGCTCACCGCAGCCTCGGCCTCCTGGGCCGGGTGATCCTTCTGTTTCAGCCTCCTGCCTCAGCCTCCCTAGTAGCCTGGGACCCACCGTGCACGGCGAGTGTTCTGTCCTTTTGGTCATGGGAGGCCTCTGAGCAGAGCAGGAACACCACCCGGGGTTTGTGCACGTTCTTCCCTCCCCCACCCCCGCCCCCCAGCGGATAATGTTTTGTTGTTGTTTTCTTTCTTTTCTTCTGCGTCTCTGCCCTTCCTTGAGGCAAGGCCGCACTCAGCCATGACGCAGTCTCCTCGCTTCGCCCTGAAGCTGCCCTCCCTGGTGCCGGGAGTGAGCCTCCCGCCAAGGTCATCTCCATCCGTCTCTCTCTGGTGAGGTGTCAGCGTGGCGTGACTTGGGGGCCCTGGGCCACGGCCTTGAGGCTCTCTGGGGTAAGCACCACGTGCATCTGGTCCTTGGAGACTTGGTCGTGAATCACACAGTGAGACTGGACGCCACGGTCAAGGCGGGTCGGTGTCAAGGTGGGGATGGCGTCAGGGCCAGGCTGGTCGTCAGCTGGCTCATTTCCGAGAACGACAGAGGCCCTTAAAAATAAAACAACCCTGCCAGGCGCAGTGGCTCGAGCCTATAATCCCAGCACTTTGGGAGCTCGAGTTGAGGGGACTGCCTGAGCCCAGGGGTTCGAGACCCGCCTGGGCAACTTGGCGAGACCTCATCTCTACAATAAATCAAAATATTAGCCGGGCGTGGTAGCGCACGCCTGTAGTTCCGGCTACTCGGAAGGCGGAGGCGGAAGGATTGCCTGAGCCCAGCCGGTCGAGGCTGGGGTGACCGTGAGCGTGCCACTGCAGTCCGACCTGGGCGACGGAGTGAGACTCCAACCCAAAAAACAAAATAAATAAATAAATAAGTAAAACCATCCCCAGAGCTGAAGACTTCTGAACACCTGAAGGAATTTCTTTTTTTTTTTTTTTTTGAGTTGGAGTCTCACTCTGTCGCCCAGACTGGAGTGCAGTGACCGCTCCCGGCTCCTGCTGCCTTGACCTGCTGGGCTCCGGCGATCCTTCCGCCTCGGCCTTCCGAGTAGCCGGAATTACAGGCACGCGCTACCACGCCCGGCTGATTTTTTGATTTATTATAGAGATGAGGTCTCGCTGCCCAGGCGGGTCTCGAACCCACGGGCTCAGGCCATCCACTCCCCTCAGCCTCCCAAAGGCGCGGGATGACAGGCTGAGCCACCGAGCCCGGCTACCTGAAGGAATTTCAAAAAATTATATTAATTAATCAATCAGTTATGAGACTGATTTAGATGATTGATTACCTAAAGTATTTATCGAGTCCTTGTATGGGCTTGGTGTGGTTCGGGCATGGGGGAACCTCTATGAGTGAAATAAACCCAGCTTCTGTCTCCTGGGAGGAGGCAGTGGGAGGGACAGAGAACAAGGAAGACAACTTTGCAGAAAATGGGAAGATTAGCTGGAGAGCGGGTTGGGACTCCCATGTCCCCCTCCCCTATCCCCTCCCTCCCGTCCTAGTTGGGGTGCCACTCTGTCACTCAGGCTGGAGGGCAGTGGCACGCTCACCGCAGCCCTGACCCCCTGGGCTCAAGCGATCCTCCCGCCTCAGCCTCCCGAGTAGCTGGGACTACAGGTGCACACACTACAGCCCGTTAATCCTTTGATTTTTTCTTTTTCTGTGGAGACGGGGTCTCGCCATGTTGCCCAGGCTGATCTTGAACTCCCGGGTTCAAGCCTCACCCTGGCCTCCCAACAAGCTGCAATTACAGACACGAGCCACTGCGCCCCAGGGACTCCCATTTTCTTTGTTTTTTTTTTTTTTGAGTTGGAGTCTCACTCTGCCGCCCAGACTGGAGTGCAGTGGCCGCTCCCGGCCCCCGCGGCCTCGACCTGCTGGGCCCCGGCGAGCCTTCCGCCTCAGCCTTCTGAGGAGCTGGAACTATAGGAGTGCGCTACCATGCCCGGCTCATTTTTTGTTTTACTGTAGAGATGAGGTCTCACCAAGTTGCCCAGGCGGGCCTCAAACCCGCGGGCTCAGGCAATCCACTCACCTCAGCCTCCCAAAGGCGCGGGATGACAGGCGGAGCCACCGAGCCTGGCTGGGACTCCCATTTTCAACAGACTCAACAGCGAACGCTCCTCTGTGGTGTGGGCTCTGAGCGGAGACCTGGGGGAGGAGAGGGAGTCCGCCATGAAGGGATCTAGGGGGAGAGCATGGAAGGAACGGCAAGGGCAAAGGCCTTGGTGGCCAGAAAAGCTGGCGATATTGGAACAGAAAGGAGGCTTGGAGGCTGGGACAGAGCACACGGCGGGGAGGCGGGGAGGGGCCGGGCGGGAACCGGACTGCGTGAGGTCTTGGGATGACACCTAGCTTGGCTGCACTTGTATATCCCAGGCTCTGTGCTGAGCACGGTGACATTCTCCCGACCTGCTGAGCTGTCCCGACAGCCCCTGGAGGGAGGCTCTTACCACCTCCCTTTCACAGATGGGGAAACTGAGGCACAGAGCAGCCAAAACACCTGTCCCAGCAGTTTGGGGTGGGAAGCCCAGAGGCTGGATTTCTCTGAACCTGTTCCCATCTGCTACACAGTCCCGCCCTGGCCGTGCAGACCCGGGCCAGGGGTTGGGCCCTCTCCTGGGGCCACGGGGCGGGGGGGATCAGGTCTCCTTAGGGGCGGTGCCCGGCAAGGCCAGTACGCAGCAGGTGTTCAGTCAATATTGATTCAGGCCAGGGCGTGTGGCTTCAGGATGGCTTGGGAGGAGGCCCCGTCCCATTAGGGCTGAATGCGTTTTGGAAGGCTTCGTTCTGAGTCCTCAAGGCGCTGGGGACACCGCCGCCCGTCCCTGCGTAGCCCAGGAGGGGCCTCTTGACCTCGGTAGCCTCGCTCACACGGGCCGGCATGAGGCACCCAGGCTTGATGCAGGTGGCCGGGGAGGACTGGGAGCACGCCCCTATCCAAGGGCAGCCGCCGTGCTCCCTGCTGTGTGTCCCCGGAGCACACTCGTCTGCTATCATCTACTGTCCAGTTGCTCTGTCTCTGCCTTCATTGGCGAGCAGAGACTTAGCTCTGCTGACTTGACGTGTCTGTGCCTCAGTTCCCTCACCTGTAAAATGGAGCCGCTGTGTGTGAAGGCCTTAGCACCGCCACCGGCGCCCAGAAGGTGCCTCATTCACTCATTCTGGAATGTCCACCCTGGGCAGGCACTCCCTGCCAGGCGGAGATCTGGAGCTCAGGACGCAGGGGGTGCCCCGCCTCACGCGCTGGCACTCGGGCTAGGGCAAGTGGTAAGGAAGCAGAAAAGCCCCGGACGCGCCATGCCCGTGGCGCTCGGCGATAAGGAGGAGGCCGGGCTCTCTTTTACCCCGGGCGGCAGGGAAAGGCCTGTCTGATAAGCTGGCACGAGCCCCCGAGAAGGAAAGAGCCAGCGGGTATCTAGGGGAACAGAATTCCAAGCAGAAGGTGTACCAAGGCCCTGAGGCAGGAGCAGCTGGCCTTAGTCCCGGGACGGTGAGGCTGGAAGCCATCGTGGGTGGCGGAGGGGGTGTGAGGCCCAGGAGTGTGGGTGGGGGTGCAGACCCTCCCGGGGGCTTTGGGGCTCCGGGTGAGCTGGTGAGTTGCTACGGGGCGAGGCGGCCGAGACAGGAAGCGGGAGCCGACCGCGGGGTGGAGGTGGCCGCAAAGGGGGCAGAGGGAGGTAGAAAGAGGGGCGGGGGGCGGGGGCGGGGGAAGAGGGGGCCGGAGTGAAGGCGGGGGAAGCGGAGGCGCCGGGGGGCGGCGGGCGCCGGCACGTGGGGGGGCGCGGTGGGAGGCCGGAGGCGGGGAAGGCGGCGGGGAGGGGCCGGCGGGCCGGGGGCGGGGGCGGGGCGGCGGGCCGGGGCGGGCCCCGACTCCCCGGCCCGCCCGCCCGGAAGCGAAGGCGCGGGCCGGCCCGCCCGGGCGCGAGGCCCGGCGCCGCGGCCCCGCCCCCGCGGCCCGTCCGATCGCGGCCCCGCCCCGCCCCGCCCCGCCCCGGCCGCCCGCGCCCGCCCGAATCCGCGCGCCCGGCGGCCCGGGGGCGGGCCGGCCGCTCGGACGCGGCGCATAAAGCCGCGGGCCGCCCGCGCCGCGCCGGAGTCCCGCCCGCGTCGCCTGCGCCGCCGTGCCCTCCCCGCGGCAGCGGCGCGCAGACATGGGCGGCCACGCCGGAGCGCGCCGGGCGGCCGCCGCGCTGGGCGTCGCGGGGCTGCTGTGCGCCGCGCTGGGCGCCGTCATGATCGCGTGGGTGCCCACGCTCATCAGGCAGCAGGTGCTCAAGGTGGGTGGCGGGCCCGGCCGGCCGCGCCGGGGGCGGCGGCGAACCGGGCGGGGGCCGGCCCGGCCGGGGCTGGAGGCGCCGGGCCCGGGCCGCGCGCGCCGCCCCCGGGGTCCGGGCGCGGGGCCTGCCCCGGGCCCGGGGACGCCCCGTCGAGCCTCCCGCGGCCGCCCTTCCCGGCCGCGCTGGTCCCGCTGGGAGCCCCGGCCGCCCCTCTCCCCCGAGGCGGGCGCCGCCGGCGGGCACCGCGCTGGCGCTGGCCTCCCGCTCCCGCGCCTTCCCGCCAGGGAGGCCGGTTCGGGGCCCGCTGACCCGCAGGGCCCCCGGACGCCTGTGCGAGTGGGCCTGGCCTGGGCGAAGGGCTGAGAGGCTGGGCTCAGAGCCTTCCTGCCGTGCAGCCGCGCCGGCCGGGGGGAAACTGAGGCTCGCAGATCCGGAGACAGCAGAGGCGGGGCTGGGGGAGGCGGTGGGCCGCGTCGCGCTCCCGGGCACCCCCCGCCCTGCCTGCCGGCGCAGACGGCGGCTCTTAGGAGTGGGCAGGTGGCCCCACTTGACGTCTGTGCCCGTTCGCGGCGTGGGCGACGGAGGGGGTGAGTGAAGGAGGTGTCTGGAGACCCGGCAGCCCCTTCCCCCGCCCGAGCTGGCTTGAAGGTGAAGGAGCATGTGGTCTTCCCGAGCCTCCGGGGGAGGGGGCCTCTGAGTCATCTCGGCCGCGCTGCGTCTGGGTTTTGGTTTTTCAAGTCTTGTCCCGTTACGTTTTGTGATGTGACTGCAGAGAGGTCCCGCCGCGTGGTGACACTGCCCCTGGGGACTGCCTCTTCCTCCCAGGGCAGCTGGGGGGGTTTGCTCTGGGCTGCTTTTCAGCGTCGCTGTGAGCCGAAGTTGTTGCTGAAACGTCTGTGGCGACAGCCGCGTCCTGCGGTGCCAGCGACCCCACCGGGGGTACACGGTGTCCCCGGAGAGACTGCCGTCCCCAGGGGGTGCAAGCGTGTGACTCTGTGCAAGCGGCACCTTCCCAGTGCCTTGCTTTGGGGGGTGGGATTCATACAGGGTGAAGGAGCACGTCAGCTCGGTCACCCGTGGGCTAATTAATTCTAGGGTGTTTTATCTCGCAGGACATCAGATGTCATTTTGCAGATGTCAACAGGGGGTGTGCTCGCGCGTGTATGCGCACAGTGTCCGCTTCTCGGGGCTGCCAAAGAGGAAAACCACGTTGTCCTCAGCTCTCCGGGGCCGTCCAGCATCCTTCTGTGGACATTCCAGAGGCCATTGGTTGGGGGCTGAGTGGCGTGAAGACAGGGAGACAGGAAGACACGCCCAGCCCGGGGCGGCCCTCCTCGGATGGCCTGGGCTCGGGAGGCAGCCAGGGGCCTTCCCAGGAAAAGGAGGCTTGTGTTCAGGACTGGGCGGTGGGACACCTGGGCAGGCAGGGCCGGCCGCTGCTGGGTTCTTTGGCGATGTGTGTCCATGAGAAGTTGGATGGGAAGCCATGCGCTTTGCTTTTTTTTTTGTGCTTTTTGGTTAATTAAAGACGTCCACACAGTTGGCCGTATGTCCACAGGCCCTGCGTGCGTGGAGTCAACTGCCTGTAAATGGAAGGTATCCGGAAAAAAACCCAGTAAAAAAAACAACAATACAACCATAAAGATAATACAAACGAAAAACAATACCTGCTGCCCACAGAGCCCTGGGTGTTGTAAATCGTCTAGGGACGCCGTGTGAGGATGTGCGTGGCTGTTGCAAATGCACCAGGTCACATGCGCGTCCGGAGCATCCCGGGACAGCTGGGGTCCCGGAGCCACGTCTCCTCCGAGCTGAGGGGCGGCTCCACCCAGCAGACACGAAAACTCGCTTGGAAAAAACACGTTCAAGGGGAGGAAAAAGCAGAAAGTCCCCCCGTTTTGTTCTCCTGATATTATCACCCGTTGGTGCGGATCTTTCTAGACCTGTCTCTGTAGGGCACGCGCGACCGTGAATTTTATCTGTATTTTACAGTCAGAGAACTGCACTGTTGTCATAGTCTGGTAGTTTGTTTTCCAGTCACTGATATTCCTTGAGGGTTTTCCCACGTCAGAGTGACATCCCCAGCACATTCCGGGCACTTCTGCAGGGCTCTCCCTGGATGGATGTGTGCGCTGGCTCACCCGCTTCTCTGTCGACTGACACTTTTTCCTGTGACAAGTGGTGGTGGACACCTCCCTGTGTGTGTGGACACCATGGGCTCCAGGGGGCTGGTCCTACACACGGATCCTCGGAAGCAGGTGTGCTCAGTTGCGATTTTTGTTTTTCTTGAGTCGGCGTCTCACTCTGCCGCCCAGGCTGGAGGGCAGTGGCGTGATCACAGCTCACCACAGCCTCGGCCTCCTGGGCTCAGGTGATTCTCCTGTCTGCACTTCCCGAGCATCTAGGACTACAGGTGTGTGCCACCACGCCTGGCTAATTTTTTGTAGAGATGAGATCTTACTATGTTGCCCAGGCTGGTCTCTAACTTCTGGGCTCAAGCAGTCCTCCTGCCCTGGCCCCCCAAAGCACTGGGATGACAGGCGTGAGCCAACATGCCTGGCCTTGAATTTTGATAGTTACTGCCACCGTGCCTCTCTGAAGGCTCGACTGTCCGTTCTTCCACCCACATGGCGTAGGGCTGTCCCCTCCCCTCATCTTCGCCGTCACTGGAGATGACTGATTTACTTTATTTTTATTTCTTTATTTTTTGAGTTGGAGTCTCACTCTGTTGCCCAGGCTGGAGTGCGGTGGCACACTCATGGCCACCGCAGCCTTGACCTGCCGGGCTCAGACGATCCTTCCACCTCAGCCTCCCCAGTAGCTGGGACTACAGGCACGCACCGCCATGTCCAGCTCATTTTAAAATTTGTAGAGATGAGGTCTCGCCACATTGCCTGGGCTGGTCTCGAACTCCTGGACTCAAGTGATCCTCTCACCTCCGCCTCCCAGAGTGCTGGCTGGGATTTCAGGCGTGAACTGGCCTGAGGTGATGCGTTTATGACGATTGCTTCTCGCTTCACCTGATGGGTCGATGCCTCTCAGGATACTGATGAAGTGAAGCAGGACCACGATGCGTTTCGAAACCCGTGTGGGTTTCCAGGGCTCGGGGCTGCGGGCTGACTTCCTGCCATCAGGGCCGCGGGCCAATTGCTTCACCAGCCGGGCTGCTTTCCTTAGGCCTGAGACAGCATCAGATCTGGTTTTCTCCTGAGGAGCTGATAAGCTTCAAAGGAGGTGACATGTGTGTGGGAATGCCCTGGACGTGCCTGCGTCTCGTCCCCCGCAGCTTTGTGAAAGAGGCTGGGGCGTGGGCTTTTGTCTCCCTCCAGACAAGGAAACGGAGGCACGGCAAAGGTCAGGAGCTTGCTGGGACACACAGCGTGTGGCTGTGGTGGATGAGATCCCAGTTCCCGAGTCCTGGTCTGCCCTTTAACAGAGAAACAGGAAGGAAAGCGGGTTCTCTTTTTTTGGAATAGTTTTTTATTTAAAACACTTAAAAACTACTATGAAGCTTCCAAATTTACACAGTGTAAAATAAACACCTACATTCTGCTTCACTGATTTTTTTATTTTGAGTTGGAGTCTCACTCAGTCGCCCAGACTGGAGTGCAGTGGCCGCTCCCGGCCCCCGCAGCCTCGACCTGCCGGGCTCCGGCGATCCTTCCGCCTCAGCCTTCCGAGTAGCTGGAATTACAGGCATGCGCTACCACGCCCGGCTGATTTTTGATTTATCGTAGAGATGAGGTCTCGCCAAGTTGCCCAGGCGGGTCTCGAACCCGTGGGCTCAGGCAATCCACTCACCTCGGCCTCCCAAAGGCGCGGGATGACAGGCTGAGCCACCGAGCCGGCTTTAATATGTATTTTTAAAATTTTTACTTTTAAAGATGTGGGGTGCAATTCAGGAACTGGGGGTTAATATCAGGGCCTGTGAAAGCCTGGAGAAAGGTGTGGAGGGTACCCACCAGGCTATCAAAAGTGGTCTGGGGGGTGAGGGCGGGCCCAGGGGGTGTGGCCACAGCCTGGCGAGATGAATCCCACACGCGAGGAGTGCCCTGTGGGGTCGTGGCGAGGCCTGGGCGAGGGGACGTGACTTTCCCTCGTCTCCCGTGGGGAGGCGTGGACGGGGGTGTCTGGAGTGACTCGCTCAAACTGCAATGGTGGCCCTCACGGCGCCTACTTGGGGCTCCCTGCTCTGGGGCGGGTGCTGTCCGGGCACCTCTTCGGACACCGTCTTGCTAGCTCTGGGCTGGGACACATGACTGTCGTCACTGTCACTTGAGACAAGCTGAAGAGGGTCACTTGCCCCCGTGACCTCGCGGGTTCGCGCGTGTGAGAAGGTCCCAGGGGCCAGCCCCAAAGACGGGGCCTCACGCGCCCACTGCCTGGAGCCCAGCCGCCCAGCTCCGCCCTCGGCGTCTGGATGGACGAGGCCTGCGACGCCGGGGTCCCTGGGCGCAGTCCAGGTTCCTGGGTGCCCCCCAGGAGGGCGCAGCTGGGGGCTGGAGAGGCTCATGCCCGGCCTCCGCCTTCCGCGACGGGCCCTGTGGCCTTCCCTCAGGATCAGCAGGGAGGCTGAGGCCCCCTCTGCTGCCTTTCTTTTTCTTCTCTTTGTTGGTAGAGGTGGAGGGTCTTGCTGTGTTGTCCAGGCTGGTCTTGACCTCGTGGCCTCAGTCAGCCCTCCCACCTCAGCCTTCCAAAGTACTGGGGTTGCAGGTGTGGCCAATGACATTGGTTTTCTTTTCTCTTCTTTTGGTGGAGATGGGGTCTCGCTATGTTGCCCAGGCTGGTCTCCAACTCCTGGCCTTGAGTGCCCCTCCCGCCTTGGCCTCCCAAAGTGCTGGGATAACAGGTGTGAGCCACTGCGCCAGCCAGTTGGTTTTTCTAGTTGCACTCAGCCTGAGGTGCTTTATCCGGCTGCCACGGGCTTCCCCCGCCTCTGTTCCCCGTCTCACTCAGTGATTGTTCCGTGTGTTCCCAGGTGTGGGGGCGAAAACTTGGGTCGTTTTTGCCCGCATGTTTGTTTCTGATACCCCGGGCCTGGTGCATCAGCACGTCTTACTGGCTTTGTCTTCAAAATATATCCGCAGTTGGATCGCCCCACTGTCTCCTCCACCAAGGCCTCTTGGACCCGGCGCACTGCAGACTGGGCAAGTGCTGGGACTGGTGCAGTAGCCTCATCCCAAGTCTTCAGGGCAGCCAGAAGGATCTTGTGCAGTTGTGTTCCTCGTCTCACTCGGGGTGAGCCCCGAGTCCTCCAGCGGCCTCCAGGACCCTGTGCCCTGGCTGTCCTCCCCTCTCTTGCCTCCACACTCCTGTCCTTGGTGGTCCTTGGGCCCCCTGATCCCACCTCACAGTCCCTGGCTTGGTTCCACCTGCCGGAAGGTTTGCCCACACTTCTCTGAAAGTCGCCCTCATTGTCTATTTTGTGTTCTCTTTTTTCCTCATGAACCTGGGAGCCTGCCAGGCAGGGACTTTCCTGTTACTGTCACTGCCGTGTCCCCAGGGCCTGAGTGGCGCCCGGGCTTCTGGTTGACCCTTTAGCACTAGTTGGATGGCAGAGTCGTCAAGGCATTACACGCTGTGAGGTCCGCTTGTTTCTTTCTTTTTTTTAGAGACAGGGCCTCACCGCTGCCCAGGTTGGCGTGCAGTGGCATGGTCGCAGCTCACTGCAGCTTCGATCTCCTGGGCTCAGGTGATCTTCCCGCCTCAGCCTCCCGAGCAGCTGGGCCTACAGGTGTGTGCCACCGTACCCGGCTAATTAAAAAAAATTTTTTTTTTTGTGGAGGTGAGGTCTCACTCTGTTGCCCAGGCTGGTCTCGAACTCCTGGGCTCAAGCGATCCTCCCGCCTAGACCTCCCACAGTGCTGGGATTCCAGGCGTGAGCCGCCTCACCCGGCCTCATGTGAGGTCAAGCTGTTCTTTGCCCTCTCCCCACCCCCTGCTGCGCCTCAGACTCTGCCTCGCCCCTTCCTCCCTCAACTCGAGCCACACAGGGAGCCTTCTGGAGCCCTGGCATGTGGGCCCGCCTGTCATCATGGCCTGTCCCTGGGCTTGTGCCCTTTGGCAAATCTCCTTTGACAATCAGCTAAGAGGTGGGGGTTTGGTGAGCGATCACAGCGCGCGTTGCGATGCTGTTCCCCTGTATTAACTCACCTTTAGTGTCTAAAGCAGCTGTTATGTCTTGTTCTGTGGAGGGAAACGGATGCACAGAGACGGAAAGCAACTTGCCCTGGGTCACACAGCTCCAGGTGGTAGCATCAGGATTCCAGTTCTGGTGGGGCGGCGGGTCCATCCCAAGCCTTTCTCCGTATAATCCACCCCCAAAGCTCGGAGCGTGCCTGACCCCAGACGCAGAGGGAGCGCGGGAGAAAGGCCTCTGGGCCGCTTGCGACGGGTCACAAGCGACTGGGCGTTTGGTGCGATTCCCCACGCGAGGACTCGCAGGACAGAGAAGCAGGATTCGCCCGTGGCCGGGTGGGAGGGCTGCTCTCGGAGACACGGGGCCCAGGTGCACGGGTTCTGCTTTGTTTCTCGGGCTCCTCCGGCCCCGGGCTTCCTCCTTCCAGCGCAAGCGTGTGTCGACTCCGGCCCCTCGCTGGTGACAGCTGGACACGGGCTATTTTTAGTTTCCCAGAGTCTCATGTGCTTTTGTTTCCTCCCTGCTCCTGATAGACTTGTGTCTCCCTGTCTTCACCGGCGTGGGTGCATGTGTGTGTGCACTTGTTTGTTCATGTGTGTGCATACATGCTGGTAGCAAGCACACAATCGTGGACACGTAAGCACATGCGTGGGTGCACACACACGTGGCTGGAGTGTGACCAGACATTGATGCATGTGCAAAGGTGTCGATAAATGCCCTCGTGCATTGACACACACACGGGAACACACACGTGTGTGTCCTTGCATGTCAACGTGTGCATCCAAGTGCGTGTTGACGTGTCCCACGCTGTCCGGCCTGTCTGAGGCCGGCCTGACTGGGGTGTGTCCTGTGTGCCTCTGTCTTCCCATTCTGGGAAGCGCCCTGTCCCTTCTGGAACGGCCGAGACTTGCCTTGCCGCCCTGGGGGACGCCGCCTGCGGGACCAGACTCGGCAGGGCTGCGCCCCTGGAAGTGTCCACGCCGGCCTTCAGCTTCCCGCGGGCGACACATAGGGCACCGTCCCGGGGGCTTGCCCCAGAAGGTTCCTTTCTGGGACGCGTCTTGGTGGCAGCAAGATTGGGCCCAGGTGTTGGCGCCATCATGGAGGTCCCCACGGGGCTGGTGTGTGTCAGGATGAGGCCCCGGGGGCCGTAAGCCGCCATCCCAAGGCCGCCGCTGTCGCCGGCTCCTGCCCTTGGCCTGGAGGGGCCCGCCTCTGTCCCGGCCCCTGCACGCAGGAAAGCCGCAGAGTGAGAGGAGGACCCTTGGCCCCGCCTCCTTCCCTGCTCAAACGTGAGCCTGGCCCCCACCGACCCGGGGAGCGCCAGGCTGGGGCTGGAAAAGCAGAGGAACAGAAACATGGAAAGCTTCGTTCGTGGCATCCGAGCCTGATGGGGCCAGAGCGGGCGGTGTCCCGGTTGTGGGCGCCTGTCACCCAAAGCCCTTGGGTAAGACCCGGGCAGCTCAGAACCTCCCACGCGGAGTCCCGGGACCCCTGCGGCCTAGGCTCAGCTGATTTCTTGTTTTCTGTTTCTTCCTGTTCCCTGCCCCGTGCTGGGGACAGGGAAGGAACAGGAGTGGCCCACCCTTGCCGGCTTCCTGGCACTCGGGGGGAAGTTCCTTCCACCTTCTCTGGAAGCTTCTGGAAGGATGCTGGAGCCGCTGTCCGTGTCCCTCTCCTGGTCTTGGCCGGGTCCCGCCGGGGGGGCTCCTGTTCTCCGTGCCTTCTGGCCACCCGTGCCCAGGGCTGGGGCCTCGCCACGGGGCGAGCTCGCTGCTCCTGCATGGCGGCTCTGTCCTGGCCACTCCCGAGTGGGCATCCCGGGCCCAGACCTTGCCCCTGGCCTCCAGCCTCCAGCCTCCAGCCTCCAGCAGCGGACTCCATACAAAGCTTGTGGGGTCCGAGGCAGCTACTCCCACCGTTCCTCCTGCTTCCAACCCACCACCCCTCATCCTCCAGGCCCCTCTGTCTTCCAGGGCCCCCGTCCTACAGGGCGCCCCAAGGCCTCAGAGCCAGCTTCGACTCTGCCCCCTCCATTTCCCACGTTGAATGCGCCAAGAAGTTTTATGGCTTCATCTCCAAACACGTCCGGGATCCAGCGACTTCTCCGCCTGCCGTGGCGCCACAGTGCTGGCCCAGGGTGTCACCCCTCACCTGGATTCCTGCCCCGCCCGGCCTCCTGTGCGCACCCCTGCCTTCCGGACTTTCTCAACAGGCCGGGGGTGGGGGTGGCAGGGCAGGACCCCGCAGGGACAGCGCCGCCGTTCGCTCGCTGCCAGGCCCGGCCCTCTCTGGCCATTCCTCAGACCCACAGGGTGCGTTGCCCCGGCCCTGCCTCAGCCCAGGGCCCTCGCCCTGACACGATTCCCGCGTCCTGGGTCAGACCGCAGCCGCTCACGGGGACCCCGGCCTCCCTGTGTTAAGAGCCAGCCCCCGCAACCCTCCACCCCTGCTGTGGTGGTGCTGTGGCCCTGTCGCCGTGAGACTTGGCCGTGTCTTCCCGGGTCTCGGGTCTGTGGTCTGTTGTGTCTTTCTCTCTGCGAGGACGCCGGCCGCGAGGACAGGGAGCTCTGTGAGGCTCCTGGAACGATGCCTGGCGCGTGCCTGCAGGCTCTTAGATGTTTGTCGAATGGCTGTCTGAGAGAACAGGGCTGTTTCGCAGGCTGGTTCGTGACAGGGGGTGGGTCACGGTCTCGCGCGGGGGCGTGGCGCCCGCTGCCCCCACCCGCCAGGCCGCCACCCAGAGCTGCCACTGCCTCTTGCCAGCGGCTGCCGGAGCGTCCCGCGGGGGGCCGTCCGCTTGTTCTTGCTACCCATTGTCACGTCTCCCCGGCAGAGCCAGAACTCAGCCTGTCATCCCGCTCCTTTGGGCGGCTGAGGCGAGTGGATTGCCTGAGCCTGTGGGTTCGAGACCCGCCTGGGCAACTTGGCGAGACCTCATCTCTACAATAAATCAAAAATCAGCCGGGCGTGGTAGCGCGCGCCTGTAGTTCCAGCTACTCGGAAGGCTGAGGCGGAAGGATCGCCGGAGCCCGGCAGGTCGAGGCTGCGGTGGCCGGGAGTGGCCACTGCGCTCCAGTCTGGGCGATGGAGTGAGACTCCAACTCAAAAAAAAAAAGAAAAACACAAATTGGGGGGAAAAATGCAAAGCAATCCCAGCACTCCTTGAGCCCGGGAGTTTGTGACCAGCTTGGACAACATAACGAGACCTCATCTCTACAAAATAAACAAATAAATAAAGGGCAGGCGTGGTGGCACACGCCTGTAGTCCCAGCTACTTGGGAGGCTGAGGCGAGAGGACCTCTTGGGTCCAGGAGGTCGAGGATACGGTGGGCCCCGATTGTGCCACTGCACTCCAGCCTGGGCGACAGGGAGACTGTCCCAGAAACAAAGCAACACAAATGGGATCGTTTCAGGAAGTTGGGCAAAATCCTGTGTTCACCTCAAGCCTTAAGTCCCTGAAGCCTTAAGTCCCGCCCAGCAGCTCTCTGTCTCCACCCCCGGCCTCCCAGCCCTCCCCTTCCACGAGCATCCTGGCTCTCCCCTGCCTCAGGGCCTTTGCATGTGCCCTTCCTGCTGTGGGCTGCCTCTCTCCCCTCACTGTTGTGCTTGGGTCCTCTTTTCTGTGTCAGCGCAAGTGTCGCCTCTTGAAGACCTCCCTGGATGCCCCCTGGACACTGTTCACCCCCCCACCCCACGGCCTGTGCCACTGGTAAGGCCATTTTGTGTTTGTGCTGTTCCCTTCTGAGCCTTCCCAGTCTTCGAAGTTATCTTGTTCACTTGCCTGAGACTCGAGGGGCGGGAGACATTGTCTGTCTTTTAATTTATTTTTTAGACACGGGGTTTTGCTGTCACTCAGGTTCAAACTGCAGCCTTGAGCCCTGGCCTCAAGCGACCCTCTCACCTCAGCCTCTCAAGGTGTTGGGACTACGGGCGTGCGCCACCACACCCGGCCTGACCTTCTCTGTCCTGTCCCTGGCTGAATCCCAGAGTTGGGGAACCTCGTCCCAGGTGGAGACCTGGCTGGCATGAGGCTTGGGCTGAGGCAGGGAGAGGGTCTCAGCGGGACCCTCAAAAGGGTGGACTGTGGAGCTGGACTCCTGGGGTTCAGGCCTGGCTCTTGGACACCCCACCTGGGTGTCCGCAGGTGAGTTACATGACCTCACGGGCATCCCAGGCGCACAAGCGCGGGCTGCGGTGCCGCCACGTGGGGTCCCGTGTCGCCAGAGCGCCCGGCGCCTGGTCCCCGAGACGCATCCTGGATCCGGGTTCTCTGCTGCAGCGCCTCGAGGCTGCCTCGTCCGAGTGTTGGAGGGCGACACAGGTGCTTGAAGAGGTCCCTGCCCCTGCCGGTGGTTGGGGGTGAGGAAGCAGTGGCCTGTCCTGGTAGGGCTCTGGAGGCATGGAGGCCAGCTCTGGCCCCTCCGCCCCGGGAGGGAGCAGCTGTCCTCACCAGTGTCCTGGCCCAGCAGGTGTCCTGCGTGGGGCTGGGAGTGTCTCCACACCTCTAAGCCTGGGCTCACTGTTAGAGCGGGTCCCTTCCCGTCGCACTCTCTTGTCCTAGACAGCAGGCCCTGAGGCTGGCTTGGGAGACCGCGGTCCATTCTGCGGTGGCCTGACTGCGCCCAGGCACGTGGAGGTGTGGCCCAGAGGTGCTTCATCTGTGCAGAATTATCCACATACACTCAGTTAACAAAGGAAAACAGCGGGGGCGCCCTACGTGGACTCAGTCCGCGTCAGTGCGTTTCTTCCTCTTTCTCCTCCTTTCTATTTTTTTTTGAGTCGGAGTCTCACTCTGTCGCCCAGACTGGAGTGCAGGGGCCGCTCCCGGCCACCGCAGCCTCGCCTGCCGGGCTCCGGCGATCCTTCCGCCTCAGCCTTCCGAGGAGCCGGAATTACAGGCACGTGCTACCACGCCCGGCTGATTTTTGATTGATTGTAGAGGTGAGGTCTCGCTGCCCAGGCGGGTCCCGAACCCGCGGGCTCAGGCAATCCACTCACCTCGGCCTCCCAAGGTGCGGGATGACAGGCTGAGCCACCGAGCCCGGCACCTTCTTTCTTTCAAATAGAGATGGGGTCTTGTGTGACCCAGGCTGGCCTAGGAGTCCTGGTCTCAAGCAGTCCTCTGGCCTCGGCCTCCCAAGCGCTGGGGTGACAAGCATGAGCCACCGCGCCCGGCCTGGAGTTGCCCGTGATTTGCTGTTCCTCCTGTGACTCCCGCGTCCTGGCTGAATGCGGTTCTGGAAGAAGAGGTGGATGCTTTGCATGACTGCTTTGGTCTCGCTTGAAACCAGCTTCATGGGAGGCTGTGGAGGAGCTGAGTTTCCTCAGTGGCTGGGGGAATTATGGGGCGCATGCTTATTGGCTGGGCTTGGATCCCATGGGCATCCCTGGACCAATCACTGTGGCCCAAGGACTGGCCCGCCATGGCTGGTCAGCCTGGGGTTGCTTGCTCAGGGAGGGCGCTTGCTCTTCCCTACCCCACAGGGAGGCCTGGGGGGAAAGGCAGGGGCAGGAGGGGGCAAGGTCACCGGCATCAGACACACTGCTGTCCCCAAGTAGCTTCGTCCCTAAGTAGCTTCCCCATGTCGTCTCCACATTGCCTCTGACTGTCTCTCGCAATTACAGTGTTAGAGATTGTTTTGTTTGGCTGGGCACGTAAGATTTCTGGCGCAGGTGGTAGTTTAGCAGCTAATTGTTTTGTGGGGGAAAGTTTCATAAACTCTCAGATTGTTAGATCTGGAACGACTTGGGTGTGACTCCATGCTGTCTTTTATTTTTTTCTGGGGAAGCCAAGACCCGGAGGGAGCAGGCGTGACCCAAGGCCCCGGCCGGGGGCCAGGAGGGCAGGAGGCAGGGTTGGGAGGGGGTGTCCTTGCGAGGTGGGAGCGATGTCAGTGCCGGAGTGTGTCGGAGTTCAGGCCTCGCCCGCCTCGGGCAGGAGGCCGGGCGTTCAGGGAGGGGGAGGACACTTGCGGGGAAGTGGGTCAGGACCGCGGCCGCCCAGGCTTCTGCAGTGTGTCCTGCACTGGGCTGGGTCCCCGACGACCGCTGCCAGCCCGCCAGCCCCTGCACCCACCCTGGGCCCTCTCTGCCCTGGACGGTGCCTCAGGTGTGTGGGGTGGCGTCCACCGGGACGGGGTCCGGCGTCCACAGGGGAGTCTCTGCCCGGCGAGGGGTGTGGGCAGAGGGCAGCCCAGGGCAGAGGCAGATGGCGAGTCAGGCACCGGTCCCCTAGTCCCAGGCATCCCTCCAGCCGGGCGGGCCCTTGGCTTCCTGCAGCCTGGGTGCCCGCGAGCACTGTGGGTGCTGGAAGCTGACAGCCCGGTCTGAATCCTGGCTCTGCCGCTTCCCAGCTCGGTGCCCACGGGCAAGCGCTTAGCCTCTCTGTGCCTGTTTTCTTCTTTGGCAAAATAGATCTACTAAAAGTATCTCCTCCAGCAAGGAAGTGAAACCCTGTTTCTACAACAACAACAACAAAATTAGGGCTGGGTGCAGTGGCCCACACTTGAATCCTGCACTTTGGGAGGCGCCAGCAGGAGGATCACTGGCACCCAGGAGTTTGAGGCCGGCCTGGGCAACATATCAAGAACCCATTCCTACAAAAAAATTAAAAATGAACCATGTGTGGTGGCGCCCGCCTGTCGTCCCTGCTACTTGGGAGGCTGAGGCAGAAGGATCACCTGAGCCCAGGAGGTCGAGGCTGTGGTGAGTTGATTGTGCCACTGCCCTCCAGCCTGGGTGACAGAGTGACTTCAAAATAAAGTTACCTCCTACTTGAGGCTTTTATGAAGGTGGGGGAGTTGTCACACGTCAAGCACTTAGAATAACAACTCAGTGTTTCCCAAGAGTGCCTTGTCTCCAGCATCTTGACCTGTGGACACAAAGAAAGGGGGGACCAGCCTGTGACACAGAGACAGACCGGTCTGTGGGAGAGAGAGGGACCAGCCTGTCAGGGAGAGAGAGGGTCCAGCCTGTCGCCATCTTGCAGAGATGGCGTCTTCCGTGTGCCTGTTCCTGCTCTTATTCTTCCCAGCCCGCCAGCGCCCACCCGGCTCCAGCCTGGTCACCCGCGTCGTCTGGCGATCGTCCCACGCTGGCTCCCTGGAGGCTGTGGACACTGCAGTGTGGCTGTGCCCCGTGTGGTCGGCCGTGCCCCCCAGGATCGGTCCAGCTTGCGGGACAGTCTGCAGAGAGCTGGGCACGCGCCCCTCACGGCCCCAGGGTGATTCTGAAAATCGTGTTTTGGGAAAATGTCAAGAACAGGACAGTTCTCCCCCCCGTCTCTCCCCTCTCCTCTCTCCCTTCCTCTCCCCCCTTTATCTCTCCCCCCCTTTCTCTTTTCATCCCTTCTCTCTTTTTTTGAGTCAGAGTCACTGTCACCCAGGCTGGAATGCCGTGGCACACTCACGGCCACCACAGTCTT